>CM074720.1:500091503-500691503 GCA_037306005.1 Rhinophrynus dorsalis
ATGCATGGCAGTACCAGCACTGGCAAAAATGGACTTGAGGGAGACCTCAAGTTTCTTGTCAGTCCACTCCTTCAGAGCAGACGCATCAGAAACTGGCAAGGCAGTAGACTTAGATAGCCAGGAGATAGAAGCATCCACTTTGGGAGGATAAACCCACTGCAAAAGCACTGCCTCAGAGAAGGGATAAAGCTTGGCAAATTTCTTGGACACAGAAGGTTTCCTGTCTGGGGATTTCCACTCCTCAGACACAAGGCGGTCAAGAGTCGGGTTAGGTGGAAAGCACGTAAGGGGCTTTTTAGGCTCCTGAAACACATCAGAGGGGTCAGAAGGAACCTCCTGAACTAAGGGAATGTTAAGAGTATTCAAGACAGCCCTGATCAGGCCCTCAACAGAGGGCTCAGGATCAGCCTCAAAAGGATCCCCAAAAAACTGAGAGGAGCCCACAGTAGAACATTCCTCAACATCTGAATCAACCAGCAGTTCCTCTTCAGAGGAATCTGACACGTCAGGTACTCCCTGAGGTTTGGGCAGGGAAGACTTGACGGAGGAGGGGGTCTGCCAAGAATGGAAGAGCCCCTGTAACTGGGATGGAAAAAGTTGCAATGTAGACCTAAGGTCCCTAGTCGCATCCTTGAACTCTTGTACCCAGACTGGCTCTAATGCATGGCTGGAGGTCCCTGGGAGACTCTCAGAGACATCAGAACATGCTGGGCATTAATGACCTGAGAATTCTCTAGGTAAGCCTGAATGATAGGAAGAGCAATGGGCAATGGGGATACATAGACCCCAGCATCATTAGTCTTAGGTCTGGCCCCAAGCTCCAACGGTTAAGACATTCTCACAGTGTCAAATAACCTTACAGTATAAGTAATCACCCAAGTATAGTGTGTAGGATTAAAGATTCACCCCAGAAATCACTAAACTAGACTTATCTGGCAGGCAAAGGGTTAATCAGCAGAGGAGGAAGGAGAGTCCAAGCCCTGCGTACGATACTCATTCTGGAAATGGCCCAAAATGACTGCTGCGGCGGGAGCCAATCAGAAACGAGCATGCGAAGCAAGCACTCATGGGAAATGTAGTTTTCCCAGAAAAAGTACCCCAACAGTGCCCAAAGCCCCCTGAGCCCCCAACACACTAGAAACATGAACCGGATGATAGAGCAAGGGCAGACAAAAAAAGTAAGCCTTCTCTGAAGTCGCTAGGTGGAGCGGTTGCAGAGATATGTCCCAAACTGTACAGTCCCATAGGAGTGAATGGAGCAATGGCGCCTATGCGGTAAAGCACGCCAGAACTCTAATTTTACAAAATTAACATAGAAAAATAAAAATGCATGAAACATCACTAGAACATGCTAGGATACCCAAAAAACACTGAACCAGTAGGAAAAGTGTCAGAACCCCCCCCCCAAAGATGCAAAACCAGCAGCTAAAGGGTTAAAGCACCACATAAATCTGCTCCAAAACACCCAACAGATATACAGATAGACGCAATGAGTGCAGGAGTGTGCAATAAGAACTCCAAAGGAAAACCCCTGTGCGGAGGGGCACTGTGGGACATGTGGACCTGCAGCATTCAAAGGGTTGCTCACCTTTCCTGCAGATCATCTGTCTTCAGACTACCATGTATTAAGAAGAAGACTCGGTGGGCAACTCCTGAGGAAAGAACTTGAAGCCCCCCAGGGGTTAAGGTCCACAAAAAGCATCTGGTTACTGAGCTAGCCACATCTAAGGGCATTGTCAGTTATGGTAATCTGCCTAATGGTGATATTCCATTTCTAACAGAAAAATAAAAACGTTTATAAAACTATAGCAGAACTGTTCTCTTGCCTGTGTTATTTTCACCAAGGAACCAATCTTTCTGGAGCTGGTTGGCTAGCTGCAGCCAAGGAGGGAAGGTAGGCTCCACCCCCTGCATACAATTCTAGAAATGTTCCTGCTTACAATTAAAGGGGCAGATCGCCTACCCAAAGTTACCAGTAACCTGTACTGGACGACAGAGAAAACAATTTTTCCAAATTTTATTATTATCCGTAGATGTTAATTTCTTTATGAATCTGAGAAAGTGATTGATCACCGGCGATGATAATTATTGAAAGTATGCTGTGTAGGACTGGAACATACAGTAGTGGCCTCTCTGGAGAGGAAGAAAGATTGAAACTTTCAAAACAGATGTCTCAAAGTGGCAAAACAGGTCCTCCATGGTCAGTAAGGAGCAAGTAGTGCAAGTTTTTTTCTTTCTTTTCTTCTAAAAACATTTTTCAACTCAAGGGAATATACCTCAGAGGAGTAAGTAAATGGGCCTGCAGAAATTACCAGGTCTGCAAAAAACAACATACTGTTTATGACCAATGCTTCAACAAGAATCAAGGAAGTGTTGCATTCTCCCGGGAGGCCATCCAATCTATCTGAGGGTATCCTCACACTTTCATCAAGGAATTGGAGATCTCTTAATGTATTCTCCACTTTTCTAATGGATCATCTTCCTGCAAGGCTGGCTACCCAAACATTGTTCTTCCTTCTGATCTACAAGGCCATTAGCACAAACAGACTGGATTCTGCCTATAGGCTGATCTTCATTGAAAAGTACACCTTTTTATGCTTCCTTGCCTGGAAAGGTAGCATACCACCTTAAAATGATCTGTTTCTGATAGACTAACATTTGATAAGAAACATCACCATTTTCAGTACTCTCCAGACCTCCAGGAACTTGAGATGGCTGGAATGAAGAACACACTCTCCAACTGTATTTTGCTCACATCCATTTGATGACAGCCCAACACATACTAGATCAAGGGAGTTCCTTGAAAATGTTCACTCCAAACCACCTGGCTATTGAAAGCTTGAGCTGAGGAAAAGGTACCAACTTGACGATTCAGATAACTGTGATTCTTGATCCAATTTTTCAAAATGAACTTTTGCAGAAGTCTCATATGAAGGTGAGCCCAGGTCACAGATTCTATGGATGCAGTCCTAAGACCAACAACAGACATCAGTTGTGACTAGGACATTCACTAAGCAGCTTTGAGTATGCTTATTTGATTAACTTATGCAATTTGGTTGAAGAAAGAACAGCCTGTCCTCAAAAAGCAACTAGGATGAGACCTAGAAACATATTTATTCTATTATCAGGCCTGATTCAGACCAACAAGCCATCCAAGATATTGTAGAAGTGATAGTACCATCTGTACATGAATGTGAAACAACTGAGGTGTAGAGTATTTTACCAGCCCGTCATCTAGATGTAGAATTACAGCAATGCCATGTTTCCTAAATGTGCTGCTATAATCATTCATTTTTTAAACAATCTTGGAGATGAGGAGAGGCTGATAGGAAGAGCTTCTAGCTGCAGTTGATGAATATTGCCTCCACCTTTATTAGTCATCATTAAATATTGTTGACAAATGTTGTGAACAGGAGCATGAAGGGAAAGTTCTTCGAAGTATTTAATGGCCATCAAATACCCCATGTCTAAGATGTTTAGTTTTGAGTTGAAACCTTCCATCTAGAAGTGCTATACTTTATTAAGTTGGCTCAAATAGAGTAAGACTGATTGATAGGTGAAAACCTTCTGGGTACTTTGGATTAAGAAAAGCTAAAGCTTAAGAACCTTTTCATTGGAATACGTTTAAGAACACAAACTAAAACTATGGAGTATTTGAAAATTCTGTACATGTTAAAGAAAACCTGGCAGTGAGATAAGAGTCAGAAGAAATCTCTTTGGAGGAAATTAAGTCAATCTTATTTTCTATCCATCTTTGATCACTTGATACCCACGAATCTCAAGTAATGTTATCCCACTAATCTAGGAAGCACCACCATCTTCCTCCTACAGGAATAGAAGTCTGGATTTCTACAACTGAGATTTAACCTGTGTATTCTGGGAACCTGTCTTTAGAGACATAGTCCCATTTCCAGTAAAAGGCTTGCTACCAGTATTATTTGTTCTTAAATCTTTCTTATAACTCCTGTAGAGATAAATGTGAATGAAAATCTCTGTCTTGAGAAGATACAGCTTGCTGAAGAAAGAGTTGTGGTACTAGCAGCTGTTTTGACATTCTCCATAGAAGCATCACAAACAAGTCTTTGTATAGAATCTGAGCCATCCAGAACAGGCATAGAAGTTTTCTTGGAAAGTCTGCCTATATGAACATCCACTTTAGGTGCATGATCCCAATAATCAGTATTTTTAGGATCAAATGGAAACAAAGATTTGAGTCTCTTAGGCATGGAAAGTCCCTTTTCGGGATTATACCATTCAACTGGAAAATCGTTATATCTCCAAAAAATTTAATCTTGGCCAAAAATCATTCAGCTATAACCAGAGTGTCAATCAGCTTTGCTTGCCTATTGGAACCACTGAATTTGTGAGTAAAGACTGCTTATTGTAAGTTTCAAACTATGAAAACATTAGTGTGTTGAGTTTCTTAACCTCACTCATGTCTATTAAGAACGTTGCTGTAAATTTAGGGAATGAAAGGGAAGGAAGGAAGGGTGGTGGAGAGAAAGTATGTGTGTGAAAGAGAATAGGAGATAGACATAGAGGGAGATTGAGGGAGTGGGTGATGGAAAATAAAGAAATACAAGTTTAACAAACGTAAGTATTGCAATATGTGTGACAGAGATGTATCTGATGTGTGTGCATGTATATGTGGGGAGGGTATAGGAAATAGTGAAAAAAATCAATAAAATAGTTTTATGCAGATATTTTAGTAGGCTTATAGTTTTGTGTGTGTGTGTGTGTGTGTGTGTGTGTTTGTAAATCTTCTCTTAAAAGTGTGAATGTATTCCCCACATACACATCCCAAAACCCATTTATGCAAAATATAATGTTAAAGATTAGTGTCCTGCATCTTACACATCAAATAATCTGGATGAAGTTCTCTGTTTCTGAACCTTATCTACAGTTTATTAATATTATTGATAGCTTTGGCATGTCTAGAGATCTGTCACTGGTTTCTGTGGAGACTTCACCAAAGGTAATGAAATAACTTGCCCATGCATTACAAAAGCAGTCTCATTCCCTTCTCCAATCTAATATCCAGAGGCACTGGATGTCTCTATAGAGAATACTATATGAAGACAAGTGTATTACTAATCTTTTATTTAGAGCTCTGCTGCCATAGGTCAGCTAATAGAGTTTCAATGCGGAAATTTATGGTCATCAGCACAATGCTGTGAAAGAAAATAGCTTTGTGACATATTTCACTATATAATTTATTCTTACTATAAATTAACTCTCTGAGTTTTCTGAACTGTGCAGTTAATTATGGGAGAATAATATCCAGTACTCAGAATAAAAGGAGCAGTACTGGCTATGCATTCAATAGCATAGAGGGGATATGATAACACTATATAAATATGTTCAAGGCCCATATAAAGGGCTCTCCAAAGACCTGTTCATTAACAGAACAGTACAAAGGACAAGAGGCCACCCGCTTAGACTCGAGGAAAGGAGATTTAATCTACAACAGCGGAAGGGTTTCTTTACGGTAAGGACAATAAAGGTATGGAATGCACTTCCTGAGGAGGTGGTGCTATCAAATACATTAGATGACTTCAAAAGGGGCCTGGATACTTATTTAAAAGAGCATAACATAGAGGGCTATGTACGTTAGTATTGGGATTAATATTTAGTTAGGGCTTGTTGATCCGGGGAGAAATCTGATTGCCATTTGGAATCAAGAAGGAATCCCCCCCCCATTCAATGTAGATTTTTAAATTGCTATATTGAGGGGTTTTTTTTGCCTTCTTTTGGATCAACGATGATAAACAGGAATAGGAAAAGGGTTGAACTAGATGGATGCAAGTCTTTTTTCAACCTAAATTACTATGTTTGGCCAACATGAAGACTCCCCAACTGTTGTTGGCCTATAACTCCCATAATCCTCAGTCAGCCGAGAATGGAAACTATAGTCCAATCAACAGGAGAGTAGGTTTGAAAGGAACACTAGCACTTCCTAATCCTGACCCACATATCTTAATATGTCCAGAAAAGCCTAATGGATACAATGGAACTTGTCCTTGCACCTGGGTTCTAGAGATAACATCTTTAATCAGGACTGGATGTCATACCCATGGAGGTGGATATAACTGTTGATAGGCAGGGCAAATGGACATTAAACTCATTCCACTGGTCCCCACCAACTGAAGTAGGTACAAACTGCAAAAGATTACCATGAACAGTGGGCAACGGTCATGTCCATGTCCATGGAGATGGGATCCAGAACTGACTAAAATGCACAAAGGAGAAAGGGGAAGTTTCATAGTGACCGTTAGGGTCTTCTGGCAAGTGGGGTTTATTAAGAGGTGTCCTTTGAAGGACTGCTGCACTTAACAGGATGCACTTAAAATAGTAAATTTATTGTTTAGTAATAAACCATCATGGGTCATGATCATGCCATAATACACAAAAAAGAATTGTGTCAAAAAGCTAAACAAAGAACAACAGAATTTTAAAAAAAGTTATTGAAATATTAAGAGGCAATTGTTGAGTGATTCATTACCTGAAACAATGTGCCTACCTGGTGTACGCACCAATGTTTTACAAATGTTTGGGACTATATGGAAACAATGTATTATTAGTGACTTATAATAATTCTATTTAAACCCTTTCTATAAAAAGATTTTATGAACTGGTATTGAGACGTAGAATTAATAGATAAGGTGGGAGAGAGTACAGTTTCCATATAATACAATCGAGGGTAAAGTTACATGTATGAAACAAATCAGAAACACCTTTCTTCAGCATAGAATTCAAAGAATACCATAAGGCAGGGCTTAAAAGTTGAAGTCCTTTGCTACTAGCCAGACCTGAAAAGTTACTAGCCACTGCAAGTCATAACATACCCACCAGGGCTGAATTTCTACTCTCCAGGGCTAAATTTTCACTCGCCATTGGCTAGTGGCGAGTGGAAATTTTGAGCCCTGCCATAAGGGATGAGGAAGAATATTCGTAGAGAAGGAAGAGATGGAAACCTGCCTATATCACCTCTGGCAGGAATTACAGCGAGAAGATATTTCCACGCACATCCTCCTACCTACCACAATGTGAGGTGAGTGAATGCATTTGCGTGAATGTTTGCATGACGTTGTATGGACAAGAACGCACAGTTAAGAGGTTTAAATTATTGAGTTAATATACTTCCAGCCACACAAATTGTGATATTCAATGGCTTTTTCTTTTATGCAGAAGTTTATGTGGAAACATCTCTCCTATACCGCAGAAATTCCTGTGGGAAGGAAAATTAGCTTTTTGTCCATTCCAGCTTGCCATGTTTTCATTGCCTTAATACAATTCCATGCAACACAATGCACATGGGAGCACATACTACAGGCACTGTTTAGATTCAGACCCATAAAAAAACAGACCCCATAGCTTATACTTGCCGTGTTAACACGGCTTATACAGAAGAGCATAGGTCGGTAATGCTTTGGAGCTCTTTTCAGCACTGTAATTAACGATGGCTCAGTTGTCCCTGTACATCAGCCTCACAATGGGAATGCACTAAGACATGATAAAGAGGTGATTTAGTGGATATGACATCTCCAGTGATATCAGTTCTCCCCTTCCTATGTTATTCTATAGAGCTGAAGTAGTAAGATCTCCAAAGCTGGAAAATGTTAGTGCATTGGCTCAATATAATAATATACAAACAGGAGAAGAGATATCACTAGAGAAGTTATCTCATTCCATTTTTTCACCTCTTTTATCACACATTAGTGCATAATTCCCAATGCATCTGACTAATTTTTCGGTAAACCAACTACCATAGGAGACAAATGAACATCATCATTGACTGTGTTCCTGAAACCTGTGTGTGCCTTATCAGTTGGAAACGGATCTGTATATTTAAAAAGGGAATCAGCTGCAGACCTGGCATTCAAAGGGTTAAGGCTAATCTGAGCTCAGCTGTAGGAAACATGCATACATTCGGGATAACACAACTGCAATGGGACTTATGTATAAACCAACTGCAGGGGACAGCCAGAAGTTTTTATTGATCTAAATCAATGAGTTGGAGATCTCTCTAGCATTTATTGTGGTTAAAGGGGATAGTAATGTCAGAAAAAAAGTATTAACTATATGGTAGATACAATTAAAAGAGAGTACTTGTACTTATTCGTATCTCTCAAACCGTTAGGATTGCGAGATTTAGGAAAATAAAGTTCTCCGCTCCCTCCCCTTTCTGCTTGATGAGCTGTAAAGATGTCAGAAGCAGATTTCGGTCGCTTGACCAGACGCGGATCTTCAGCAGTGCCGATATAACGATATCTAAAGATAAATACTTCATCGGAATGGTCTACAACGTGAGCTTGCAAACCAGATGAAGTATTTATTTTTAGGTATCGCTATGTCGGGTCTGCTGAAGAGCCGCCGTCTGATCCAGGAACCAGAATCTGCTTCTGACAGATTTACAGCTCGTCAAGCAGAAAGGGGAGGGAGCAGAGAACTGTATTTTCCTATATCTCTCAAACTATGACTGAGAGATATGAATAGGTGCAAGTACTCTCTTTTAATTGTATCTACCATATAGTTAATACTTTTTTTCTGACATTACTATCCCTGTAAAATCCCCATTTAAATCAAAGGGAGGGGGTGACTGTATTTTTATCATTGTGGTGCAGCTAGTTTGGCCTACAAATGCTTCTCATTACATTGGAAACCACTACCACTATAGCATTCACAAGGTTTTAAAGATCCATATAAATCAATGGCGATTTCTTTTTGTTCCTTATGGTTCCCCAGACACTTGCTTTGCAATGCACTGGCGACATTTCTACCATTCAATGTGTTAACTCTGAGTGCCGCAGGGGAACGCAACGCATTGCAGAGCAATGCGTTGCATACCTCTCCGGTACTGAAAGGGTTACAAGCCCCACTTGGGGTGTATTACGACAACTAAGAGTGAAGCCATTTTTTGCAGTGAGTCGGACCCCTCTCCAGCATCTAAGCAGTTAAATGTCCCATTTAAATGTACATGGATTTTTAAATGTGCCCTAAAGTGCGGTTCATATGCTGCACAATTGTTCCACTTTGTTTTTATAAATAAGGGCCAATGGCCAATACAGATTACAAAAACATGGCAGCACTTTCATCAGCGTGCTAGGAATCAGCTCTTTAATTAGATGTAACTTATGCTGCAAGCCTTCCTACCAGATCACCTGCACTGTGCATCGGAGAGAGCAAAATAGCAGACAGCCAGAAGAACTCACCCTGTAGAGAGGATGGCACTTGTCCTTGAAGCACGGTGCCAAATGGGCATAGATCTGCAAGCTATAGTAATAAGCCGCCAGCTGGAGAGATAAAGCTGAATGTGATTGCTTTTCAAAGAACTTGTTGGCATCTACCACCTAGGAAAGAGGAGAGAGACGGGACTGATTTGGCGGAAAGAAGAACGCAAGCCTCTGATTTATACTCTCTGTTGCTGGAGTGGCTGTAACGCACTGTGTAATGGCTCACCAGTGCCTCAAGCTGGACTAATTAACACCCCCTTTCTAAACCTCTTTTGCCATAATCTTTAAATAATTATGTTTGGGCTTATCAATTTCTCATATGATTTAATTTCACAGTAAAATACAAACATGGCAAACCCCCTCCAAACAAGCAATTTCTGTGGAGATTTTAACCCCTACAATTCTAGAGAGGTTTCCAATAAGACCTCTCCAGAATTCAAGGGGTTAAGAAGCTCTATTTAAATGAATGGGAATTTGGGAATTGCTTTACTTTGCACTTATGCATAAGCCCCACTGAATACTGGTGAAAATGTATAACAGCAAAGTGGTGCAATTCCGGGGCAAACCAACTGCACCATAGGGGACAAATACAATGGCTTCAATGTTTTTTTTTTGTTTTTTTTTTCTTTTGTTTTTTGTTTTGTTTTTTTTTATTCCTCTGGATCAGTGATTTGGAGGGAATGTGAGGGAGGGAACGACCCGCACTGTGGAGGGTGGGTGAGGGAGGTTGTCTGCACTGTGGTGGGTGGGTGATGGGGGCAATGATCTGCACTGTGGAGGGTGGGTGAGGGAGGTTGTCTGCACTGTGGTGGGTGGGTGATGGGGGCAATGATCTGCACTGTGGAGGGTGGGTGAGGGAGGTTGTCTGCACTGAGGTGGGTGGGTGATGGGGGCAATGATCTGCACTGTGGAGGGTGGGTGAGGGACGTTGTCTGCACTGTGGTGGGTGGGTGATGGGGGCAATGATCTGCACTGTGGAGGGTGGATGAGAGAGGGAACAATCCACACTGTGGAGGGTATGTGAGGGAGGGAAGTGATCTGTACTATGGAGGGTTTATATGGGAGGGGAGTGATCTGTACTATGGAGGGTTTATGTGGGAGGGGAGTGATCTGTACTATGGAGGGTTTATGTGGGAGGGGAGTGATCTGTACTATGGAGGATTTATGTGGGAGGGAGGTGATCTGTACTATGGAAGGTTTATGTGGGAGGGAAGTGATATTTACTATGGAGGGTTTATGTGGGAGGGGAGTGATCTGTACTATGGAGGGTTTATGTGGGAGGGGAGTGATCTGTACTATGGAAGGTTTATGTGGGAGGGAAGTGATCTGTACTACGGAGGGTTTATGTGGGAGGGAAGTGATATTTACTATGGAGGATTTATGTGGGAGGGAGGTGATCTGTACTATGGAAGGTTTATGTGGGAGGGAAGTGATATTTACTATGGAGGGTTTATGTGGGAGGGGAGTGATCTGTACTGTGGAGGGTTTATGTGGGAGGGGAGTGATCTGTACTATGGAAGGTTTATGTGGGAGGGAAGTGATCTGTACTACGGAGGGTTTATGTGGGAGGGAAGTGATATTTACTATGGAGGGTTTATGTGGGAGGGGAGTGATCTGTACTGTGGAGGGTTTATGTGGGAGGGGAGTGATCTGTATGTGGGAGGGAAGTGATCTGTACTATGGAGGGTTTATGTGGGAGGGAAGTGATCTGTACTATGGAGGGTTTATGTGGGAGGGAAGTGATCTTTACTATGGAGGGTTTATGTGGGAGGGAGGTGATTTATACTATGGAGGGTTTATGTAGGAGGGAAGTGATCTGTACTATGGAAGGTTTATGTGGGAGGGAGGTGATTTATACTATGGAGGGTTTATGTGGGAGGGAGGTGATCTGTACTATGGAGGGTTTATGTGGGAGGGAAGTGATCTGTACTATGGAAGGTTTATGTGGGAGGGAAGTGATCTGTACTATGGAAGGTTTATGTGGGAGGGAGGTGATCTGTACTATGGAGGGTTTATGTGGGAGGGAGGTGATTTATACTATGGAGGGTTTATGTGGGAGGGGAGTGATCTGTACTATGGATGGTTTATGTAGGAGGGAAGTGATCTGTACTATGGAAGGTTTATGTGGGAGGGAAGTGATCTGTACTATGGAAGGTTTATGTGGGAGGGAGGTGATCTGTACTATGGAGGGTTTATGTGGGAGGGAGGTGATCTGTACTTTGGAGGGTTTATGTGGGAGGGAGGTGATTTATACTGTGGAGGGTTTATGTGGGAGGGAGGTGATCTGTACTGTGGAGGGTTTATGTGAGAGCGAAGTGATCTGTACTGTGGAGGGTTTATGTGAGAGGGAAGTGATCTGTACTATGGAAGGTTTATGTGGGAGGGAAGTGATCTGTACTGTGGAGGGTTTATGTGGGAGGGAAGTGATCTGTACTATGGAAGGTTTATGTGGGAGGAAGGTGATTTATATTATGGAGGGTTTATGTGGGAGGGAGGTGATCTGTACTATGGAGGGTTTATGTGGGAGGGAAGTGATCTGTACTGTGGAGGGTTTATGTGGGAGGGAAGTGATCTGTACTATGGAGGGTTTATGTGGGAGGGAGATGATCTGTACTATGGAGGATTTATGTGGGAGGGGAGTGATCTGTACTATGGAAGGTTTATGTGGGAGGGAGGTGATCTGTACTGTGGAGGGTTTATGTGGGAGGGAAGTGATCTGTACTGTGGAGGGTTTATGTGGGAGGGAAGTGATCTGTACTATGGAGGGTTTATGTGGGAGGGAGGTGATTTATACTATGGAGGGTTTATGTGGGAGGGAGGTGATCTGTACTATGGAGGGTTTATGTGGGAGGGAAGTGATCTGTACTGTGGAGGGTTTATGTGGGAGGGAAGTGATCTGTACTATGGAGGGTTTATGTGGGAGGGAGGTGATTTATACTATGGAGTGTTTATGTGGGAGGGAGGTGATCTGTACTATGGAGGGTTTATGTGGGAGGGAAGTGATCTGTACTATGGAAGGTTTATGTGGGAGGGAGGTGATTTATACTATGGAGGGTTTATGTGGGAGGGGAGTGATCTGTACTATGGATGGTTTATGTGGGAGGGAGGTGATCTGTACTATGGAGGGTTTATGTGGGAGGGAAGTGATCTGTACTATGGAAGGTTTATGTGGGAGGGAGGTGATCTGTACTATGGAGGGTTTATGTGGGAGGGAAGTGATCTGTACTATGGAAGGTTTATGTGGGAGGGAGGTGATTTATACTATGGAGGGTTTATGTGGGAGGGGAGTGATCTGTACTATGGATGGTTTATGTGGGAGGGAAGTGATCTGTACTATGGAAGGTTTATGTGGGAGGGAAGTGATCTGTACTATGGAAGGTTTATGTGGGAGGGAGGTGATCTGTACTATGGAGGGTTTATGTGGGAGGGAGGTGATCTGTACTATGGAGGGTTTATGTGGGAGGAAGGTGATCTGTACTGTGGAGGGTTTATGTGGGAGGGAGGTGATCTGTACTATGGAGGATTTATGTGGGAGGGGAGTGATCTGTACTATGGAAGCTTTATGTGGGAGGGGAGTGATCTGTACTATGGAGGGTTTATGTGGGAGGGAGGTGATCTGTACTATGGAGGGTTTATGTGGGAGGGAGGTGATCTGTACTATGGAGGGTTTATGTGGGAGGGAGGTGATCTGTACTATGGAGGGTTTATGTGGGAGGGAGGTGATTTATACTGTGGAGGGTTTATGTGGGAGGGAGGTGATCTGTACTGTGGAGGGTTTATGTGAGAGCGAAGTGATCTGTACTGTGGAGGGTTTATGTGGGAGGGAAGTGATCTGTACTGTGGAGGGTTTATGTGGGAGGGAAGTGATCTGTACTATGGAGGGTTTATGTGGGAGGGAGGTGATCTGTACTATGGAGGGTTTATGTGGGAGGGGAGTGATCTGTACTATGGAGGGTTTATGTGGGAGGGAGGTGATCTGTACTATGGAGGGTTTATGTGGGAGGTAAGTGATATTTACTATGCAGGGTTTATATGGGAGGGAAGTGATCTGTACTATGGAGGGTTTATGTGGGAGGGAGGTGATCTGTACTATGGAGGGTTTATGTGGGAGGGGAGTAATCTGTACTATGGAGGGTTTATATGGGAGGGAAGTGATCTGTACTATGGAGGGTTTATGTGGGAGGGGAGTAATCTGTACTATGGAGGGTTTATATGGGAGGGAAGTGATCTGTACTATGGAGAGTTTATGTGGGAGGGGAGTGATCTGTACTATGGAGGGTTTATATGGGAGGGAAGTGATCTGTACTATGGAGGGTTTATGTGGGAGGGAAGTGAACTGTACTATGGAGGGTTTATGTGGGAGGGAAGTGATATTTACTATAGAGGGTTTATGTGGGAGAGAAGTGATCTGTACTATGGAGGGTTTATATGGGAGGGAAGTGATCTGTACTATGGATGGTTTATGTGGGAGGGAAGTGATCTGTACTATGGAGGGTTTATGTGGGAGGGAAGTGATATTTACTATGGAGGGTTTATGTGGGAGGGAGGTGATTTATACTATGGAGGGTTTATGTGGGAGGGAGGTGATCTGTACTATGGAGGGTTTATGTGGGAGGGAAGTGATCTGTACTATGGAAGGTTTATGTGGGAGGGAAGTGATCTGTACTATGGAAGGTTTATGTGGGAGGGAGGTGATCTGTACTATGGAGGGTTTATGTGGGAGGGAGGTGATTTATACTATGGTGGGTTTATGTGGGAGGGGAGTGATCTGTACTATGGAGGGTTTATGTGGGAGGGAAGTGATCTGTACTATGGAAGGTTTATGTGGGAGGGAAGTGATCTGTACTATGGAAGGTTTATGTGGGAGGGAGGTGATCTGTACTATGGAGGGTTTATGTGGGAGGGAGGTGATCTGTACTATGGAAGGTTTATGTGGGAGGAAGGTGATCTGTACTGTGGAGGGTTTATGTGGGAGGGAGGTGATCTGTACTATGGAGGATTTATGTGGGAGGGGAGTGATCTGTACTATGGAAGGTTTATGTGGGAGGGGAGTGATCTGTACTATGGAGGGTTTATGTGGGAGGGAAGTGATCTGTACTATGGAGGGTTTATGTGTGAGGGAGGTGATCTGTACTATGGAGGGTTTATGTGGGAGGGAAGTGATATTTACTATGGAGGGTTTATGTGGGAGGGAAGTGATCTGTACTATGGAGGATTTATGTGGGAGGGGAGTGATCTGTACTATGGAGGGTTTATGTGGGAGGGAAGTGATCTGTACTATGGAGTGTTTATGTGGGAGGGAAGTGATCTGTACTATGGAGGGTTTATGTGGGAGGGGAGTAATCTGTACTATGGAGGGTTTATATGGGAGGGAAGTGATCTGTACTATGGAGGATTTATGTGTGAGGGAAGTGATTTGTACTGTGGAGGGTTTATGTGGTAGGGAGGTGATTTATACTATGGAGGGTTTATGTGGGAGGGAGGTGATCTGTACTGTGGAGGGTTTATGTGGGAGGGAAGTGATCTGTACTATGGAGGGTTTATGTGGGAGGGAAGTGATATTTACTATGGAGGGTTTATGTGGGAGGGAAGTGATCTGTACTATGGAAGGTTTATGTGGGAGGGAAGTGATCTGTACTGTGGAGGGTTTATGTGGGAGGGAAGTGATCTGTACTATGGAGGATTTATGTGGGAGGGAGGTGATCTGTACTATGGAGGGTTTATGTGGGAGGGAGGTGATTTATACTATGGAGTGTTTATGTGGGAGGGAGGTGATCTGTACTATGGAGGGTTTATGTGGGAGGGAAGTGATCTGTACTATGGAAGGTTTATGTGGGAGGGAGGTGATTTATACTATGGATGGTTTATGTGGGAGGGGAGTGATCTGTACTATGGATGGTTTATGTGGGAGGGAAGTGATCTGTACTATGGAAGGTTTATGTGGGAGGGAAGTGATCTGTACTATGGAAGGTTTATGTGGGAGGGAGGTGATCTGTACTATGGAGGGTTTATGTGGGAGGGAGGTGATCTGTACTATGGAGGGTTTATGTGGGAGGAAGGTGATCTGTACTGTGGAGGGTTTATGTGGGAGGGAGGTGATCTGTACTATGGAGGATTTATGTGGGAGGGGAGTGATCTGTACTATGGAAGCTTTATGTGGGAGGGGAGTGATCTGTACTATGGAGGGTTTATGTGGGAGGGGAGTAATCTGTACTATGGAGGGTTTATATGGGAGGGAAGTGATCTGTACTGTGGAGGGTTTATGTGGGAGGGAAGCGATCTGTACTATGGAGGGTTTATGTGGGAGGGAGATGATCTGTACTATGGAGGATTTATGTGGGAGGGGAGTGATCTGTACTATGGAAGGTTTATGTGGGAGGGAGGTGATCTGTACTGTGGAGGGTTTATGTGGGAGGGAAGTGATCTGTACTGTGGAGGGTTTATGTGGGAGGGAAGTGATCTGTACTATGGAGGGTTTATGTGGGAGGGAGGTGATTTATACTATGGAGGGTTTATGTGGGAGGGAGGTGATCTGTACTATGGAGGGTTTATGTGGGAGGGAAGTGATCTGTACTGTGGAGGGTTTATGTGGGAGGGAAGTGATCTGTACTATGGAGGGTTTATGTGGGAGGGAGGTGATTTATACTATGGAGTGTTTATGTGGGAGGGAGGTGATCTGTACTATGGAGGGTTTATGTGGGAGGGAAGTGATCTGTACTATGGAAGGTTTATGTGGGAGGGAGGTGATTTATACTATGGAGGGTTTATGTGGGAGGGGAGTGATCTGTACTATGGATGGTTTATGTGGGAGGGAAGTGATCTGTACTATGGAAGGTTTATGTGGGAGGGAAGTGATCTGTACTATGGAAGGTTTATGTGGGAGGGAGGTGATCTGTACTATGGAGGGTTTATGTGGGAGGGAGGTGATCTGTACTATGGGGGGTTTATGTGGGAGGAAGGTGATCTGTACTGTGGAGGGTTTATGTGGGAGGGAGGTGATCTGTACTATGGAGGATTTATGTGGGAGGGGAGTGATCTGTACTATGGAAGCTTTATGTGGGAGGGGAGTGATCTGTACTATGGAGGGTTTATGTGGGAGGGAGGTGATCTGTACTATGGAGGGTTTATGTGGGAGGGAGGTGATCTGTACTATGGAGGGTTTATGTGGGAGGGAGGTGATCTGTACTATGGAGGGTTTATGTGGGAGGGAGGTGATTTATACTGTGGAGGGTTTATGTGGGAGGGAGGTGATCTGTACTGTGGAGGGTTTATGTGAGAGCGAAGTGATCTGTACTGTGGAGGGTTTATGTGGGAGGGAAGTGATCTGTACTGTGGAGGGTTTATGTGGGAGGGAAGTGATCTGTACTATGGAGGGTTTATGTGGGAGGGAGGTGATCTGTACTATGGAGGGTTTATGTGGGAGGGGAGTGATCTGTACTATGGAGGGTTTATGTGGGAGGGAGGTGATCTGTACTATGGAGGGTTTATGTGGGAGGTAAGTGATATTTACTATGCAGGGTTTATATGGGAGGGAAGTGATCTGTACTATGGAGGGTTTATGTGGGAGGGAGGTGATCTGTACTATGGAGGGTTTATGTGGGAGGGGAGTAATCTGTACTATGGAGGGTTTATATGGGAGGGAAGTGATCTGTACTATGGAGGGTTTATGTGGGAGGGGAGTAATCTGTACTATGGAGGGTTTATATGGGAGGGAAGTGATCTGTACTATGGAGGGTTTATGTGGGAGGGGAGTGATCTGTACTATGGAGGGTTTATATGGGAGGGAAGTGATCTGTATTATGGAGGGTTTATGTGGGAGGGAAGTGATCTGTACTATGGAGGATTTATGTGGGAGGGAAGTGATATTTACTATGGAGGGTTTATGTGGGAGAGAAGTGATCTGTACTATGGAGGGTTTATATGGGAGGGAAGTGATCTGTACTATGGATGGTTTATGTGGGAGGGAAGTGATCTGTACTATGGAGGGTTTATGTGGGAGGGAAGTGATATTTACTATGGAGGGTTTATGTGGGAGGGAGGTGATTTATACTATGGAGGGTTTATGTGGGAGGGAGGTGATCTGTACTATGGAGGGTTTATGTGGGAGGGAAGTGATCTGTACTATGGAAGGTTTATGTGGGAGGGAGGTGATTTATACTATGGAGGGTTTATGTGGGAGGGGAGTGATCTGTACTATGGATGGTTTATGTGGGAGGGAAGTGATCTGTACTATGGAAGGTTTATGTGGGAGGGAAGTGATCTGTACTATGGAAGGTTTATGTGGGAGGGAGGTGATCTGTACTATGGAGGGTTTATGTGGGAGGGAGGTGATTTATACTATGGTGGGTTTATGTGGGAGGGGAGTGATCTGTACTATGGAGGGTTTATGTGGGAGGGAAGTGATCTGTACTATGGAAGGTTTATGTGGGAGGGAAGTGATCTGTACTATGGAAGGTTTATGTGGGAGGGAGGTGATCTGTACTATGGAGGGTTTATGTGGGAGGGAGGTGATCTGTACTATGGAAGGTTTATGTGGGAGGAAGGTGATCTGTACTGTGGAGGGTTTATGTGGGAGGGAGGTGATCTGTACTATGGAGGATTTATGTGGGAGGGGAGTGATCTGTACTATGGAAGGTTTATGTGGGAGGGGAGTGATCTGTACTATGGAGGGTTTATGTGGGAGGGAAGTGATCTGTACTATGGAGGGTTTATGTGTGAGGGAGGTGATCTGTACTATGGAGGGTTTATGTGGGAGGGAAGTGATCTTTACTATGGAGGGTTTATGTGGGAGGGAGGTGATTTATACTGTGGAGGGTTTATGTGAGAGCGAAGTGATCTGTACTGTGGAGGGTTTATGTGGGAGGGAAGTGATCTGTACTGTGGAGAGTTTATGTGGGAGGGAAGTGATCTGTACTGTGGAGGGTTTATGTGGGAGGGGAGTGATCTGTACTATGGAGGGTTTATGTGGGAGGGAGGTGATCTGTACTATGGAGGGTTTATGTGGGAGGGGAGTGATCTGTACTATGGAGGGTTTATGTGGGAGGGGAGTGATCTGTACTATGGAGGGTTTATGTGGGAGGGAAGTGATATTTACTATGGAGGGTTTATGTGGGAGGGAAGTGATCTGTACTATGGAGGGTTTATATGGGAGGGAAGTGATCTGTACTATGGAGGGTTTATGTGGGAGGGAAGTGATCTGTACTATGGAGGGTTTATGTGGGAGGGAAGTGATATTTACTATGGAGGGTTTATGTGGGAGGGAAGTGATCTGTACTATGGAGGATTTATGTGGGAGGGGAGTGATCTGTACTATGGAGGGTTTATGTGGGAGGGAAGTGATCTGTACTATGGAGGGTTTATATGGGAGGGAAGTGATCTGTACTATGGAGGGTTTATGTGGGAGGGAAGTGATCTGTACTATGGAGGGTTTATGTGGGAGGGAAGTGATATTTACTATGGAGGGTTTATGTGGGAGGGAAGTGATCTGTACTATGGAGGATTTATGTGGGAGGGGAGTGATCTGTACTATGGAGGGTTTATGTGGGAGGGAAGTGATCTGTACTATGGAGTGTTTATGTGGGAGGGAAGTGATCTGTACTATGGAGGGTTTATGTGGGAGGGGAGTAATCTGTACTATGGAGGGTTTATATGGGAGGGAAGTGATCTGTACTATGGAGGATTTATGTGTGAGGGAAGTGATTTGTACTGTGGAGGGTTTATGTGGTAGGGAGGTGATTTATACTATGGAGGGTTTATGTGGGAGGGAGGTGATCTGTACTGTGGAGGGTTTATGTGGGAGGGAAGTGATCTGTACTATGGAGGGTTTATGTGGGAGGGAAGTGATATTTACTATGGAGGGTTTATGTGGGAGGGAAGTGATCTGTACTATGGAAGGTTTATGTGGGAGGGAAGTGATCTGTACTGTGGAGGGTTTATGTGGGAGGGAAGTGATCTGTACTATGGAGGATTTATGTGGGAGGGAGGTGATCTGTACTATGGAGGGTTTATGTGGGAGGAAGGTGATCTGTACTATGGAGGATTTATGTGGGAGGGGAGTGATCTGTACTATGGAAGGTTTATGTGGGAGAGAGGTGATCTGTACTGTGGAGGGCTTATGTGGGAGGGAGGTGATCTGTACTATGGAGGGTTTATGTGGGAGGGAGGTGATCTGTACTATGGAGGGTTTATGTGGGAGGGAAGTGATCTTTACTATGGAGGGTTTATGTGGGAGGGAGGTGATTTATACTGTGGAGGGTTTATGTGGGAGGGAGGTGATCTGTACTGTGGAGGGTTTATGTGAGAGCGAAGTGATCTATACTGTGGAGGGTTTATGTGGGAGGGAAGTGATCTGTACTGTGGAGGGTTTATGTGGGAGGGGAGTGATCTGTACTATGGAGGATTTATGTGGGAGAGAAGTGATCTGTACTATGGAGGGTTTATGTGGGAGGGAGGTGATCTTTACTATGGAGGGTTTATGTGGGAGGGAAGTGATATTCACTATGGAGGGTTTATGTGGGAGGGAAGTGATCTGTACTATGGAAGGTTTATGTGGGAGGGGAGTGATCTGTACTATGGAGGGTTTATATGGGAGGGAAGTGATCTGTACTATGGAGGGTTTATGTGGGAGGGGAGTAATCTGTACTATGGAGGGTTTATATGGGAGGGAAGTGATCTGTACTATGGAGGGTTTATGTGGGAGGGACGTGATCTGTACTATGGAGGGTTTATGTGGGAGGGAAGTGATATTTACTATGGAAGGTTTATGTGGGAGGGAAGTGATCTGTACTATGGAAGGTTTATGTGGGAGGGGAGTGATCTGTACTATGGAGGGTTTATGTGGGAGGGAAGTGATCTGTACTATGGAAGGTTTATGTGGGAGGGGAGTGATCTGTACTATGGAGGGTTTATATGGGAGGGAAGTGATCTGTACTATGGAGGATTTATGTGGGAGGGGAGTGATCTGTACTATGGAGGGTTTATGTGGGATGGGAAGTGATCTGTACTATGGAGGGTTTATGTGGGAGGGAAGTGATCTGTACTATGGAGGGTTTATGTGGGAGGGGAGTAATCTGTACTATGGAGGGTTTATATGGGAGGGAAGTGATCTGTACTATGGAGGATTTATGTGGGAGGGAAGTGATTTGTACTGTGGAGGGTTTATGTGGTAGGGAGGTGATTTATACTATGGAGGGTTTATGTGGGAGGGAGGTGATCTGTACTGTGGAGGGTTTATGTGGGAGGGAAGTGATCTGTACTATGGAGGATTTATGTGGGAGAGAAGTGATCTGTACTATGGAGGGTTTATGTGGGAGGGAGGTGATCTGTACTATGGAGGGTTTATGTGGGAGGGAAGTGATATTCACTATGGAGGGTTTATGTGGGAGGGAAGTGATCTGTACTATGGAAGGTTTATGTGGGAGGAGAGTGATCTGCACTATGGAGGGTTTATGTGGGAGGGGAGTAATCTGTACTATGGAGGGTTTATATGGGAGGGAAGTGATCTGTACTATGGAGGGTTTATGTGGGAGGGAAGTGATCTGTACTATGGAGGGTTTATGTGGGAGGGAAGTGATATTTACTATGGAAGGTTTATGTGGGAGGGAAGTGATCTGTACTATGGAGGATTTATGTGGGAGGGGAGTGATCTGTACTATGGAGGGTTTATGTGGGATGGGAAGTGATCTGTACTATGGAGGGTTTATGTGGGAGGGAAGTGATCTGTACTATGGAGGGTTTATGTGGGAGGGGAGTAATCTGTACTATGGAGGGTTTATATGGGAGGGAAGTGATCTGTACTATGGAGGATTTATGTGGGAGGGAAGTGATTTGTACTGTGGAGGGTTTATGTGGTAGGAAGGTGATTTATACTATGGAGGGTTTATGTGGGAGGGAGGTGATCTGTACTGTGGAGGGTTTATGTGGGAGGGAAGTGATCTGTACTATGGAGGATTTATGTGGGAGAGAAGTGATCTGTACTATGGAGGGTTTATGTGGGAGGGAGGTGATCTTTACTATGGAGGGTTTATGTGGGAGGGAAGTGATATTCACTATGGAGGGTTTATGTGGGAGGGAAGTGATCTGTACTATGGAAGGTTTATGTGGGAGGGAGGTGATCTGTACTATGGAGGGTGGGTGAGGGAAGAAGGCTATATATATAAATATATATATATATATATATATATATATATATATATAAATATATATATATATATATATATATATATATATATATATATATATATAAATATTTAGTTAATATTACATTTTATATTGGTACTTAACCTCTTGAATGTTAAATACATCTCTCCAACATCAAGACATTAGATAATGTATAACCCGCCATCTATAGTGACATCACTACCCTCTGTCTAGAACTATATGAAAATACATTTATGGGCCGTATTTACACAGTACAAAAAGGAGCAATTCTGGAGCAGACAACTGCATCATAAGGGAAAACAATGATAATGATTTTCATTGAGTTAAATGGGTCTTTTAACTCCTTGAATGCCAGAGATGTTTTTTCTCGAACATTGTTGGAGCTGTCTACAGCATTCAAGGCATTACAAAGCCCCTTTTATTTCAATGAGGACTTTCAGGCTGGTTTGCTCCAGAATTGCTCTTCTTTACTGTGTGGCTGTGTAGCCATTACTGCAGATGTGCTGAACATGCTGACTGGCAGAGTAGAGACATCTTATTCACAGAATGGAGTACGATACAGCAACATAGAAGCTGCACTCAGTGATTAGCACAGCGGTCTTTTCCTACAAAATAAAACAAAGCTACTACCACTCCAGGCCAAAGCTTCATTCAAAGATTGTTACAGCTCAAATCAAACCCCAGCGTATTCCATTCTCCTGTTTTTGGAGAAATTCCATCATTGACGGTAGCACTCTATAAAAATCAATAGCAACAACTCCACTTAATGGTTACTTTCAATTAAAATGTACAATAAAATCCTATATAATAATTCGCTAAAATGTGTGTAATGACGCAATCATGCGCAGTAGAGACTGCTGCACGTGCTGCAGTCATGCGCAGTAGAGACTGCCCATGCTGCAGGGGAGCATCCAGCTCTGTATCAGCCACGGCGCAGGCAGTTTCTACTGCACATGACTGCACCGCGACCGGCTGGCAGTGGCACTGTGGCCCGTGTAACTGGCTCTTCAACTAGTAGCAAAATAAAAAACAAGTTTGAGCTATAACAGGTTTTGACTGAAGCATCTAGCAGTGTGGAAGAAGTCTTATTTTACTCACTAGTAAATGTAACGACTGTCTGTCTGTCTTGAATAATACATCTTTTCCTTACCAGAGGTAAGGTGCAATTGCTCTTTTCTAGCTTCCGGAATACTGCCCGTGATGGTTACAAAGAGCACAACAGATTCTAAACCTACCTGTGGCAATGCAAGTAAGTAAGCAACAGACAGGGTGATGTCATTCGGCAAAGTGTCACTCGTCAACTGCAACAGAACTGCAAAAGAAAAAATGAAACAAGCATTACTGAATAGGAACATTACTGAGTATCACCTGATAATTTACATTATATATATATATATATTATATATAAAATCAGATATGGTGGGGTGAAAGCACTCAATTATAACACCATCAATCATGCCCAGGTGCACAAACCCATAAAATATACAAGCAAATAGAGAAAAGAGGGGCAGCACCCATGGAACTTCCAAAGGAATGAGTAGGCAATTTATTGAGGTCAACTAACTGAGGATTTTAGTATCTGTTTTAATAAGGTTTATCAGCCTGTGATTTCTGCAGGCCTCAGAATCTGTCCCCGGTTTGTGGATGATACCTAGAAATATTGTTGCATTATCTAGCAAAGTTGACTCCATGTAACAAAAGAACCTTTGAGATTTAATATAATAAATAGCAGTGAATCTGTCTGCATGTGGTGCTTTTTCTGGTGGAATGGGACTAATGATCTCTAGGATTTCATCACCCTGTCCAGAAAGTGGCCAATAGATTCTGCATTTGGTGTCCCTCCTTGTGATATAGCTTCATGAAGAAGTGCTGAAAGGTATCCAAGATCTCATCTCACTTCTCCTATATAAGCTTTCTTTTTTTTAATTGCAGCAATCCTCAATGCTGCCCCAAAGCCAGGTCTCAGAATTCAGAAGAAAAGAGTACATTTTCCTAAAATACAGACTGCAACCATAGAAAGGATTTTTAGTGTCAGCCAGTTGGAGGACCTTGAGTTAGTTAGTGATAGCCACAATCTGGTCTGAGTCCATGTTGGAATAGGCATTATTTAGATTATTTAACCTTTCCAGTGAGGATTTATAATTGCCCAGGGGTGCATCTTTATATCTATTTTTCCTGCCTTAAAGGAGGTGGCCCTGAATATAAGAGCTGTATGCCAATTAGTTGTAAGGACACTGTAAGGACTGTAAGGACACTGTATCATCAGGAAATTCAGAAATGTGTTTAGAAACCATTTCCCTCAGTTCTTAATTGATAAACCAGAGTTATTAAGTTATCAAGACTGGTGTTGGTCATTTTCCACACTCCAACAGAACCACTGAATGTTCTGTCCAGGTCTGAATGATGTAATCCAACTAGTAGCCTACAAAAGAAAATATTCCAGCTGTGAACAGGAACTCTAGGGCTCCATGAAAAGTGCTCTATTCCCTAGTCTCAGACCCTCCAGAGGTCAATAAGTTCCAGATCAAAGAACATGAAGGCAGCATACTCCACACATGGATCCCTGCATGTATTATTAAAGACGAATTGTGGGTTAAGACAAACATTGAAATCACAGTCCACAATAAACCCACTCCTCCTAGTTTGCAGGATTATTGTGTGTGTGTATGTATGTGTTTGTGTAGAATCTTCTCCTCTGCTTTGGTGGTTAGTAGATATTATGAAGGGTGCATTCAACTAGGCTGAGCTTCTCCACCCACAACACAAAATGTCCAGTTGCAGGTTTTTGTAAAATAGGATAGCCAGTGTAAGTCTGATCCAGTAAGGCAGGGATCTCTAGCTCCCAAGTGGTTAAAAAATGGCTATTAAGGGACAATAACCTTCAAAATCAAATGTGTGTGCACAAAGGCACTGGGGTTGCCCTGGCCATACCCATAACTCAGAACGTGGGTGGAACAGCTGAGGCACCCCACATAACTTGGCTGTTCCGGTCATGCCTTCAGTGTTTCCACTGCATTTACACAATTCCATCCAGCAGCATGCAAATGAAGATACACAGTGAGGTCACTTCTTAAATGCAGACACATATACATATTGGTCCCTTAGCGCATGCTTGATGTTATCCTAGTTTACATAGCAAAGCATGGGTTAGAAAACATTTTCAAAACTCTAATACAATGTTATTTTATATGCCAGCAGCCTTTATTTGATAGCGCAAGGAATCATTATTTGCACAGTTTAAATTAAATGCTAGTTGGTATGATTCATGAGCAGATCACAGGTGATCAATCTTTAATGTTGCCTTACGCTAATTGTTATGTTACACTACATATTTTTGGATAGTGTCTAAACACAATGAAACAGATGCTGCAACAGATTGTGAGAATGCATTCTGCACACATTTAAAAAAAAAATAATCGGTAGGTTATAAACCAAAATGAACTACGGGTGGAAACTATGAGTTCAAGATCAATTGATTTGAACTTTACAATGGAAAATGTGTGGACATGTCTATGCGTAAATAAGCAAAGTGTTGTTTGAAGTCAGTAACAAACACAAAATACAAGCAGACATCCCACACTGTCTTCCTCTCAATGTAGTTCTGTTGCTGAGGCTGATGGACCAGTTCTGGAACAAACCAGCTGTGCCAGGGGGTATCAATAATGATCCTCATTCCAGGGATTGAAAAGTCCATTAAAATCATTGGGGAATTGGCAATTTGCATCTATTCCGTATGGTTCAGCTGATTTTATCAAGAATTGCTCCAAATTCTTCCTAATACATTAGCTACAACTGGGGAATGTACTAATAGGATTCCATTCTAAATTAGGGGCTGAAAGCTATTTTTTAGCGCTACACCTGCCTAAACTAAATGTATTAAGCTACTTATGCCATCAATGGTCCTATGTATAGCAATATCTGGATAAGAGCTCAAATCTTAAAAGAATTAAAAATAGGAGATGGTAAAGAAGTGTACGGAAGTACCAAATACACTTTATTAAACACAACAACATTTCAGATATACCTGTAACAATCAAATGTTTAAAATGTATAGTGTTTTCTATTTGAGCAACAGTATGAATTTTAAACATTTGATTGTTACAGGTATACCTGACATTTTATGGTGTTCAAGCGGAACTTTCACCTAAACACAAGTTTGCGTTAATCCATTTATTATACCGATTGTAACTGTGCTGGTTTTTTTTTTTTTTTTTTAATGCGATAGAAATTAAGTTTGAGGGTTTACCTTTTCCTTCTTGACGTCTTCTCATTCTGATCGGCACTATTTGTGCCGATGAGAATACAGGAGAGATCCTCCTCCCTGCTGGTCTGTTTGTAAGCTGGAGAACTCTCATTGGCAGAGATCAATATCTAGCCAATGAGTGTGTTGCAGTTTACTGACAGACCAGCAGGGAGGAGGGTCTCCTGTATTCTCATCGGCAAGATGGTGCCGATCAGAATGAGGAGAAGAGGGAAAAAGTTAACCCTCAAATTTAATTTCTCTTTTTTTTATTTTAAAACAAAACACAACACAGTTAGAATCGGTATAATAAGTGGATTAAAGCAAACTTGTTCTTAGGTGAAAGTTCCGCTTTCAGTAAAGTGTATTTTGTACTTCCCTACATCTCTTTACCATCTCCTATTTTTAATTCTTTTAGGATTTGCACACTTATCCACATAATGCTATATTCTTGTGTCTTTTTGTTTATGATCATTTACTCCAAGATCATAGTGGATATATAGCAGTTTTTGTGGAGATTTATAGATAGTGTGCCCTTGGCACTGTTCTTTTGTTTTTAAATGGTCCTATGTATTCTGTTTGTACCAAGGGAAAGACAGCGGGAAATGGAGAGGTGGTTTGGGGTATTCCTTTCGTGTGCACCATGTACTAACAAGACAAGTGGGAAAGTGTTGTAACTTTACTTCACTTTCCTGTGCATGCTATAAGGCAGGAGGTTGGGGGTTACTAACATACAAATCTTATCAGAATGTGTGTACAGGTATGCACGAGAGAGACCATACACCCTTGTGCATAGCCTGATGTGTAGGAGAAGTGGATCACTGGCTCAGCACAGAAAGCAAACTGTGCTTGTGGATTTGTACTGCTCTCCCATAACCTCAATTTAACTATCTGGCTGTCTCAGCCATGAACAGTTGCATATCTATAGCTTACTATATATGAAAAACAAGTGCTGTTGGTATATATGCCACAATCTGTGCACATGCTATACATAAAAGTCACTTGCCCGGGTGCCAGTCTAGATGTCAATTTGTAAATGCAAAGCCACTTAGAAAGAACATATTCACTGGTATTTTCCATGCTGAAAAAAGACCAGATTTATTTGATCAACTTTTCAGCCCTACCCAGGGCTTTTCTCAGCATCTTGAAAACATCCAGGTTAGGGCTGAAGCACTGGAAAAGACCTGTGAGTGTGTTCTTCCTACATGGATTTATATTGAGTGTGCATCCCTGGCAGACACCCTGGGCTGGTAAAGGGTAGGATTTTTTTTTTTTTAATTCTTTAATACTGCTGTTTGTAGGACCCAACTTCTTTCCCCGGCCAAGTCCTGGTAAAGAAACTGTGTCGGTGTGTGAGACAGTGTGTGTGTGCGCGTATGAGAGGGAGACAGTGTGTTTGTTCAGGTAGTGTGTGTGTCTGCATTTCAGACTGTGTGTGTCTTCATGTGAGACACGCATGCCTCCGAGAATAAATGATTTCTGATGCCTCTGCCACCGCTGGCTGCAGCAGCGGGAAAAAAGGTCAACAGACCCCCTCTACTCACCACTACCACCTCTGTTACCTCTCGGGGCATTTGTAAAGCTCTTTAAATGAACCCAATTTCTCATATATCCACTATAAACGAAATCTAACACGTCATAACAATATCTCCAAAAATCCCTTAATATGGCCATAAAATATGAATGGCTCTATGCTTTCTGCCCTTGTGCTTTTGATCAGATAACATCTTTAGTGCATCTTGGACATCATGTGCATGGAGGCGGACATAACAGTTGCTTGCAGGACCACAGAAACACAAACTCTGTTCACTGCACATGGTAATCCTAACCCTTTGAGGACCAGAGGAACGTGCCTGCTTCACGTTGAAAAAACTTCTCACAAGTGCCATGTATACTTCCACCAACATGAAATCCAGAACTTAATGAAAATGTTTTCTCTTGAGAAAAAAGGCACAAGGCCAACATTCATAGGGTTCATTAAGAATTTCTGGTGATAGCAAGGTATGTGTTATTATAAGGCTAAGTTTCTTCTACTTTAAGATTATAAGAAACAAGAATACACTTAAGTAGAAAGCCAAGATCAATCCTAGCGATGTCTCTAGCACCCAAGTCATTAAAATAACTCTTCCAGACTAGTGAATAAAGTCTTTTTTTAACAAATGACAAATGAAATCCACTCTGATTGTGAAGCAAAATGTTGGCTATGTCTCTATTATTGAAATGTTAAATCATGAATATATAAATAAATGAAAATCTAGTAACAAAGGGCTAAAGTAATTAAAGGAAGAAAAAAAAAAGAAAAAATGATACTTCAGTAAATTCACATTAAGGGACAGTGGAATTTAATTTCAAAACAACTGCTGCATTGAAGATTTAAGCAATAATTACATTTGCCATAAAACTGAGTGGAAATAATTGTACATCTGGTCACAGGGAGAGAAAAAAAAAAGCATTGGTAATTGTGTATCATTCACAGCTTGCTCTGAAGGCCAAACATATCTGTAGAACTGCACTAGATTTTATGGTTATGTTTATTACAACTGCTCAACAAATACATTTAAATTGTGGTCAATGTCATAAAGCTCAGTGGAGTAGGTAAATACTAGGAGAGATAAATGGAGCGCTACATTTTTATTTTTTAAAAATCGTACTACATTCTAACAGCCCCTTCAAGGTTACTGTGCGCTAGCATTGGCAAACGGAGCAGTGCAGCTGGAATGTAGTAAAAGAGAAACCATTCTATTTTATTACCTCATTTATCTTTAAACATGGTCTGAACCCGTTAATTGTTTGAGATATTTCAACACAGTTATAATGGCTGATGCGCTAAGCAGAACTTGGGTGAGATGAATTAAGGTTCGATGTAATGTGTGGAGAGCACATTGCCTTAGAGATGATGACACACTTTACCATATGCACTAAGAATTATATATGCAAGGCATGGGGGGGAGACATTGATCTTTAGTATATGATGTTGGCATAAAGCCTGAGGTGTTGTCGTTTGCATAGCAGTGAACAGTAAACTGAGAGTCACATTCCTCTGGTCCTCAAAAGGTTAGGATTACCATGGGCAGTGAACAGAGTTTGAGGTTCTGTGGTCCTGCAAAGCAACTGTCATGTCCCATGCACATGATGTCCCATCCCAGATGGACTAAATATGTCATCTCATGAACAAAAGCAACTGTTCATAAAAAAAAAAAGAAAAAAAAGTCAAGCGACTTCAAGATATACTAACAGAGCAAAATGAAAACTTCCAAAGTCACATCTTCATTCAGAGTTCCAGCTCTGCAGATTGCAAGCTGCGGATCAGCTGTTAGTTGTAAGCAAAGAGCTTGGCTGGCTTTCGAGCATTCAGCAAGACACACGCTCTCTTTGCTTACAGCTAACAGATGACAGTCGGCTTGCGATCTGCTGGGCAGCAATTCTGACTGAGGCTTCTCCATCTAGTGCTTCTGGCTTGGGACCATGAATGCTTTGGTTATTTTGATCTATAAATATATCTTGTGAATACCAACATTGGAGTTTTGCTTTAATTTATGTTTAAAAAAATGCACTAATGTAAAATGCACTAGATGTTGAACCTATCTCCTTTTTGGGTGTAGAGGGTAAGTCCACCCTCCGATTAATCTTCATAGTTTTTTGGCCATGGAGAGTGTTATTTCAATACTATCAGAGTTGTAGTTCAAGAGTAACTGAATGATAAAGTATTCATCTCCCAGTACTTTTCCCTATTCTAAGTCATCTCCCCTCAGATATGGAATCTGGTCACTGGACTGGACAGCTCGCAGCGAGGGACAGTGAGTATAAGGAAAACCCTGCCCTCTTGACAGTTTTGCAGTGCAACATCACATAAGTAAAAGGGGCATGATGGGGATACTTTTTAATTCATTTACTTTTGAACTACAACTCACACTCCATTGTAATACTTCTATATGTGGCCAAACAACTATGACGATTAATCGGAGCTCCGTTTATTTTGATATATTACTATCCCTTTAAGGGTTAAAGCCATTCTTCATGCTGAAGTCTGCTGGACTCATCCTCTCTGCCATCCCATCCTTACCACCCAAAAGGGAGATAGGTGCAACACTAGTTCATTTTACACTAGTGCATTCTTTAAACATAAATTAAAGCAAAATTCCCATGTGGGTACTCGCAATATATTTATAGATCAAAATAATCAAAACTACAAGATTAATCGGAGCTCCATTTTTTAGGATATACTACTATTGCTTCGACCCTCTGCGTGTCAGAAGATTGTGCATTGCATTGTTCTGCAGTGCGTTGCTGATCGCTCTGGAATGGAAATGGTTAGGGAACAGCCCATGATGTTCTTTGTGCTGACAGCTACGGTCCATTACAAGTGATTCAGTCCTACGCAGACTTCATTATAGATCACTGCATAGAGGAAACTGCAGATACATTACAAATATAAAAAAGATAGATATACCTGACTGCTCTATGAAAGACATATGCCTAGGCATGCAAATGTGCTAAACAAATTAAAAGCAACTTTTTTTTCTAGGCTATAGTGAAAGCACTTTACTTTAGACTGTAAGCTCCTTGGGGCAGGGACCTCTCTCCCATTGTTTCTATGAATGTCGCACTTATTTCATCCCCTCTTATTTATTGTAACATATGTCTATTGTAAGGCGCTGCGTACACTGTGTGGCGCCATATAAATAAAGATACATACATACATACATACATCTAGGGCTCAAATCAATTACCAGCAGGTTTTAGTATCCTATTACTCGACTTGTGAAAACAAAATCAGCGGTAATTATACATACCGACAATCCAAAAAAAAAAAAAAGCTAATAGGAAACAACTAAAAAACAATGTGCAAGTAACATTCTATTACCCATGCACAGTATTACCACTTGTTTTGTGGTTACATTTTCTGTCCATAATCCAGCGCCTTAGAGTTGAGGCGTAGAAGCCACAACGACGGTTTCAAAAACCATCGTTTTTTGAACAAAAGCAGTGCAGAATAGAGTATACATCACAGAAATCTGACAGAGTGCCCCCCTTCGACATACTAACCCCCCATTTGATATTTGAATTAAAATGCTACTTTCACCATTTTAATTCAACATTGTCCACATATGACATTTTAACTACAGTGCTCCCATGACTTACTTTCTCCAGTTAAATTCAACATTGTTCTACCACAATTTTTTTTCAACATGCCCTCGTTGTATTTGTATTGCATGATTAACCCTGTGAGTACCAGAGAAGTAGCAACCTATCCAGTAGGATAGGTGATCAATGCAGGCGACAATTGCCGGCATTTTTAATATGTGCTTTCTTCTTTTTTTGTCAAATGTATTTTAAATGTATTGTTCAGACCTTGAGGAGGTCACCAGGACCCCTCCTGACACCTGCCGGCATTTTTAATATGTGCTTTCTTCTTTTTTTGTCAAATGTATTTTAAATGTATTGTTCAGACCTTGAGGAGGTCACCAGGACCCCTCCTGACACCGCCCTACAATGGATCACCTATCCAGAAGGATAGGTGATCCATGGGCAACTTTTATAATAAAGCATATAAAACTTATGTTTAACATAGGTCATATGCACTTTTTATTAATGTATAATGATTCAGACCTTGAGGGTGCACCAGGACCCCTCCTGATATTCCACCTATCATGGATCATCTATCCAGAAGGATATATGATCCATGGGGCAACCCCAAAGGCATTTTCTGCCTTCCTTAATACTGGAGCAGCTGTATAAGCCGCTGCAGTACAAGCGCTTGAATGAATGAACCCTGTCACCGGGTCATTCTTAGAAAGTGTAGCACTGCACTTTCATCAATGAATCAATCACCTGGGTCAGACCACAGTGTGCAATTTCTAAGAATGACCCGGTGACAGGGTTGATTCATTCAAGCGCTTGTACTGCAGTGGCTTATACAGGAGTTCCAGTACAAAGTAAGGCAGAAAATGCCTTTGTTGTCACCACATGGATCATCTGTCCTTTTGGATAGATGATACATGATGGGGGGATATTACGAGGGGTCCTGGTGCCCACCTCGAGGTCTGAATCATTATACTTCAATAAAAAGTGCATTTAACCTATGTTAAACATAGGTCATGTGCGCTTTATTTAAAAAGTCGCCCCATGGATCACCCATCCTTCTGGATAGGTGATCCATGTTAGGGGGAGTGTCAGTAGTGGCCCTGGTGCCCCCCTTGAGGTTTGAACAATACATTTAAAATACATTTGACAAAAAAAAGAAGAAGAAAGCCCATATAACTTTTTTAAAAATGCTGGCAATTGACGCCTGCATTGATCACCTATCCTACTGGAAAGGTGATCAATGCTAAGGGGTATCAGGAGGGTCCTGATGCCCCCCTTGTGGTCTGAAGTTTGTTTTTTGTTTTTTTTAAACCTTTTTTTTTCTTTTTTAACTACAATACATATACAATTAAAAACAAACTTTTTACACATATACATTCAAGGTATGCAGCAGCATACCTTGCCTATTAACACTATGAATACCAGAGGGGTAGCAAACACATTGCAACGCGTAGCTACCTATCTGGTACTTATAGGGTGAATCATGCAATACAAATACGAGGGCATGTCGATAAAAAATGTAGAGGAACAATGTCAAATTTAACTGGAGAAATAAAGTCATGGGAGCACTTTAAGTCGAATTTTAAAGGGGGGGGGTTAAAATATTGAATGTGAACAATATTTGTCAAAATGGTGAAAGTAAGCACTATAATTTGAATTTCAAAGGGGGGATTAATATGTCAAAGGGTTCACTCCATGTCGGATTTTGATAATGTGGGGAATACATCTAACACTAAACTTGAACTTTGTGTCATCAAACGTACACCTATTTCCTTGGACTTTGACGTTTTGCGTGGTTTTTTTAGGCGGTAGTTGAATTGAAGCAGACAGTGCCAATTTTGTTAGTTCATAGATTTGTGCTGTCTACGACATTTTTGTTTTACCGTGGTTATGCAATAGAATACCTGCTTAACACATGTTTGCAAAATACATGTTGCTTGTTTTTAATGTAAAGCAAACCAATCCACTGCTCACTCCTCTGGGAATCAAATGGCTTAAAGAGGATATTTCATGTTTCCAATTCTTCACCTCTCCTCACCCAAATTAAAAGGATTATTCCTCTCTATGAATTTATCCCACCACTTTGATGGAGGCTTATGTGTTTTGGCACAAGTCAGTATTTAATTGTACAGCCTGTGTCAGTCAGGTCAGATAGTACATTTGTACAAGGTCAAAGAGACCCTAACTACTAAACCAAAAATCTCAAATAAAAAATCTAAAATTAACCTGTTAAAGTAAATAAATAAATCACAAGTTTATGTATAGAACTTTAATGAACACAGGTCACTGAGAAAACCTGAACTGTACAGCTTTCAACTGCACCGAGTCATTGGAGGACTCCAGAGCAAAAAACATTTTCAGCCCTACAACACCAAAACCTAACAGGGCATTTAATGTTGGACCCTGTCACAACTGCCCCCTCTGCTCCACCTTCTGATACACTCAAATGTATGAAAAGATTTATGTATAGTCACAAAAATGTGATATAGGAATTGAGAAAGACTTCTCTACGTCTGACCATTAGATAACTGAAACGCTCCATTGGTCATCTCAAGTTACACAGCTGTCCGTCTTGGGGTGCAGTGGGGTGTGCTGTAACCCTTTCAGTGACAGAGAAGGGTTAAGTACCAGACGGGTGTCCAAGTCATTGATTCATTATGCACTGAACACCTTTCAGATACTCAAAGGGTTAAAAAAAATATTGTTACTTATGTATGGAATGCTTTTTTCTAGTTTTCAACCTTTGAATTCTTTGAAAAGGAGACTGAGTAATTGTTTTAGGTTATCAAAAAATAAATCCAATTGTATGCAATTAATGCATTCAATTACTCCATCAGAACAAAACTATACTAAAGCGACATTCATTTATGCGTTATTGGCTTCATCAGAATTTATAATTAGCCTTTTTTTGGAGTACTTTTAATGAATAAGCAGAAAGAGTTTGGAAGCTATTTTAAAAGTGGATTGATTTATCCATTTGTACAAATTGAGTTGAGTGCAATAAAAAAATCATAAGAATAATAATAATAAACCTTGAAGGCTTAAAGTGGAACACACATACTGAATTCATGATTTATTATATGTTGACCCCTTAAAGGGATAGTAATGTTTCACAAAAAAAGAAAAAAAAAAAGAAAAAAAAAAAAAGAAAAAAAAAAAAAAAAACAGCTCCAATTAAATGTCATAGTATTTGGGCCATGTCGATACTGTCCGAGTTGTAATTTAACAGTGATTGAATGATAAAGTTTCCCCCTCCTGCTCCTTCTACCTAGTGTAAGTCACCTCCTTTCAGGGGATCAGACAGCTCACAGCAAGGGGTAATCTTCTTACTGTGAACATAAGGAAAGCTCTGCCCCCATTGACAGGTTTTTCAGGTTTTCCCTTATTTTCACTGAAGATTGTCCCTCTTTGTGATCCATCCGGACATTCTTGCTGCTCTGAGGTGAGCAGTGTTACATCAGTAAAAGGGGCAAGAGGGGGATACTTTATCATTCAATTACTCTTGAACTACAACACTATTGAAATAACACTTTCCACGGCCCAAATACTATGAAGCTTAATTGGAGCTGCTTTTATTGTGAAACATTGTTATCCCTTTAACCCTTTGAGTGGCAGAGGGGTAGGCAACACATTGCAAAGAAATGCTTTGCCTACCTCTCTGGCATGCAAAGGGTTGAGGACCAGAGGCGTGTGCAACTAAGTATGACTCCTTAAAGAACATATAAACAATGATTGCTACTATTTTACAAATAGAAAAGCTTTAAGGGAAATAAGGCTTTCTTTATCAGTTTACTACTTAAAGGAATAGTAATACTTCATTTTATCTTTATTTTATTTTGTAGGCATTAAAAAAAATGAAGAACGATATAAGTCTTATCTCTCAAACCTTTATGGTTTAAGAGATATTCACAAGCAAAGTATCCCCCCCCCGTTCAGCCAGATCAGAAGGGAGGTGCCCAGAGACTGCAGAGAGGGACCGTCTTCAATTAAGATAAGGGAAAAAGCTGAAAAACTTGTCAAGGGGGGAAGGGCTTTCATTGTTTTCATACAAAGAAGATTGTCCCCTGCTGTTATCTGTCTGGTCTTACAACTAGATTCACATCTGAGAAGAGATGGTTTACACTAGGAAAAAGGGGCGGGAGGGGAAACTTTTGAGAGATAAGACTTATATCATTCTTCATGTTTTTTTAATGCCTACAAAATAAAATAAAGTTAAAAGAAAGTATTACTATCCCTTTGAATGAGTTACAATCATTTTTTTAAAGGGAAAAATGTGTTATGGGTTTTCTCCTATTGCACTCACTATTGTACTCACTACTAGATGTTTTTTTGTTGAAAAATGACTACAGGTTTGTATAAATCAAACTTTAAACAACAGAGCTAACTTGCGTCCAAAAATCAATTAATCCGTAACCTAACGTCCAAGGGGTTAACTATTAAGCCAAGAATTTAAAAAAGAAATAATTTGCAAATACATTTTAATCAGTCGAACATTGTAAGTTAAATGCAACATAACATTCAGTATATGGTATGAGCTGCTTATGAAATTAATTTGCAGTAGCTTGGTTAAATTGCTGGTATTTAAATTAACACATAATTGCAAGGCGTAATGACCCTTTGTTCACGGAAAAATGTCGACTTCCAGTTGATTGCTGTCAAAGTTTGTTCTACTAAATGCATTGATTAAGGATATTATGTCTTTGTTTGCTGAAGTAAAGTTCCTCCTACGTGATTTATCAACAAAAAAGTAACAGGTGCAGCTCACTCAAGATTATGGCTGCCTGCCATTGTCGTGAGTAACGTTTTTCATACCTAGAGATTATAAAAGAACATTGTGCTTTCGAACATCAGAACCTACTTGTTTAGATGCAGAGAGGTGGCAGAGGTCAACCCAGTACTCATTAACACCTTTACTGCTACAGAAGATGGTTAAAGCTCTCCAGAGAGAAGACTCTAGGGGCACACTGACATATAAAAAATTAAAGCAATACTGGCACCAAAAAAGTCTTAAAAATATTCAATTATTGTGTACTACCAGATAATATTTATAAACAAACCCTTTCAATGCCAGAGATAACACACCGTGAAATAATGCTTTGACTACTCCTCTGGCACTCAAACGGTTAATTTAAGATCCCTAAAAATCTAGAAAAGTTTTTCTTTTCAAATGTAGATGTTGACTGTTCTATAAAAGGAATATAAAAGGAGGCTATGTTATTTGGAGGAAGTAGAGCTCCCACCTGTGGCTAGAGACATTTTAGTACAATGCAGCACAGTTTTAACGGAGGATTAATCGAAGTGTATCAGAGGGTAAGGGAGCACTTGGGTAAAAAGGCAAGAGAGCAGCACTCAAATGCACAGAAGCCAGGAAACGCAGTTTACATTCTTCCAACTTAAAGGGACAGTAATATTTCATAATAAAAGCAGCTCCAATTAATCTTCATAGTATTTGGGCCATGGAAAGTGTTATTTCAATACTGTCAGAGTTGTAAAGTATCCCCCTTCCACCCCTTTTACTGATGTAACACTGCTCAACACAGAGCAGCAAGATTGTCCAGATGGATCGCAGAGAGGGACAATCTTCAGTGAGCATAAGGAAAAACCTGAAAAACCTGTCAAGGGGGGCAGGGTTTTCATTGTTCTCACAGTAAGAAGATTGTCCCTTCCTGTGAGCTGTCTGGTTTCAAGACCAGATTCCACATCTGAGGGGATGTGGCTTACACTAGGTAAAAGGGATGGGGGGATACTTTATCATTCAATTACTCTTGAACTACAACTCTGACAGTATTGAAATAACACTCTCCGTGGCCCAAATACTATGAAGATGAATTAGAGCTGCTTTTATTTTGAAACATTACTATCCCTTTAACTCCATAACCCATGGTATCCTTTATGGCAACACAAATTGTATTATCAGTTGAATACTGATTATGTCCTGTATGACATCACCAATGTCATTGATTACATCACAAATTGGTATAATTGGTAACATCATAAATGACCCTGCTAATACTGCATATCATCAGGGAGCAGCAAAATATTGCACTGCTTTACCAGCATTGCATGTATACATCCCTGGCCTAAACCCAATGAATATTGTGCTACAGCAGCAACAATAATTAGTAAAACAATGTGCATACCTGGGAACTCTTCGGATTTGCCCCGGAGACTCCGTATTTCAGAGTGCATTATCGGGGCAGAGGCTGATTTCCCTGGATGTGGGCAGTTTTCTTTAAAACTCTGCCCACTTCTGCATCTACCCACTCAGTTCCTCCCACTTTTCCTCCTTCCCCACCCAGTTCTTCCCACTTCTGTGATGCCCCAAAAAGCCCCGCCCCCACTCACTTGTAAAACCTGATACTTTTTTGCAGTGATTTGCGACAATTATTCTTCCCAGCGGCATCAGAGGAGTCCACTCCAGGGACTCCACTAATGAAAGTTCCCAGGTATGACAATGACAGCCTACAAAAATGCTCCTTACTGCACTAGATATCTACATTCTGGACCCATAAAACTGGACTTCATAAACACTGCCCCATTTTACCTATCACAGATTAGCACTACTATAACCCACTGTCCCACTAACACTGTACCTATCATCATATATTACTGACACTAATATAAAACACAGCACCACTAAAATTGCACATTATAATAAAGGTTCATTTAAATAATTGCATACAATGTTTACAAATCTTAACACAACAGGAGTACTGAATGTATTATTTCCCTCACCAATATACAGCAAACCAGGCAAACTTTGTATACCGTTCCAATTAAATATTTATTTCTATATAACTGTTTCGGCTCTGCTGAAGAGCTGCCAGCTGGCCCTGGGACCAGATTTCTGAGCTGAGACCAGAATCAGTGATGATTCAAAAAGGGGCGGTTGGGGGAAACTACAGGTATAACTGGCAAAAGCTTAATAATTATAAAAGTGAAGGCAGAGAGAGACGCTGATGGGATGATTTAGTTTTTTACACTTAACGATTTTATGCAACGTGAAAACAATTTATTACTATCCTTTAAAAAAGAATGATGGCAAGAGAAACTATCCATTATAACAATAGTTTAAGGCAGGGCTGGCCAAGTTCAGTCCTCAAGGGCCACCAAGAGGCCAGCAGTTAAGCACAGGTGAGTCAATCACAATGAATGATCCACTGATTAACTGGCCTGTGCGTAATCAGGAAAATTCTTAAATCCTGTCCTGTTAGTGGTCATTGAGGACTGAACTTGGACAGCCCTGGTTTAAAGAAACCTATCATCTCATGATTTCTTCACATATATTTTTTAACATAACCTAAAAAAGATTAACATTTACATAAAATTAAGCATATTCATTTGATTCTCACACGTATTTTTGGGTCACTGTTTACTGACACATTGTAATTTGCAAACACCATGTTCCTTAACCCTTTTGGTCAGTTTTTTACCCTAACTGATTTTTCAGTACAAATATCATTTACGAGTCTAGTACAATAAGATCAGATGATGACAAAGATACTGCAGTGGTAAACCTGATTAAATCCAACATGTAGGATGTATAACATCATAAAACAGGACAAACTTTCAGCAAGCTCCTTACAAAGAAATCATCAGTTCTCATACAGCTCACTAACTAACCCAACAGCACCTTCTCAGCTCTGTCCACAGAAGAATGTGAAGAACAATCAGATGTTTAGAAGATCTACGAAGCAAGAAAAGCCAAGGTTGCCACGACTGCGCTCAGGTCTGGGACACAAGAAGAAGAGTCACAATTCCCAGAATAAAAGGTACAATATATACTCTGGACTATACAAAGATATTGAGGATAACTGGATGGTCTTAAGAATCCCTCAAGATGGAACAACATATTCACGGCTGGAATCCCAGAGCATGTTCAATTTTAAAACTTGAGCTATATAGTCTCCAACTGGCCTCCTTCCAAGGTAAAATCAATTCAAGATTCATGCCACTCAAAATTGAGAGAGCACACGTATTGAGTATTTCTTGAGATGATATGAAATCTGGGCTCAGGCCAATAACACTCACATTTTTAGATTACACAGAAATTTAAGAAATCTGGCCAACTGGTTTATGAAGGTTCAAAAGTACTGATTTTTCAAGACTACTCATACATGTTTATCAATGAAGCACAAATAATTTTCTCGTGTTTGCACTTAGTTATACAACAATGTTACGTTCATGCTAGCAAAACGATCTACATTCCAGACCTATACTGAAGGAGGAGTTTTAGCCTTCATGTCTACCAAGATGCCTGCTGCATTTGCACAGGACTATATCTCACCAGACAGACTGACCTCACCCTTTGATCTGACACAAATTTTAGTTGGAAACACCAAATCCAACTCATATGAGGTACCAGACAGGGTTGTCCCATCTCCCCCTTCTTTTTAATCTTTCTATAAAATTGTTAGCTTTAGCATTAAAAACACTTTTCATCTTTAAGAAGCATCTGGAATTGGAGTGAAAAATCTTGGTGTGTTTGCAGATGATGTACTACTACTACTACTACTACTACTACTACTACTAGTATCTAAACTCTCTTCTGCTCTTTCTGAGATTATTGCTCCTTATGTTTGGGACCTTCTCAGGTTAATGTGAACATCTCAGACACTGAACTATTGCCTCTTCAGGATCTCCTAAAACCATATATGCTGAAGAGTCTCCATTTTATAGCTCCTCTCAAGCCTATTAAATATCTTAAGATTCTTATTTCTAAAGCTCTATGGCAATTATGCAACTTGAATATATCCCCAGTCATAACAAAAATCAAGAATTACCTTAATACCTGGTAAAAGCAACCTTAATCCTTCTCTGGCTGTTTACATTTTCTAAAAGGTATGTCCTTTGTAAGACTTTCTACCCTCTCCTCAATTTATTTTGGCTCTCAAGAAAATGTATCAAGGAGCTTAACAGCTCTTTTAGAAAATGTATTTTGGAATTCAAACATCCTACAATTGCTCTCAACAAGTGATTTGTTCCTTTCATTTAAGGGCTTTTCTACAGTTTCAATTTAGCATGCTTGATGAGGTACCCCCTAGACTGCATGAGAGAACACTGTTCATTCTGATCTATCTCTAGACTCTCAGATGTTTAATTTTCCTATCTCCCTTCTACACCTGTTCCATAAGAACTGGACAGATATTCCCCTACCAGTCCTTTCTTAGAGTTTTGTTCAGCAATACCATTCAGGCCTTGCAAACATGATTGAATTTCCATAAAATCATTTTCTGTGTCGCCAAATACATGCCTATAAGTAATAATCCAGATTTCCCCCATTCCTCTCTCCTTCCAACCTTTCAGAAATGTAAAGGAACAGGGTATTTTCCCTTATCTCATATTATTGACCCTGACAAGAATAGACTTATAGAATTCTCGGAAGTTCAGGAGAAATTCCACCTAAACATTCAGAAACATTATATTACAAAAAAAGGTAATGCTTTTGTACAAAACTCCCCAAATGGAAAGTAAATCTTCTGACACCCCACAAACTGGTGATAATATTTCCCTTCTGCAAGGGGGAAAAACAATGTTTCAAATATTACTAGAATCTTCTTAGATACTGCAAAATGTTCCTGTGTTAGGGACAAATCACCTTCATAATTTGGGATTGCTATTCTGAGTGAAACATATTTGTGGAGTCCTATAACCTTATCTCCTCAGCAATCTGGACAGAGCAGCTATCTAAAACAGTAGAAAATGCACATACAGCATTTGGCAGGAAATATGGACCAAGGAGTACAAGAATATCCTATCACACAAAAATGACTAATATATTTAAGCACATTTTCTTGTCTTGTCCTGCACTAAAACAAATTTACGAAGATGTATGTTCTTATACACACAAAGCCTTATAAAAGACCCTACATATATTTTTGTTTAGTGCCATCACTTGCCTCCCTAACAGTCCCCTCATTACTGAATTAATGCTAGTGTGTGTCAGAAAAACCACGAGCCCCCAACACTTACAGTAGTTAGACTGTATCTGAGCACTTCAAGATACAATCAATTTATTACAGAAATAAATCTAATAAAACCAAAATCTTATTTATTAAGGCTTGGAAAACATTTCTTCATTATGTTCCAAAATCAGAAAAAAATCTATTGGATTCTCTTGCCTTGTTCAAACCCTGGCTTCACCTCAACACCCTTGAATTTATTTTCATCCTCCCATTACTCCGATACTTTTATACCTTAACCCTTTCAGTGAGAGGTATTGCAATAAGCTGTATACATCTGTCACTCAAAGGGTTAATAGACATCACCATGTAACTTTTCATGTATATATGGTATTTACTTCAGACATATTTATCATTATGGATATTGAACCTTTTTTTCCCTTCCATGTTACCAAATTTACAGTTGGAGAAGTGACCTTAATTCAGTTTACTGCAAAGCTTTCTTTGTTGGATTATAGCTGACAATTCCAGTATGAAATCGAGTGATATCTTTTACATTGTTCTATATTCTTGTTTATCTGGGATTTCCATTCTTGTTTATCCAGATGTGTATTTTATCTTCGTCTAATTTGTTCTTGATCTCACTGACTGGACAGCAAACTTTAACTCTTTAAGGACCAGAAGGGTCTGCAGCACATTCCAAAACAATATGTAGTACACCCCTCTGGTGCTTAAAGGGTTAACAATGTCCTAAGACTGAATCCAATTCATCTTATCTGTGACATGTTTATCATGCTCTAATAAAGCTTCCAGAGGGAGATCAAAAAGTTGACGTTTGCTATAATAATAATAATAATAATAATAATAATAATAAAATAATTGCTTGACTGTGAAGAAGTCCCAAGATTGTGGAATTTGGAACAAATCCTGAATTGTATCTTCTGCCTCCAAGAACTGTATCTTCTGGTGCATTTAACCCTTTGAGTGCAGAGGGGTACGCAACACATTGCTTTGCAATGCGTTGCGTAACCCTCTGGCACTCAAACGATTAATATCCGGCACCCAGGCCTGTTCATTTGGTGGCTAACATATATTACTGCATAATGAACTTCTTCACATTTCAATAAAGCACAGAGTGAAATCTAATGTTACTATCCTGTATTGTACAATGCAGGGTCCCATCTTTAAAGGGGATCTGTCACCCCTATACAAGTGTGTGTGTTAAATGTTAGGTTATATAGCGACTATGTGGATTTCTTTATCCAGCCTCCTCCAATGACGGAGGCTTTCTGTCTGTAAGCTGGAGCTCTCTCATTGGCAGAACAGAGGAGGCTGGATAGCGGGAGGAGAGCAGAGGAAGAGTGACAGACTGAGGTACAGAGCAGGTAACCGAAGTCTATGTGGAAGTGTACTCTTTAAACATTAATTTTCGGCCAAATAGGGTTAGAAAAATAATAATAAAGAAATACACCTAGTCGCTATATTACAACATTTAAAGGGATAATAATACTTAAAATGTAAAAAAAAAAAATATATGTTGTAGGGTTTATCCCCCTGAGTAAAACTGCTGAAAGGTGTTTCATTAAAAAGTTATTAATTTTCAAAGTTGAATTTTTTATTTGCAATATCACAGTGGCCTGAAATTGTACAGTGGCGCTGTTGCTACAACATCCTATGGAGATTTATGGTCCTGGGACCAGAGCTGTCCATAGGATGGTGTAGCAACAGCGCCACTGTTTTACTCAGGAGGATAAACCATACAACATATTTTTTTTTACATTTTAAGTATTACTATCCCTTTAATACACACTTGTATAGGGGTGATAGATCCCCCTTTAAATATAATGTTTATTTTGTCTGCATGATTAACCCCTTCGTGACCAGTGACGTGCCAGGTACTTAACGGTCAGTGGTGGTCCTGGCACGTCACATACTTTTTACTCACAGTGATCCTGCAGGAGCGCGGTGAGTAATTGCAGGGACTGAAGTTGATTGCTCCAAGACCGGAGTGATCTCTTTCAGTCCCCTGTTCGGAGTGCTGGCACACATGATCAGTCATGTGGGATGGCACGTCAAACTTTCCCATCTGGTCCTTAAAGGACCACACAACCTGGGACTAGTGGTCCTTAAGGGGTTAATAGGTTAATTTTAGAATTGTATTGGATCTATTGGAACACATCATTTATAGAGATTTAGAAACTCACTGAACATATCTGTCCAACGAAAAATAAATATATCAAGCAGCTTTACTTCGTCTGCGAATCTAATTTATTTAATTTAAGACACTAGATATACCCCTAATGAAATAATTTCTCTAGTTAAACTGCATTAAACAAATTGGAAATTTGATTCCTTCAATATCTAATGCTTGGTAGACTCTTAGGGATCACAAGAAACATGCCAGAAATTACAGCACGCAACTGGCATGATTCCAGTCCTCAGATTTATCAGCGAGTGGTGATAAACATGCACTAGCGAACGCAAGGATTTGCACTCATTTACACCAGAAACCTCACTCCAGGCCCTGGCTTACTACACCATGTTACTCTATCAAGGCAACAAATATAAGAGGCTGAGAAAATAGCATTTCCCACAGGGTTTTTAACTTCTTTAATGCAAGAAATATCCCCAGAGCATTATTTATTAATGAATCAGAGATCCCGGTAGCAGTTAAAAGCCCTGTTTACATTAATGAAACAGTTGATTTGCACCAGAATTACTCTAGTTTTGACATTACACCTTGGTCTTAGAACTTAACCCTTTGAGTGCCAGAGGGGTATGCAACATGTTGCTTTGCAATGCGTTGTGCACCCCTCTGGCACTCAAAGTGTTAGGGCTCCATCAGACAGACAATCAATGGTGATATATGTATAAAGATGATCCAAGGCAAACATAATGTGTGCTGTTTGTGTGCGGTCAGTTGTATAAATATGTTTGAATTAGCTTTATACACACATACTAATGCTGAAATTCGTCAAAGTGCAGGAAAAGCAGTGCACCAATATGCTGCTCATTGCCAGTACTTTGCTGTGATTATTGATTAAAGTGGATGTATCACATTACAAAAACTTATTACCATATGTTTTGTTAATAAACGTAATAACAGGAAGGCTGTTTTTTTTTGTTTTTGTTTTTTTAAATCTAAGTACTTACAAAGATATTATATCTTCTGTGATATGCACTTCCACATAATGTGCACAGCTCTCTTCCCACCTCCCTCCCAGCTGCCCCAGGGAGAGCGCGTACACGCTTCCCTTCTGTGTGCTGTGAATGTCTTCTAGAGTTACATTGTGCTCCGGTTAGCATTATACTGAGGTTGCAACCTCAGTATAATGCTAACTGTAGCGCTATGTAACATTGGAAGATATTAACAGCACACCGAAGGGAAGCGTGAAAGCTCTCTCCCTGGGGCAGCTAGGAGGAAAAAAGGACGTGCAGAAGAGCTTTGCCGAAGAATCAGTGTATCCCATATATCTTTGTAAGTACTTAGAGTTAAAAAAAAAAAAAAATCTTTCCTGTTATGTTTATTAACAAAACATACGGTAATAAGTTTTTATAAGGTGATACATCCCCTTTAATACTTTTGGGTATTCATCAATAATCTGTCATATTTCCATGCCTTCTGTATGTGAAGCAGGGAAAATTGCATAAATGGAGCCAATCCGGCGATATACACACGCATACAGCAAATGTGACTGCATGTTTGTCCCCTACACTGTAATTGTATCAGCCAGCTTCTAGGTATTTGTCAGAGGCTCCTGATGAAGTAAGCTTGTCTTATGAAACAAGTTGAGCACTACCTGATTGTTGTGTTTAATCATTTTGATTGTAATAGCAATTGATGTTTTATTATATATTAGTATTAAAGGCCCGTGTACGCGGGCCAAAGTGCCACCCAGAAGCCCCGGAGCCAAGATAGGCAGAGTGCCATTGGAGCTCCCTGCTCCGGATCAGCCGCGACTCGGACTGGAGACCGGCGCGTTTGTCTCTACTGCGAATGACCGCATCATTCGGGCAGTCTCTACTGCACATGTGCGGTTACGAACACAGGGAGCAAGTTATTCTAGCCAATTATTTATATTGATATATTTTTTTTTTTTATTATTTTTTTTTTATGTAATAAATACCCTTGTTTATACTCACCTGCGCCCTATATGTGAGAGATGGTGATTTAATATTGTGATTTTATATAGAGTATATACACTATACTGCTAGACTGGCACATCTAAGAACTCTGCCAGAGGGTTTTCATACCCAGTAGTGAGCTGACATTGCTTTGGAGAATCCTATATCAGAAAAGGAGTACCTGTGGATGAGACCAGTAAGCTGAGAGGTGTTAACCATTCTAGGGTTTATGCCAGGAGTGCTTTCATACTGAGAGGCAGTTTCTAACCTCTCTACCAAGTGAGTACCATTCTAGTAGATCACAGGTGAAGGTGACAAAGTGTCCAAAATACTGCGCTTGGAGGAGACCTTCTCCACTGTTACAAAACCAGAACGGGAGCGCAAACCACCAAGATGATCCACGCTTATTTTTGTATCTAACAGCAGGTATATATGGGCTTCTTGAATGGTAAGTCAGTGATTGTCTACACTCTTATTTTATGATTTGCCAATAGTATTATCTATATAAATAATTGTTGTTATCTGCCTATTATTCTTTTTGTTGTTAACCTCGAAACGCGTCTAAGTGGGCAAAACTGATTTTGTTCAAAATATTGGCAATTTTAATAATAAATATTTTTTAGCACTTTGGATTTTTATCTTTTACATTTTCAACTGCATATGTGACCGTATCGGGGCGATATTATAACCCCATTGGATCAGAGTTGGTTGTTCTTACAACCGGCTATCAAAGCGTCAAAGTGAGAGTACTATCCTGTGGAACATCGCTATATTGTTAATAGTGTTTATACAATTGCATATACCCCATCTTGGTGGATTGCGCTCCCGTTCAGGTTTTGTGTTTGTGATTCCGAAGGGTCCTGGAGGTCCTGGTTACTTGTGGGAAGCAGCATTCTTCTATATACCTATTGAATGACTGAGTGAGGGCAGTCAAAATCCCCCATTCGTGAGGTTGACCACTTGCAGTGGTTCTTTAAATTGAGAGTATTCTGGTGTACTGGTGGAGAACTAACTTGTGAACAATATTACACTAGGGAGCACCCTTCCTTTTCCTACTTCTTCTCCACTGTTGTTCCTCTTGTTTTTTGCTTGTGTATGCGAGGCAGAGAAAATTGCATAAATGGGGCCAATCCAGTGATAGACACACACTTACAGCAAATGTGACTGCATGTTTGTCCTATACATTGTAATGTGATCCTCCAGCTTGAAGCTGGTGGATGAAATTGGAAGATCTGGCCATTGCTTATTGATGAATAAGCAATGACCAGACATAATCTGTCAACTGCTGAACGGGTGAATAGTTCATGTGCAAATAAATCCTAAGATTTATTTGAACATTGAGCCATTTGCACATTCATGAATTGTTGCCTAAGCTTCATAGGAAAAATTCTCAACTGCAACTTTTCTACCAGCATTGTGATATTTGTTACACAGTATGCAAGTAGTGTGCTTAAACCAAGGAGAGGGTGGTGGGCAAATTAAGGCCAAAACTTGATCTTAAAACTATTGCAAAATGTAAACATTTATATACGAAATTCTTACTGTACCGATGCCTACAAATTCTGCCATAAACTTGCTTTGGTACACCATGGATCAAACAAGTTTTGTTATATGCACATAATAATTTAAATTTACTGCCAGTGGAATTTCAGTTTTAAACGATTTGCATGAGTGTATAACCTGTCATGTATTGTGTATTCAGCCTTCATTCTTACTACGCCTGATGAAAGACCTAAAGTGCCTTGAAAGCTCATCTCCTAGAGCCCCTCAGTTATCCAATAAAGGTATCACTTTCACTCTTCCAGTCTGCTGAGTTATATACACAAACACATTTATACATACAACCAGTGTGACTGTGGAAAAAGAGACAGAGAGATGTTTGCACCAGTTTTATACACCTCTCCATTATGTAATATTTCACACAGGCAGCAATCATACCACATGTTGCAGAGACATACAGCATGCTGACACTTTCCTCTGACAAAGCAATTATGCAATTTACTTGTATGGGATTCAAAGGAATCATGTAGGAATCACTTATTGATTGCAGGTAGTTGTGTTTACTTTGCAGTTCTGTCATTTTTGGGATGCTGGGCAAAGCCTGCTTAACTTTCACACTAACATCTCACAAACATTTTCATGTGTTTTCTTGCAGGTGACCGTAGGTAGGACTGGTGATTCTCCATCTGTTTTTGGACTACGAACACCCATCATCCTTAGTCCAATTTTAACTGATTAAGGATTATGAAAGTTGTAGTCTAACAAAAACCGGAGAGTCACATGATGTCCATCTCTGCTTTGGCACCTGTTTGGGGGAGAAGGGGATTTCTCCACGTTCTCAAAGATGCATAAAAACACACACACACACAGACAAACATTCACATATGATACACACATATATACACTCAGACATTGACATACACCAACAGGGTAAACCCCCATCAGGTATATTACCTATCTTCGTACAGCATTAAGGGAAATCTATAAAATGACTGCATGTAACAGAAAGACTTGCCTAGACAGGCAGCCATAATACCACATTCAGTTATATCTATACAATTAACGTGTGCAACAGAGAAGAAAGCAGAGCTGAGTGACAGGCAGGGTTTGGCTGGGAGAGGCAGGAGGAGGTTGGGAGCAGCAGGGGAAGAAAACATTAGTGTTGTATGGCTCTTCCATTAATGTAAAAGACAGCTCTTTAAAGACCAGAGACATGTGTAATGCATTGCTACACAATGTGCTGCATACTTCTTGTATCCTTAAGTGGTTAACCCTTTGTGTGCCAGAGAGATGGGTAAAGCATTGCACCTGAAAAGGTGAGGAACATTCCTCTGACACCAGTGAAAGTCTCACTGTCATATCTTCTGAGAATGGCCCCACCCCCTGTGTGGGATCACTCACTACTCTACTATGGGCTGACAGTGCGTTTCTATTACACGGTTTGAATGTAGTGTGAGGCTGGGGCAGGCATACTACATGAAGACAGCGTTTATAATCATTTGTATTTCATGTATTTCTACTGTGCATTTTTTTTAACACTTTTCCCCCTTGGTGCAAACCTTTTAAAATGTTTCATTAAATGTGTAAAGTGGCCAGTTTTGCTACACTTCTTCCAAGCTGGTTAAAAAAATCTGAAAAAATCAAAGACTAAGGGATGAGATTAGAATCCAACCTTTCTGTTAAAAGGAACTAATCTCCTATTTGTTTGATGGCACTCCATGCATTGCCCTTATCAGTTATTAGTAAACGTAAGGAAACTGTACAGCAGCCTATGGGGTCTCCGGTAGACCCTTCCCAATTGCAGCATTAGAGGCTGTGATGTTAATTTCAACCTCCAATGAATGGCTGACCCATGATCTCCAGCCAGTGACATCATCTCGCGCTCACGCAGGAACTCAGGAGAGAGGTGACATTAACAACACAAATGACTGTTCTGCTGCAGGGGGATACAACAGTTCTGTCATCAGAGTGAAAAATGCCTAAGAAAAAATAATACACAAACACTGGATAGGAATACACAATATTTAAATGGAGATAAACTCTACTCATTTTTAAGGGATAATGGGGGAGGTGTATACAACTGGAGATATAAGGAAAGTGTCTTTAAAATGGTCTCAAAATGACATAAGGACATGTATAAATGTTTAGTGACATTTTCTCTAGTACTAACTAGAAGTACTAACTCCAGCCAGTTGACTTTTTTCAAAAGTGGAATAAAAACTGCCTTGACCAAATAAGAATTGTGGAACAATGTATTTATAAAGAAATGTGCTAATCACGCCAAAATTAAAGTGGAACTACCACCTCAAAAACACTTTATCTTCAATAACTCCCCATCTGGTGACTAGCTGCTTAGTGCCGTAATGACATCCGTGCTCCTGTGCTGTCAGTCCCAGGTGGGTCTAGGAGGAGTTGCTAGGAGCCGGACGGCTCCAAAAGGGATTGACAGTGCAGGCGCGCAGACGTCACTATGGCAAGATGTCAGCGCTCCTTGCTGCTGTCAGCCCGGTAAGAATGCATATTTCTTCTGAATAAGGCAATAATTCTGGCGACCAGCGCTACTAAGCTGCTAGTCGCCAAATGGGAAGTTATTGAGGATAAAGTGTTTTCAAGGTGGTAGTTCCGCTTTAAATAATGTTTATTAACTCTTTAAGGACCGGGGGGGGGCAGCATTGATAGCAATGTGTAGCACACTTTTCTGGACCCTAAAGGGTTAATTAAATTTTAACCCTTTGATTGTCAGAGTGCTAAGCAATGCACTGGGTACCCCTCTGGCACTCAAAAGGGTTAGCGCCAGATATAACCTGTTCTTAATGGAAGTATATGGGTGATGGGTATGGATAAGAAAAAATATTCTCAGCTGTGAATTTTCTGCAAATATTCACAGATATACATAACTATAAACTTGACTTTGTTTCTTTATAAATATGACACAACATTATCAATTTTAGCGTCCCCAATGCTCCTTACGCAAAAAGCAAAAGCTGAGAAATAGCAGAGTATACCACCTGCACCAAAGGGGGAGGAGTAGATAAAAACTCCTATTAAAGGGGGGGGGAGAGGGGGTGGTCAGTACCCCTTGAATGCTAGTGATGTCTCCAAAGCTTTGCAAAATAGACTGATTATATTACAAAATGGCACAGGGAAATGAAGCAAGAGATCACACTTTCATATGGCTGCCTTTTTTCTGTGCTCCAATCTTTTAACTCGTTTGGTGATGGTGAAAAACCAAACACACTGAATTTCAATTTATCCCATGGCCCTCTAGTTCTGGAAGAATTAATTAATCCTATTATATAAGAGGCCAGAATGTTTGTCCAATGCAGTCATGCACAGTAGAGACTGCACGAACGCACAGCATGCTGGGAGTTCTGTGCTGGGACCGTTCTGTGCGTTTGGGCAGTCGCTACAGTGCATGACTGCATCATGTGCCCCGCCAGTGAGGAGATGGCAGTACACAGAGCAGGACCGGCCTCTTTAACAGACCTTGGCCCATGTAGACGGGCTTTTACACTAGTATAAAATAAATGACTTGGTCATGCTATGGTTTGTCTATCATTCTGGAATACAATATAATTGTGGCTATCATTCTCTATTATTATTATTATTCTTTATTTATATAGCGCCGACTAATTCTGCAGCGCTGTACAATTGGGAATAGACATACAGAGGTATTAATAGTACAATCAGATGTGGAGAACAGGAGGATCAGAGGAACCTGCTCGTTAGAGCTTATAGTTCTCTATCATGTTGAATGGAGAATTCTGAATCCTCGGAGGATGCAGTGCAGACCACAGTGGGTGAAATCAACCTTCACAAGGCTCCTGATCCTTATCAATTTCACTGCCAGAGGGGTATGCAACGCATTGCAAAGCAATGCGTTGCATACCCCTCTGGCACTGAAAGGGTTATACTGAAAGAGAAGCCTTCTGGGGCAAACCAAATGCATCATGGGAACAAATTAAAATTTCCAGTGATTTAAATGGGGCTTCACCCCTTGAATGCTAGGGAGGACTCCAACGCATTGCGGGGAGACTTCCCTATCATTCAAGGGGTTAACAGCCCCAATTAAATCAATGGGAATCCTGAGAATGCTGTGCAGAAGGTTTACTCCAGTTCTTAGTACATTAGACTCGCTGTGTCTTAGCTCATCTCTAATAGATTCAGACTGTCAGGATCCAGCTCACGTCATTACCCAGATCTGCAGCATCATTATGGCACACTGCTCACCCCCCTGCTAGGAATACAGGGAAGGCTTGGCTTCAGGCAGTACTGAAGAGGAAGGAACAAAATAAGGAGCACTTGGATAGTGAGCATTATGGCTAATTTCCTAAAAGGTTCATTTCAACATTGCACATTTTGAGATACTACAAATGTCTCCTGTGCCTTTGCCTGTCATTGCCATAAAGAAGGGATGAGCAACCTTTACCCCTCCAGCTGTTATTGGAATGCAATTCCCATCATTGTCAGTGCGCTATATATACACATGACTTGTTAGAAGGACACCTAACTAGGCAAGTGCTTCTGGTCAACAAAGGAAGAGCCAAAGCTTTAAAGGTGCATTAAACATTTTTTATTAAAAACAAATATATAACAAACCAACCATGCCAAGGTTCCTCATTTGTGGCAAGTGCCTACACTCAACACTTGAATTCTCTATCTAGAAAAATAAAGTAAAATTTAAAAATATTCCCTGAAGAGATGTTATTGTAACGTGTTGGAGGGGGACCCCTTTTCTTTGTATTTTGTTAGATGCGTAAAGGTCCCCATGTATTTTATTTTTCTAGATAGGGAATTCAAGTGTTGAGTGTAGGTACTTGCCACAAATGAGGAACCTTGCCGTGGTTGGCGAGCTTAGCCCCTCTTTTTTGGCCAAAAAGGTTGGCACTAATGCCTCATGTTTATTCACAGTGTTATTATATATGCCCAACACAGGGCACACTAATCACTAGTATACTGGAGGAGCGCAGGTTTATGGTCTGTTCTATGTTTGCAGTTGTTTGGGGGATTGGAGAATCCTTTCATTCCTTGCTGCACACTTCAGTTACCCTAAAATTCTCTAAGGGACATTTTAATATAAATAATAGTATAAGGTATTATACACACACACATATATATATATATATATATATATATATATATATATATATATATACACACATTTTTATGCACTTAGGTGAGTTAGCGCTGAAAGTCGTTCTTTCTGTCTACATATATATTAAAAAAGGGAATTTCCTGTTGAGTAAAATATGGGTATTCCCACTGCTGAGAGATGCACATTTTCACATTGGTGATCAAATTCCAATGAGATATTCTGTTACATTCTAATGGAGAGGGAAGACAGTGACTTACAGTTCTTCATAGAATGTGATAAAAACTGCCTGTCACTTCCTGTCAGATAGAACTATCCTATATAATAATTCGCCAAGTTGTGTGTAACGCCCGACATGCGCAGTAGACACTGCTGCGCGCGTGGCACTCATGAGCGGTAGAGACTGCCGCGTGTGACTGCCCCGCGACCAGCTGCCAGAGGCTCTGTATCAGCAGTGGTGCGGGCAGTCTCCAGTGCGCGTGACTGCCCCGCGACCGGCTGCCAGAGGCACTGTGGCCCGTGTAACGGGCTGTTCAACTAGTCAGGAAATAAACACAGTAAAGTCACTTCCTGATTATTTGAACTGTTATACATATGAATAAAACAACTGACAGAAGTGGGAGGGACCTTGTTTTACTGAACAGGAAAAGCTCTATAACATGTAGGTTTACATAAAAAAAAGTGTACTGCCTCTCAAAAAAAACAAAAAACAAAAAAAATCCAATTTCCCTTAGAGTGCAATGCGTTGCATACCCCTCTGGCACTCAAATGGTTAAAAACTAGCAAGAACTAAAAGGCTAATTAACAAAACAATAAATAATACTTTGCTTAAGGACCATAGGGATGGGCAATGCATTGATTTGCAATGTGTTTCCCATTCCTCTGGCCCTTACAGGGTTATAGTGGGCCTGTCACCTTAACTCTGGGGAGCCCTGTGGGTAGAATGCAACCTACCAGTAGATCACTAAGGTGCATACGTTCAAAACAGAAGTGGAGAAGTTCTCACTAAAAGTTTCAAAAATTCCCATTGATTTAAATGGGTATTTTACACTCTCGAATGCTAGAGAGATCTTCACAATGTATTGGAGACCTCTTGAAGATTTCAAGGGGTTAAAATCCCTATTTAAATCAATGGAAATTTTTTGTTCTCCCCTATAGTATAAATGGTTTGTCCTGGAACTTCTCCACTTTTCTTTTGAACAATGGCTCCTAAGTAATTACCACTGAGCAGTGTTTGCATTCGATACCTCTCTAGCATTCAAGAGGTTAAAATCCCTATTAAAATCAATGGGACTTTTTAGTTCTCCCCTATAGTATAAATGGTTTGTCCCAGAACTTCTCCACTTTTCTTTTGAACAATGGCCCCCAAGTAATTACCGCTGAGCAGTGTTTGCATTCAATACCTCTCTAGAATTCAAGGGGTTAAAAGCCACATTTAAAGCAATGGGAATTTGGAAAGTTTAATTTGTTCCATAGGATACAGTTGGCTTGCACCAGAATAACATGTTTTTAACATATTTTTTTTAAATATTGTGCGTGTCGTTTTAGTCCACTTTTTTGCTATATAGACAGGCAATATACTGTAAGTATACATATGTTGTGCAGTATCCTATATAATAATTCGCTAAAACGTGTGTAACGCCGTGACATGCGCAGTAGACACTGCTGCGCGTGCTGCAGTCGTGCACAGTAGAGACTGCCCGCGCAGCGCAGTCTCTACTGCGCGTGACTGCCCCACGACCGGGTGGCAGTGGCACTGTGGCCCGTGTAACGGGCTGTTCAACTAGTTTTTAAATATACTAGTGGAGGGCCGCTCACACATGCTGGAAAGGTAATGGATCATGTTGGGTGAACACCATGTCACTAAAGTTTGGATCCCCTCGCTTTAAGAGGCAATAAAGGGTCAAACATCTTCTAAACTATAGGCATTGTGTTCACAGCTATAGGAACCAATTTCCAATAGTGTAAAACTCCCCCTACTCCCTCTCCGTTGCCCTTGCAGATCATGTAGATCAGTGGTTCTCAACCTGTGGGTCGGGACCCCTTTGGGGGTCGAATGATGATTTGCCAGGGGTCGCCTAAAACCATCAGATATTTATATTTCGATTCATAACAGTAGCAAAATTACAGCGATGAAGGAGCAACAAAAATAAATTTACTGTTAGGGGTCTCCACAACTTGGGAAACTTTATCGAAGGGTCGTGGCACAAGAGAGGTTGAGAACCGCTGATGTAGATCTACAGGTCTGTGTGAGGTCATCATCTTACTTGGAGCTAGTGGGAGAAGAAGCAACAATGTTATACTCTTTAAAGAAACTTCATGCTGGTGAATTCACCAGAAGTGTTTTTTCTATGGAAATGAGAGAGATCTTCCATAAATGTTGAGGTAGGCACTGACATCACACACCCCTGCAAATCACTGAGCCATAATGGAGAGCGAATTGGTGAGTTTTAATCAATGGAACACAGTTTCCATAGCAGTGAATACGCTGCCTATAGTAAAAAAAATAAATAAAACAAAAAAAGTGTTTTATTGATAATGTAGTGAGATTTAAGATAAACTTAGTTAATTTTAGAAGCCTCAAAATGGCCTATATGTTGCGGTAACCATTTGTTTTTTGGGACTGTAACCTTTATTTGTTGATGGAGCAATCTGGCATTTTATGCTAATTAGTTTCTGTGCATAGGCCAATATTACAGTATTAGTATGAACAACAATAACAGCTCAAGAGATACTGATAATTGGCCATGTAGCAATGCATTAACCTTTTAAAGGGATAGTAATACTTCGTTTTAACTTTATTTTATTTTGTAGGCATTAAAAAACATGAAGAATGATATAAGTCTTATCTCTCAAACCTTTATGGTTTGAGAGATATTCACAAGCAAAGTTTCCCCCTCCCGCCCCTTTTACCTAGTGTAAGCCATCTCTTCTCAGATGTGGAATGCAGTCTATAGACCAGACAGATAACAGAAGGGGACACTCTTCTTCCTATGAGAACAATGAAATCCCTGCCCCCCTTGACAAGTTTTTCAGGTTTTTCCCTTATCTTAATTGAAGATTGTCCCTCTCTGCAATCTACCTGTGCACCTCCCTTCTGCTCTGGCTGAACAGTGTGACATCAATAGAAGGGGAGGGAGGGGGACACTTTGTCATTGAATTACTCCTGAACTACAACTCTGACAGAATTGAAATAACACTCTCCAAAGTCCAAATACTATGATGATTAATTAGAGCTGCTTTTATTATGAAACATTACTATCCCTTTAAAGACCGATGGATTCAGGGGTCCTGGAACATGCAGCCGCACGGGGACCCCCAGCTCACAGCAAGTGAGCATAGCTGTGAGCATAAAAAAAACCCTGACTGACAAAGGAGGTTTTTCCTTATTTCCCGGATGGTCTGGCTGTGCAGCGCTATATCAAGGGAAGGAGTGGGAGGGGGATAATTTATCATTCAATTACTATTGAACTCCAAATCGGAAAGTACTGAAATAACACTCTCCATGGTCCAAATACTATTAAGATGAGCCGGAGCTGTGTTTTTGGTGAAACATTACTATCCTTTATTACAATATATAGTCAGAAGTATTATCTGTAAAATGAACTAATCTGTTTTTATGGTGATATGTCTACTTCAACAGTATTTGACAAAAAAATGGTTAAATAATTACTTGACTAGAGCATTTGTAGCAGAAACCAACATCAACAGCATTCAGATATACTGGTAAATTGGCAGATAACAGATTATAAGGCACTACGACACAGCCAGGGGCATCTGGATGGGGAACTGTACCAAATGTCAGGGATGACGCAAATGAGTAGAATGTGACCCTGGCACAGGAGGAGAGAACACAGACTCTTTTTCATAGTGGTTATAATCTCAGGTGATGGTATAAATGAGAATGAAGAAGCTGTACATGGACAGAGACATGTCATACAGGAATGTGTATTAAACCAAATGGTAAAGAAGAAATCAATACAGAGATGGATACTCTTTTAGTGCCACCGACCCAGGCAAACTGTCTCAACGTATAGAAAAGTAGCATAATGAAACAAAAGCAAGTGGGGAGAAGGAAATCTCCTGAACAAAGACCCCAAGAGGACCCATCTGCAATAGGTTAAACTAGAAAGGTAGAGAAGAGAGACCAGCCCCTGCATAACTTATGCAATGGGAGTAGTAAGATGGCTGCCAAGGCACCACCCTGTCCAATGCAGGAACCTTGTAAAAATGGGGATTCTGGGGAATGTAGTTTCCCATTACAAATGCCCAGCAAATGGTGATTCTCCAGCTGTTTAAAAACCCAGCAAGTGGTGGTTCTCCTGCTGTTTAAAAACAACAAAATGAAGTGGTCTGAACTCTGTTCTTGTGTCAACCATGCGACAGAGCAAGTTCAGCAATTCATTTAGAGGCCACTATGACCCTTGTAGGTGAAATGGATGCAGAGGTACGACCCTGTGAAGAACGTGCATGCAGTTCTATGGAACAAAGATGGCAGCCGCCCAGGCTCCCGTTCTAAAAAGGTCTGTGTTGCATTAGTGTAAAAATGAAGTAATAAAAGAAATAAAGCTGAAATGCATTTATAAATGTAGCAGAATGCAAGGAAAAGAAAATGGATTAAGAAAAACCCCATGAACAGTAATATAATCAGTTTCAAGAACAGAAAAAAAAACAATCTTTAGAAACATAGTATGCAGGACAAAAGGGAAAGATAGAGTACTAAACAGACAAGAAAAACACATTTCAGTGGAAGCCATGTAATATAATAGTATATATAATATAATATATAGGGATATAATAGTAAGGATCACAGAACACAAATGGTTAACTTACCAGTCTTCAGACTCCCATTATATAAATACAAAACCTCAGAGAAGTTCAGTAATGAGGCATAGACTTACAATAAAGTCAACCTCCCCAGGGAAATGATCCAGAAACACACCTGTGAACTGGACAATCCAACTCCAGGGAAGCCAGTTAAAGGGATAGTAATACTTCATTTTAACTTTATTTTATTTTGTAGGCATTAAAAAAACATGAAGAATGATATGTCTTATCTCTGAAACCTTTATGGTTTAAGAGATATTCACAAACAAAGTATCCCCCCCTGTTCAACCAGATCAGAAGGGAGATGCCCAGGTAGACTGCAGAGAGGGACAATCTTCAATTAAGATAATGGAAAAAGCTGAAAAACTTGTCAAGGGGGGAAGGGCTTTCATTGTTTTCATACAAAGAAAATTGTCCCCTTCTGTTATCTGTACTGTCATACAACCAGACTCACATCTGAGAAGAGATGGCTTACACTAGGTAAAAGGGGCGTGGAGGGGAACTTTGCTTGTGAATATCTCATAAACCATAAAGGTTTGAGAGATAAGACTTATATCATTCTTCATGTTTTTTTAATGCCTACAAAATAAAATAAAGTTAAAACGAAGTATTACTATCCCTTTAAGGGAGCCCACCTAATGGGGGATTACACTTTAACATTTCCTATATAATAATTCGCTAAAACGTGTGTAATGACGCAGTCATGCGCAGCGGAGACTGCTGCGTGTGCTGCAGTCATGCTCAGTAGACACTGCCCACTCCGCGGCTGATACAGAGCTGGATGTTCCGAAGGAGCGTCCAGCTCTGTATCAGCCGTGGTGCAGGCAGTCTCTACTGCGCATGACTGCTCTGCGACCGGCTGGCAGTGGCACTGTGGCCCGAGTAACGGGCTCTTCAACTAGTCTAAATATAAAAAAGAAGTTTAAAAACTAAGAGAACAGTGCCTACTTGCCCTTTTGCTGATGCAGGTCACTTGAAACTGAGGGGTGGGAATGTAAAGTTGGCCCCTGGAAGAGGGAACTTTACCCCAAGGTTCCTGTGTTTCACATTGGATGCAAAAGATTAGATAGATCATTTTGTACGGCTTTTATTATTATAGAATATAACAATGTTTGGAGATGTTTCTTTCACAAGCTATTAAAAAGATAACCTGGAATTCTTTTGACAGCTTGAGTTCAAACATGTTTTGCAGCCAGTTGGTGCTGTTACTGCATTAAATGATGAGAAGCTTGAGCTTACGGCCCTCAACTTTCATAGGTCGAAATAAGAAAAGCACCACCTGGCTGCAAAACATTTTGAGCGGGCACTATCAGAAAAATGCCAGGTTATCTTTTTAATACCTTAAAAAAAATAACTTAATACATCTTTAAGCACTGGGAGTCCCCTTGTTTTATTCTATAAGAAAAGCCCTACAACATGTATGCATCTGTATAATTAGGGTGCTCTGTCCTTTCAAACTATTTGAGTGCTAGAGCAGGAACTGAAAAAGCAATGTGTTGGATACACCTCTGGAATTCATAGAGTTAAGGGCCAGAAAGTGCAACAGATTATGAAGCAATTCTTTGTACACCCCTCTGGTCTTTAAAGGGTTAGTAATGCCCAAAGATAACTTTATGTTTTACTGTAGACTAGTATGAAAGCCCGTACACACAGGCTAAAGTGCACCCAGTGGCCCCGGCTGCTGCCCCATAGCAGGGAGGTGAGACAGACGGTGAGCCATCCAGTGCTGCCCACTCCGGATCAGCGTGTTCGGCCAGTCTGTACTGTGCATGACGGCATCATTCCAGCAGTCTCTACTTCCCATGTGTCGTTCCACACATAGGGAGCTTCACAGGCTAGCGTTTTATATTATTTAGATTTAACAAAAAGAAATTATGTGCAGCAAATCCCATCTCTCAAATCTTTATGGTTTGAGAGATATTTGCCTGTAAAGTTCCCCGCTCCCTCCCCTTCTCCTGACGTCAGCAGGAGATCCTGGTCCTCAGACCAGCCTGCGGCTCTACAGCAGAGAAGCTTGAGCTTACGGCCCTCAACTTTCATAGGTCGAAATAAGAAAATAATTACTTAATTGGAAAGGTCTACAAAGTGTGCCTGGTTTGCAAGCACACTTTGTAGACCATTCCAATGGAGAAGTTCTTTTTAAATATCACTATTTCGGCTCTGCTGAAGAGCCTCCTCGGGTCAGCCGACTCGAATCTCCTGCTGTCAGCTTTACAGCTGACATCAGGAGATTGGGATTTGCTGCACATAACTTTATGTTTTATTGTAGATTAAAAAAAAAGAAATTATCTTTGGACATTACTAACCCTTTAAAGGGTTAAATCTTATTTTTAACCCCTCAAATATGAGAGAGATCTCCAAAGCATTGCTTAGTGACCTCTAGCATTCACTGGGTTAAAAAAAAAATCAATGGGAGTATCCTCCAGAATTGATGTTCCTTTGTTTTGTGCATAACAATTATTAGCGGGATTCTTGCTATTAACCCCCCTTTTACCTAGTGTAAGACACCTCCCCTCTGATGTGGAACCTGGTCTCTTGACCAGACAGATCACAGCAAGGGACAATCTTCTTACCTTGAAGGAGGAGGGTAGGTTTTTCCTTATACTAACAGAAGATTGTCCCTTGCTGCGATCCATCTGGACGGTTTTGCTGTGCAACTTTACACTAGGTAAAAGGGGAGGGAGGGGACACTTTATGATTCAATTACTCTGGAACTATGCATCCTAGAGAATGACAATAATGCTCTACATGGCGCCAAAAACTATAAAGAATAATCAGAGCTGCATTTATTTTCAAACATTATATCAAGCAAATTTCTAAACAGAAAATATGAAATAATACTCTCCAAGCATGTGCACACGTAGGCACATTCACACACAAACACATATATACATAATACACAAACATGCAACACTCGCACACTGCATGGGCATTGAATAACCAAATGTCTGTTGAAATGGCCCTTTTATATTCTGCTAAGGAAGTAATCTAATGTAATAAATGGAGCCTTTAGAAAGAAAGCAAACTACAGTAGGTATTGACACAGGATATGCCGCAGTGCAACATATCTGCACCAGCAGCCTTACTGCAGTCCTAAAATTACTATATTTCTTTACTGATTACACTCATTAACACAGAAACACAGATTTTTATGGCAGGAAAGAACCATCTGGCCCACCCTGTCTGCCTGTTCCCCTATATCTAATAAAAATACGCAGTCTTACACATTTCTCAGAATATGCTTACGTCTATCAAAGGCATTTTGAATTCAATAACACTATTTTTCCCTACAAACTGTGCTGGGAGTCTGTTCCATGAGTCTGTCACTCATTCCATAAAGTAGTACTTACAGACATTACTTCTGAATCCCCCCTCTAACTTTAGATCATTTCCTCTTGTCCAATGCTTCCCTCCTGAACTATATTAAATCCCTTACAATATTTAACCCTTTGAGTGCAAGAGGAGTATGCAATGCGTTGCATACGCTTCTGGCACTGAAAGAGTTAAAAGTTTCTGTTATATCATCCCTGTTCCTCCTTTCTTCTAAGCTGCACATATTAAGTTATTTTTCTACCCTATATCATGAAGACCCTCTTTGAAACACACAGGACGACAGGCCTGTTCAAACTGCAACACACATAACAAGCATGTTCTCTCAGCAACACACACAAGTCTGTTCCTCCTGGAACATAGACCACAGCCTGATCACTATTCAACACTGATCAAAAAAAGCTTGTTCACTGATCTCTACAACAAAGACCACAGCCTGAGCACCCTGCAACAAGGATCACAGCCTGAGCGCCCTGCAACAAGGATCACAGCCTGAGCACCCTGCAACAAGGATCACAGCTTGATCTCAATGCAACAAGGACCACAGCCTGATCTCCCTGCAATAAGGATCACAGCCTGATCTCCCTACAATAAGGATCACAGCCTGATCTCCCTGCAACAAGGATCACAGCCTGAGCGCCCTGCAACAAGGATCACAGCCTGATCTCTCTGCAACAAGGACCACAGCATGAGCACCCTGCAACAAGGATCACAGCTTGATCTCAATGCAGCAAGGACCACAGCCTGATCTCCCTGCAACAAGGATCACAGCCTGATCTCCCTATAACAAGGATCACAGCCTGATCTCCCTATAAAAAGGATCACAGCGTTATCTCCCTATAACAAGGATCACAGCCTGATCTCCCTGCAACATAGATCACAGCCTGATCTCCCTGCAACAAGGATCACAGCCTTATCCCCAAATAACAAAGACCACAGACTGATCTCCCTGCAACAACATTAACAATGGCCTGTTATCTCTAAAAGGAGTGCAAATTGAGGTCTCTGCAACAAGGAGCACAGGTGAGGTCTCTGCAACAAGGAGCACAGTCTGAGGTCTCTGCAACAAGCAGCACAGTCTGAGGTCTCTGCAACAAGCAGCACAGTCTGAGGTCTCTGCGACAAGCAGCACAGTCTGAGGTCTCTGCGACAAGCAGCACAGTCTGAGGTCTCTGCGACAAGCAGCACAGTCTGAGGTCTCTGCGACAAGCAGCACAGTCTGAGGTCTCTGCGACAAGCAGCACAGTCTGAGGTCTCTGCGACAAGCAGACCAGTCTGAGGTCTCTGCGACAAGCAGACCAGTCTGAGGTCTCTGCGACAAGCAGACCAGTCTGAGGTCTCTGCGACAAGCAGACCAGTCTGAGGTCTCTGCGACAAGCAGACCAGTCTGAGGTCTCTGCGACAAGCAGACCAGTCTGAGGTCTCTGCGACAAGCAGACCAGTCTGAGGTCTCTGTGACAAGCAGACCAGTCTGAGGTCTCTGTGACAAGCAGACCAGTCTGAGGTCTCTGTGACAAGCAGTGTTGTCTGATGTCTCTGTGACAAGGAGTGCTCTCTGATCGCTTAAATCCAACTCTGCCACAGCAAGGGTACACACAGCACTACCAACGCTCCCCAGCCAGCAATCCCCAGCTACTGGCAGACTACATCAAATTATTCCAGCTGACATCTAGCCCAGCATTATATTATGCCCTCTGTAGAAATAACACTATAGTGTCAAGGATAGTGGCACAATGCACAGAGACAGCAAATCATACATGTGTTTCATTGATAAAGCATGTGCGTTTCATTGATAAATGCATGTGTTTCACTGATAAAGCAAAGACAATGTAGAGGCAGAATTCACAAAAAGGAACATGTAATCAAAAGTGTATTAAATAACATAAACAACCCCTAATATTAAACCCCAATTATATTAATCTGAGCAGAAAACCCTAATGAACACTGAATCAGTTTTATGTGGATGGATCACCAGAATTCAGTTTTAAGTAGTAAAATAAATAATGTCCAAGAAGCCAGACATAATTTCTTGTGGCTGAAAAGTTTCCTACCCTTGGGCTAGATTTACAGGGACAGATTTTCCCATTAGACAGAGAAGGCAACCTCCGAGACAACACCCACTATTAAGAGTTGATTGAGTGGCAAATCCCCCTGCATGGCATACCTGTTCTCAAATTTTGGATTATTTACCATGGTATTTACAGTCATTTGCAGTTTATATACACCTCAATCTAGCAGGTGTAATTGCCAGGCTGTATACCTCTCTAATTGCCTGTTTATTTGATTTTTTACATTTATGTTATAGGATAGGAATATTTTCTTTGCCTGGCAAAGGTAGAAGAGGTAAGATCATGTGAGCAGTGGGGGCGTGGCAATTTGTGGAGCCATGTATGCCTAAATTGCCTTTCCTAGAGGTGCCTATTGTGGAAATCTAGCTCTGGAGAAGCAGTGTTCTCTTAGCTGGTTTGTCTTGTTTTATTTAACAGTTTAGTGACAGAGAGAGGTATCCAACATTGCAATGTGTTGGGTACCTCTCTGGCAATCCAACGGGTTAAAACACACACCTTCATCAGTTCCTCCAGTAATGTCTTTAACAGGTCTTTAAAAATGCAGCTATTCAAGGGTGTCTACCAACCACTCTTCGCAATGTGTTGGAGACCCTTCTTGTATTCAAGGGTTAATAGCCATTTAACTCTACGGTAATTTTCATTTTCTCCTATGGTGCAGCTGGTTTACTTCAGAACTGAAACACTCCAACCTGAAAATGACCGTTTATCTCTCCACTGCACAAAGCTAGTAACATATTAATACTTTACAAATAAATAATCATCTGCCTTGTGTAAGGACATACTTTCCATTCTTTACCAACACTGATATAAACACATTGCTCACTATACCTTCTGCAGCAGGGATCAAGCTCTCTCCTTCACTCTTTGTTTCAGCTAATTTCCCAGTCCTCAGAAGTACTTCTGCAAAGCTTTCAGGGGGACTGTGCTGGAATGTGGTGTACGGTAATTCACTCTGTTTCAGCAACAAAATGAACACAAACATTAAACTTTAGACATTTAGTAAATCATTTAGTAGCAGGGTTCATCATGACAAAATGGTTAGACATTTTACACACCAAGTATCAAGATTAATCTTAATAGAACAAATTCAGATTGTTATGCAAAATTAATTTTTTATATTAAATGTTGTGGGTCAATTCTAAAGTACAGAATGGAATGCTGGGATCCATACATAAGTAATCATTGGGCAGATATGTTAGAGTAAGGGTAGCCAACTCTGCTCTTCAAGAACTCCCAACAGTGCATGTTTTCAGTATATCACTGAATGAGCACATGTGAACCAGTTAATGACTGAGCAACTAAATAGTTCACCTATACTCCAAGCTTTGATCTCCTGTTGGTAGCTCTTGAGGACTATGTTTGGCTGAGTGTCAGAGCCAGGAAGAGCAGTTTGCTCCTTAGTCAGTCCCTATCACCTACACTCACAGCAGCTCAGCTAGGATAGTTCTGTATGTTATTCCAAAGCAGGGCTGGGAAACCTGAACCCCATCCACAATTCTGTTGGACTGTAACTCCCACCATGTGTAAAATGGCTATATATATAGTGGGGGATGCCAAGGGAAGCACTAGATTACATACACCAACTAATGCAGTGATTCGCTAATGAAAACACCTTCTTGCCTATCAATGAGGTACAACAGTCTTAATAACCCCTGAGGTTCCCAGAAGAATTGCCAGTGCAGCCCTCCAAATACACATTATCATTTAAAACACTCTAAAGATTTCTTTCATTTCTTTGCGAGAACAGTACCCACCCTTCCTTGACCAACTGACCACAGGAAAAAATTGGTCTCTTCTTGTAAACCTGGGATGGCTGGGAACCCAAGGTGAGGGCCACTCAAACAGGAGGACCCCAGTGAACACCAGGTGCAACCATGCACAAATATGTGGTGCACCTTTATTTGCTTTCTCAGTCTTCCCTTCCTCCTATATAACTGTATTGGTGATGCCGTCTGGAGAGGAAGTGGTGAGAGGAAGTGGTGAGAAGAAGTGGTGAGGAGGAGCTGCCATTGAAACTAATGTTGGAGAATATCCAGTATACTGTTCTGGGTCAGTCCTATCACCCAGACCTACGTGTTTGCTGATAATCATATATTTGATTGATAGCCACTCCGTGTTGAGTAGCCGTGTGGGGTGTTTTTGGTGGCGGAATATACTCCAAATTTACTGCACTAGGGGTACCCCCAGGTTTTCTGTTTGCTCCCAATATAACTGACTCACCATTTTATGTACGCATATATTTTATCTGTGCATGAGCATGTATGGGCTTTTTGAGATGCAAATTTATATTTGCATTAAAGATATATAAAATTGGTGAAGTGTCTATAAACTTTGAGAGATAGTAACACAATATTGAAATCATATACTGCAGAGTTTATACAGCTGAGAAAAAACAAGGATACTCCCATTGCTGTGATTTGTTATATTAAAAAGTTATTGCAGCCCAAACTTGCATTTATATGGGTGTAGTACCTTCATGGCCTGGAAACTTGCAGTGGCACTGTTCCTACAGCAGTCTTGGACAGCTATGGTCAGATGGCTATAAACCTTCATAGGATGCTGTAACAACACTGTTACTGAAACATTTCATGGAGGAACTGCACCCAGATAAACAATTCTGAGCGCCTTTTGAATAAAACCTCTATCAGCAGTGGGCGTGCCCTTGAAAACCCTACAGTATACGCGTTTCTATCACTTTAATATGTTCATAAAAGTGAAACAAGAATTGTCAAAGTGGCATGAACCAAGTACAAACTTCTGAGATTTATGTTCAAAAGAAACATGGAGGAGTTATGGGAGAAACCATTTGCACTACAGGGGAGAAATAAAAATTCCAAAAATGCCCTTTGATTTAAATGGGGATTTTAAGCCCCTGAGAAGTCTTGAATCATTGCAAATGCTCTCTAGCATTCAAGGGGTTAAAATCCCCATTTAAATCAATGGGAATGCTTAGATCTCCCCTACAGTGGAAAGGGTTTGCCCCAGAACGCCTCCACTTTTCTTTTGAACATATGGTCCTATGTTTCTGGGATTAATTATTAACCCCTTAAGAAGCTTTGACAGTCCAGGACCATCATGGGTCAGCATGACGTGTCAGGACCATCATGGAATTCAGGGTTGCACGCTGTTCAGGGAACCCTGAGCCAGATGCAGAAAAAAAAAATGTTCTGTAGTCCTTAAGTGTCAGCCGCATACACGATCAGCCAGTCCTTAAGGGGTTAAAAAATCACAAACGCCTCTTAATTTGTGGACAAAACACCAGAGGTTACTATGAATAAGTTCTGTGTGGCTCCCCAAAATGAATATTTAATTGTATTCAGTACCATATCTACAAAGGTAGATGTGAACTTTTTCTTTGCAGAACTACAGGATTGCAAACTCCTCCTACCGACACCATCTCAGGATTCATACAAAGGGATACATTTGGCTTCCTGGGGTCCAGAAACAAGGAATCTCAGCTGTCCACAAACGTATCTGGTACAGATGAAAGATTCATTCTGGGGAATCAATCAACCCAAAATTGTTTAATGCAGCTGTTAGGATTTTCTGCAAGATTAACCCGTTGAGTGCCAGAGAGGTATGCAACACACTGCGTACTCCTCTGGCACTCAAGGGGTTAAATACCAGAGTGGCCTTCAGTGTATCGTTTCTTAACATGTTGCTCACCGCTCTGAGCTTTAAAGGGTTAAGATAAGTTGAGGTGTTGGTGATCCTTTAATTGTATTTCAGTTTGCTTAATCATTCAGTAAAACAACAACTGCACTTACTGTACTCAACAAATACACAAATAGTTGTATTTGGAGCTCTGCACATCAGCAAGAGACACAGCTTCTTAATTCATCCGCTACAGCGCAGCTCGGATTTCTTCCTATGACAGCTTGTAGCAGTCTAGTACCATAATCCTGTCTTACTTTAAAACACAACTCTTTAATGGGATAGTAATGTTTAAAAAAAAAAAAAAAAAAAAAAAAAAAAAAAAAAAAAAAAAAAAAAAAAAAAAGCAGCTCCGATTAAAGGGATAGTAATGGACCATTTTAACTACATTCAATATTGTAGAGCTTAAAAAAATAAAGTAATTGATGCCATTCCTGTCTCTCAAACATTTATAGTTTGAGAGATATACAATTACAAAGTCCCCCCCTTCCCTCGTCAGACTCTAGCTTACATCAGGAGACCCTGGTTCCAGGACCGGCCGGCAGCTCTTCAGGACAGCCGACATAGTGTGATCTAAAAACAAATACTTCATTGGAATGGTGTACAAAGTGTGCTTGCAAAACAGGCACACGTTGTAGACCGTTCCAATTAAGTATTTGTTTTCAGATAGTGCTATTTCGGTTCTGCTGAAGAGCTGCAGGCCGGTCCCGGGACCAGGATCCTCTGCTGTAAGCTACAGCCTGACGTAAGTGCAAGGGAAGGGAAGGGGGAACTTTGTAATTGTATATTTCTCAAACTATAAATGTCTGAGAGATGGGAATGGCATCAATTACTTTTACTTTATTTTTTTAAGATCTACAATATTAAATGTAGGTAAACTGATCCATTACTATCCCTTTAATCTTCATAGTATTTGGGCAATGAAGAGAATTATTTCAATACTGTCTGAGTTGTAGTTCAAGAGTAATTGAATGATAAAGTATTCCCCTCCTGACTCTTCCACTGATATAACACCGCTCACCTCAGAGAAGCAAGACTATTCGAATGGATCGCAGAAAAGGACAATCTTCAGTGAGCATAAGGAAAAACCTGTCAAGGGGGCAGAATTCTCCTTATGTTCACAGTAAGAAGATTGTCCCTTGCTGCGACCTGTCTGGTCAAGAGACCAGATTCCACGTCTGAGAGGAGGTGGTTTACACTAGGTAAAAGAGTCGGGAGGGGATACTTTATAATCCAATTACCTTTGAACTACAACTCTGACAGTATTGAAATAACACTCTCCGTGGCCCAAATACTATGAAGATTAATCAGAGCTGCTTTTTTTGTGAAACATTACTATCCCTTTAACCTCTTGGATGATAGAGTTTATTCCAAAACATGGAGAAGCCATGCTTTGGAGACATCTCTAGCATTCAGAGGGTTAATTTAATTTAAGGTATTTTACTGCAGCATAAATTGTCTAAAAGCTTTCGCTTACAATATCAAGATACAAAAATGCTTTATTACTGAATGAAAAATATATTCTTTGTAATCTCTTAAATAGGTGCTCATATGATAACAATCAGCACAGAAGACTGAATAAGACCTGGAATTAATTGAACATCAAGACTCGCTTTAAGATGTTTAATTATGTTATCTAAATTACTAGTGATAAAGGCAAGCTCCTTTACTTTTCCTAACACATATAACACTTACTTCAGCAATAAAAGGATTGACAATTAGAGACTCATAAAAGGAATGGCAGCCTTGTTTCTCGACTCCTGCATTTGATTTTGCCTCACTCCTCACATAATCACCTGTTTCCACAGCCTGCAGCAAGTATACAAAAGATAGCGGGTTAAGTATGGTTGGTCAATTATTGTGGCCTGAAGAAAATGTGTGTGTGCACATAAAAACTCTCAGTGCACAGATTGTCACACACAGTCAGACACACACACACACACACACACACACACAGTCTCTCTCTCTGCCATACACACACGCACACAGTTTCCCTGCTATACATATACACACACATATACAGTTTCTGACACACTCACACACACAGTCTGGAACGCAGTGTCTCTCTTACACATACACAATCACTAAAATGTTTACTGAAGTACTTCTGACTCTAAAATGGTTGATGTCATGGGACCCCCCCCCCCAACCCTTTCCTACACACAACACACATCTACTTCCTGGTGCTAAAATGGTTAATGCCAACAGCTCCCCAATGTGGTGCTCAAATCGCCCTTCTGCATACCTCCCAAGTGTCCCTCTTTAGGAGGGACAGTCCCTCTTTTAGACCCAAATCCCCCTGTCCCTCTTTCCTACCCTGATGTCCCTCATTTTAGGAGATCAGATTGTGTAGTGTGTATAAAAGTGTATCCTATTGCTCCACAGCCATAAAACTCACATCAGTGTTTGTTTAAACATTAGTATATGTGTTTATAAATTAATCTGTGTAAATCAAATACTTTGGTCTTGTTATATGTCATTTATTAGATTACACAAGGAAGTGTCAATAGGCCATGAAATAGCCTAAAAATTAATTGGTAATGCCCCTCCCACCAGCCACACCCCCAACAACACCCCTAAAACACAAGTGTCCCTCTTTGGCAATTTGAAATGCTGGGAGGTATGCTTCTGACACTGAGATGGTTCATTGTGCAACACTTAAATGATTACTGGTGTGACAATGCACTGCCCATTCTGGCAACAGAATGGTTAACTGTGTCTACCACCATGCCCTTTTTCCACTGAAATGGTTCAAGATGTGACCTCCCCCCTTGTAGCACTCAAATGGTTAATGGTTTTACACCTAATGCAAGTCCCATGGTCTGGCAATTAAATGGTTAATGGTGCCACTCACCCTGAATTAATGACGTGACACTCAACTCATTCAACTTTTGTAGAACTGAAATGGTTAATGGTACACCTCCACCCCACCGAACCTACTGGAACTCAAAGATTAATGGTGTGACACCCAACACCCCCATAACCCCATTCTGGCACTGATGTGGTTAATGATTCAGCACCCTTCATTGCCCAAATCACTGCCCCCAGCCATATCTGTACTGGGCTTGTGAAAGCACAGTGCGACAATACAAAAAAAAAGAAAGAAAAAAAAAAAAAACTTAGGACGCAGTGAAGTGCATGGCTATAGTGAATAAAAGTAATGTCAGAGAGTAAAGGGGCTCATGGCATTGTGGAACATAATAGAACAGAAATAACCAGATAAGTCCCAGACGGTTGTACAGCACACTGAAGAAAATGGTTATTTAGAGATAGTTCGAACTGTGAACCAGATGAACCATAATATTTTAATTTTTAAAATTTAATGATGAGACAGTGTCCCTTTAATGAACGGCAGATTGAATTTACTACATATATAATGAATTTTAACTTGTTTCAGTCACGGGTCATTTTTTTAGTAAGATATAATCTTCAGTGACATTGCCAGCGTACCTTCAATGCTAAAATAGTCTGTCACTGTCATCTGCTGTACAAGTCAATGCAGGGGAGTGAAAGGTGATAAAATGACTGCCAATGTCTATTATTAAAGGGACACTCCTACAGAAATACCACTTGTTATTATCTTTTAAAAAACACGCTGTAGCCTTCCTAGATTTAGAAGAAAAAGTTCTCAAAACTCCACAGAAAGGTAAAATCATGTCTAGGAACTTTCCAAGAGAGTTAACCTGAGATCTTAGCAAAATTAACCCTTAATGTTTCCTGGAACATAAATTCTATGTGCTAAGTCACTGTTCTAACAGAGAAATGCACCAGTCAGTGCTCAAAGAATCATTAAAGAAGCAGCAACCTTTTTGTTATGAAAAAATATACATTGTAGGGATTTTCCTATTGAGTGAAATAAGGGTACTCCCACTGCTGAGAGATTTATATTTCCAAAGTTATTACAGTTTAAACCTTTTTTTTTTTTTTTTTTTTTTTTTTGTTACATTAGCAGTGCCCTCTAGTGGTCAAATTCTAACTAAGTTTTCTGTTAGATTCTAATGGAGAGGAAAGTCAGAGACATATAGTTCTCCACAGAATGTGATAGATACTGTCTGTCACTTCCTGTTAGTTAGAACTATCAGGAAGTAAACATACAGTAAATTCACTTTCTGGTTATTTGAACTGCTATACATTTTGAATAAAACAATTGACAGCAGTGGTAGTGACCTTGTTTTTAGTCAGCAGGAAATGCTCTATATAATACTAGTTGAACAGCCCGTTACATGGGCCACAGTGCCACTGCCACCCGGGCGCGGGGCAGTCACGCGCGGTAGAGACTGCCCGCGCCACGGCTGATACAGAGCTGGATGCTCTTTCTGAGCGCCCAGCTCTGTATCAGCCGCGCCGCGGGCAGTCTCTACTGCGCATGACTACAGCACACGCAACAGTGTCTACTGCGCATGTCGCGGCGTTACACACGATTTAGCTAATTATTATATAGGATGTTTTCATTAAAAAAAAAAAGTTGACTGCTCCTTTAAGCCTTTGTATGCCAGAGGGTTAAAAGGCTAAAATTCAGACACACCACTGCTTGAACACACACAAGACAAACAAGAATGCTGCCTCTGCCTTTGGGGAATAAGTGGCACCAATTTAGGGACCAAACATACAGATAATATGTGCAGCTCATGTAGTAGGTAACACAGCACACTCTCTACCCAGTTATGCTTAAATGCAGTAGATACGATTCTTTAGCAAAATGGGCAAAGAAATTAGGGGTGTATGAGTGGGGGGGTGTCTTCTCCCTTGGCAGTATGTTCTGATAAATATAGTACTAACATCATCAACATTCATATCAGCAAATCCCACACCAGCAGCTAGATTTCACACTAAAAATGGTAAATACATGTATAAATAATATATAAATATCTCGAAATGCCCACTGCTTAAATGGAACTTTTAACTCCTTGAAGGCTAGAGAGTTCTCCTATGCATTTAAATCAGTGGACATTTCTATACTCTCCACTATTGATGCACATGTTTTTTTCCCAAACTGGACCTGCAGTCGTGTGAAACAGAAAGTACACCCTCTTTGAATTCTATGGTTCTACATATCAGGACATAATAACAATCATCTGTTCCTTAGCAGGTCTAAAAATTAGGTAAATACAACCTCAGATGAACAACAACACATGACAAAATATACTGTGTTATGATATATTTAACAAAAATAAAGCCAAAATGGCTTTAGACCTGCTAAGGAACAGATGATTGTTATTATGTCCTGATATGTAAAACCATACAATTCAAAGAAGGTGTACTTTCTTTTTCACACAAATGTATATTGATTCCTGCAGGAAGCCTTAAGGACTGTATTTAATAAGCTAAATAGGCACAATTCCTGAGCAAACCAACTGTACTACTCCCCCATGGTGCAGATGTTTTGCCCTAGAATTGCACTTGTTTTCTACATAAGGTCCTATACGCTCACCTGCAGAGGACGGAGGTACGTTAATGACTTTTTCCAAAACTGTCCATCACTGACAGCGTGTAGCACAGCCTTAGTTGTCATCGTTGTATTAGTCAGGACTTTCATGGTGGTAGCCGTGGTTCGATACAATAAATCCACAGACTGGGTAGTCAAAATCTTAGGATCAGCCTGAATGTTTAAGCAACACAAAAATTGAAATAATTAATTTCTGTATTAGTGGTCATCCACCAAGCTGAAACACAGAAGAGCCTTCACCCTACCATTCAGAAATCTAAGGTTATGTGGGTTTGCGCTAGAATTCCACCACTTTTTCTTAGTACATTGGGTGAATTCAGACCAGGTGGGAGATACACTGTTATGATAGAAAGGAAATAACTTCTCCAGTGATATCACTTCTTCAATTCCTATGTTATTCTATTGAGCCAATGCACTAAGATTTCTCAAGTGGGAGAGATTTTAGTGCATAGGCTCCATAGAATAGTACAGGAATTGGAGAATAGATCTCAATGGAGAAGTAAACTCCACTTTATGACCTATTTATCACACCTTAGTGCATATCACCCCTGCAACTTTTGTTCTTCAGACATCATGTGACCTTTTTTCAGCAAATGAAAGGGCACACAAAATTTAAAGAATCATTTTGCTCATCATTAAAGTGGAATTATCACCCCAAATAAAGCCTCCCTCCCAATAATTATTCATATAGTGACAAGCATAGAAATAGTCATATTATCCAGCATAAGTACAGTGTTATTAAGAAATCCTACTTTATCTGAGACTGATGGCCAGGCATCAGTGTAGACATTTTGCCTTAGAGACATGTGTGAGCCTGTGCTGTCCATCCCGGTCTCCTCTAGGAGGCGTTGCATTGTACTTTAAGGTAACAGGAAGGGACTGATGGTACAGGCGCACAGATGCCTTTAAAGGAAGAAATCTGGCCATCAGTCTTAGATGAAGTAGGATATCTTAATAACACTGGACTTATAGTGGATGATGCTATGATTTCTAAGCTTATCACTATATAAATAATTATTAGAGGGGACTGTATTTAGGGTGATAGCTCTGCCTTAAAGTGACAGTCACCCACCTTTTTAACTTTCCATATTTTGAACCTTCATACTGTCAAGTAGAATTGTCTGTATGCCTTATGTAATTATTTCGTTTTTCCTCTTCACCAATACTTTTTTATACTTGTATATCCCTGACAGCGAACTCCCTGAATTCCTCTTTCCAGAGAGCTTCCTGTCAGTGAGACTGATACAATGTAACACTATTCTTGCAGCAGAAAAGTACAGAGGACTTGGTACTGCAGAAATAGTGCAACACTGTATCACTGACACTTTAACCCACTGAGGACTAGAGGGGGGTGAAAAAGCATTGTAAAGCTTTTCTGGTCATCAAGGGGTTAATCATCACCTAAAAATAAATGAGGCAATATACTAAAAAGAAATGGAGTCCCCCTGAAGCAAACCAACTGCAGTAGAGAAGACAAACATTCCCCAAACACAGACTGATTATGTAACTTAGAATGATAGCGAGGTCTCCAATTAAATGTGTTGGAGATATATGTAACATTCATGGGTTTAAGCCCCAACTTTAATCAATGAACATTTTATTTGCCCCCTATAAGGCAGTTGGTTTGCTTCAGAATAAATGTATAAGTCTCATTAGCTACTAAACCAGGGGAGCTCAAACCTGTCCTCCAGCCTCCCCCGACAGTGTGTGTTTTCAGGATCCAAGACCGTCATAGGTAGAATCCCGTTAAGGACCCATGACAGAAGCGGATGCGGCAAAAAAAAAAAATGGTCCATGGTCCTTAAGAGATGGCCGCATGCGCGATCGGCCGTCCTTAAGGGGTTAAACACAAATAGATGTCAATAAGTCAGGCACATCCTTCAGAATGATTGCACCACTGACTGATTAACCTGTATTCATATGAGGAAATCCAGAAAACCATTAACATTGGGGTTATGATCTAAGGACAGGTTGCCCTAAACTATGAATCTGCTGACCTTTGTCTAATTTAACATTTAGACCATGTTTAAATTTGCAAATATGCTATCTTAATTCAAATTGACAGGTTCACTTTAAGATCCAGTCAGTGACAGGAGCCAGAGTAAAGTGCTCTATGATTAGTGCAGTCCCCCTCTTAACCCTCTTCTCCTACTGCGCACTGGATTTATGACCACTAACAGATGACAGTAATATAGATAACGAGGCCGGAAACAGACCTGCTAAAATGGAAAATAAACTAGCAGTTTAGAAAATCTTGGGACTTATGAATTAGGGTTGAAATGCAATTCCACGCATTTCCATTGATTTCAATGGGGATGTTAAACCTTTGAATGCTAAAGAAGTCTCCAACTCACCTCACTGGCATTCAAGTGGTTAAAAGCAACACTGAATTTAATAAAAATGTTTATTTATCTGCAGTCAATGATATCACTGCAAACTGAGATTATCAGACTGTGTCAACAATCCGTAGAATTACACAATGCCTGCATCAGGGCAAAGAGTTTGTTTCTTTGATTACCTACTAGTGTAAAGGTAATGTTAACCCATTGAGTGCCAGAGGGATAGGCAATGCATTGCTTTGCAATGTGTTGCATACCCCTCTGGCACTCAAGGGGTTAAGCTGCCGCTACCTCACTGCTCCACGCGATGCAGTCTTGCGTCGCCTCACTCACGCAATGCAATCATGCGCAGTAGAGACTGCCCGAACGCGGGCAGTTTCTACTGCGCATGACTGCATTGTGACACACATCGTAGTGAATTATTATATAGGATAAGTAGTGTAAAAGCCGTATACACGGGTCAAAGTGTGCAGTCATGCGCAGTAGAGACTGCCCTAACACACAGACTGCTAGGAGGGGTAGTTTTGCGGTATACACCTTACATGTAGTGTTCTGTGCGTTAGTGCAGTCTCTACTGCACATGACTGCATCGGACAAACATACATGCCTTTTATATTATAGGATGATTTACCCCATATTTGCACCTCTATAGCATGATAAAAAAGGCACTAAGGAAGATACATAAAAACATTTAGCAACATTTTCACTAAGTAATAACACCAGCTGACTTTTTAGAAAAGTGGGGTAGAAATGGCCTTTTCTGAATAAGAATTTCATTGCAAAGTATCCATAATGAAGTTTGCTAATTGTGCAGTTTTAGTGATTAAATATTAATGCCATGTATCACCTATTCTTATTGTAATATGTATAAGCAGTAGATGTGAGAAAAATCCTCATTAGCGAATATTCTCATAGAAAGACTTCTTTATAAACTTCACTTTACTGCTTTATAATATGACCCGTTGTATGTTAATCCTTTATGGATCAATCACGTGCCAGGGACGTCATGGCTAAACTTGTATTAAGGACCCATGACGGTTCTGGCACATCACGGAATTCTAAATCCATTTAGCAAAAAAGCTCTGTGGTCCTTACTACCGGCATTGTTAATGGGTTAAGTTCTGTGAGTCAAAGCAACTGTACTATAGGAGAGAACTAAAGATTATATTGATTTAAATGAGAATTTGTAACCCTTTGAATGCAAAGCATTGGAGACCTCTCTAGCATTCGAAGGGTTAAAGGGAAAGTAATGTCCCTTAAAACTTGTTATAAATTTGTACAGGATGAAAAAATAAGCTTAATGGCATAAACCCTATCTCTCAAACTGCTATGGTTTGAGAGATATAAGTATTGAAAGTTCCCCCCTCCCTCCCCTTGTCCTGACATCAGCGTCTAGCTGACAGCAGGAGATCCTGGTCTGGGGATCAGCCTGTGGCTCTGCAGCAGAGCCGAAATCTCGTTATTGCAAAATAATTACTTCACTGGAAAGGTCTACAAAGTGTGTCTGTTTGCAAGCACACTTTGTAGACTTTCCAGTGAAGTAATTCTTTTGCAATAAGGCAATTTCGGCTCTACTGCAGAGTCTCCTCATGTCAGCTGACACGGATCTCCTGCTGTCAGCTTTACAGCTGACATCAGGAGACGGGGAGAAAGGGGGGAACTTTCAATGCCTATATCTCTCAAACCATAGCAGTTTGAGAGATAGGGTTTGCGTCATTAAGAGTATTTTTTCGTCCTCCTCAAAACTATAAAAAGTTTTCATGGGACGTTACTAACACTTAAAAAAAAAAAAACATTTAAATAAATTGAAGTTTTTTGGAATTTTACTTCTCCCCTATATTGCAAATGGTTTGTCTCAGAACATACAGCCCTAAGAATGGTTTATATACTCTGTGGATATCATGGTAGATATTTTGGACACAATAATCATATTGATACAATCTGCATTTTAACATAAAACTAGCTTGTGCAGAACTTTATATATTAGAACATGAGTTATTCCTATTAAGTTTCATATATAAGTAGCAATATGATCACTCAAAAGTAAAACAATAACGTTAAATTGCTTTGAAAATGGCTACGCGCCAAGTTGCATTGTACATTTATTTTGTAAAAGAGCATTGATTTTCACTTTGGTTACACAGTAATTTGTCAGAGATTAACAATGTTAGCCTATGAGAGACAGACAATTAATTTGATTACTCGCCTAGACCTCTATGGAGCTAATAAAAAGATGACTTGTAGTTACATATTACTGTTGTAGTCAAATTAATCTCTTTGATACTAGAGCAGGGACGTCTAAACTTAGTCACTGGAGCCAACTGTGGGCTTCATGTGACTTCTGTTAAATAATAAAAATGCAACCTACTGCAAAACATGACAGACTCTACCTGATCTATAGGAAAGAAAAGGCCATTTAAAGGGATAGTAATACTTCATTATTACTACCCCCATGTTGTAGCCCTGAAAATTCTGAATTCAAGGAAAGTTTGAGAGATATCCACTTTCAAAGTTCCCTCTTTTTGTCTTTCTCCTGACATCAGCGTTCTAGCTGAGAGAAGGGGAATCCGGTCCCGGGATTGGCGGCGGCTCTGCAGCAGTGCTGAGATCTTGTTAAAGAAGCAGAAATCCTTCACTAAAATGGTCTTCCATGTGTGCTTACAAACCAAGAGCACGTAGAAGACCATTTTAGTGAAGGATTTCTGTTTCTATAATGTGATTTCAGGACTCCTGCAGAGCCGCTGCTTGCTCACTGAGAGGATTCCCTGGCTCTCAGCTAGAACACTGACGCAAGAGGAAAGACAAAAAGAGGTAACTTTGAAAGCGGATATCTCTCAAACCATAAAGGTTTGAGAGATGCTGCTGTATCGTTGAATTCAGAATTTTAAGGGCTCCAACATGGGGGATAGTAATAATGAAGTATTACTATCCCTTTAAAAGTCCCCATCAACTATATTTTGAAAGCTCTTTCAAAATCACCACTATGTTGAACTAGAATTATTTTCTATTTAGAAAACTAGCTTTTGAGTTATTTCCATACCTGGAAACTCTCATGGTTGGACCTTGAGACTCAGCGGGGGAGATTCACTAAGCAGGTGATAAAGAAGTGATAAAATGGAGATGACTTCTTCAGCTTGTCACTTCTCCAGTTCCTATGTTAGTCTATAGAGCCTATGCACTAAGATGTCTTCAACTTTGGAGATCTTAGTGCATAGGCTCTATAGAATAACATAGGAACTGGAGAAGTGATAAACTGGAGAAGTCATCTCCACTTTATTACCTCTTTATCCCCACTTAGTGAATCTCCCCCAGAGTTTTGAGCCAGATCTTAGGGTCTCAGAGTGACGGGTCAAATTCTCAGCATTATGGGATGTCAGTGTTTCCTGATATATGATCTGAACCAATTAACTGTTTGTTTTGTTTGTTTGTTTCTAAATTGGCACCATTTATACCAGGAAGGAAGATGGAGGAGCCTGGCTTGTCTTGTGTGTCCATCTAGGCAGTGCTATATCTATGAGTAGAATTCCTTGTGGAATGACAGAATACCTCTGGTTTAGAGTATGCAGGGTCACGCAGCTTAGAATCTCTATTCTGAGGAACTTTATTGGTTAATATTTCAGCAACAGCAGGGCCAACACATTTTGAAAGTTTCCAGGTATGTACTGTATATATTATACTAATTAAGACATGCCATGCAGACACTTTCTGTCTTAGCCCTGCATTACCTGTCACAGTCATGATAGACAAAGCAATAAATAGGAGCGGTACGTAAGTAGCACTAGGATAGGATGTGCATATCTTAACTGGCCTAATCGATAATAGTAAAAAAACACAATCAACAAACTTTTTAAATAAAAAATGTCTAATGCAACACCAGCCCTTTGCGTGCCAGAGGGGTACATAGCCCTCTGGCACTCAAAGGGTTAAAATCAGATTTTCAAAGCAGTTTCAAAATCATTGAAGTTGTTTTGAAAAGAGTTCCTTTAAACATTGGAGTGCCAGGGAGATATCCAATGAATTGCAGAGCAATGCACTGGATACCGCCTGGCACTCAAAGGGTTATTAATGCCAAGTACATGAGATGTATATAGAAAAATGTAAACTAGCTTATTATCCACCCTCAGTTCATTGTTCTCTTCTCAGTCTGGCCCTTGATGAAGAAAGCCTGGACACCCCTATATGGGACAAACCAACAGAACCCCAGAGAACACATCATTCCCAGAATTCCAACTGATGTAAATGTATCTTTACACCTCCTGAAAGCTAAGGAGATCTACACTGCATTGCTTCACAATACTTTGGAGACCTCTCTAGCTTTCAGGGGGTTAAATGTTGTTATTATTATTAATATTATTATTAATCTTTATTTATATAGTGCCAACTTAATCCACAGCACTGTACAATAGGGAATAGATGTACAGAGATATTAAATAGTAAATAATAAGTGAAGAACAGAAGGATTAGAGGACCCTGCTCGTGAGAGCTTACAGTCTAGAGGAAGGTAGGTTGGACACAGAAGGAGTAAGTGCCTCCTGCCACATGAGCTGCCGGTCAGTGGGTGGGGGAGAGAAGTGCTATTGAGTGCAGTGGTCCAGGGAAGGGGTGGTTCTTGGGGATAATGATTATGAAGGTAGTTGATATGCTTCCCTGAAGAGGTGAGTTTTCAGGGAGCGTCTGAGGCTCTGAAGGCTGGGTGAGAGTCAGATGGGACGGGGGAGGGAATTCCAGAGCTCGGGTGCAGTATGGGAGAAGTCCTGTAGGTGGGAGTGGGAGGATGTAATAAGAGTTGTGGAGAGGAGAAGGTCATGTGCAGAGTGAAGATGGCAAGAGAAAGTGTATTTGGAAATGAGAGATGAGATATAAGGGGGTGAGGTGTTAGTGAGGGTTCTATAAGTTAGCACCAGAATTTTGAATTTAATTCTATGTGCTAGTGGGAGCCAGTGTAGGGATTGGCAGAGGGGACTAGTGTTGGAGAAGCGGTGGGTGAGGTACATTAGTCATGCAGCGGTGTGCATTACGGACTGTATTGGGGCTAGTAGGGTGAGAGGAAGGCCAGTTAGTAATGAATTACAGTAGTCTAGACGGGACATGATGAGTGTTTGCATTAGTATTTTAGTAGTGTCTTGGGTGTGGAAGGGTCAGATTTTAGAGATGTTGCGGAGGTGGAGGCGGCATGATTTGGAGATTGACTGGTTGTGAGGAATAAAGGATAGGGCGGAGTCAAATGTGACCCCCAGGCAGCGTGCTGTAGGGGTTGGTGTGATGGTGGTGTTGTTGACAGTGAGGGTAATGTCTGGGGTAGGACTGGGAGGGAAGATAATTAGTTCGGGTTTTGCCAAGGTTAAGTTTGAGTTGATGGGAGGACATCCAGGAAGACACAGCAGACAGACAGTCAGACACATGGGACAGGACTGGGAGAGGTCTGGGGAGGAAAGATAGATTTGGGTGTCATCATCATAGAGATGATGGTGAAACCTAAAGGAGTTTATTAGTTTGCCAAGGGATGCAGTGTACATGTTGCATTTAAATCAAATAAAAGTGGTACTTGCTCTCTACAATGGAATTGGTTCAACCCAAAATTGCTTCCTGTTTCTTTATACATATGCCCCAAATTATCTAGTTGCAGCTATGAAGCCAATATATTAACCCTTTGCAAAGCAATGTGTGAGTACCCCTCTGGCACTCAAAGGGTTAATATCTTTAACCAATCCTTACAAGTATATTATATTCATAAGGGAGTTATTCTGTGGCTATTAACCCCTTGAATACTAGTGAGGTCTCCAACATACTGCTTTGCAATGCCTTGGAAACCTCTGAAGGCATGCAAAGGGTTAATTGTCTTACTCCAGAATAAATCCAATTACTGTATTCAGTGTGTCTCTCTCTGTCTGCTCTGGGTGGGGGGGGGGATTAGAACTGACTGAGCCCTTCTGCTGAATCTGAGGCTGCACCCTCCCCCAACACACATATGGCCTATGGCAACTGTAAATAACACACACTAGGACACAGTCCTATGAAATGTATAGGGCTCCTCTCTGATGCTCAGCATGTTAATAAGGTAAAGTGAAGGGGCTCCCTATCATTATTATTATCTTACCAGCCAGAACAGTTATCAGTGGCAGCCAATCAATATGGGAAACTAGTCTGACTGTAAGAGGTTATAGGACAATGCATGGTCGATTGACCCCCTTGGATGCCATCACATTTGCATCCCAGTAGTAACAGCGATGTTTGTTGGTCTGTCTATCCTTATCTACCTTTTAGACCTCTTACTTCGGTTTGAAATGTACACCTAAAAAACGTTCACTTTTCTCTCTCCCTCTCTATGGAAATGGTTAAGTGTTTAACCTGTGTCAGCAGATTCTGTCTGTCCTGGTATCTGGTGAAAGAATCTCACTGCTACACCTGTTACATAGTATCTGCAGTTGACTAATCACTGATCTCCTTTTCGATCTGTATACATTTCTCACAATAAATAATAGGCCACATCACATGGCCCTTTAGAAACAAACAAGTGATTAAACTGTTCATGTCCAGCTACAGACTACAGGAGTGTTACAAAAAAGGATGATTTCCAGATGGAACACCACTGAAAAACCTCAAAACCTCAAACATACAATCAGTAAGCACTGGAGGTTAACAGCCACAACCCTAAAATATCTAATACTCCTGTGCCAGCATAGATACATTCATTAAATGTCACCATAAATATCCATACTAGGAACTGTGCACCAACTCCCTGCCCAAGTACCTGAAGGGGCATATCACCATGCCTGTGTGCATGTTCCAAAACTCAAACCAGGAGCCAAAAGAATATGGCTGCCCTACCCAGACCCACTTGAGGTCAATAGATGGTAGGTCATCTATCGCCCACCTACCACTACACCTTCAGACTTCCTTTCTGACTTTGAATCATGGCTCTCCTTCTTCCTCTCATCAGACACACCTTCACTGTCATGTGGACGATCCCTCCATCTCCTGGGCATCCCGTTTTCTCTCTTTAACATCTGCATTTGGACTAACCCAGTGGACGAATGCTAGTACTCACAAGGACGGTCACTTCTTAGACCTTGTGTTTACTAGAAGCTGTGCACTCTCGGATTTTAGTATCTCTCCTCTTCCACTATCAGATCACCATCTTCTAACTTTCAGCACTACATATACACCTTCCGCAATCCCTGCTTCCTCTCCCCGCTTCACGCGTAACCTCAAATCCCTTAATCTAACGGCTCTCCAGTCCTCCCTGGCTAATGGACTTTCATCTATTCCCATTAATTCTGACACTAACAGCCTTGTCAAAATATACAACTCAGTCCTATCCTCCTCTTTGAACCTGCATGCGCCTCTGTCTCTCCGATCGGCTCGCAGAACTAACCCGCGGCCATGGCTTAATAAAGACACCAGCTTCCTCCGCTCCTGTACTCGTTCAGCTGAACGACTGTGGAGAAAGTCTGGCTCTCTAGCAGACTTTCTCCACTACAGGTTCCTCCTTTCCTGCTTTAACTCTGTTCTGTCCCTTGCAAAAAAACATTACTTCTCACAACTAATCAACAATCATAAATCCAACCCCCGACGACTTTTCTCTTCCTTTGACTCCCTCCTTCGCCCTCCATCTGCTTCCCCCGCTAACTCCATACAACCACAAGACTTTGCTGACTACTTCAAAACCAAGGTGGACTCCATCCGGGATAATATACCACCTTGTATATCTCCTCCTAGCCTCCCTCGTTCCCCTCCTGGCACTCTGGACTCTTTTTCACTAGTCACGGAGGAGGAACTGACTAACCTACTATCCTCCGCTCCGTCCACTACATGCGCACTTGATCCGCTCCCCTCTCACCTCATCCAATCCCTCTCCCCCACACTAATCCCTATCCTGTTACAAATCTTCAACTCCTCCTTTGCCACCGCTACCTTTCCTTATGACTTCAAACATGCCTTAGTAAAACCTATCCTTAAGAACAACTCTTCTGACAGTAACACACCCTCTAGCTATCGACCAGTTTCTCTTCTGCCTTTTGCCTCTAAACTCCTGGAACGCTTAGCCTACTCACGCCTGCTTGACTTCCTCAATGCATACAACCTGCTTGACCCTTTACAATCTGGATTTCGTAATGCTCACTCCACTGAAACTGCTCTTACAAGAGTTGTCAATGATCTTCACATTGCCAAATCTCAAGGTCACTATTCAATTCTTATCCTGCTTGATCTCTCAGCAGCTTTCGATACTGTTGATCATGCACTCCTCCTCCGCATTCTTCACTCCTTAGGAATCCGCAACACAGCACTGGACTGGCTCTCTTCTTATCTATCTAACAGATCCTTCAGTGTCTCCTCTGCCACCTCTTCATCCTTCCCCATCCAACTCTCTGTTGGGGTTCCTCAAGGTTCTGTTCTAGGACCGCTTCTGTTTTCTCTTTACACAATAACCCTTGGCGATCTTATTAACTCATTTGGTCTCAAATATCACCTCTATGCAGATGACACCCAGATTTACTTATCTGTACCTCAACTCACTTCTGATATCCAGGCTAAAGTCACAGATTGCCTCTCTGCTATCTCAGACTGGATGGCTCATAGACACCTCAAACTCAATATGTCCAAAACTGAACTGCTCCTCATTCCACCTAGACCTGGCCCTGTAGCGCCCTTCCAGGTGACTGTAAATGGCACTACCATAAATCCAGTATCAGAAGCACGGTGTCTAGGGGTGATAATTGACAACTCTCTCTCATTTTCCTCTCATATTAATGCCATTACTAAATCCTGTCGCTTTCTTTTGCGTAACATTGCAAAAATCCGTCCCTTCCTCTGTTCCTCCACAGCCAAAATTCTTATACATGCAATCATCCTCTCCCGCATGGACTATTGCAACATTCTTCTGTCTGGCATTCCTGCTTCCCATCTCCAACCACTTCAATCTATACAGAATGCGGCAGCACAAATTACTCTTCTGTCACCTAGGTTTGTCCCTGCCCCACTCCTCCTCAAAACTCTCCATTGGCTGCCTATCAAACTCCGGATATCATACAAAATCTTACTTCTCTCTTTCAAGACACTTCTCTCCTTTACTCCTTCTTACATTTCCACTCTCATCTCCCGTTATACCCCATCCCGACACTTACGGTCAGCCAATGACTGTCTTCTCTCAGCTCCTTTTGTCTCTACAGCCCTGTCACGGATCAAACCTTTTTCTCTCATTGCTCCGTATCTATGGAATGCTCTACCATCCAACCTACGCCACTGCACCTCTCTGACAACCTTCAAATCTCACTTGAAAATGCACCTCTTGGATAAAATCTCAACATGCTAGAAGGCACTGATGTTGTACAATGAATGTTCTTATAAATTATTTACATTACTGATGTCCTCTATTATCATGAAAACTAGCACTGTATTCAGCACTTGACCCTAATGTACTCTGTATGTCTCCCATTACCACTTTAGATTGTAAGCTTTCGGGCAGGGACCTCGCACCCAATGTTTCACTCTACAAAAAGCACCTGTAACCCTGTATTGTTTAAATTCTGAGATTGTAAAGCGCTGCGTACACTTGTGGCGCTATATAAATAAACATATTCATTCATTCAATACTGTTGGAAAAGAGAATTATTAACTAGCTGCCATGTGAGGGAAACATTAGGTCTAATAACCACTCCACCCCTTCACAATAAAAAGACTGCCCTCCTATCCCTTCCTGGAGGCCACAAATAAATATATCCAAACCAACTGGAACCAAGTGAGCACCATCAGCTATATATAAACAATATATTTCTCTGGCTGATGATCTCCGAACACAAATAAACCAGACTGCCACATAGAACGAGAAACCATCATATTGAGCCTTCTGTGTCAACGTTCCATGGCTTGTTGATCCCTGATCTCCTTTCAATCCTTGAGTTACACAATCTCAGACCAAAAATAGACCTATCAAATATTTTCCCAAACCTATTCAAATCACATTTGATTGTTTCATGAGATCAGTGGCATTGATAAATCCCATGTCATTGCAGACTGGATGCACCACAAGTCCAGCCATTAGAAAGAGAAGATTATCGGCAGCAGCTAGTTCCACTTGAGGCCTCCAATGCCTCGCCACCTCACTGTCATATACTGCTACACTCCACACACTTGGCTGCCCAGTAAATGAACGGATGATAAACTGCCCATATCTGGAGGGGGGGGTGAACCTTAACTGAAAGCAGACATAAAACACCATCCATCAACACAGAAAGTTTGGCTTTCTTACCTTCACTGCCCTAGCCACAGAGGCTCCAGCTGTCTGCCGCCCCCACTGCTGTGACAGTTCTCCTAGACATTACGGCCAGTGTATGCCAAGCAGACTGCTGTGACCCAGGCTGAGCAGGTGCTCTGTGCTACAAATTGACACCAAACTTCCTGCCCCTCCACAACTCCACTCTGCAAACCTAACACCAGAGATCAGTCTTTCCCAGAAGCCCCCTGCTATAACCAAAACTGGCAGACCTATCCCTTAGCAATCCTCCCTAACTACCACCCAGTCCTGCTTCATTTCCCCTGGTAGCCATGTTGGCTCTTCTCTTTATTCGTCTGGGGCCATTCTCCTGATATAGCTTACTGCTATATAAAAGGACACATACATCTGTGAATCCTTCTGTCAAGCAAGGTATGAAACACTTATGCCACAGGAGTGTGTGTTTCAATTATGATATAATAAATACACTGGGCATTCCTCTGGCACTCTAAGGGTAAATCAGAACTCTTTTTAGAAAACAATATAAAAATATTCCAGCATAATTCTGCTGGATTCCTTCCAGTGCTTTTCAGTCTGACTTCAGTAGCTAGAGAATTCAGTTAAAAAAACTCATTTGAGTGGAGCTGCCATTTTCTCCTGTGTGTGAAAGATGTTTAAGGCATATTAAGCTGAGGCCACAGTGATGAAGGCCTCACATTAGAAAATCACAATGAGGATGCGAGGGGAAAAAAAAGTAGAAATGAATTTTGTCAAGAGCTGCTGAGATGCTCTGAATATATGAATACAAATTATAGCAATCTAATTAAAACACGGGAAAAGACCAGCCTAATAAGACATTTTAAATACAAAAATGTATTAATAAATATTTCATAATTAGTTTTGAAGAAAAGGTTCACTTGTGGAGAAGGCTTTAGGAAACCAGTGGACTGTATTAGAATCCAACACATGTCATTACAAAATATTGACAACCTTTTAATCCCAAAAGTGTGCTGGACACCGTTGTGACACTCAAGAGGGTTAATATGATGAGGTGGTAAGGGTGGACATGTGCTTACGTTTGATATGTTGGTATCTTTTTATTTATTGTCTGATGTATAAGACTTTCGGCATAGCATTCAATAAGAACTATGTATTCAAGGAGAGAGATAGAGATGATAGCCCATATTTATATAAATGCAAACTGGAGTAAACCAACTGCAACATAGGGGGCAATAAGACATTTCTTTATTATTATGATGATTATTATTATTACAGGAAAGTTTTACAAACATACATATTAAATACCATACAATCCATATCAGGGCCTAAAATACAGTTATATCATAAGATCACTATATGGTTAAAATTGAGTTATCCTTAATTATTTATGTTTTTGATTAATTTGTATAGGAATCTATTAAATATCTTCCATATCAACAATTTTAATACGAAATAGCAAATGAAAACATTCATACTAACATATCAACCTACCTCCATAAGTCTTCCCTAGATGTGGTTCCATGATCAAACGGTAAGGTTGATGCCCCCCATGGCCCAGAGGGTCTGAATCACTCTCTATGGCTATAGCTAATTATTCCTAATATTTAAAGTCCAGGGTTCCAAGATTTGTTCGGTTCTTATAAATGGCCTTTCCATTTGCCTTTGACTGATATTTCACCCCAACTGGGAATACTGCACAGTTTCCAATATCTTGCCATACAGACTTTAGTAGCCATCAACAATATTTTATTTATCAGTCACCAGTGATTCCATGTGAAAAAGAAATAGTTGAGGTGTAACTTCCATTGACATATCAAAGATTTCTCCCAAAATCTCTGTTAATTTGGCTGTCAATGAGAATTTCTAAATTCTCATGAAGTAGAACAGAGCTTTATAACCCCGCTGAATGTTAGAGAGGTCCCCAATACACTGTTTCACATTGCATTGCATTCAAGGGGTTAAAAGTTCAATTTCATTTAACAGGATTTTTTTATTCGTCCCCTATGGTGCAGTTGGTTTAGTCCAGAAAAACTACAGTTTGCATTTATAAATATGGGTCATTGGTCATTAGCACAAGATGCTGGCAGAAATCCCACCTACGTATTGTAATTGTGTAAGTCTGCAGTAAAGTCAAAGTGGACCTGTCACTGAAAGGCAAGTTTCATTAATGTTAATTACAAGTAAAAAAAATGCCTACAGGTTGTGCTTTCCATTTGTTTCTAATATTAAATACATTTTGAGAAATTAGCCTTTATATAAGGTGGCTCAGTCTAGCATCTGTAGGTATCCTATTTAAATGTCGCCATGTATTTTGGGGACTAACAAAATGGCGTTTTAAAAATGTCGTCTGAATCGAAAGGGTGACATCAGCATGTCACCCAAATCAAAAGAACAACATTCTGATGTTGCACGCTTAAAGGTCTCCAAATAGAGGGCGACATTTCTCACATTCTGCTAGGTTCACATTGATGTTACAATAAAACAGCAGCTGAGAGCCTTTAGTACCTCTTCAGTGAACATTTCCATACTAAACCGTATGTCTCCATCTGTGCTTTAATCCTTTGAGTGCCAAAGAGGTATGCAACACATTGCAAAGTAATGCATTGCGGACCCCTCTGGCATGCAAAGGGTAAATGTCTTAACCCTTTAAGTGCCAGAGAGGTCCACAAAGCATTGTTTTGATGGTCACCAAATAGATGGCGACATTTCAGTAGTGAACCTTTTCTGTGCTAGGCCAATATCATTCCATACTGTGCTGTAGCCTGTTAATAATGAACTAAAACACAATACGTGGCAGGTCTGGTTTGAACATAACTAATCAGATACCGTGCAGTGAATCTGCATACAGTACCACACTGTGCCATCAAAACATAAACATTCCTTTCACTATTATATAGAAAATGGTTAGTACATCATACAGGCAGATTTTAATTTTCTCTGACGTTAAATGAACTTGTCTAGAGAGAGAATTTCAAACTACTCAATAGCGATGCATTACAAGTTTCTCCATAGCAGTACAATTTTAAACTATGCAAGGTTGCACATTAGATGGCTACAGTTTCCCCGTTATAGTGCCAGAGGCATACCTCCCAACATTACACATGGGCAAAGAGAGGTGTTTCTGGGGGAGTGATTGGTGGGTGGGGCATTACGAGAATGTTTAGGTGATTCAATGACCTATTGACACCTCTTTGTGTAACTGAATAAATGATTATGAATAAGATTAAAGTATTTTATTTACACAAACTAATTTACAAACATATATACTTAAGTTTGAACAAACATTAATGTGAGTTTTATTGCTGTGGTGCTGTGTGATATACTTATATACAATCACAGTGATCTCCTAAAAAGAGAAACAGAGGGATCTGGATCTCAAAGAGGGGCTGTCCCTCCTATAGCGGGACATCTGCGAGGTATGCAGAGTGGTATGGAACTCATTACTTTGCACTGGCACTCAATGGGTTAAAACACACTTACATAGAGGGAACCGTGGAATACTTTGTCATGGAGAAGTTACAGTATGTGTCAGTGAAGGACTTTGAATACACAATCTACAATTAAACCAATTCCGCCAACATGCTAAATTCTCATGTGAGGAGGTATACATGAGCTTTTCACAGAAAGCTATGGAAAAATCACATTTTACCAGCCTCAGAGAGGAGAAGTTGTTTCACATAAGAACACACCCTCTGGAATAGGAAAGTAACTCATTCATTAACATTTAAATTGTGAAATCAGAAACTGTTGAAAAATATACTCAAACATTATACCCGTGGCGTTATCATGGAGACTTTAATGTGTCTGACACATAATCAACGGTAAGAAATGTTGAATGAAGTATAGTGCATATGACTAGGACAGTGATTCTCAACCAGGGTGCCGTGGCAACTTAGGGTGCCCCATGTTTTCTATGAAGACTAACAAAAATGGATTTTTAAATAAAGATTTATAGAAATTTGTATGCACAATATGATTAGTTGTGTTATTATGATTAAAAGACCTAATAATAACAGTATATTTATGTATTGTACCCCTCTCATGCCCTTGATAAAGTACATCAAATATGTCAGGGGTACCCCAGATGTTCTAGATTACTTGTTAGGGGTGCCCCAAGCTAAAAAAGATTGAGAACCACTGGACTAGGAAGACTCAGGTCACATTCACTCTGTTGCCATACATGACCATTATTATAACTCATATGCACTGTAGCCTGGAAAACATGTTTATTTACAAAACTGACAAGATGGAAATAAATAAATAAGAAGGTACATTAAAGGGACAGTAATACTTCGTTTTAACTTTATTTTATTTTGTAGGCATTAAAAAACATGAAGAATGATATAAGTCTTATCTCTCAATCCTTTATGGTTTATACGATATTCACAAGCAAAGTTCCCCTCCCCGCCCCTTTTACCTAGTGTAAGCCATCTCTTCTCAGATGTGGATCAGGTTGTAAGACCAGACAGATAACAGCAGGGGACAATCTTCCTTGTATGAAAACAATGAAAGCCCTTCCCCCCTTGACAAGTTTTTCAGCTTTTTCCCTTATCTTAATTGAAGATTGTCCCTCTCTGCAGTCTACCTGGGCACCTCCCTTCTGATCTGGTTGAACAGGGGGGGGGGGGTACTTTGCTTGTGAATATCTCTTAAACCATAAAGGTTTGAGAGATAAGACTTATATCATTCTTCATGTTTTTTTAATGCCTACAAAACAAAATAAAGTTAAAAGAAAGTATTACTATCCCTTTAAGTTGAACATTTATCGGATCAGGTTTCTGTTGATCTAGAGCATTGGTTCAGGCTCTCCCTACTTGATCATACACAAGTAATCAGTAATTGTCATTAATCTATACATGCTTAACCTTTTGAGTGCCAGAGGGGTATGCAATGCATTGCAAAGCAATGCTTTGCATTGTAATGTAGTGCTCACCATTCAAGCCCTTAAAGGATAGTAATGTTTCATAATAAAAGCAGCTCTAATTAATCATCATAGTATTTGGATTTTGGAGAGTGTTATTTCAATTTTGTCAGAGTTGTAGTGAAAGAGTAATTCAATGAATCCCCCTCCCGCCCCTTTTACTGATGTAACACTGTTCAGCCAGAGTAGAAGGGAGATGCCCAGGTAGACTGCAGAGAGGGACAATCTTCAATTAAGATAAGGGAAAAACCTGAAAAACTTGTCAAGGGGGGCAGGGCTTTCATTGTTCTCATAGGAAGAAGATTGTCCCCTTCTGTTATTTGTCTGGTCTATGGGCTGCATTCCACATCTGAGAAGAGATGGCTTACACTAGGTAAAAGGGGCGGGAGGGGAAACTTTGCTTGTGAATATCTCTCAAACCATAAAGGTTTGAGAGATAAGACTTATATCATTATTCATGTTTTTTTAATGCCTACAAAATAAAATAAAGATAAAACAAAGTATTACTATCCCTTTAAGGATCACATACCATTGAAGAGAAGTATATGTTCGTGGTTAAAGTGACGGCAAATTTACATTGTAACTTCATATATTCTGCAAATTCAGAAAACTGACCCCTAGGCTGGAATGCAACCCGGATCCCTGTGACTGAGTCACATACTTTACAGGTTGTGTGTGCAGTCTCCATAGAACCTCTCTGTCATGATTTCAAGCCTGATACAGAAGGTGGACAGCATATCATGCAGTACAGGAGTTCTACTCCCTCATTGGTCTGTTGGAGCTCACAATGCACCCTCAGCTTCATCAGCAGTCTGCACCAAGGGGAGCAGCTCTGCTGATAGGGCACTATTCTGGTGATATTTGCCCTTTAGTCTGGTTAATGTTAATACTTGATGTTTGGGAAACTTGAGTAATGCTCCTGTACATGTGCGGACATCATCAGTGACTTCTCCCTACACACATGGCCTGACTTTCAGGCGTCATGTGTGCATTTGTGAATGCTGCTGGGAACAGAGTGGAGCCCCAATTGTATGTATTTATAAGCACACACAGCTTAGCTGAGTGAAAGCTAAGCATTGTATGTACTAAGTAAACAGTAGTCAGATCTCATCAGCACAGAAGCATTACTTGAGTGCCCCAAATGCCAGGAATAATGACTGAAATTCACACTGTTGATATGGTCCCGTCTAATCTATAAACATAATCACTGCAGCAAGATTCACCACCATTGAGTTACAGCGGTACTGCCTTCCAATGCCCCGTTACTGCCTAGCAATGCTGTATTGTCTCTGCCACCCTCTCCCTTTTGCTGCATCTCAGTCATGGGGTGAAGGTGAATCCCACAGGCAATACCATGCAACATTGTTAGTTCTGAATATAATGAAAAGAAGACAAATCCAGAACTGGCGGGTGTCAAAGTGGTTATCTTCAAAAGAACAGTCACAGCCTATTTGCAGGGGTACTAAACTCCTATGATCCCCAACCACCCAGTTGAGTTGGGCTTTCATGTGCAGTACAGAAGGTCTATGGGGACTCACCACAGCGGAGAGGAAATTGAACTGTGCACCCGCAGGGCCACCAAGGTTTACAGTTCAGACCATTTGATCTCAGGGGATGATATCCATCAATGTGTCAATGAGGCAATTAAAAAAAAAAAAAAAAGCTGATTTCCCCCCCCACAAATTTTTTAGATGAGGGTAGATAACAATGTTTTATTTATTTATTTTTAAACGGCAATACAATTGCACTTTTTTGCTCCAATCTTACATACATTAACCCTTTGAGTGCAATGTGCTGCGTACCCCTCTGGCACTCAAAGTGTTAATCAGTAGCTGTACAGCCACTCACGTATACACTGACTGGCACCCCAGATCCGCAATTACTTAGTGGAGCCATTTGTACTTCTTCAGGGACCCAGGGGTTCCATGGAACACAGTGTGTGAAACATTTGCTTTAGACAAACTGCTGACAGTGGCTGCTTAATTGTCCAGCAATTTTAATATTGACAGATTCAAGTGCTTGACTTTCCAGCATTACAGTCTAATATACTATGAAAGTCTCAAGTTAAGGGAGACGGATGACATGAGTAAGTGTTTTTTTTCAGCTTGATACTGATGGATAAAGGAAACAATTTGTAATCGTGAAAGCTACTTATAACTGGCATAGATCAATTACACAGGCTTAGGATATCACCTAACAATTCCCATCCTCTAATTTTATGTTCCTGGAGAGTTTGTACATTAACTTTTAGTAATTATAAACCCTAGAGATTTATTCTCTCCAGGGAATATTCACAGAAAATAACTAGTTTTTTACAGTCCACTATGCTATATCTTATATGCATTAGTGATGCTTCATGCTGCTGAAAATTGAGATAATCACTGGCTGCAGGACTCCTCTTTCATTATGAGACAATATGGCTGGCAGTTAAGTGGGGCCCATAATAACTTAGGATTAAAAGGGACTTAATTTGCTTAAAGTGACAGTCAAATTCCTTTTTAATGTTATATATTTTACACAATAAATCGCACAATATATAAAGTCATATAAAGTTTGTTTTTTTTTCTCTGCTTCCACCTATTTATTTTTTCATATACTTTTATGCAGCTGACAGGAAACTCCCAGAATTTTGGTTCCTGGAGAACTTTCTAGAATATATGAACAGATGTTCAATTAGCGATTGATCACATGACGATGGAGGGTGGGTTTATTATTGAGGACGGACACCATGGGTAATTTGCTTGTGATACATTGTTTTTAAAATACTTACTCCAAAGGAAACGGCCACTTAGCCAAAAAAACTCCGAGCGAGTAGCTTTGCATTTTTGATCATTACATTTTATCACTAAATTAATTTAATTGACATCCCCAACTTTTATCTCCATGAATTCATTGGTTGAAGATATGACCACATGTTGAAGCCCTGAGTTGGAAGGGCAGTGATTGAATCTCCACTAGCAACTACCGATAGCAGGCCGAAGGTGCCGGAGAATACATATAAGAGTGGAGTGTATGCACTGTTCATTTCTACACAGATAGTGATTCCATAAATACCTGATTCAGTTCTAGTTAGCTCCCTTCCTTTTCTCTGAGACTTTTTCTGAAAACAGGGGCAATGATACCAAGTCACACTATACCTGAACACTGAGTGCTCTGTGTACCATAATGTGTGTGCCCTTCCTGACTGACCAGCATGGGATAGGCTACATGTCCCCAACCTCAAATACTACTTTTGCATTGTCACAGAGACACTTAAAGGGATAGTAATACTTCATTTTTTCTTTATTTTATTTTGTAGGCATTAAAAAAACATGAAGAACGATATAAGTCTTATCTCAGAAACCTTTATGGTTTGAGAGATATCCACAAGCAAAGTTTCCCCCTCCCGCCCCTTTTACCTAGTGTAAGCCATCTTTTCTCAGGTGTGGAATCTAGTTGTAAGACCAAACAGATAACAGAAGGGGCCAATTTTCTTTTTAGTAGAACAATGAAATCCCTGCCCCCCTTGACAAGCTTTTCAGGTTTTTCCCTTATCTTAATTGAAGATTGTCCCTCTCTGCAGTCTACCTGGGCACCTCCCTTCTGATCTGACTGAACAGTGTTACATCAGTAAAAGGGGCGGGAGGGGGATACTTTATTATTGAATTACTCTTGAACTACAACTCTGACAGAATTGAAATAACACTCTCCAAAGTCCAAATACTATGATGATTAATTAGAGCTGTTTTTATTATGAAACATTACTATCCCTTTAACACAAACCACAAACATTGTTGCTATTGTGAACAAGACAGGCATGACTGGATTGAGCTATTTTGTGCAAGTTAGCTGAGCTCATCATTTGGACAGCAGCATACATCTCAGGTGAGTACCTTCTATACATGTGATCATGTTCATTACATTGGCTTATTTAATACTATTTGTTTTCCAATATAACTTGGGCTTATTTGGATCATGGGGATATTGGGTCTAACTTGTGGCTGCCTTCATACAGGGACATCAATTTAGATCTGGTTTGTGACTTGCATGACTGAAACCCGACCAGCTGGGCTCTTCAACTAGTATATATATATTTATATATTTTTATATTTCTGTTTCCCTTTCAACTCTACTGTAGTCTGTAGCTTAAAGGGGAACTACCACCACCAGACACAATCTTTAGCTTCACTAAGTCCCCATCTGGAGACTAACTGCGTAGTAGAGCTAGTTGCCAAAATAATTACCTTATTTAATAGATTTCTGCTCTCTTCCATGGGTGACAGACAGGACGGAGCGCGGACATCTTGCCATTGTGACATTCGCGTGCCTGCGCTGTCAGTACCAGCTGGAGCCAAATGGCTCCTAGCAACTCCTACTAGACCCGGCTGGGACTGAAAGTGCAGGAGCACGGACGTCACAATGGCAAGGTGTCCGCACTCCGTCCTGCCTGTCACCCATGGAAGAGAGCAGAAATCTATTAAATAATGTAATTATTCTGGCGACTAGCGCTACTAAGCAGCTAGTCGCCAGATGGGGACTTAGTGAAGCTAAAGATTGTGTCGGGTGGTAGTTCCGCTTTAAGTGATATTTTAATACACAAGACTGTTGCCATGATTCTAAAGGGTGATGGGTGTTTTCTCTCTTTGGCTGATCTCTATCAGATTGATAAATTCTATCAATGATTGTAACAAGGAGATGAGGATAGGACTCAAAGTGGTGATATGCACTAAAAGTACAGCTAGAGCTGGTCAAACAGTTAATTTTTACTCTTCCTGGAAAATTAGGAAAAATATTTATCCTTTCTGTGGAAGTTCCAATAAGCAATCTTTGGTAAAATTAGGAGATGGAAGGTTAAGCCTATTCATTTAAGAGGCTTAAATCTCCCCGCACCATAGAACTCTGTGTAGTTATACACATGTCAGCACACACATAGTCAAACATGAACATTCACTCAGGTGTTTGCCCACATGCATAGATAATTTTATCTAATTCCTGCGGGAGGTGGATAGTCCTATATCCTGCTGATCTTCTCCCTGCAGTAAACATTTACTCCCATCTCACATCACTCCAACTTTAAAAGGAAGCCTGATATTATAATTTACAGATTGGAGAGCTTTATCTCACTGCAGTGACTTCTCTCACCGTAGTGCATCTCCCTTGAGGAGAGAGAGAGAATGGCACCAACTCAACAGTAGGAAAGGCTGACAGACAGCAACAAGACAGACTGTAAGCTTTAAATGTGAATAAAATAGTGTTGACCAGATTCAATTTAAATAAGATATGATTATTTGCTTGAAATCTGTAATCTTATTTTTTGTGAATACAGTCAAAATGGTTTAAGCCATCCATGCCACAAAGATATTCAATGCATTGTGCTGCAATGTGTTAGATACCTCTCTGGCGCTCAAAGGGTTAACCATCAGGAAAATGCATTCTCTTTTTTGTTTTTCTTCACATGAACAGTACTTAATGTGTTTATTGTCTTCACAGTCTAAAATAAGTGTGGGCTACCCTCTAGTTCCATGCACAGCAGTGTGCCGAATGTCTATAATTTGGGTGTTTAAGAGATCAGCCAGTACAAAGGATATTGAAGGGGAACAAAGCAGTAAACAAAATAACTCGGACACAAAGTACTAAATCCAGAAAAAGTCAATGAAAACTGAGATAGGCTACAAAATAACCAAGTGATATAAAATTAACTTAACTTGTTTGTGAGACAATTTGCTGTAAACTATCTGTCGTTAAGGACTTAAAACAGGGTCAAGTAAACCTTGCCAGTTTCTACTATAGCCACAAATATGGGATAACAATTTGCCAACCAATCTGGGGACAGGGACCCCCATGTTATTGGCAATGATGTTCCGTAAAATCTCGGGTATAATGCGCACAATTTTACCCCACTCCACCTTATGTGAAGTGGGGGTGGGGTGTATGATACACAAGAGTTTTTTGTGATTTTTTTTTTTTTTTTTTTTAATGCTGGAGATCCTTTCCCTCCCTCCCCCGGCGCTATCCGCTTTCAGAATAAATCTTAATTAACCAAAATAATAAGCAATATATCATCTCTGTAGCAGGTAGATGAGAAGCATTCTGTAGGACTGGACAGCAAGTAATATGCTTGAGACCACTCTATCATTTAACCCTTTGAGTGCCAGAGGCACTCCACTGAGGTAAAAGAAGAGAAGGCAAACGTCATCTGGGTAAATCTTCTCAAAGGGGGAAAACAAGGGTGTGTGTATAATATACACCTGCGTATTATATACAGTCGCGTACTATACCTGAGAATTTACGGTAACTAGTTATTAGAGGGCCCTAGTGCTAAAACGTGCTGGGCCAGGTGTGTAACTCTAAGGTGTATAACTAAATATTACTGGGCCATGGAGCTGATGGGCCCCCTTGGATACTGGGCCCAGTCACATCATGTAGATATGCCCCTGCTCCTGAGGTATTTAATTCAGACATGGGTCAGAAACCTCATAACATTGCTTCAAGCACCTCTCACCTGTACAGCTTGTGACAGGAATGGACCCCTGAGACCCCTAAGTTGTTTACAACTACATTTCCCATTATCCTCTCATTGCATAGTAACGTAACAACATAGTTTATGAGGCTGAATAAAGATATGAGTTCATCAAGTCCAGTCCATGCAAATTACTGTTGTTGATCCAAAGGAAGGCAACAAAACAAAACAAAACAAACAAAAAAAAAACATAACTGTCATTTTCAATTTAGCCCCAAGTGGGTAAAAAAAACATAATTCCTGACTCCATATGGCAGTCAGGTCAGGTATGCGTTGCATACCGCTCTACGATCAAGACAGAAAAGAGAGAATGATCAAGTATACTGTAACTATGGTAAAAAAAACAAAAACCTAATGATCCCTATGAATGTGTTCTCTTTAGCCTTTGTTTAGGAGACAATCTCCAGTCAGACCAGGAAGTCACGTCCATGGAGGAAGACATGACATGGTTGGCAGTTGTTTATACTGAAGCAGGCAGAGTGCATGAGATTTCATAATCATTTAGGTACCAAAGGATTGTACAGCACAGTGTGACGCAATGCACTACACCCTGCAGTCCTTAAAGGGTAAAGGCTGACATGTATATTAAGCAAAGTTTTAGTTCTGTAATGAAGAAAGCAACTGTCACATCTGCCTTCATGAACCTGACACCCAGGACTGACTGAAGATGTGATCTTGTCAACAAAGGCTAAATGAATAGGGGCCATTAGCATTTTCTGACCATACTATGGTAAGGTGGGGGTCTATTGCAAGGTGCTGTTACTCATATTTAATTCGATTGGGCACACCATGCACTTCGGGGACCGGCTAGATTGCTGCAGCGGTGAATCTCACTGCAACGATTTTCACCGGAGTCTGCAGGGGGTTGAAGTCCCACTGACCACACATGTGAGAATCCCTGTCCCTCCTGGGAGGGGCAGACAGCAGATCAGAAACAGAATATTTCATATATATATATATATATATATATATATATATATATATGCTATTTTGGTCAAAATTGGTTGCACTCCAACAATTTTAAATGTGTGTTTTTTCTTTGGGTGTGCTTACCAAAACCTGGACTGAAATTGTATTTTTGGAAGTTTTGACCAGCTTCTATTGGTTTAAGCACCCATCCCACCCCCAGGTGCAAAGCTATATAATGCCTGTCAGAGAGTCTCTCTCCATTAATGAGTAAAGCTGACCAAGACTCAGCTCTCAGGATAAAGTAAATTAAGGTTAGTAAATGCCTAAAGTAGGAGAGATTCAGCTCATAAGACAAAGCATATTAAGGTTAGGTACTTGCCAAAATGAGGTACCTTGGCGTTGGTGGCAAGCTTAGCATTCTATGGCCATATAATGTAACTAAATCCTCATCTTTAATATAGTAGTGATATGCAGGCATAATGCCGCAGAGTAAAGGGTTAATGGTGATGAAAATGTGGATGTGCACCAATACTTTGTATATTTGCTTTTAGCTATTTTGGTCAAAATTGGTTGCACTCCAGCAATTTTAAATGTGTGTTTTTTCTTTGGGTGTGCTTACCAAAACCTGGACTGGAATTATATATATATATATATATATATATATATATATATATATATATATATATATATATATATATATATATATATATATATATATATTCATTACTTTCTGGACAGTATGTTTCAGGATACATACAGGCCTGCATATTTCTTTTGACATTCCATCTACTGCATGGAAATATGATCAGACACAATCAGACGCAGATGGAGAATGAGCAGTTCATTACCTGGCTGCCTTCCTTGCTGGCCAACACAGGAGGTCCGCTGAAATGAGAATTCTCCCGACCATCTCCTTCACCTGGCTGGATCTGGTAATTTACTGCTTGATACAGAATCTGAGAAACAGCAGGTCAGACAAACAGTTTCACAAATCTCCTCCTAGTAGTGCATCTTTTTCAAAGAAATGTAAAAGTTTTAAAATACGAAATTATTTTATAGTCAGAAAAATCTAATTATGATGTTACAGAGCTGATAATTAATTTGGCCCAAGAGCCAAGTGTGTGTCTGTGTGTGTCTTTATGTGTGTGTGTCTCTGTGTGTGTCGGTGTGGTGTGTGTGTGTGTTTGTGTCTGTGTGTGTCGGTGTGGTGTGTGTGTGTGTGTGTATTTATGTTTGTGTGTGTGTGGTGTGTGTGTGCATGTGTGTCTGTGTGTGTGTGTGCATGTGTATCTGTGTGTATCTGTGTGGTGTCATTCTGGAGCAAATCAACTTTACCATGGGGGGGGGGGATTGGGGTGTAAATTTTCCATTAATCTGAATTGGATTTTTAGCTTGTGAGTTCTACAGAGGTCACCAAAGCATTATGTTGGAGACCCTTCTAGGATATATTTAAATCAATGAAGACTTGAGTAATTTCCATTTCAAACCTATGGTGCAAGTGGTTTGCTCCAGAATCTCCCCCCTCTTTAGCTTGATGGATAAGACCCACTGTATTGACATTGGGTTTCATAATAAAATGTACCAGTCCCTAGACTGTTTCTTTTAGAGGGAAGTGTGTTTACCCTTCATGACCTATTATCCAATCTCTCTTTTTTTTTGGGGGGGGGGCTTTTACTATCAGGTTTACTATTAGGTTGTCCATATGGTTCTAATCACCAGAAGACAGTTTGTGGGAAACAACCAGACCAATGAACATCATGGTGTATCGTGCTGATAAAATATTGCAGAGAGAATATCTGAATGAGACTGAGCTATGATAAATACATTAATGAAGCACTGGACTGTAGAAACTGGGGAGTTCCGGTGATTGGAGAATATATGCTGAAGAGAACTCAAATGGGTTACTACACTATGACAAGGTTACCAAGGAACAATCTGAAAGAATGAGTGGAGTGTCTCTTGCTATGAACACTGCAGCATGTGGAAAATGTCATGAACTAAAGATCCATATGAGGAAAGAGTAATGTCTATGGAAATGGGATGTAACCAAATAAGGGTGGATGTAAGAAATGTGCCCAGTGACTATTTTCTTGATTCTAGCCAACCGAATTAGACAGGAGACATGTTCTGCTGGGCATGCACATATAGGTAATGATTAGTGGAAGGGGGGATCCTTTAGCCACAGAGGTGATGTTTTTACATTCACTGGGTGACAGTTCCATGGTTTGTTTATGAGTATGGTATCGTTTTGGCACTATATGTTTTACACCCAGTTTTGCACATAGTATGTAATATGGCAGTGCAGGTCTATCAAATTAACAAACTACATTCATATTACCTATACTGGACACATTCTGATCCTGGTTTACTAAGATGAACTTAGATTCGCCGTGATAAAATGTTGCTGCAAATTTCAGCCCGCTGTGTTTGGGCTTTTAACTCTATGCTGAATGTGCATGAAGCCTAATAAAAGATTCATTTTTTACAAGGCAAGTGCCAACTCTTGTTTCTTCTTGGTTTGTTATTTAGGATACATTGAGATTGTATCTTGTATGTCCCAGGTACTCCCTGGGTACTCTCTGGGTACTCTGTGAGGTTCATTAACCAACTGAGATATCTGTTATATTCTTTTTCCATACATGTCAATCCAGTTCACATTTGTTTGTATAAAATGTTTGAACTACATAATTACAAAGTGGTATTCATTAGGTAATGTTATATTTCAAAGAAGAAGTTTGGACTTAATTATCTATATTGGGGTGACTAGTCAATATTTTTTTCCCAAAAACCAGAGAGGAGTAATTTTGGGGCAGTTGTACCATATGGAACAAATATACATTTCCATGTATTTAAATGGATTTAAAAGTCCCATTTAAAATCATCGTCAGTAAGCTTTCGGACAGGGACCTCGCTTCCAGTGTTTCACTTTGCAAAGGGCTTGTAACCCAGTATTGTCTAAACCCTTCAATTGTAAAGCACTGCATACCCTTGTGGCGCTATATAAATAAACATATTAATTCAGTTATTTATTGGCTTGACCCAGAAACGCTCCCTCTTTTCTTTGTGAATATGGCCATGTCTTCTCATATTTCTACTTGATCATATAATCAATAAGACATACTGTACCTGTGTTTGCAGAGAGCTGCTGGCAGCCAGCAGCACCTGTATAGCGCATGGAGGGCAATGGGTCAAAGCAAAAGACATGAGCTCTTGTCGCGTGCCGAGGTCATCGTAATTCTCAGACTGCCCCAGTTTGCTACATACATCCCAACTCTTACTGTATCCTAAGAGAGGATAAAGTAATACAATTACTAAAACTAGAGAGTCTGAAAGGGACCCTATAACAATTAAAAATAAATAACAATTTTAAAAAATGGTGAGTTTGAAAGAGGTTTTAAAATCACCTATATGGGTTTTTTGTTTGCTTGTTTTTTTTTAACTTTTATTGATATTGAGCTACCTGAGCTTTCAGTCAGGGACCATGAAAGAAAGATATTTATAAAATGGTGCAGTTGCTAAATGATCTGTATGCTATAGTGACTGGCTTTTCTACATTGCTTCACTTTGCTTTTTACACTGTTTTGTTTTTGTTTTTTTGTTTTTTAAAACATTGTTCCACTCTCTCTGCCTCATAAAGCTTTCTGAAAACAAATCCCCTGTCAAAGACATAAAAATATAAAATAAATAAATAATAAACAAAAAGTATAGGCAATTTCACTTTAAGTACTATTCACTTTCAGAATATGTAAAATCAAAAACTGTCACTTTAGCCCATTCAGTGCTAGATGCATTGCTGATCTGTAAAAGGGTAAAGTGCCCATGGATGGGCGGGGTAATGTAGCGCTAAACAGAAAGTGTTAGGAAGGGACACTTAATTAAAATAGTTTATAAATCAAAATAAAAATGAGCTTTCTAGATAAAAATGGCTAACACAACATAAAGATAATTCTGAAAGCTCTTCCTAAATCCTCAAAGTTGTCCCTTTATGATATAAGCTATGCCACAAAACACTGCTATTTTCCCCCTTTGGAACAATAAGATTATTTTATTAGTAGTGGTAAGTAAATAATCATTCAAATGCCGTTCATCAATATGTAGCAGTGTTTCTCAATTTTTTGCTGTTCGTTTCAAATGCAGCTCTCACGGAATCCTACAAATCAAACATTTAAATCCCTTGAATTGAGAAGTGCTAACGTGGACCAGTTACCTAAAGTGATGTTTATTTATTTATTTAATTTTAAAGGGACAGTAATTTCCCATAACTTTTTTTTTTTAAAGAGTTTTGTAAACATTAAAAAATAAGCTAAATGCCACACATCTTATCTCTCAAACGGCTATGGTTTGAGAGATATCATCCGCTAAAGTTCCCCTCTCCCTCCCCTTCTCCTGACGTCAGCTGTAAGTTGATAGCAGGAGTTCCTGGTCCGGGGACTGACAAGCGGCTCTTCAGAAGAGCCGCAATCGCGCAATTTAAAAATAATTACTTCTTTGGAATGGTCTACAACGTGTCCCTGGGTTGCAAGCAGGTATTTCTTTTTAAATCGCGCTATTGCGGCTCTGCTTCAGAGCCTACTCATGTCGGCCCACACGGATCTCCTTCTGACATCAGGATAAGAGGAACTTTAGTGATTGATATTTCTCAAACTGCTATGGTATGATTTATGGCATTTAGCTTATTTTTTTAAGCTCTACAAAACTCTAAAAAAATTTATGGGACATTGCTGTCCCTTTAAGAGAGTGCAAAACTGCCTAAAAGGCCTTTGTTTGTAATATAAATAGATTTTGAAAAAAATTAACCCTTTATGAGTTCCAGAAGGGTCCGTTTATTGTTAGCACAACGTGTTGAATATTACAACACATGGTGCTATGCATAAATGAAGGAACAACCCACACACTTGGGTTATTTCTAATTGCATAGTGAGAGAAACGTTTTGCTTCAAATCATAGAGATTTGCATGAAGTGCTGGAAATTAGCATAAACTGATACACTGTACCATCAAAATATAAAGCTTAATTTTCGGAAAAAAAAAATATTTATAGAAACATGGCCAGTACAAGATATAGGCAGATGTTAAATATCTGCAAAACAAACTAAATGTGCCTTAGGTGACAGGTCCTCTTAACATAGTATCAATATACAATGGGGGAGATGCATCAGAGGGTGAGAAATCTTAGCTCATAGGTGCCATAGGAGAAGTGATATCACTGGAGAAATCCACTTTAGAGCATCCCCACCAATGTGTGTGAATGCTAGTAGTAGTACTAATAACTTAAGACTAAGGAACTCCCCTATGCTCACAGGAGAAACAACCTAAAAGAAAAAACTGCAGCAGTAGATTTTAATGGCTGCAGTCATCAGATATAAATATTAATATTTTTAGCCTTCCCAAACATTAAAAGGATAGTAATGTTTCACAAAAACAGCAGCTCCAAATAATCTTCATAGTATTTGGGCCATGGGGAGTGTTATTTCAATGCTGTCAGAGTTGTAGTTGAACAGTAATTGAATGATAACATATCCCCCTCCCACCCCTTTTACCTAGTGTAATCCACCTCCCCTCAGATGTGGAATCTGGTCTTAAGACCACACAGGTCACAGCAAGGGACAATTTTCTTACTGTGAGCATAAGGAAAACCCTGCCCACCAAGACAGGGTTTTCCTTATGCTCACTGAAGTTTGTCCTTCTCTGTGATCCATCTGGACAGTCTTGCTGCTCTCAGGTGAGCAGTGTTACATCGGTAAAATGTGTGGGAGGGGGATATTTTATCATTCAATTACCCTTGAACTACAACTCTGACAGTACTGAAATAACACTCTCCATGGCCCAAATACTATGAAGATTAATTGGAACTTCTTTCATTTTGAAACATTACTCTCACTTTAAAGTAATTCTACTCCTATACTTTGCCTCCAGTGCTTTAGCCAAGCATTCTATCACCTGCCTATTTCCCAACCCTCCCAAGCAATCTCTAACACTAATCCCAGTTTGTTATTTATCGCAGGAAAGACAGACACAGAATTTGTACCTGAAACAATAAGTTCTTGGCAGTGTCCATTGGAAGCTTTGTAGTCCTGATACTGAAGGGCCTGCTCAGCCAACAGGGTCAGAACCTGTCCTTTCCTTTCTGACTCCTCATTGTCTGGATTAAAAAAAAAATCATAATTAGAATAATTATTCCAAATGTAATTTTAGATATGTTTTAAAGTATTTTAAAAAGTAAAAAGTATTTTTAAAGTATTTTAATCACTTGCGGACCAGAGGAGTTTGTGTTGCAAACTCCTCTGACCCACAGTTGGTTAAAATACTTGTACAAAGGAATGTGTGTTGCGCACACCTCTGGTCCTCAAGATGAAGCTGATGTACTAAGACTAACTGGATCAACCCTGAGGCAAACCAACTGCGGCACAAGGGACAAACACAACTTTCCTTTGATGGTTGGGAGCAATAAGCTATTTGCTATGAAAAATATAAATATTTTTAGAGTTTTTTCCTTATTACAGCTAAAATGTATTTTGAAAACCCATTGAGTGCAAGATGTTATACCCCCTGTCACTCAAAGGGTTACGGGGACAGTGCCAAGTAATGACTAAAATTCAAATTTTTTATTACAATACATCAAACACTGCAGCTATACAATAAGGGATAAAAACAGCACTACTAGGTCATCACAAGGTAATGTTGTGGTTTATTGCAGAGGACCTCAATCCTGTCCTCAAGCTCCCCCAACAGTGCAAGTTTTCAGGATGTCTTCTATTAACCCTTTGACTGGCAGATTTGCAATGTGTTCCATACCTCTCTGGCACTCAAAGGGTTAAACACAAGGGGCTGTCGATAGCTCAGGCAGATCCTTCTGGATAACTGAACCACTGATTGACTCACCTGTGTTCATGTGATCCTGGAAACCTCGATTGTTGGGGGGGGGGTGCTCCGGAGTGTCCATGGTTTAACGTAAGAAAGCTTGAGCTGAACGTAATAACTTTTGAGTGAAGTGACTCCCACAAGTGGAAGTTCCACAGTTTTAATAGACACAAATAGCCCTGTCGCATATGTAAATCAATGGCAGTTTGGGGAATTGTTACTTTTCAGCTGTGGTACAGTTGGATTGCTTCAGAATTGACTCACTTCTAATTAGTACAGCAGCGTGTATATTAATGAGGTTTAAGAAATGCAAATAAACAGGGGGTGGGAAATAGCCTAAATCCAGTAACATGTGATGAAGCCTGTGAAATGAATTATAAATCAGTGCTCCGCTTTCCTGTTTCCTGAGAACAATAGCAGTATGAGACAAATATAGACAGCATCCCAATTATCATCAGCTCATTCAGCCACAATAACTGTTCATCACAGAGCAGAATTTGGTATAAATGTGCTGCAATTTCATCACGTGCGCACAAGAATCAAATGGGTTGTGTTTCTTTGTGTTGTTGAGCATCTTTTTTTTTATGTATCTGTTTAACTTTTAAAGTATTTTCTAAGGATCATCCTATATAATAATTAGCTAAAATGTGTGTAATGACGCAGTCATGTGCAGTAGAGATTTCCTGTGCCTCGGCTGATACAGAGCTGTATCAGCCGCAGTGCGGGCAGTCTCTACTGCGCATGACTGCCCGGCGACCAGCTGGCAGTGGCACTGTGGCCTGTGTAACGGGCTCTTCAACTAGCAGAGGACTAAAGTAAGTGTATGTGTGTTTGCATGCATGTTTGTGTATACATGTATGTGTGTGTGTGTAAGTGCATGCTTTTGTTCATGTTAAGACAATTAATTAACACTGGATTCAATCTTTGGTAAGTGTTTGTATGTTAATATTATTTTAGCTTTTACTGCAGTAGGCCTTTTATTATAAATGTCTACTGTTAACTCAACCCTTTGGATGTTTGAGATGTCTCTAGCACATACCTCCCAAGTGTCCCTCTTTAGGAGGGACAGCCCCTCTTAGAGACCCAAATCCCTCTGTCCCTCTTTCCCACCCTGATGTCCCTTTGTTTAGGAGATCAGGCTGTGTAGTGTATATAAGTGTATCACATTGCTCCACAGCAATAAAACGCACATTAATGTTTGTTTAAACTTCATTATATGTTTTATTCACTGCCGCCAACGTACGCAAACCACTGCCAATCAAAGCGTTCAATACTGCTCAAGCACTCAAAGGACTTAATCCGCACGGGCAACGCCATGCCCCTTTTGCTAGTATTTTTATAAATTAGTCTGTGGAAATAAAATACTTTGATGTTGCTCTAGATCATTTATTTAGTTACACAAAGAGGTGTCAGTAGGTCATGAAATCACCTATAAATTATTGATAATGCCACACCCCCAGTGATATCTCCTAAAACAAGTGTCCCTCTTTGGCCATTTGAAATGTTGGGAGGTATGCTAGCATGCAAGGAGGTAATAAACTTCTTCCTAGTAAAGAAGGTGACAATGAAAGTAAGTGTCCAGCAGGCTAATCTTCTTCCTTATAGTCTGACTGGAACTCTCTGTATTGTGTACATTATAGGATGCTGAAGTAGAGAAATTCTGAGACAAACCAAATGCACCATGTGGGAGTGGGTGATAAAAATCACCACCAATTGAAATGGCAATTTTAAGCCTTGAATGCTAGAGTGGTCTCTAACTTGTTGCTTTGCAATGAGTTGGAGACCTCTCTGGCATTTAATAGGTTAAACGCACCATTTAAATCAGTGGAAATATGCAGCTGGTATGTTTTAGAATCATTCCTCTATAGCCTTCTTCACAAGGCCTTATTGCCCATATTTATACATACAAACTGGAGTTGTTCTGGACTAAACCAACCACATCATAGAGGACAACTAATTCCTAAACTCCCAGATGCTTGAACAGAACTTGTTAACCCCTTGAATGCTATGCAATGCATTGGAGACCTCATTAGCATTCAAGGGGTTAAAACTCCAATTTAATGTTACACAGATTTTAATTTGCCTCTTTGGTGCAGTTGGTTTACTCCAGAATAACTCCAGTTTGCTTTTATAAATATGGGCCTATATTCCAAAAGTCAATTATATTTAACCCTTTGAGTGCAAGAGGGGTATTGCTCTGCAATGCGTTGCGTACCCCTACGGCACTCAAAGGGTTAACTCAATAGAAACATTTATGTGGTTGATGTGTCAGAAGAGACAGCCTGCCAGCATTAATCAGCCTGTCGCCTTCCAAACATCCCCTCAGAAAACAAAAACACAGATAAGGGCGACAGACACCATTAGAGTGTGAATGTAATTATGTAGCTTAATAAAAAGAATTTAATAGACTTTCCATTTTCATGACAAAAGTTAAGTTGCCAAGCAGGGAACATTTTTTAGAACTTGGTAAAAATAAACAATTGTACTTATTAAGCCCACAGTGTCGGCATTCCACTAGAAGAGAATGAATCAATAGTTCAGTCTTTCCTTTGGCACCGACAGCGTGCTACCACAGAAAGAAATTAGTTACAGCTGACTTGCTGATAAAAGATACTGAATATATCTGAGACTTCTACAGGCAATTATTACCAGAACGCATTGGTGCAATAAGCCAATAAATACTTCCCAGTAGGCTGGATTCGGAGTGGTGCAGAGTACGCTGAAGTCCATGGCAACACATACTTGGACTAACTCTTGAACGTAAAAAACACATTCTTACATTTCATTGTTTAATTGTAACACACCATTTTAGTGCCAGAGATATGTACAATAAATGTGTTGTACTCAAATGGTCATGCCACACCTAGACTTTAAAATAGTTGTTTTCACAGTATTACATGATTCATTAAAAGGTTCAGTATTAAAATTAAAAAGTGACCTATAGAGGTAAAATGTGTTTCACACCCCATCGGCACTCAAAGGGTTAAGTGTTGTAAGATCAAATTGTTGGGGCTCATGTGTAGCAGTAAAGTGGTGCAAGTCTAGAACAATCAAACTGCCTTGCAGGGAACAAATAAAGCAATGAGATGGAGACCAATCTAACATTCAAGGGGTTAAAAGTCTCATTTAAATAAGGGGATGTCTGAGAATTTGTATTTGTCCCCCAAAGTGCAGATGGTTTGCCCAAGAATTGTACAACGTATCCATTTAAATAAGTCCTGAAGTTTCTAAGAGAGCTGAGAAATAAAGCCGCCAAATAGATGTCGGCCTGTGATTGGCTGCACAGGAGAGAGGCTATGGCTATCAGACAATCAGACGTCTCTACAGAAGGCCACTTTCTATTGCAGAGCTGGAATAAACAGTGTCATGTTCATGTACATCCATGTTTCCCCACATGGAATCTAGAGAGTTCTACAATGAGCTGGAAAGTATTAGGCAAGGGCATTTAGGTTTTGGACTGCTTTCCCTCCAGCACTAGTCAATTAGCAAAATTCCACCTTAAGGATAGATGAATAAATCTTAAAAAAAAAATGAAACACTAACAAAAAATTAACTGAGATCATGAGATCATATGCACTTAAATACCCAGTACTTTATATGCTAGCATATGTAAAGCAATTTCTGTTTGCTCCATGGAACATATAATCTAAGTCAAACCTTTGAGCAAAGCAATGCGTTGCACACTCCTCTGGCACGCAAAGGGTTACGGATTTTATTTTAGGCATACTAAAATGTTTCTTACATATGAAATGTAAAGGTATATTGACAGGTTTCATTTTAAAATATTAGTGTTCTATTAAAGGGGCTGCAGTTGTGAAGATGTAAATGGAGCTTTTAACAAGACCTCTCTATCACTGAAAGTGTTAAAAACCCCATTTAGTTCAATGAGATTTCAGGGTTTGGAGAGTTTGTGTTTGTCCCCTATGGTGTAATTGTGATGTTCCAGATTTGCTTGTCATGTTTTTTTCTCATAAGGACTACCCTGCGGTCAGTGCTGGAGGAGCCATCTACCAGATCTAGCTCTGAGGTTGCAACGAGAAGTATACAACAAGTCAAGATCTTCACACACACAGGATTTATACTATTAAGTAGAGAAAAAATATATTATATATTCTGCACAGCAAAACAAGGGCATTTCTATTGTTAGATGTTACATTCAGAAGTTATCTATGGAGGCATCTCTAGTATCACTCATTATTGAGCCACTGAACTTATGCATATTCTTAAAGGGAAAAGCTTCTGATTTGCTGCCAGACATCCCCTCGCGAAGTAGCAGGGCAGGCTTAGGGGGCAGTGATTTTGACAGGCAAAGCCCCTTTACCCACTCCTGGCAAAATCACTGCAGCAAATTGCCAGGGAACAGTGATTTGGACACCCCACTACTGTCATAGTAAATGCACAGTGTTTCTTTAATTCCACCACACACCCTCTCTCTTCACCAGTTTGCATTTCCATTTACCCCTCCGACCCAACATTTTGCCTCCACATTTTTTCCTCCTGACCTCCCAGTTGCTTTACCCCTCACTTTCATTGCTTCAACTTTTCATCCCTTTCACTCTTCATCCCTCCCACCCTCAGTTTCATCGCTTCTAACCCCCTCCCACTTTCCCCTTCATAACTCCCACCCTTTTACTGTTTTCCTCTTCAGCCCTCTGTTCACTGCACCTGCTCCTCCACCCTCATGTCTCGCCACCCCTACCACCTTTGCCTCTTCAGCACACACTTTCATCGTTATCTCACCCTACTTTTCAACACTTCCACTCTCCCTCCCCTCTTCATCCTTGCCACCCCTTTATCTCCACACCTCTTCATCCCTGCACGTTCCCAGGTTCCTCTCATTAGGCCTCTCCCACCTAAAGATCTCAAATGACCCAACACCACATGGCTGACTACTGGGTGGGGATAATGAGGGTTCTTGATGAACCTCTCTAATGCCGTGTCAGGATTATGCAAGCGGAAATGTTCATATAAATACTAGCAAGAGTGACAGAGCTGCCCGTGCAGTCACAATAAAAAACACACAAAAATCCACTGGTGAATGTGAGCTGTTGGATTTTAACCCTTTGTGTGACAGACAGGCATCCAACACAATCTGTTGGATACCTCTCTAGCACTCAAAGAGTTAAAAACAAAGGGCACACTCAAGAGGCTTACAAAAAGCTTGCATTCTTTTTGTGGCCACATGAGCAATTCTAGTAAATGAATAATTAAATAGACACAAATACGCACTTTAAATGTACATATTGTGTACTTGCCAAAAAGCTAGTCATTGCTTTCCAGGGGTTAAACTTGCATAAAGACAAATGCACTTTGTGGCAACTTTATCAAAAGCTTTAGTTACCTATTTCCCTATAGAATAAATGGGAAAATGTAATATAAAACCAGTGAAAACACTTATCAACTGCAATGCAATCTAGGCCTAAATTATTGAAATTTTAAGTCACTGCCAACTAACAACTAGCAAATAATAAAGTTCAGTGATTGTAGGTTACCTGATACTCTAAGCAGATTTGCAAGTGCCAGGAGTTTAGCGGATTGCTTGTAGCTAGTGGGACACTGAGTAATACACTTCTTGATGAGGCTCAGGCGATTGGAACACAGACGTACTGTGAGGAGGCAGAGAAAAAACATAACACAAGTTACACAAATAGAGGAATGCTCTGCTTCAGAGACAGATCGCAGCATCAAAACATTTCCAGATCGGCAGAACAATGAGCCATGTTTAACCCTTTGAGTACCAGAGTGGTAGCCAATGCATTGCAAAGCAATGCACTGGATACCATGCTGAAACATACAAACAGAGAATTTGACAGCAGATAAGAACCATTCGGCCCATCTAGTCTGCCTCTGGCACTCAAAGGGTTAATAAGCACAAGGTGCAATTCTGGAACAACCCAAATGTACCATAGAGTTGTTGACCCCAATAATGCTAGAAAGGTCTCTTGCATCCAAGGTGTTAGAAGACCCGTTCAAATCAATGGAATTTGGGGAAATCTTATTTGTCCCCTGTAGTGAGGATGGTTGGCTCCAGAATTGTACGACTTACTGAATATGGCCCAAAGTTCTGCAGGTAGATTTGTTAACCCTTTGAGTGACAGAGGGGTACACAATGTATTGAAAAGCAATGTGTTGCGCACACAAAGGGTTATTAGATTAAGTTAGGATATGTAAAATAAAGTTGTCACCCTTATGTCCAGCAGTTACTATATGGCAAACAGGCCATTTACTCATGAAACACTGGGGCATTTGTGTAGTGTATCCGTCTAATGCAGGGGAAGTCACTCCAGTCCCCACATACTGCTATCATTACAAGTTTTACATGTGAAAGTAACACCTCCAAATAATAACTCCACACTTACCTTAGTATAGCCAGAACATCCTAATGGGCATATCAATTCTGCCCTTTTGTGCTTGTATAAGCAGTAATATTTTCAATCAATCATGGGTATTATGTCCATGGAGGCAGACATGACAGTTGCTGGAATTTTTTACAAATTGAAGCAGGCAGAATGAAGGAACCTACATAATCCTTTTAGGACCAGACGTGCGTGCAGTGCATTGTGAACCATTGCCCTAGGCATTCCTCTGATTCTTAAAAGGATTAAGATTATCATGTTCAGTGGAAGGAGCCTCTGGTCCAGCTAACAACTGTCATGTCTGCCTCTATGGACATGACATCCAGGAGTGACTGAAGAGGATGTCTCTTAAAGGAATAGTAATGTTTCATAATAAAATCAGTTCTAATTAATCATCATAGTATTTGGACTTTGGAAAGTGTTATTTCAATTATGTCGGAGTTGTAGTTCAAGAGTAATTCAATGACAAAGTATCCCCCTCCCGCCCCTTTTACTGATGTAACACTGCTCAGCCAGATCAGAAGGGAGGTGCCCAGGTAGACTGCAGAGAGGGACAATCTTCAATTAAGATAAGGGAAAAACCTGAAAAGCTTGTCAAGGGGGCAGGGCTTTCATTGTTCTCATAGGAATAAGAGTGTCCCCTGCTGTTATCTGTCTGGTCTATGGACTGCATCCCACATCTGAGAAGAGATGGCTTACACTAGGTAAAAGGAGTGGGAACTTTGCTTGTGAATATCTCTCAAACCACAAAGATTTGAGAGATAAGACTTATATCGTTCTTCATGTTTTTTAATGCCTACAAAATAAAATAAAGATAAAACAAAGTATTACTATCCCTTTACGCAAAGGCACAAGAGCAAAATTCATAAAAGCCATTAGTATTTTTTGGGCCATAGTGATATAAGTGTGCGTGGGTGTGTGTGTGGGGGGGTTATTATTAGGAAGTGTTACTTCTACTTTAATTCATCCACGTGTGATCAAGCAGAGATATCCTAACATATGCACCGTTAGGCCCTGGTCACATGGCTTATTTTAGTGCAGATAAACACAACATTGTGAAACAACTTGCCCTTAATGGTGCTTTTAACCCTGTGAGTGCCAGAAGGGTATGTACCTCATTGCAGAGCAATGCATTGCATACCCCTCTGGCACTCAAAGGGTTCACAAAGATGAGTTTTTGTTTCTTTCTTGTGTAAAGCCCAAGAACACAGCACACTGCAGATTTGATACTGACATGCATTGGGTACATCCAGTGTTCAGTGTCACATCTATGGCAGGCATGTAAAACACAAAAGCAGTCATGGACCATATTGTCCACATTTCCCTCTACATAGGGCCGCAACAGTTAAGGTTACTACATGTTATTAAACTATTAAAAAGATGTCACACTGAAGGCTATTTCATAATATTGCATAATTTGGAAACATGAGGCAGGGTTTTCAAAATGGTCTGGGGCATACCATGATGGAATAAAAAAAACATGACTGGGCTAACTACTGTCTACAACAGGGGTACGGGAGAGATACAGACACATAGGGAGAGGTAGAGAGAGAGAGAGAGAGATCAGACAGCACAAAACAGAGTGAGGGAGATAGAGGAATAGAGAGAGAGATGGAGACAGAGAGAGAGACAAAGAGAAATAGAGAAGAGAGAGAACCAGACATGTATACTGTCTAACAAACAGACCCATCATATAGTCTTCCACCTCAGCCATGTTTCCCAGATCACTGTTAGTCACAGTGGGGCTAAGAGTGCATAGATCAGAGAGCAAAGTGGGTGGTGCAGTGCGGAGGTTTGCAGGCATGAAACGAAGTGCCGTTGGATTGCAGTGGTTTTAAACCTGCTTTAGAGTACATTTTTGCAACGTCCAATTCAGTTGGACTTTTCTTGTGGAATGCAATTTTCAAATACTACCATAGGTTCACAATGGGATTGAGATCAGAACTTTGGCTGGACCACTGCAGTACATTCACCTTCTTATTCTTGAGCTACTCCAATGTTGCTGTGGCCTTGGGATCACTGCCCTGCTAAAAGGTGAATTTCCTATGAAGCTCCAGCGTTTTTTTTAATGAACTGAAGAAGGTTCTCTTGCAGTATTTCCCTGCATTCTGCTGCATCCAATCTTACTTTTAGAAACATTTCTGCAGCATGATGCTGCCACCAACATACTTCACTCAAGAAATTGAGTGTTTGGAGGCATGGGCAGTGTTAGGTTTGTGCACACATATCACTTTGAATTTTTGAACAAAAAAAGCTCCATTTTGATCTCATCTGACTTCAAAATCTTTTCCCACATTGCATCTAGGGCACCTCATGCTGTCTGGCAAAGTCCCAAAGTTCCATAGCACAGGGCAATGTTGACTTATTGTCAACATTTGTGAGGAATAGGGAGAACATTCCTGTGTTTACTCACCCAAACAAGTTTACTACCCAGAGTGATGATGACTGGAGTGTTACAGGAATGCCCTTGCTGGAGAGGACTCTTCTTCATAACAGCCACTCTACTGTTTATGAGAATAGCTCGGAACTCTTCGGTTCTACCCTGGAGACTCCGGTGTTTCAATTAATTACAGGGTCCTCAGGGACAGAGGCGGATTCTCCGGTGGAGGGGAGTTTCTTATGAAACTCTGCCCACTTCTCCTCCTTCCTACCTTCTTCCTTCTACTTCCCACCCACTTCTCATCCTTGACATCCTCCTCTATCCACTTCCCACTCACTTTATGAAACAAGGCTATTAACCCATGCCCCCTTGTGATGTGAATCTCATCATTTACGTCCTCCAGTCTCATCAGATGAGCCCTATCCTGGGATTCAAGAAGACAAAGTTCCCAGGTATGTTTATGGGAATTGGGATACATGCAGACCGAGACAGTTTGTGGTGGAGATAAGGGATACAATAATTAGCAATTAGATTGCTGTCTCCTGGGTGATCGGCTTTAGTATGTAGTAGATCAGATTCATAGAATACTAGGAGAATCCCAGGCTTCATGGTACATGTTGGCACCAATGAAAAAGTCAGTGGGAGATAAACATACATTAAGAAGTTAAGAATATTTTCAGGGATTCAGGTCACAAGATTAAGAAAATGACCTCAACTGAGAGATATCTGAAATACTACCAGTGTCATATGCTATACCAGGAGGGCAAATTGGTATTAGGGATTTAAATGTATGACCAAAGATTTGGTGTATACTTCAGGGTTTGGTGTTTCTAGAGCACTGGGCTATCTTTTTTTTGGTCAGCGGCAATCTTTATAGTACAAATGAATTGTACCTTAGTGGAAAGTGGGCTGATATGTGAAGAAACAGGATGTTAGAGAAGACTTTAAATGAGGAGAGGGTGAAGATGAAACAACAGAAGATGGACTACACAGTGTAAAAGAGGAACTAGGATTAGAGAGAAGGCATGGTGGTAGAGGGGGAAAGGGCTAGTTCAGCTACTAGAAAGGTGCCTATGTTACAGACTGATAAGTAAATATTCGAATAACGCACATCTTAAATGGATAGTAATGTTTCACAAAAAAAGCAGCTCAGATTAATCTTCATAGTATTTGAGCCATGGAAAGTGTTATTTCAATACTATCCAAGCTGTAGTTCCAGAGAAATTGAATGATAAAATATCCCCCTCCGCCCCTTTTACTGATGTAGTACTGCTGACCTCTGAGCAGCAAGAATGGCTGGATGGATCACAGAGAGGGACAATCTTCAGTGAGCATAAGTAAAAAGCTGTCAAGAAGGGGCAGGGGTTTCCTTATGCTCACAATAAGAAACCAGATTACACATATGAGGGGAGGCAGCTTACACTAGGTAAAAGGAGCAGGAGGGGGATACTTTATAATTCAATTTCTCTTGAACTACAACTCTGACATTATTGAAATTAACACTCTCCATGGCCCAGCCCACATACTATGAAGATTAATCGGAGCTGCAAAGTTGCATTTTTTGTGAAACATTACCATCACTTTAAGAAGAGCAGGAACAAATCATGTATGCTTGCAAATACTCAAAGATTGGCTGGTAAGATGGGGTAAACGGTAATCATGCGTAGTGGAGACTGCCCGCGCCGCGGCTGATTCAGAGCTGGGCCGCCTAGCTTTGTATCAGCCATGGAGCGGGCAGTTTCCACTGTGCATGGCTGCAGCACGCGCAGAAGTCTCTACTGCGCATGAGTTCGTCGTTACACACGTTTTAGCGAATTATTATATATGATGATGATATATATCAATGCAGGATAAATACAAGATACATAAAATAAGACCAATGTAGCTTAAAAACAGGAATAAGAAGCAAACTTTTAACTGAAGTCGATCATGAGCATAATTTAGAAATATAAAGAATGCACTAGAATGTGCAAAACGGCAGTTTGGTTACCTACAAGTGAAAATGAGAAATGACTGCAACAGATCTAAAGATTTAGCCAAGTATATAAAAGGAAAAGAGATGAATGTTGATATTGGGCCTCTTAAAACAGTAACATTAATTAGTGAAGATAAGGAAATCGATGACACCTAAAATAATTTTCTTCTGAATATACAAAGGAAACAGCAATGACACTTTGGGAAAATTGTAGAATTTCCTCCATCATGTGCATGGCTTAAAAATGACAGACTAGAATGTGCAAAAAAGCAATTAGGCTACCTGGCCAACATTTGGCATTGTGCATAGTGATCTTAGGCTTGTGTGCAGCTGCTCAGCCATGGAAACCCATTTTATGAAGCACAGTGCTTGCGCTTATGTTGATTCCAGAGGCAGTTTGGAACTTTATAGTGAGTGAAGCTACAGATGGTCCTTATACGCTTCAGCACTCGGTGGCCCCACTACGTTAGTGTGTTGTGGTCTACCACTTTGTGGCTGAGCTGTAGTTATTCCTAGGTGCTTCAGCTTCACAATAATAGCACTTACAGTGGACTGGGGCAGATCTAGCAGGGCACAAATTTAAAAACTGACTTGTGGCAAAGGTGGCATCCAATGAACTCTTCAGTATGACCTATTCTACTGCCAATGTTTGTCTATAGAGATGTCATGCTTATGTGCTTCATCTTATACACCTTTTAGCAATGGGTGTGGCTGAAACAACTAAACTCAATATTTAGTAGGGGTGTCCACATACTTTTGATCATATAGTGTATGTTACTATATATAATTTAAAGATAAAATGTAAACATAGATAGCTACACATTACTGATGTTTGATGGACACCTGTCTCAGTAAGTTAATTGTATACCTAGGCCATATTTCCCATTTAATAACACAGCAGTCTTTAGGCCAAGTCCCATAATTCAGGAAGCTGATGTGTAAGTGCACCTGAGGCAGAATGTGTACACAACTTACATACAACTTCAAGGAAAAGGGCTGAGTACAAATGGTAACTAAAATTCCTGCCACTAACCTGCACAGGGACAGTTCGGTCTTGAATTTCACAGTCAATGTTTAAATGGGAATTGTGCCTACAGAATTAGTGGCTCTTAATGTGTTTATCACGATGGCTTACTTAGCTAATAGAGTTCAGCTTCAGGTGCATTTTTTTGCCCCTGAAATGCTCTTCTTTTTTGTTAATATGGCCCTAAAATTCAACATGGGTCTTTCGTGCAAATGGCCCTAACTCTATATATTAAAAAAACCCTAACTAGTGTAGGGCAGACAACTGGAAGAGAATGGTCTAATATTTGTGGATTAGTCCAGCCGTCACAAAACTGATAAGTAAACATTCCAATCAATACATTCTGCCATGAAGCTGTCTACTTGCTGAAAGGAGCTGTCATTCTGGTAGAGTCTTCACAAACACATGATTGTTGCTCAATATTCGCTCACAAGAAGCTCTGAAAGCAATAGAGATCACATTTTCTGGCAATAATTCCAAAACATGTTAAGCTGCTGGGCAATAGCTCCTCAGAATTCCAAACAATCAGACTCAAAAGTTAGCACTGTAGACATTTATCACAATTGGAAAAAACACCGCTCTGAAACAGATGTTCCAAGCAGACAATAATGGAGAGAGTGAGGCAGATGCTTAACACAGTGCTGTGCACACAGAAAGAAGATAATGAAGGCAAAATTAAGCGAGAAGAGTGTCTAGCTATAATAAGTAATCAGTATGCAAAACTGAAATGTGCTGGAAAAAAAATAGCAAAACCAAAGAAAGAAGTTTCCCAAGGTAAATGAGTTAGAGTAACGACTTGCAGAGCGTTATTAGTTCTCAATAAAGCTTGGTGATTGTTACAGGCATACTGATTTTACTGCTGTACAGATAGAGAGAGTGGCCTCAGAAAGAACAGATATTTGGTAATTTCAAAGTATTTTCAGCATTCATAAGTAATATTACGTATCTTTTTAACCCTTTGAATATTTTTTTAACCCTTTGAGTGCCAGAGGGGTACGGAATGCATTGCAACACAATGCATTCCGTACCCCTCTGGCACTCAAAGGGTTATTTTTCTCTCTCTCTCTGAATGGATAGAAATGTCTGCATACACGTATGACTCTACGTTCAAAAGAGAATTGGAACAATCCTGGGGCAAACCATCAGCAGTACAGGGGGACAAATTACAATTCCCATTGACTCAAATTTATTTTTTAACCCCTTGAATGCTAGAGAGGTCACTAATGTAGTGCTTCGAAAGGTGATACAAGCCCCTTATGAATCAACGAGAATTGTGGAAATTTTAATTTCTTCCTTATATCGCAGCTGGATTGTTACAGGATTGGTCCTGTTTTCTTAAAGGGATAGTGATACTTTCTCTACACATGCTTTAATATATTTCTTATTAAAACATAATGAATCAAATGATCTAACCCTTTGAGTGCTAGAGTGGTACTCAACGCATTGCAAAGCAATAGGTTGCGTACCACTCTGGCACTCAAAGGGTTAAGTCTCTTTTTTTTTTTTTTTTTTCATAACTTGTTTAGTTTTAGCATAATAGCATTGTAAAGTTCCACCTCCCGCCCCTTTTATCCATGTCAGTGTTCTAGCTGACAAACTTGTTTTCTGGTCCCGGGACTAGGCGGCTCGTCTTCAGAGCTGAAACATAGAAACATAGAATCTGATGGCAGATAAGAACCATTGGGCCCATCTAGGCTGCTCATTTTCCTACTATAAAAACCTCAAACCTTGTTTGGTCCTTGGTCTTTTCTTATGTTAAGGAGAGCCTTATACCTATCCCATGCATGCTTAAATTCTGTCACTGTATTAACTTCTACCACTTCTGCTGGTAGGCTATTCCACTTATCTACTACCCTCTCAGTGAAGTAAAACTTTCTTACATTATGTCTAAACCTGTGTCCCTCTAGTTTTAGACTATGGCCTCTTGTCCTAATGTTTTTACTCTTTTGAAATATACTTCCATCCTGCACTTTGTTGAATCCCTTCATGTATCTGAATGTTTGTATCATATCCCCTCTCTCTCTTCTCTCCTCCAAGCTATACATGTTCAGATCCTCTATTGTATACAAGAAGAGTATCTTCATGAGAACGGTCTACATTGCGTGTCTGCCTTAATTCAGGAACACTTTGTAGAATGTTCTCTAGAAGATTCTGTTTGTATACAATGTTATTTCAGCTCTGAAGACGAGCCGTCCAGTCGCGCGAACAGAATACATGTTTGTCAGCTAGAGCGCTACATGTTTGTCAGCTAGATCGCTGACATGGATAAAAGGGGTGGGATGGGGGAACTTTACAATGCTATTATTCTAAAACTAAACAAGTTATGACTTAGATCATTTGATTATTTTTTTGAATAAGAACTATATTAAAGCATGTGTGAAGAAAGTATCACTATACTTTTAACATAAAAGCCATCGACACCAATTCCTCCTTATGGAATACTTATCAGTAGTCTATTTTTCTCTAAACAGCTCATACCACTCTGATCCAGAATTCTATAATCAACAAACTTCTTTAATATGGCATGATTTTTTTAAAAATCATTTTAGTATTTTTTTTTCTAAAAATGTGTTAAAATAACATCTATTTTCAAGAAAAATCTGATATCCTGCATCACATGTAGAAAATGGTTTTGTCTTGGCTGATAATGTCATGCTGCCTATGCATCCGAATCCGATTTAGCTCCAGCAACTGGTTCTTGATCTTATTGGCGGATCCCTTCTTTCCTCAGGCTACGATCTTACATTGCATGTGCGGTGCAATCCGTTACGCTTGCTTCCCATGTCAATGCCTTGCTTAATTGATGTACCTGTTTGACACTATGTGTTTCCTGATTGTTTTCTTTGCTGTACTTTTCAATTATCTCAATAAATTTGTAAAATTAAAAAAAGAAAATGGTTTTGTCTCTGTCCATAATTCAGGCCGTACCAGAAAATATCTGTGGTATGGCGCCTGTCCAGAGAGTTCTGAACTCTGTAAATTATCTTGTGTAATACAGAAAGTGCTCTGAGCTGGCACTGGCCAGGTCATAAGGGTGCCACATTAGAGAGGTATGAGCTGCACCAGTACTGCCCATATTCTCCAGGCGATGGTTACACAATACATACCGCCTACTTTATCCACCCATGCTCCTGGTGAAGAAATGAGTTTTGGTTTATTTGTTGTTTTTTTTTTTTTTTTTTTAAATAAAAAAGTAGTCTAAACTCAGAGAAGAAGTCTGTTTAAAGCAATATTAGAAGCAAAAAAAAAATCCCACTTCTCATCTTTTTGCTGTTTTTAACCCTTTGATTGCCAGAGGGTACGGAATGCATTGCAAAGCAATGCATTCCGTACCACCTGGCACTCAAAGGGTTAATTTATTATGACACATTTTTAAAAGTGACATATTTACTTCTGAAAATACTGTCCATCTTTTATCATCAACCCAAAATATAATTTGCTTGTCAATGCAACGAGTATTTGAACATTGTGCCCATAGTGTTTGATAACTTTCCAGTCAAGTTAAATGTTTAAAGACAAAGAAAAACAGGGGAGTGTCTCATGGTGTAGTATATTTGGGGATACACATATAGCATCATCAATCATCCAATAAATGGGTACTCACACAGACTAGTAGCTACTATCAAATAAATGGCAGAGAAATGCTTGTGGAGGATATTTTCACTGCCCCCACACAGATACTCTGTTTCTCCTGACGCAATCCCTCATCTGTGTTGATTACTAAAATAGACTGGCTGTGATTGTTAGTTTGCCGGTCATAAAAGCACATGTGGAATTATTGGTGTAACTCCTCCCTGTAACAGAATATTGAGTAGAACACCAGGCTCCTCTTCATAATTTTAATCCGTTGTAAGATTGGGAATCAAACTCTAGTAGATCAATAAGAAAAATTAACATGTTTATTTAAAATTAAAATGAAACTCTATATCCCCACATGTTTCATGATCCTAAGACCATTTCTTCAGGGGAAATAGTAACGATCTACTCGACATTATGGATCCCTAAATAAACCAAACAATTACCTGGTCAACTTAATTGGACAACATCATTTCAAATGAACCAATAAAACCAATTCATTAGGTCACCATGGACAAAAGGAGTTAATTCCAACCTAACCCAATACTATGTATATATAATACAATACAATCATCCCTTTATCCAAAATGACCAAAATAGTATCTCTAAAATGCTCATCATAAATGGAAACTCGCATTCGAAGTTAAGTGTTTGTTCCTAAAGACATCTACAGTGTTAATAATCAGTGTCGTCTGCCTAAAGATGTTAGCCTTGATAAAGAGCACTGACTGTCTGCCAACAGTGTTTGTACAACAGATTCTTCCCATTGCTTATCATGTGCTTGTCCAGTGTTCCAGTCTCAAGTTACCAGTCTGTACTGCCAAGTTATGTCATATTCCTGCATACTACTTTCTCACTGTAAGTCAGTGGTGGACAACACGTGGCCCTGGGGCCACATGTCGCCTTACGAATCTTCTCCTACATCCATCTATTTTCCTGTACAGTCGGAAGATGAGATAATCTTTGTGAAGCAATATGTTGGAGATCTGTTTAACAGTCAATGGGTTAGAAGCCCAGTTTAACCCTTTGAGTGCCAAAGAGGTATCCATTGCAATGCTGATACCCCATTGGAACTCAAAGTGTTAACTCAATGGGAATTTGTATTTGTCCCCTATGGCGCAGATGGATCATGCCAGAATGGCACAATTTGGTTTTATACATTAAGCCCTTTACACTTACAGTATGTCACCTTGGCAAATAAGGAAAATGAACATTTATCTTAATAGATACAGCATTGGGGAGCTTATCCCTAATGCTTCTAAGTGGCCACACAGAACAAAAAAAAATTATAGTTTTAGATATTTTAAATATTTGCTGAATTTCTTAGGGGCCTATAAATTCAGCTGGATTCCTCTTCATTCTGCCTTTTATTCCTGAAAGGGATAGTAATACTTTTGTTTTATCTTTATTTTATTCTGTAGGCATTAAAAAAACATGAAGAACGATATAAGTCTTATCTCTCAAACCTTTATGGTTTAAGAGATATTCACAAGCAAAGTATCCCCCCCCCCCATTCAGCCAGATCAGAAGGGAGGTGCCCAGGTAGAATGCAGAGTGGGACAATCTTCAATTAAGATAAGGGAAAAAGCTGAAAAACTTGTCAAGGGGGGCAGGCTTTTCATTGTTTTCATACAAAGAAGATTGTCCCCTTCTGTTATCTGTCTGGTCTTACAACCAGATTCACATCTGAGAAGAGATAGCTTACACTAGGAAAAAGGGGCGGGAGGGGGAAACTTTGCTTGTGAATATCTCTTAAACCATAAAGGTTTGAGAAATAAGACTTATATCGTTCTTCATGTTTTTTTTAATGCCTACAAAATAAAATATAAAACAAAGTATTACTATCCCTTTAAGCCTTCCACTGCTGATAAGATCCATTCTGAAGGACGTGTGAAAGAAAAGCATAAGCTTAGCGGGCTGGAGGAATCTGAACAGCCACAGCACTAAAGATGAAGAATTCTGAGAACAAAAGTCACTGTCCCCAACCACAGAAACACAAGAAGCTTTAAAATATATTTTTATATTGTTAAATGAATATGTGATATCAAGAAAAAAAAAATCAGGATAGATTATATATATATATATATATATATATATATATATATATATATATATATATATATATATATATACATACATAGAGAGAGAGAGAAAGAGAATCTCCTGAACTGCAGCTATTCCAATCTACACACTTAACAAGTCACAAACCTATCACTGTCTCGGGATACCAAGTGAAAGGCTGAACACTGTGCTGTTAACTTGTTCCTGAGAGCTGTCTGAGGTGCTGAAAGCCTTTGTAGAGTAAGTTTCTGATATGCACCATCACAGATGCCTAGAGGCTATGTTTCTCTAGTTTAAGCAAAGTAGCCTTTATTTTTTAATGAAAACCCTCTAATGAAGTTCCTACAACCACTTCTAACCAATTCAGACAATATTTTATTAATGATGTGTGTGTATGTGTGTGCTACATCTTCAAATACCTTTGCCTTTGACATGACAAATGTTGATTCTGAAAAGGGCTTGTTTGTGAAGTGGGGGAAGTCAGCTACATGGTATGTTCGGTATGTTCCGTATGTAAAGGTGCTGACTTAGATATAAGTCTCAATCTGACTGAAGGTTCACTTTTAAAAAGTCGCAGAGAAAACTCTGAGCATGTAAATGGCGCATTAAGCATGTCTTTAAGTTCTGCTTCAATATCTGCAAAGACACAGATGTGTATACTGACTGACTGAGGGGATGAAGGAAAGTCGAAAGCACAAAGGGTTAAAGTTCGGGTACTATATTTTTGTTTGGAGGCATGGATGTGCTTGTTGGGTTAAATATAGTGAAGGAAGGTATGTGGGCACTCATGGATGCGGGTTCAAGCTACATTTAAGGAGGTGACATTAGAATCCCGTGCTTTTGATCCAGGGCGAGATTCTCATGTCTCCCTTTTCATCACGGCGACATGCTTAATGCGCTGTTTACAAGAACAATGGTTTGTCTGCGACTTATTAAATGGATACCCATTTAAATCACTGTGTGTGGTTGGGGGAGGTGAGGGTGCTCATATATGGGTTTATGCACTAAGGTGTGATAAAGAGGTGATAAAGCGGATATAACTTCTCCAGTTCCTATGTTATTCTATAGAGGATATGTACTAAGATCGCTAAAGTTGGAGACATCTTAACATGGGAATTGGAGAAGTGATATCACTGGAGAAGTCACTTTATCACACCTTAGTACATAACTCCCCAGTTGTTTTCTGCATAAGGCTTCAATGATCTTACATATAAAAGAAAACAGGGTCAAACCTACTGCATCTCAGCAGAGAAATAAAGGATTAAACATCTGATTTAACTCTATGGGAATGTTTCTTTATCCCCTTTTGTGCAGATGGTTTGACCCATAATTACTTTTATACATAAGACCCCATGAACTCTATTTATCAGGATAAAGAGGAAATCAAGAGCACCAATTTAGGGGAAAACTCAAAAAAATCTCTCTTCATTCAGTGGTCTTTCATCACTGTGACTGTGAAGCGATGTTCTGGAGAACTCTTAAGCAGTCAATGGATTAAAACTCTCATTTAACTCAGTGAGGATACTATGAACCTTTATCTCCAACCCCCACCCCCGCCTTTATGGTGCTGATGGTTTGCCCCAGAATTATGCCAGGTTACTTTTATACATACAACCCAATGAGTTTTATTTGTATATAGGAAACATGGAGCAATTCTGGTGTACACCAAGTATACCACAGGAAACAGTCAACATCCCCTTCTACCACATGCAGTGCTAAAGCTGGAATGAAGATCTCTCTGGCTTTCAAGGGTCTTGTTAACAGTGCTAATTTCCCTACTAGTTATGGTGCATTTGAACTGCTCAGTTTACTAATTATATGTTAGGGAGGCCCATACCTAGGATCTTGTTACCAGCACAGGACATGTAATGGTGGTACTGGTGCATTTGGACTGCAAAGTAATCTGCTACTGAAATAGGCTGCTCAGGGTATATAATGTTGCATTTGGACTGTACAGTGCATCACCAATGCATTAGGCTGGCCTATACCTCAGGTCTTGTTGCCAGCTCAGGACATGTAATGGTGGTAATCTCCCTATTAATAATTGTGCATTTGAACTGCTCAGAGAATTAATAATGCATTTGGCTGGCCTATGCCACTAGTCTTGTTACCATCGCAGGGCATGTGATGGTGATAAAGGGGAACATTCACTTAAAATAAAAATTTGGGTTTTCATCATTAACCCAAGATTATCTCTGTGTTTTTTTGTTTTTTTTTGTAACTCACCTAATAGTGGATATATGAAGCCTTCAAAATCGGGCACTTATGCTTTCTGTGGGACCCTGTAGCACCTCAGGACTTCCCAGCTGCCCCTGGGAGTGCATTCACGCACCCCTTCGTAGCTGTATTTCTGTGGGCTAACGTTACATCAAACCCCATTTACCCTGTTACTGCGGTTGCAACCTCAGTAACATGGTAAACGGAGCCTACAAAAAAAACAAACAAACACACACAGAGCTAATCTTGTGTTAATGATGAAAACCCATGGGCAAATTTTTATTTTAGGTGAATGTTCCCCTTTAATCTCCCTACTAGTAATGCATTAGGTTGGTCTATACATCATCTTCTTTTGTCAGGTCGGGGTTTAATAGTGCAATAGGCACAAACAGTGCACTACTAATGCATTGGGACGACCCAAGCATCAGATTTTCTGGGAACCTAGCTACTCCTCTGTGCTGGAAACATCTCTAGCATCAAAGGGGTTAAATATGTTCATGCACAAAGTCTAAAGACAATCTGACTAGAAGGGATAATTTAATCTTCTGTGAGAGTGATATTGTTGCCAAGTGTAAAGGGAGCACTGCTGGAATCTGAGTGCACTGAATACCTCTAATAGAATGTTCTATGAGATAATTGCTGCCAAATGAGGCTCAATTGATATGGATGTTTTTTGTGTTAAACATTGTAAGAACAAAACACTCTTTTTCCTTTTTATCATCATCATCATACAGCTTTCATATGGCAGGAAAAGAAAGAATGACAATCTTACTCCTAAGACCTTTACAATATAATTATTTAAAGAAACACTAAACCTATCTAACTAATTAAAATGTTGGCAATGTACCCTGTCTACCACTAACCTGCTCCTACAGCTCAGAGATTAACCCTTTGATTGCTGGAGAGGTATCCAACGCAGTGAGTTGGACACCTCTTTGACACTCAAGGGGTTAATACTTATGGAGTCACATACTGATCTTGAGTTGCTCCCTTGAGACGGGGCAGGGGGGGGGTCTCCACTTCAGGCCCATGATCAGTACTATATGAGCTGGGACTGATGTCTCAAGCCCCAACAAAACCAGTTTGCTTAAACAGGTCTGAAATCCCTTTAGAGTTTAGCTCTGCACAAATGAACTGGATATATGGGGTAATCCAGACGTGGACCCCTTTGCTTTCAGTGCCTAGAGAAACCAGCTGCACCCCACTAATGAGGCCCAAACAAGGCTGAAACGTATATCGGGGTTATCTGGTACTTTCCGTGCAAAGGGGACTTGCCCATCATTTTGGAACCAGATCGCCCCTCTGGGCGGGATTAGTTTAATATGTATGAGGAGATTTATCCTCTGTAATGGCACTAGAAAGCTAAAATGTAATGCTCTTGAGCGGTGACTAGCCATAGAACAGGCAACATGCTTCTGTTTGTGCTCAGAGCCTCTTGCATACTTTGGTTTGTGTTTGAAACACTCTTAGGGTTTCTCCCTAAGGGTTAAGGGTAATGCAGACATGGTCCCTTTGCTCTCAGTGCCAAGGGAAACCAGCTGCACCTCTCACTGATGAGTCACAAACAAGGCTGAAACATACATCAGTGGTTAGCTGATATTTCCAATGCTGAGAGGACTTGCCCATCGTTTTGGAACTGGACCCCCCCTTCTGGGCAGGATTAGTCAAATATTTATGTGGAAATGTCTCCTCTGTAATGGCACTAGAGAATTAAAATGTGATGCTCGTAATTGGTAACTAGCTACAGAACATGCAACACTGCTTCTGTTTGTGCTCAGAGCCTCTCACATCCTTTGGGTTGTTTGTGCATGGCACTTGAAACAATAGGTGTTGACTGTTGTGATGGAAGTCAAGGCTCCTTCTTACTAGTCTTAAAGTGATAGTAATGTTTCACAAAAACAGCTGCTCTAATTAATCTTCATAGTATTTGAGCCACAGAGAGTGTTATTTCATTACTGTGAGTGTTGTAGTTCAAGAGTAATTGAATGATTTATCTAGTGTAAGCCCCGACTCCTCAGATGTGGAATTCAGTCCATAGACCAGACAGCTCACATCAAGGGTCAATATTATTACTGTGAGAATAATGAAAACCCTGCCCCCCTTGACAAGTTTTTAAGCTTTTTTCCCTTATCTTAATTGAAGATTGTCCCTCTCTGTAATCTTCCTGGACACCTCCCTTCTGTTCTGAGCTTAGCAGTGTTACATCAGTAAAAGGGGTGGAAGGGGGATGAATACTTTATCATTCAATTACTCTTGAACTACAACTCTGGCAGAATTGAAATAACACTCTCCAAGACCCAAACACTATAATGATTAATTAGAGCTGCTTTTATTATGAAACATTAGTGTCCCTTTAAGGAAGCACCGTGAGATTGGCATGGGACGCGGTAAGTATTAACTTCTAAGCTATCAGAGCACGTTAATGGTAGTCAGTGGTCCCTTGCCAACATTTTAATGAAAATTATATGTGTTTACTGTTCCTTACAGATGTTTCTCTCAAGTCAGTTCTTGAATTCATCAATTTGAAAATGTAAACCTAGCAATATTTGTATAATTTGAGAAAACTGGCTCAAAGAATGTCTTTCTGTAGGTTGAAGCAACATTATTCAGTGAGGGTTAGCATATTCCGCAGCGCTTTGCAATAGGTTGACAATCAATAAATGCACAAAGTGGAATCATCCCAACTGCTATTACTTGATAAAGCAGCGAGTCAGCTGAGAAAAGTAAAGTTATGTGACAGACACATTTTTAAGAAACAGAAATATTATAAAAATAATATTGACGTATTCCTTAGGAGTGATCCATAATACAGTGAACAGAGACAGGGAGATATTCTGTGTGTGCAGTTGTCCGCATGTAACATGCCACTTTTTAACCCCTTAAGGACCATTGACGTGGCAGGACCGTCACGCTGGTCCGGCATTTAAGGACCAGTGATGGTCCTGGTACGTCACGTACTTTTACTCACCGCACTCCTACAGATAATACCTGGGACTGAAGTTTATCGCTCCAAGACCAGAGCAATCTCTTTCAGACCCCGTTTGGCGTGCCGCCCCACGTGATCAGTCATGTGGGATGGCACGTCAAAGCTTCCTATCTGGTCCTTATAGGACCACACACCCCGGGACCACTGGTCCTTAAGGGGTTAATCACCACCATATCATGTAAGCTCATCCATTTTCAATCCATTTATATTGTTGTTTGATACTCAGCGCCCTTGTGTGTGCATTTTGTTTTTGTTTTCCATTGTCTTTCAGACCCGGTAAAAATGTATAGGACATAACAAAAGTGTTTTTCATAGGCCCTTACTGGCAGCGAAGGGTATGGTTTAGCATCTCCAGACCCAACCCTGCTTCGAACAAGGGCAGAGCAGTTACACAAAGGTCACATGCTTCACCACAAAGCAATCCTATAATATAATTTGCTAGGATGCATCGCTCCCTGTGTGCGTAATATGCACACGCTCAGTAGAGACTGGCCGAACGCACAGGCCTCCAGTCCGAGTGTGAGACAAGAAACAAGATGGAGGCACAGCTGGTCTGGAGCAGGGCGCTCTGAACGGCTCACTGCCTGTCTCCACTCCCGGCTCCGGGTTAGCAGCCGAGGCAGCTGGGTGGCACTTTAGCCCGTGTACATGGGTTTCTATGCTAGTACACTAGTAGAACTGTGAATGATGTGTGAAACAGAACTAAAAAAAAAGCTTGTCTTAACCCTTTGAGTGCCAGAGGGGTATCCCAATGCATTTTGTTGCAATGTGTATGCCTATCTGGCACGCAAAGAGTTATTAACCATTTGAGTGCCAGTGGGGTACGCAACACATTGCAAACCAATGTGTACCCCTCTGGCACTCAAAGGGTTAAGGAAACAGATACTCTTTAACCCATTAAAGTTATTACTTTGAATTTCCTTTACATATCTGAAAATGTCATTCAAAACCGCCTGTGTGGCATATTAACCAAAATCCCAGTAGATGTACAGGAGATACCCACACGTTTATTTCTGGCAGAAGTGAAAGACACATTTCCCTGTGCAGCACAGAGCTTATTTAGCATATGAAATGTCACTGGTACAGCACGTGTACTCCCATTATAATACATTACAATATGGCAACAAGTATGAATATCACCTCAACTGTACGTATGATGATCTTTTGGTTAACGTGGCATATAGGCAGGTTTTAATGCAGTTTTCAAACATGCAAACTTGAATCACCCCAAATAAAGCCCCCCCCCCATAATTAGCCATCTAGAAATAAGCTTACCAATGGTACTGTTGTTCAGAATAATTACAGTGCTACTCAGAAATCCTACTTGTGATGAGACTGATGACCAGGCAACAGTGCTTTAGAGGAATCTGCGTGCTTGCTCCGTCAGTCCCTTCTGGTTCCTAAAATGTACCATGCAACCCCAACAAGAGGAGACCGGGACTGACAGTGCAGACACGCAGATGTATGTAAACTAAGATGTCTGCTCTGTTGCCTGGCCGTCCATCTAAGAAGAAGTAGGATTTCTGAGTACCGCTGTAATTATTCTGGATAACAGTACCACTGGTAAACTTATCACTAGATGGCAAATATTGGGGGGGGGGGATAATTTATTTGGGGGGTGATAGTTCTCCTTTAAATTGTATATATATATATATATATATATATATATATATATATATATATATATATATATATATATATATATATATACACCCATTTTATTATTAGGCCTATGTGCCCTTACCATAGACTTGGGATTTTAACAGACGATATATTGCATAGTGGCTCAGGAGTCATTTTCATATGGAGAATCTTTTGGGAGCCCCCAGTGGATCCTCTATTGAGATTTCTTTTTACTAGCTCATGTAGGGCCATAGTCAGAAAGCCAGAGAAGAGCAACTCAGGAACAAATCAACTGCTTAATAGGGGACAAAGGAAAATTTTCATCGATTTCAATGTGGCTGTTAACCCACTGAATGCTATAAACGATTGTAACACATTACAAAGCAAGCTGTTGATGAACTGTTTAATTTCCAAAGGGTTAAATGCCCCATTTAAAGAAATGTTAATTTTCCTTTGTCCCCAGTACCACTGTTGGGTGGTGGGAGACTTGCTCCTCTCTTACTTTGTGAATACAGCCCCTAATTCCTAAACATGGCTAACACCAAGTTCTTTTTCCAGCTTTCTCCTAAGGGCTGCCTTTGCTTAGAACTGCATTCCCTTTATTAGCTCTTAGCTAATTGCTTTGCATCCTGCTTTATAACAGCAATAGTTTCCATTGGTAACAGATTATAAATCCCATTTTGGCAATTGTATACTCATGCTCTCATATAGATAAGTCAAGTGCTTGTTGTGCTGCAATACAAAACACAGAATATAGTCTTTTTTTTTTAACCCACCAAGCTGTTGTATATATATACACACACAGCTTATATTAACCTTTTGGAGTTCTGAAATAAATGCAACACAGATTACATAATTATTTAACACTTTGAGTGCCAGAGGGGTACACAATGCATTGCAGAGCAATGTGTTGTGTACCACTCTGGCACACGAAGGGTTAAAAGAGAAGTACACCCCCACCTTCTGATAACCAACCCTCACTTTCCTTATTATGGCCTGAAAATTCTACCCCCTATGAATTTTGCCCTTCTGTCTGTATTCAAGAGATACATTGTCAATCAGTTCTAGATATCAGGTCCATGGAGGCAGACATGACAGTTGCTAGAAGGACCATCTGAAATAAACTCCGCCCACTACCCATGGCAATTCTAAATCTTTATAGGCGAGAAGGGTGGGCAACACCCCTCTTATTCTTAAGTTTTGTAGGCTATTACATTAATGCTGGCATGTTTTTATTTTATTTTTTTTAACTAAAACTGTCTCTGTCATGTCTACCTCTATAGATATGACATTAAGGACTGATTGAACGTGGTACCCGTCTTCAACAAAGGCACGAGTAAAGTTCACAGGGACCATTAGTATTTTCTAGTCATAGTAAAGTAAGTGGGATTATTATAAGGGCGTGGTACTTCTTGGACATGTGGAAGACTAACATTTCACAGAGCACAATTCTGGTTTAGGCCAATGGTAAGTAAGCACTGAAACCTAACCTCTATGTGGAAAAAAATAAGTAGAATTACTTTGTTAGCTCATACATTTTGTAAATATTTATGTGTTCCCTATGGGATAGAAAGAAAGAAAGAAAGAACCTAAATGAGCACAAGATGAGTTAGGGCACTGAAATGAAGTATTATAGCACATTCTTATACACATTAAAATAAGATACATAAGGAACATTGTGGAATTAGTAACAGAATTAAGGACATTGGTTTTAGACCCCCAAGATCAGTTTTTTAACTGATCAGACAAGGTCTACAATTCAGCTTTAACCAGACTAGCGCGTTTGTTTCCACAAGCGCAGGCCTGCCAAGAGGGAAACAGTGCCTCCTTAAGTAATGTTAGGCAGTATAACATGGTTAGGGTAGACAGTAGTGCATGTGCGGTTCTGTAGCTTCCATCACGCATCTGGCACATTATGCTTATTAGATTATGGCAGGGCCAACAGTACAGGACAATGCCATATGAGTTCATGTAGACAGAGCCCACACACTAGGGCATTTATAACAGCACAATTAACACAATTAGGCCAAAAGCATAACCAATTAGTATAAGGTGTAGGGTATTAGGATAAAGTGCCCCACTGTGCCATCAAAACATAAAAGTTCATTTCTCAAAAGCATTATTTTATTGAGAAATGGCTAGCTTAACATTTGCAGATTTTAATTTTCTGTCAAAATTAAACTTGTCTTAAGGTAACAGAAAACAATTTGAAAATGATTGGTTTAAATTGGAAATTTCACCTTAAGTTTGCATATTGAACTACATTAAAATCTGCCTATATGTCATATTAACCAAAAGTCCAATATAGTTTAGGAGAAATCCACACTTTTATTTCTGGGCAAAGTGAAAGTGAACATTTCCTGGTACTGCAAAATAGGATTTTAGTCTTACCTGTTAAATCCTTTTCACTTAGTCCATACAGGTCACTGGTACAATGGGAGGCGTAAGTCCCCTTTAAGTAGGCAGGAACATTCTCTAAATGTATGCAGGGGGGTGGAGCCTCCCTTCCCTTTTAAGGTGACTCATCCAGTCCCGCACCCAGAATTGTTTGAGAACGAAGTAGACTAGACAGAAGAAGGAAAGAAGACTCCTGTGAGCATGCCCCAAAGGTCTCCCCCCGAATGCCACAGGAGAGCCAAGCATGGTCCCTTGACAGGGTGGGAGACCAGTGACCTGTATGGACTAAGTGAAAAGGATTTAACAGGTAAGACTAAAATCCTATTTTCACTGTCGTCCAATACAGGTCACTGGTACAATGGGATGTACAAACATTGAGCTTTCCCAGAGGCGGGAAGAAGGCAAGGACCAGGCGCAAGGCCCCCAGAGACACCAGGACCACCAAGAACCTAACGGTCAGAGGTCCCATAAACACGGGAGTGTCAACGGACACCAACTAGGGGTAAAACAGACCCCAGAAACTGGTACACAGCATACTGAACTAGAGCCCCCAGAGCTCAACAGTAAGGAAGCACTGAGAACTACAGAAGAAGAAGACCGTAGACAGGCGAAACTGCCTACAGGACCTTCCCCCCAAAGCTGGCATCAGCAGAGGCCAGCACATCCGCACGGTAGTGCTCCGAAAAGGTGTGTACAGAAACCCAAGTGGCCGCCCAGCACAGCTGGTCAGCACGCGCTGGATTCTTGTAGGCCCAAGAGGCCCCAAGTGACCTAGTAGAAAGAGCAGTAACCCGAAAGGGAACACGCTTATTCCTCAATTCGTAACCTTACGAATAGTAGACCTATCCAGGATGCAAAGATTACCCTGGATGCCCGTACCCCTGCCCTAGGACCCTCAGGAATGACGAACAGAGCGTCAGGCTTCCTAATGGACTCTGTGCGATGAACATAAAACTTAAGACAACGCACAACATTCAACAAGAGGAGATTCCACTCTGTGTCAAAGGAAGGATTAGGGCAGAAAGAGGGCACCACAAATCCTGAGTGATGTGAAACTCGAGACCACCTTAGGCAAGAACTCCGTATAAATACGAAGCATGGCTTAATCCTTGTGGAACACTAGATAAGGTGGTTCACAAGACAGAGCTTGGAATTCCGCCACCCGGAGAACTGAAACAATATCCAGAAGGAAGACCATCTTCCAAGACAAAAGTGTAAAGGAATAGTAGCCAAGGACTCGAAAGGGGGGCGCTGAAGAACCCCCGAAACCAAATAAGGTCCTACGGAGGAGCTGGACTCCTAAAGGCAGGACGACCATAAGCCACACCGTGGAAAAGAATCCTGACATCAGGAAAAACAGCAAACGCTCCTGGAAAAAGTCAGAGCACCGAAGTCTGGACTTACAGAGAACTCAGACTGAGCTCCGTATCGAGACCGTCCTGCAAAAAGGCCAGGACAGTAGGAAGAGGAAAAGCATGAGACAGATCCCTGTCAGCACACCAGGACACAAGGTCGACCAGACTCAGTGATAGATCATGGAAGAAACGGGCTGAGAAGCGCGCAGCACAGTAGCCGCCACAGCAGGAGAAAACCCCTGTCATCCCAAAATCGAGGATTCAACATATAGGTCAACAATGTGAGCCGAAGAACAGAGCCATCCACAGAGAACCCTGTAGAAGCAGAAGAGCTGGACGAGAGGAGAGCCAAAATGACTCCACCACGGATAGGGTCAAACCCCCCAGATACCATGGTTGACAATGTCAATCCAGAACAATCGAAAACATCGGACAACATACAATTACAATGTCCGTAACACCCATATTAACATGGGGAGAGAAAGAAAGATGGCCAGAAAGGACGTCCAAGGAAGGACATTGCATCAGCAACAGAATTAAGGAGTCTCTCAACAGAGAGCAAAACGGCGTAACCTTCCTGCTGCGTCCCATAGCCAGCAGATCCACTGGGGAATTCCCCATCTCAAATTAGGAGACGAAACACATCCTAATGCAGGTTCCACTGTCGACTGCCTGACGACTGAGGAAGTCTGTCAAGACGGTGTCCACTCCTGGAATGAGAACTGCAGAATGACAGGAACAAGAACCTCTGCCTAGGACAGAATGGCCTAGACCTTCAACCAAGAGGCGAGACTTCGTGTCCCTCCCTGACTGATGAAATAAGCCACTGCCGTGGCATTGTTGGACTCGCCCACCAGATGAAGCACACGAAGATGGGAAGAAGGAACTCCTTCATGAACCACGTTCCCTGGGTGCTAAAACAACCCAGAACAGTTCCCCAGTCCAGGAGACTGGCATCCAATAAGACCTCGGTCCAGAGGGAAGTAGAAAGATCTACCCAGTAGGAAATGGAAAAGGCTCAACCACCTACTCCAAGCTCAACTCGACCTGAGAAGGGAGAGAGAGTGTTAGCTTCAGAAGATCTGGTCGAACCTCCATGTCACAAACCTCGAGGTTCCCTGGCGTGTACCATGGCAAATGGAACCGCCGCAATCGTGGCGATGAACCACCCCACCAGAGAAATCACCTCAAGGCCAGTATCCGATCGCGGGATAGGAATCATAGGGATCATAGGGATCCTTCGAGTAAGTTGATGGTTACCTAGTCCGGTAGAAAAACCATAGACCTCCAAGATCGAACAGAAGACCCAGGAGGTGAAACGGAACAGGGTCTGACTAACCCTATTTCACAATCCAACCATGAAAAGAAGGAACAGAATACAGGCCTGGACCTGCTGATAGAAGAAGGCCCACAGCTGATGCTTGCGTAAGGCAAGTGGTCCGTGAAGAAGAAGTGTGATGCCGTCCTGACAGAGGACGGATATCAAGACCCCCAGCCCCATTGGAAACCTGGGGCTGATGACAAACCAATGGAAGGCCGAACTGAAAATGACCTCAGGCGAAGGCAAACCCAAATACTGCCTGCTCTCTAGAAGGACTGGGAAGTGCAAAACGCATCCTAATGTCCAGAGGAGCTAGAAACTCCCCCGCAGCGAATACTGAGAGCAGGTACTCCTGACAATAAGGAGACTGCACTACAAATGAATTAAGATCTTTCAGATCCAAAATGAGGTGACATCCGACAACCCTTCTGTTTATTTATTAATTGTTGTTGGTTACCACAAAGAGGCTAGAATGGAATCCTGAACCCCTGACCGCAGGGGGGACCTATTCCAGGACATCCTTGTCCAGAGAACTGGAAAAGTGTCTTCAAATAGACGGCTACTCTCGTTTACCTGAGGAGAACGAGAAGTTAAAGGCGAAAAGGTGGGAAGGAAAAGGGATCTAGTATCCCTCAGACACCACCAGAAAAGCTCACAAGTCCGACACTGAATGATCCCACGGTGTCGAAGGACATTCCGAAGCAGTCACGAAATCCTGGGCTTGTAAACAGCCTAGGGCTGCAATTGCCTCGTGTTCTGGGAGGAAAGCGGAACAGATAGAACCACCTGGTTCGTTGAACGTGACTGAGAGAAAAGGAACGAAAAGACTGGTTACGCGTAAACGGCAAACCTTATATTTATTTATTTGGTTAGAAACCAAGGGTAGAGAGGCACTAACCCCTAAAGCCCTTTAATCAGTTCCTTAGTTCGGAACCAAACAAGGAAGTACCCTCAAAAGGCAAAGAAAGGAAAACTTTCCTGGAGGCAATGAGAGCAGATCAATTTCAAGTCAAAGCACAGGCCAAACCACCACAGAAGTAGTGAGGGCCCTTGCCCGGCATCAAGGGCAGGAGCAGAAAAATAGCGTTGATCTAAAGAGACAATAGCAAGGAGACACAATGACTCCAACGAAAGCGCATTCTGACAGACCTCCAGTGAATTGCACAGTCCAGACTGCAACAGCCCGGTCAACCCATGCTACAGCAAAGGCTGGAATCATAGCGGACCAAAAGAAGCGAAAACGAGCCTGAGGGGAACCTCAGTTACCTGTCAGTCCAATCTTGCAGCATCAGAAACATGTAGACAGTAAGTTGAGACAGTCTAGATATGGGTGCGTCCACGTTAAGGGAATGAACCCATGTAGCCATTTCTGTTTGAGAAAAGGGAAAAGGTTTAGACACTGAAGAGGACTTGTCTGGTCCATGTTCAAGGGGCTTCACAGGCACCTGAAAAACATCAAACGGAACAGAGTGAACCTCCTGAACCGATGGAATGTTGAGAGTGGGTAATACAGCCCTGATCAGGCCCTCAGTAGAGGGTTCAGGATCAGCTACAAATGGGTCCCTTAAGAGACCTGAAAGATTCCAAAGGAGAACCAATCCTCAACATTCCAAACTAGCAACAATTCTTCCTCAGAAGAATCTAATCAGGTGCTCCCTGAGGTTGAGGCAGGGAGGATCTGATAATCGAGGGGGTCTGTCTCAACTGAAATGTCCCCTGAATCTGGAATGCAAAGAGCTGTAAAAAGGACTCAGTTGCAGCCTTAAACTCTTGCACCCAAGATGGCTCAATAGCATGGCTGGAAGGCCCTGGGTTGCTGCCAGGATCTCCAGCCTGCTGGGCAGAAATGACCAGAGAACACTCTAAGTAGCCCTGTGTGACAGGAAGAGCAGTGCGCAATGAGGTATACTGAACCCCAGCTTCCTTAGTCATAGGTCTAGTCCCTAGCTCCAGCGGTATAGACATTCATACATTGTCAAAATAACCAACTGTACAATGAATCACCCAATTGTAGTGTGTAAGATTGATATTTCACCCCAGAAACGCTAAATATAGACTGTTCTGGCAGGCGAAGGGTCAATCTGCAGAGGAGCAAAGGATTGTCCAAGCGCTGTATAGGATACTGATTGAGAAAAGTTCCCAAGATGGCTGCCGTGACGGGAGCCAATCAGAAATGAGGCGCGAAGCGAGCGTTCATAGGAAATGTAGTTTTTCCCAAAAAGTACCCCAAAACAGTGCCCAAATCCCTCCAAGCCCCCCAACACACTTGAACTATAAACCGGATGATAGAGCAAGGGTAGACAAGAAACATGAGCCCTCTCTGAAGTTGCTGAGTGAAGCGGTTCCAGAGATACGTCCCAAACAGTGTAAGCCCATTGAAAGTAAAGGAGCAATGGCGTCTGTGCGGTAAAGAGCGCCATAAAGGTGCAGTACATAATTTTAATAAAAGTAACCCCCAAAAGGGAAAAAGGTCAAAATACACAGTAAACACATGTACATCAGAATAAAACACTACCCTGTAAAGGAAGTGTCCCAAAACCCCTTATAAAACTAGTCAAACCAGCAGAGAAAGGGTTAATATGCCATATAAACTGTTCCAAAACCACAGACATACACTTATGTATACAATACATACATATATATATATATATATATACATATATATACATAAACACCCAATGAGTGCTGGAGTGCGCAATGAGAACTCCCAAATACAAGCCCAGTTAAGGGACACTGTGGGACAAGTGGACCTTCAGCACTCAAAGGGTGGCTCACCTTTTCCTGCAGATCTTCTGTCTTCAGGTCACCAGTGAAAGAGGAGAACCTCAGAGAGGAATCCCCAGGGAAGTTACTGGAAATCAAGATTATTCCCTCTTCAGAGCTTAAGGTCCACCAAAATGCTCTGGCTACTGAAACTAGCCACTTTGGAGAGGGCATTGTCAGTCCTGGTAACCCGCCTAATGGTGGTATTCCATATTTGACAGAAAATAAAAAAGAAACTAAACTTGATTGAGAGATGTTCTCCACCTGTGTGTCTTACACAGGAACAAACAATTCTGGGGGCGGGACTGGATGAGTCACCTTAAGAGGGAAGGGAGGCTCCACCCCCCTGCATACATTTAGAGAATGTTCCTGCCTACTTAAAGGGGACTTACGCCTCCCATTGTACCAGTGACCTGTATTGGACGACAGTGAAAGTTCCATTATCATATGAAAAGTAATCAAAACATTCATTAGCATTGACACATCACTGAAAAGGCTTCATTACCATATGAAAATTTCACTTGTACAACAATTAGCATATAATAGCATATGGTAACAAGCGTGAATATCCTTAACTACATCTGATGGTCTTTTGGTTAACATGATACATAGTGTCACCTGCCGCCGCTCCGTTCCTGGCCGCGGTCTGGTTCCCGCTTCTGGGCACAATCGGGTCCTTGCTTCGGCGCATGTGCGTACTCTTCCGGCTTCCTCAGCTGGCGCGCATGCGCCTGTGTCAGTGTCCGCTGCGTGCGGACGTGTATACCGCACATCAGCTGTCTGTGCTTCCTGTCTCCCATTGGGTACAGTGTCATAGCCCAATGGGAGTATGGTTCATGTCTTTGCCCATTGGACATGCTATTAGTCCATTAGGGCATTTGGGTCCTAGCCTGTTCTGATTGGGCTAGGTAGTAGCCCATTTAGACTTAGATCCTCCCCCCCCTCCTATTGGAGGGTTTTTGTATAAACGGTGGTCAGCCCCCTCTGTGTCTGCCCGTTACACGAGCTAATTCAGTTAGAACTATGTATCGCTGCTCTCCGTAACCGTGACCTGGCTTGTCTGACCACCGCTGCTCTCTTTAACCCTGCCCTGGCTTGCCTGACCACCGCTGCTCTTCGTAACCCTGACCTGGCTTGTCTGACCACCACTGCTCTTCGTAACCCTGACCTGGCTTGTCTGACCATCGCTGTTCTCCGTAACCCTGACCTGGCTTGTCTGACCACTGCTGCTCTCCGTAACCCTGACCTGGCTTGTCAGACCACTGCTGCTCTCCGTAACCCTGACCTGGCTTGTCTGACCACTGCTGCTCTCCGTAACCCTGACCTGGCTTGTCTGACCACTGCTGCTCTCCGTAACCCTGACCTGGCTTGTCTGACAACCGCTGTTCTCTGTAACCCTAAACTGGGCTTGCCTGACCACCGCCGCTCTCTGTAACCCTGTCCTACCTTGTCTGTTCCTCCCTCAGCTGACCTTCTGGTTCTGGTTAACACGGTTCCCAGTTACTCCCATCCTGGTTGCACCCCGGCTCAACTGGGGTGGAACAATCTGGTTTCACGACCAGCAACTTTATCCAGCTTCGGCTGCAGCAAAGGAGTACCTGGCACGCCATCCACGCACCCAAGCATCACACTCCAGCGTCGAACCCAAGCATCAACCAGTACCTAGGCTGCGAGGGTCCCTACACTAGTGACACATAGGCAGTTTTATTGCAGACTTCAATATGAAAACTTGAATTAAGGTGAAAGTTCAACACATAGCAAAGTAAACATATTTTTTGTAAAACAAACAGAAAAAGTGTTGGCTATTAAAAGGTGCACTAACACCTCATAATACCTTCCCCCAAATACTTAACACACTATGAGCAGAAAACCCTAACATACCCTACGAATCTTCCACATTTTCCTTGGTTCAAACAAAATCATCTTCAATCACCCTTGGATGTCAAGGTCATGGAAGTGGACATGGCTTGTGATCATCTTAACCCTTAAAGGGATAGTAATACTTTGTTTTATCTTTCTTTTATCTTGCAGGCATTAAAAAAAAACATGAAGAACGATATAAGTCTCATCTCTCAAATCTTTACTGTTTGAGAGATATTCACAAGCAAAGTTTCCCCTCCCGCCCCTTTTACCTAGTGTAAGCCATCTCTTCTCAGATGTGGAATGCAGTCCATAGACCAGACAGATAACAGAAGGGGACAATCTTCTTCCTATGAGAACAATGACACCTTGCCCCCCTTGACAAGTTTTTCAGGTTTTTCCCTTATCTTAATTGAAGATTTTCCCTCTCTGCAGTCTACCTGGGCACCTCCCTTCTGATCTGGCTGAGCAGTGTTACATCAGTAAAAGGGGCAGGAGGTGGATACTTTGTCATTGAATTACTACTGAACTACAACTCTGACAGAATTGAAATAACACTCTCCAAAGTCCAAATACTATGATGATTAATTAGAGCTGCTTTTATTATGAAACATTACTATCCCTTTAAAGGATGTATTAAGCAAAGCACCTCGGGTCCATAACAGGTTAATTAGACTCATACCCTCTGCCTGATTCAGTTGGAAAGAGATTCTAGTAACTGTCAGTCTGCATCAATGGACAGAACATCTAAGAATGATCAAAGATATGATCTTTTGGAAACACAAGAGACAACTTCAGAAGGGCCATTAGAATTGTATTGCTATAGAAAGGAAAGAGGGGTAATATTATCATTATGAAATGTTAGTTCTACTGTAAATCATCATGTATAACAATTAAGCAATCATTTAATCAGCACTACAAAAGAAAAAAAAAAGTGTCTTCTTCTTAACCCTTTGAGTGCCAAGGTGTTGGATACTTCTCCGGCACTCAAAGGGTTATAACTTTGGGAAAATAATGACACTAGCAGGATACACAGTGAGATCTAGATACATCTGGGTGTTTGCGGCAGACACAGGAAGGAGTTCCAGACTTGAGTGTCTTAGATTATGCAATTACGACAATATTTTAAAAAGAGAAAAATGCATTAGTGTCAAAGGAAAACACATTTTACTTGCCGTTTTAAGGAAAACAGCTGCTTTGTGTTTCTGGCTGAGGTATATAAAAGTTGATGTAATTTTCCTCAAAAAGTGGAGAAAAGATTTTCACGTGAATCATAAATTTCATGGAAATCTTTTTCTCATTCAGCTTTCAAAGGACGAGAAACATTAACAGCTTCTCAACCTGGGGAAATGCACATTCACAAAACAAATGCAAGTGTAATAATAAGATCTGCTGTAATGAACATGTACTCCTACACTCCTCTGACATCCACAATATACTCATAATTAACGAGAACAAGACGGTCACACACAAACACATGCAACACACACACACAAGGCTATGGGGGATTTCAGTCAATGTTGGGCTTTCCTTCTCTCTTAAAATTTTTAATTCGGGAACCGTTCTGTTTTTACTTGAGATATTTAAAACAGGGTAATCATAGGGAGGACATTGCTCTTACAACATGTGTTCACCCTCCTACTGGAAAGACAAAGTAGAAGGTGGCACAAGGTAGAAGGGTAGGAAGAAGGAAAGTTTTTATTTTCTTAACCCCTTAACTATAGTTCAATTTATATTAAAAAATTGTAGGCACAGCAGTTCAATATAAGAACATCAAACGCGCTCAAGAAAACAAGACACTCAAATCAAACCTTCCAAGAGGCCCTTGATATACACTGTGCTATTTTTCTTACCAGTTTTACATGAACTACATTCTGTAACAATGAGGAAGATTTACTAAATAATGATTCTGCCTTTTCTGTGCAAAGTAGATAATGAAAATCTATCCGTCTCAATTTTACTTTGTTTTACAAAATGATGATGCGCTTAGTAAGATAACATTCTCCTGGATTTCTGTTTCCATCTCGGGTAAGTGTGTAAATCCATTGTTTCAAATGACAGAATTGTCATGTCTGACAAGAATGGAAGCAATACAAATGAAAAGTAGCAATTTTGCATGTATTGCTTAACCCTTTGAGTGCCAGTGGGGGTACCCAACACATTTGCCTTGTGTACCCCTCTGGCACTCAAAGGGTAAGACATGCTTGGTCCTGGATTCATTTTTCAACTTCCCAATATGCACATGGAATCTAATGTTCACTTTAGTAAATGTCATTTACAGATAAGGATGATGGAATGTAGTCTGACAAAAGCTGATTGGCTGCAGATTACCCAGCTGTTATAGCAATTCTCAACATCATCATCTTTACTTGTTCAGCACATGTGCAAAAGCAATGCATTGGGCATGCCCTAGAGGATTTAAAGGAACAATGACACTCTGGGCCATATTCATCAAGTCAAAGAGGTACAATTATGGAGCAAAATAACTGCACCACAGAAGAGAAATTCATCCTCCTATTAATTAAAAAGAGGCTTTGACCTCTCCAGCATTTAAAGGGGATGTATCACCCCATAAAAAGTTTTTACCATAGTTTTGTTAATACAGTCAGTAGTATTAGGTCAGCTGTTTTTTTTTTCTAAACGTAAGTAGTTTAAATCATATGTTATCTTCTGTACTGTGTACTTACGCATAATGCGGCACTCTGAATCTTCAGCACAGCTCTTCTTCTCCACCCACCTTCCTCCCAGCTGCCCAGGGAGCACGTTCACGCTTCCCTTCAGTGTGGTGTGAATGGCTTCTAGTGTTACATAAAGCTCCGGTTAGCATTATACTGAGGTTGCAACCTAAATATAATACAAACCGGAGCTTGATATAATGATAGAAGCCATTCACACAACTACCGAAGGGAAGTGTGAACGCACTCCCCGGGGCAGCTGGGAGGGAGGTGGGAGGACAATTAAGAAGTGAACAAGAGCATACCTCCCAACATTTAAAACTGCCAAAGAGGGACACTTTTGTTTTAGGGGGTGTTGCTGTGGGCGTGACTGGTGGGTGGGGCATTACTGAGAATTTATAGGCTATTTCATAACCAATTGACACCTCCTTGTGTAACCTATTAAATGACTTAAAACAAGGCCAAAGTTTTTTATTTACACAATCTAATTTATAAACACATATACTGATATTTATACAAACATTAATGTGAGTTTTATTGCTGTGGAGCATTGTGATACAGTTATATACACATCACACAGTCTGATCTCCTAAAAAGAGGGACATCAGGGTGGAAAAGAGGGACAGAGGGATTTGGGTGTAAAAGAGGGACACTTGGGAGGTATGCAAGAGCTTTGCTGGGGATTCAGCATGCTACATTATGCTGACCAGCAAAGCTTGAAGATACAATATCTTTAAAAGTACTTACATTTAGAAAACAAAACCCAGCTTTCCTAATACTACTTTATTAACAAAACATAAGGTAAAAATGTTATGAAGTGATACATCCCGTTTAAGGGTTTAGGAACATAATTCAAATTAGTGGGAAGTTGCAAAATGTTAATTTCAATACCAAAATGTAGTTGCTTTATTTCAGAATTGTATGTCTGGGGCCTGGTTCATAAGATATTCCTTGTTTTCTTTAAAACATATTTTTCACTGTAATCCAGTTTATAATATATGCACTGAACATCACTAACTGAGCATAATGACAGGGCCTAGATAGATGGAAGATGTAACATACCCACACATTGTGTAAGTATTATAAATAAAGATGTGAACGCTGACAGATATATTTATTGTTTTTTTTTTTTTTTTTTTTTTTTTTTTTTTTTTTTTTTTTTTTTTTTTCAGTATTGAAAAGGAGAAGTAAAGAGAAAAAGAAAAAGAGGAATAAGAAGAAAAAGAAAAACGAGAGAGGGGGGGGGGGAAGGGGATGACGGTGGAGGGGAGCTGTTATGGGGGTATGTACCTTAGTACGAAGGAAAAGTCATGTTGTATGAGTCAGGAGTCAAGCCCTGGGGATATAGGAGAACAAAAGCAAGAGTCTAGGTCAAAAAGAGCATGTAGCAAAAAATTCGTCAATCGTGTTAGGATCTCCACCTTTGTCTGTAAGAAGTATCCGCAATATAGATATATGCTGTCTTACACCAAGCGCCCATTCAGAGAGCGTAGGCGGGGAGGTATCCTTCCAGTGTCTCGGGATTAAAGACTTGGCCACTAGAAGCATGGTCCGTAGTATAGATTTTCGAGGGTACGGAAGTCTAGGAAGATTAAGAAGAAACAAGGATTGCCAAATATCTTGGGAAAGTGTAATACCTAAACTTTGCATAATGGAGTCCAAGCAAGCAGTCCAGAATGGTTTGATTTTAGGACATGTCCACCAGATATGTGAGAATGTACCAGCGTCCTTATTGCATCTCCAACAAGCGGAGTTGATAGAGGAGGATATAGAGTGTAGTCTGGAGGGGGTCAAGTACCATCTAGAGAGGAATTTATAATGGGATTCCAGGGCTGTCGCTGAAATCGATGCGGAGGTTGCCTCCCTCCAGATTAGATCCCAATCCTCTACGGGTAAAAGAGTATGAAGTTCTTGTTCCCAAGCAGCGGCATGTTTCGTTTTAAAGTGAGGAGGTACAGAAGAAAGAATAGCGTAGACCTTCCCTAATATCCCTGTAGGCTTTTTCGTAGCTAGCAAAAGCGATTCAAATTTAGTAGGCTGGGAGTTCCATACTTTCCGCAATGACGGTTGGTCCAGAAAATGTTTGATACGTAGGAATCTCCATAATTCTGAAAGCGGTAGGTGGTAATCAGTTCTGAGGTCATCGAAATGACGGATGGCACCATCACAAGCTAGATCTACAATACGTATAGGGATAGGGGTAGACCAGTTCGGGAACATGTCAGTAGGGAGGGTATAAGGAGTTTGGATTTTATAAAACACGGGAGAGGCTAGAGAGGGTGAATGGGCAAGAGAGGCATTCTTATTACTCATAGACCAGGTCGAGAATACATGTGAAATAATGGGATGAGATTGCATAGACCTGTTTCTCATTCTGGGAGGAAGAAATAATTCGACAAGAGGGTCCCCAGAGGTAGCATGGAATCTCTCTATGGTGACCCAGGCCTTCGCAGAGGAGGCGTGTGCCCAATCTATAGCCGACATAAGCGTAGAGGCATGGTAGTATTTCACAAAGTCAGGCAGACCCAGACCTCCTTTTAATTTATGAGTATGCAGACATTTAGCAGAGAGTCTCGGCGGTTTAGTTTTCCACAAAAAACGGCGAATATGTCTATTAAGGAGCGTAAAGAAAGAGGAAGGTATATGTATGGGCAGGGTTTGAAACAAATAAAGGAGTCTCGGGAGTACATTCATCTTGATCACATTGACCCTACCGTACCAAGATAGGAATAATGGGTTCCATCTGTCCAGATCTTGCTTAATTTTAGTCAATAGTGGGGGAAAGTTGAGTTGGAAAAGGGAGTGCACCGAAGAAGGTAAGTTGATACCCAGGTAGCGGATAGAGGAATTCGACCAGCGGAAAGAGGTTAGACGTTTAAGGGTTTGGAGAAGTGGAGGTGATAAACCAATATTCAAGGCTTCGGATTTGGCGAAATTAATTTTAAAGTTGGACAGTGCCGAAAAGGTGTCTAATTCGGACAGAAGAGGACTCAAAGAGCGGACTGGGTCAGTAATAGAAACAAGGACATCATCGGCAAACATAGTAAGTTTGTATTCTGATGAGCCCAGTTGCACCCCTCGAATAAGATCGTTCCGGCGTATACGATGCGCTAAGGGTTCCATAATCAGAACAAAAAGAAGTGGGGAGAGGGGACAGCCCTGCCTGGTACCGTTGGAGATATAAAATCTGTCAGATAGGAAGCCATTGACCCGAACTTTCGCGTTAGGATTATGATATAAAGCAAAAATATATTTAAGAAAGGAAGGACCAAATCCAAAGGCCTGCAGCGACTTCTCGAGGAAGAGCCAGGAAACTCTATCAAACGCTTTTTCAGCGTCCGTTGATAGAAAGAGAGATGGAACTTTCCTGTCGTTGACGTAGTGTAATATGTTTAGTAATTTGCGAGTGTTGTCCCGAGCTTCTCTACCCGGTATGAATCCAGCTTGGTCCACGTGCACTAGAGAAGCCAAAAAGGGTTTAAGGCGTTCAGCCAAAATTTTCGCATATAACTTAATATCAAGGTTCAGTAAGGAGATGGGTCTATAACTATCACTACGTTGTGGGTCTTTACCAGGTTTAGGGAGAACCGTGATATGAGCTTCCACCATAGACGGGTGAGAAGTTATATCCAACGGCAAGGCATTAAATGCTGTGGACAGTAGTGGAAGTAGTTTGTCCATAAAAAGCTTATAGTAAAGATGCGTGAACCCATCAGGGCCCGGGCTCTTCCCGGATGGTAGTGCAGTAATAGCTCTGCGAATCTCAGGTAGTGAGATAGGTGCCTCCAAAGCTTCCGACGCTTCTGGGGATAAACAAGGAAGATCGGCTGAGTGAAGATAGTCAGAAATGCGAGAGTCTAAGTCTGGATGGTGCGAGGAAATAGGATCTTGCAAATTATAAAGAGAAGTATAATATTCACGGAAGACTGAAGCAATTGAAGCTTTGTCATAAACTAGAGAATTGGAAGATGTACGGACAGAAGGGATATAATGAGATTTGAATTTCGCCCTTATTTGGCGCGCAAGGAGGGAGCCAACTTTGTTACCATGTTCAAAGAAACGGCATTTAGTTTTAAAAAAGAGACGTTCCATCTTAAGATTAAGCAAAGAAGTGAGTTGTGATCGAAGTTGAGTGAGTTGTAGTAGGCCTTGATCATCCGTATTGAGTTTATGGGCCGATTCCAGCTTTGCAATGTCAGTCAGTAAAAGTTGGATTCGCTGAGTGCGTAGTTTCTTCCGAAGCGAAGACATTTTAATAAATTCCCCCCTGAGAACACACTTGTGAGCCTCCCAGATTGAAAGAGGGGATGTAACGTTATCGACATTATTAGAGATGAAGTCATCTAATATCAAGTTGATACTTTGCTTCGCATCCTTTTGCAACAAGAGAGACTCATCCAAGCGCCATGAAGGAGGTGACAGTGGTCTTTTGCGTAAAGATAAATCTAGACGGATTGGAGCATGATCTGACCAGGTGATATTATCAATCGCTGCCGATTCCATAATCTGCAGGTGTTCCTGCAAGATTAGGAAGTAATCTATACGGGAATAGGAGTTGTGAGGATGTGAATAAAAAGTAAAATCTTTGCGGTCTGGATGACAGAGTCGCCATGAATCCAACAGTTTATGAGTGTGGAGGGTATCCGTAATAGAAGCAAGAAGGGAACTAGAATAGGAGGAATAACCCGTTGAACAATCTACAGAAGGTTGAAGTGGGACATTCAGGTCCCCTCCGACTATCAACACCCCCTCACGGAAAGCATCAAGTTTATCTAAAGTGCGGGAAAGAAAAGTGTCTTGACCCGTGTTGGGAGAGTATAAGCAAGCGAAAGTAAAAATCTGTGAGTCAATAGAACCTTTCACAAATAAATAGCGACCCAAAGGATCACGGAGGGTTGCGGAAATTATAAAAGGGACCTTCTTATGGAAAAGAATGGCTACCCCAAGTTTCTTCTGGGGTGCGGATCCCAGAAAGGCTTGTGAGTAAAATCTATTTGTCATAGACATCTCCCTAGAGCGTTTGAAGTGAGTTTCCTGAATGAAAACCACGTCGCCTTTAAGCCTGTGAAAGTCATGTAGCGCCATAGAGCGTTTGAGAGGAGAATTCAGTCCTTTTACATTATAAGATAAGAGAGTTAAAGAAGAAGACGAGGAAGCAGCCAAAGGTGGAGTATCCAAGGTGGAAGTCATCATGGTGGTAAGGTAGGAGATGTCCAGTCCAGATATCCCCAGGGCATGAGAGTGACAGCTATAGGAAGGGGACAAGGAAGGATTAAGGGGGTGGGGAAGAGGAGTGAGAATATGAGGGGATGAGAGGGGAGGAGGGGGAGATGGGTAGGAGAAAAGGACAGGAGAACATAGAAAAGAACAAAGAAGCGAAAGGAGAATAGGCTCACGTGAGGTCTGGGTGATGAGGATTTCACCATCCGCCCACACGATAGGGAGGGAGAGAGCCCAAGGAGGGCGAAGAAAGACACTAGAAAAAGGAATAGAATGTCCTTGACAGGACTAAAAGATAGATTAGGCAGAGAAGTAATCATAGCGAATAAGGGGAGACTACCGGAAGAATGAGATATAGAAGTAAATAGAAATATAAGTAAATGTACAGCCAATATTAATATAGAGCACATAAGTAGGACGGGTATAAAAGGAGACAAAAATAAATCCCCTGTGAAAGTGCGGTCTGAATAGTGGGAAAACCTCCACTTTAGATTATAATAAGTTTTAGAATCATGCTAGACCGTCAGTAACACAGTGAATAACGAATGGTACGCAGCATGCGCAGGCTACGCAGGCAACGCACCATAAACACAGCACATAATTTCTGCGTTACACATAATGAGTGCACTAGGTCCCCCGCCCCCGCCCGACACCACCCACCACTCTGACAAAATACAGAGGGGGCGTGAGTCCAGCGGGCAACAAGGACCCAGCGGTAACCCATAATAGCAAAGTGGACCCCCAGGTCCATAAAGTCCACACAAAAAAAAAAAAAAAAAAAAAACACAGCTCTTATAATAAAGCATATATCATTATTAAACACGGGAGGGAATATATATGAAACAGGAGATCATGAAGCATAATGCCTATATATGTAAGCCGGGCTGAGGCTTTATAGCCTCAACTTCAACAAAGAGTGGAGGGAACGCTATAGTTATTAGACCCCCAACTAGTAACAAAGAAGTGGAACAAAAAAAACGTACCACACATCCCCCGGATCATGAGAATGCTATGCATCGAGCCCCCGCATGCCATCCACCGCCACGCGCCCCCCCGTCCGTAGGCGGAGAGGGCACGCGCAGAACGGCATGCGGGGGGTCGATACACCCTCATACCGGTAAATCGGTTCCAGAGATCTAAGCAAACAGCTCAGAAAAACGAAGTGGATCTGAGGCGTGAGGTATCTTAGCCAAATGGAAACAGCATAATCTGTAGTATAACCCCACCAAGCAAACTCTCACCCTGCGCTGGGCCCTCCTCTACCGTCCCATGCCACAGTTCCCCCCGGCCACAGACGAAGGGAGTGTGAGTGGAAGGGCAGACAAGGAACCAACACAGCCATACATTTCCCAAGAGTTTCAACAACCCCAAAGGGCCTATCTACAAGTACAAGTATAACAATTGTGCACAATACACATAATACGCATAAAAAGAACATATATCCCTCAACTCTATCGAATCAAGGGTAGGTAAACCTGTGGAGGCACGGAGGTGATCCGAAAGATAGCGCTCCTGAAGTCCAATGTTCAGTAGACAGGAGGGAGTAATATAGAACAAATATATATGAAAGTCAACCCACTGCAACAGGTCCAGAAGACAAGGCAGGCGACAGGGATATAGCCCTTGCAGCTTTACGTTTCTTGGGTGCGGGTTTCCATGGGGATCCATAGGTACTGCAATCCATAGAGGCAGGTACATCCAGTAAACCCGTAAGTACAGTCTCAGAAATTTGAAGATTTAATGAAGACAGGAAAGCCCGTATGTCACCTCCGTACTGGAGGGAATGGGTAGTATCATTTAGGGAGACCAAGAGTGACATTGGGTACCCCCATCGGTATTTGATCTGGCGGTTTCTGAGTTCCACGGTGATAGGTTTCAGGTCCCTTCTCCACCGAACTGTAGTTGGGGACAGATCTTGAAATATAGAGATGGAGTGGCCCTCAAATTGAATGGTGTGGGTCCCTCTAGCCGACTTGTAGATCTCCTCTCTGTCCGGGAAGTCCCGGAACCGCAGAATGACATCTCGTGGAGCCTCAGACGGAGGGCCTTTGGGTCGTAGAGCACGATGTGCACGATCCAGATAAAAGGTTCTGTCCGCAGGGGATTTGGCCAGGTAGAGGAAAAGGCGTTGGAGAAAAGCAGGTAAAGAAGCGGCTTCTACAGTCTCGGGTATACCCCGGATTCTCAAATTATTACGTCGGTTGCGATTATCCATGTCGTCAACTTTGAGCCATAATTCTTTGTGATGCTGTTGAAGTACATTGAAGGATCGGGAGGACTCTGAACGCTGAGCTGAGAGATGAGCCACATTCTCCTCCAAGGCCTCAACCCTCCCGCCGATATGCGTAATGTCTTGGCGAACTTTAAGGAGTTCCTCACTGAAAAATAGTTTGAGATCGGAGAGGAGGTTAGAAATATCTTGTTTCGTCGAGGGTGAACCAACATCGTCCTGGAAGGAGGGAGATTGGGGCCCAGGCTGCAACGATTGAGCGTCATGGAGAGGTAAGTCTGGAAGATCCGCCATCTTGGCTCGTCTGGCGTCTGAGCGCGCAGTGGTCTTGCGGTTGAAAAAAGTGCTGAGCGAGGTAGATTTTTTCAAACTTCTTCCCCGGACCATTATCCGTGGGCATTCGGGAGAGAGAGTACGTGCTCCAAATAGTCTTACGGTGGCTGTGATAGCGTTAAAGAGCGGTCAAAGTATCCGGTAGTCAGGAGCTCGTAGATTAAGCGGCCATGTTAGATGGCTGCCAGACCACGCCCCCATATTTATTGTTTTAATCTTTTAGACAGCTGTATGTAGATAGAATATATATTAAGGAAAACTAAGGAATTGCCAATAAATCGTACAAATAAGTTCTGGAACGTACAGTACAGGGAGGAAATAAGAGATTTCTCCACTTCACTGTAAACTGACATGGGAATCCGACTGAGATTCCCTAATGTAGGGTTAGTCTTAGACTCCATGGCGTGTTTGATGTATGCTTGGAACAAAAGCCACATTACAGCAACATTATCACCCTGGATGCTAGATACGCCTCTAGCATCCAAATGTGCTAATGAGCATGGGTAGGCAATAGGCAGATGTTGTTGGACTGCCAACCAAGAATGATGGGAACTGTAGTGTGACAACAACTAAAGGATGGAAGGTGGCAACTAAAGGATGGAAGGTGGCCCTTCCTTGATGTAAGAGGTAGATTTCTAAAACTTATTTTGCTTTAAAAAAGATGAAAGTGAGAAAGTCTCCAGTGAGATAATCCTCCAGTCCTTTGTCCCTGAATAGAACCTCTTTATCAAGGTGGAGAGGCATAGCTGGGAACTCTCCGGATTTGCCCTGGAGACTCCAGTTTTGACTCTGCATTAGCATCAAAGGCTGGTTCTCTGGATTTGGGGAGTTTCTGCCACTTCTCAGTGTGTCCCTCCCATTCCTTGCACTCTTCTCCTCCTTCCCTAGCCTATTAATTATAGTTTTTCTTCACTTTATAATCTCCTCCCCTACTCATGACTAAGCACCGCACCTTTTGACTCAAATCACATAATTTTTCTCCCCCCAGCGGCACCACGGCTCAACAAAAAGTTCTCAGGTATGTGGAGAGATCTTGGTGCACACAAATATGGGTCACAGGGTAACATATTGATTACAGAGACTTCTAACACTGCTAGGTTTATCTTGGTTACCTCTATCTTCCCATTGCCCTCCAAGAAGTTATGGGAAGAAAACTTGAACCCATTCAGTTCTAGAGAGATCCTCAGGTCATTGTTTCTCTAGCTTTCGAGGGATTAAAAGTTCTTTTTAAGCCTTTGAGTGAAAGAGGGGTATGTGGTGCATACCCTTCTGTCTCTCAAAGAGTTAAATGAATGTTCATTTGTCCCCTATGATACAGCTGGTTTGCCTCAGCATTGTATCAGTTATCTGAAGTACATCAGCCTAAAAAATACTGATTTTTGTACAGCTAAACTCAATGACAAAATTAAGCAAAAAGATTTAAAGGCACTAGAAATATTATAAATGAATCAAAGAAGTAACATATTTTATTAATAATTAAAAAAAAAAAACACAAAAAAACACACAAAAAAAAACAAAAAAAAACAATACTGCTTTAGTGATGTTCCCAAGGCATAGCATATTATGAATGTGTGCATCCAACTTTGCCAGTCATACCGTCAGAAGCCAGTTGTGTCTCCTGGGTGCTTGGTAAGAGATTAACCTATTACCTGTTATATTACCCATTACCACACATTTGAAATATTACCTATTACCTGTTATATTACCCATTACCACACATTTGTAATATTACCTATTACATGTTATATTATCCATTATCGTATATAAGTAATATTACCTATTACCTGTTATATTATCCATTATCGCATATAAGTAATATTACCTATTACCTGTTATATTACCTACTAGCACTACTTGTAATATTTACTAGAAAACACTATAGTGTTAGTCACTCACCATATATAAGATAATAAGATTCCGCTGCTGAATACCACTGTGACTGAGAAGTCTATAGTCACCAATAAACCAAAAGTAAGAAAAAAAGAAGTGGTAAACTCAGCGCTCGATTCTAAATAAATAATTATATAGACATGAAATGGTGGCTCACAAGCAGCAAAGAAATACTTTAATATTGATATATATATAAAAAATCTATACATATAAAAACATATATCGATATAATGATATCAATTTGAATATGATATATAGCAAATCTGAAATATCAAAAAAAGAAACAAAATAATACAAAGTCTCTCACAAAAGTCCTCTTAAAAAATCATATAAAGGATTGATGGAATTAGGCCAGCAAACAAAAGATGTTGGAAACAATGTTCGTATATAGATAGCCTTTGGTCTACCTTTAATGATGGTAAGATTTTCATATTTGATGAGGTAGAAAATCCATACTGAGTCTAAGGTGTCAACAGATAGCGGGCAGATGTCTTTACTTCCCGACTTAAGGAGTCAACAAACAGTGCGCGAATATCTTTTACCTCCCGACTTAAGGAGTCAAAAAACAGCGGGCAGATGTCTTTTACCTCCCGACTCATTCTCACCACCTGGTGTGTCCTGGGTACTCTCAGCCATGATGTGTAGCCAGCAAGTAGGATTTTCCTCCTCCCGTCTCTATACTGCTGTATGCAGGCCTGTTTGTAAATGGATTTCTCCTCATGGTCTTTAGCTCCTCTCCAGGAATTTAATGGATTATTTCCTCTCACTGTGATGTTTATTGAGAGGGTGCTGTTAGACACCTTATGTCCCAATGGTATATAAATTGTCATGGCAGACTGTTGCTATGAAATAAGTATAATAGGTGTATTCGCTGGACTTTATATGAAATATAATAATATAATAAGACAAACAGTTTGCTATAAAAACGTTCTAATGTGTTTCGTACTACTTCTTAGTACTTCATCAAAGAATGGTGAATATCTATTTTCAATGCATTTTTAGAAGTCATTTGAAATTCAATTGCTCCTATCAGGAGTTGATTCTTGAGTGAATACATCTATAAGTGTGCAAATTGGGCTTTTAACCCCTTTTGTAGCAAAGTGAATTACATTTATTTCATGCCTAATCCACCAAAATACACAAAGTAAATTCTACTTGAGTACCAAATATCCAAATATAAAATAGTGAAAGTGAATATGTGTGAAGGTGAAAAAATATATATGTGAAAATAAAATCTATAATGTGAGTGTTAAGCTAATTACCTAAAACGTATATATCCTACTATGTAATATTAGATAAATTATCATAAAAGTGTCACTCTATTAAAAGGGAATATAGATAATATGACTCGTCAGATACTGTTCCTCAAACATCCAATTTACCCATATAACCCTTACATGGTCAACTTTAAAATTGAAGTCAATAGAAACTGAGTCCCAAGAATCATAAATCCTATAAAATCATAAAATCCTATAAAATATAAATCCTATAAAATAGTCAAAGGTATAAAGACAGATATTTATATAAATGCAATAATGTCTATTTTTCCATTTAGCCCTACTGGTTGTAATGATTCTAACTTATTAAACCAAAAAGTTTATTTTTGGCAAATTATTCTAAATCTATCTCCATTAGGTATATTATTATGTATATGTTCAAGGGGTATAAGTGACATTCCTTTTATATTGTTATTATGACACCTAGAATAATGTCAACTTAATGGATATTTCATTTCAGCTGCAAGTATAGATCTACAATGTTCTAAACAACAGTCTTTGAGTTTCCTTTTTGTTCTACCTATATATATTTTATCACAGGGACATTTAATGCTGTATGCTACAAATCTAGTGTTACAGTTTATATAATACTTAATCATAAAGATATTTTCTTTTTATCTACATATTCTTTTGTCTCTAACAGAAAGATACACGTAATACATCTTGTGGAGTTACATTTAAAGGAGCCCCTTACATTCAAGAGGTTAGTATTATTTTTTGAAGGTTTATTTTTGGTTAAAATGTTTTTTAAATTTTTATTTTTAGTAAAAATTACATTAGGAGTATTTCCTATATGCTCTTTTAAACAAGGGCCCTGTAAAAGTATTGGCCAATGTTTTCTTAAAATGTGTTTGATTTTATAATTGTCCGTACTATATTTGGTAATACATTTTGGTTGTTTATATTTATAATTCTTTTTATTCTTTATATTTATTTCTGGATGTATAATGTATTTTCTATTTTTATGTTCACATTCAGAATAAGCTATTCTACTATTTCCTTTGGGTAACCTTTAAATATAAATTTTTTCTTTTATAGTCTGTGATAATCTGAATTTTTTGTACAATTTTGTCTGAGACAATGAAATTGGCCTTTGGGTATATTTTGTTTCCAACTATTTAAGTGACAGCTGTCATAGTGTAAATATCCAATAACACTAGTTGGTGTAATGTAAGTTTCTGTAATTATTTTAGTATCGTCATGATAAATCTTCAAATCTAGATAATTTACACTTAGTTTATCAATATTATGTGTAAATGTCAATCACATTTAATTCTTTAAATTGTTGACACATTTGTCTATATCTGACTTAACATTATTCCAAATAAATATCAGATCATTAATGAATCTTCTGTAGAAGACCAGACTCGCCCCCAGCCTCGCACTCCACACATGTATAGATTCCCATTTGCCCATGTGTAGGTTCCCGCAGCTGGCCCCCATCGAAGCACCCTTGATTTGATTAAAAAAGATCCCTCAAATTGGAAATAGTTATAAGATATATTTAATACTCTCTAATAAGAATATTTTTTGTTTAGTAGGTACATTGTCATCTTCTTCCAGATGTTCAGAAAATTACTTGTGTGCCTTTAGTGTGATCTGTATTTGTATATAATGATACTACATCCACTGTAGTCCATATATAGGTATTTTTCCATGTTATATTCTCTAATTTTTGTAACATGTGTCTTGTATATTTATATATGATGGTAGAGTAATAACATATTTTTGCAAATAAAAATCTAAATATTGGGACAGATTAGATGTGATACTATTTATTCCTGCTATGATAGGTCTCCCAGGGGGATTTTCAAGCGTTTTATGGATTTTTGGCACTATATACAAATATATTATACTAGGATGTTTGATTTCTAAAAATTGTCTCTCATTTATACTTAATATATTATTTTCATATGCTTTTTTTCAGAATTTCCACAAGAATACATTGATATTCAATAGTTGGCTCACCTGGAAGTGGAAGATAAGTTTCTTTATCCTGTAATATTCTCTTACCCTCTTGAAAGCAATAATCTCTGTCCATAATAACTGTTTCTCCTCCTTTATCAGTAAAGTAATATTTATATCTTTATTATTTTTTAATTTATCTAAAACCTTTCTTTCTTTAATAGTAATAATATTGAAAGTTTTTTGTGTTTAGATAACTGTTGTAAATCTGATAATACTAGATTGTAAAACACATCTATATATGGTCCCTTGGCATGATGTGGGTAAAATGTAGATTTTGGAGTAATAGATATACGTATTATAGTCTCTTCCTCAATATTCACCAAATGATAACTTGCTGAACTATTATCCATAATGTCTTCTTCTTCTATTAACTTTATAAGAGTGTCTATATCTTCTTTATTACTATCTATTTCTTTCCCATAAAAAAATATTTTTTAAAATCAATGAGCGTATGTACCTATTTAGATTTAAGAATAATGAAAATTCATCTGATTGACCAGTAGGGCTATATCAAATACAAAAATCTTACCATCATTAAAGGTAGACCAAAGGCTATCTATATATGAACATTGTTTCCAACATTTCTGTTTGCTGGCCCAATTCCATCAATCCTTTATATGATTTTTAAGAGAACTCATATGAGAGAATTTGTATTATTTTATTTTTTTTTTTTTTATATTTCAGATTTGCTATATATCATATTCATATTGAGATCATCATATCGATATATGTTTTTATACGTATAGATTTTTTAGATATATGTATCAATATTAAAGTATTTCTTTGCTGCTTGTGAGCCATTGTTTCATGTATATATAATTATTTATTTAGATTCAGGAACTGAATTTACCACTTGTTTCTTCTTTTTTTCTTACTTGTAATATTAACTATTACTATATATATATATATATATGTAATATTACCTATTACCTGTTATATTACCTACTAGCACATATATGTAATAGTACCTATTACCTGTTATACTACCTTCTAGCACATAAGTAATATTACCTATTACTTGTTATTTTTTCCATTACCACATATATATAATATTACATATTACCTGTTATATTACCCATTACCACATTTAAGTAAAATTACATATTACCATTTATATCACCCATTACCACATATATGTAATATTACCTATTGCCTGTTATATTACCTACTAGCACATATATGTAATATTATCTATTACCTGTTATATTACCTTCTAGCACATAAGTAATATTACCTATTACTTGTTATTTTTTCCATTACCACATATATGCAATATTACCTATTGCCTGTTATATTTACCGTTACCACACATATGTACCTATTATCGGTTATATTACCTACTAGCATGCAAGTAATATTATATTACCTGTAATATTACCCATTACCACATATATGTGATATTACCTATTATGTTGTGAAGCAATGCAGCACTAGAAATAATAGAAAATAGAACTTTAACAAAAGTTCTGACAAAACTATTATGGAAAAATAAAAAAGAAAAATTGCAAAATCAATAACAATATACTGCTTTAGGGATTTTCCATTGTAATAACATATTATGAATGTTTGTATTCACCTTAGCCATCCATACAGACAGAAACAAGCTGCATTATATCTCCAGGTGCTTGGTAAGATATTGATGCTGAATTACTGTCCTTAGCAGAAACCAACTGCACCAACCACAGGGGACAAATGAGCAATCCCACTGACTTAACTGTGACATTTCCTACTTTAATGCTTAAGAGGTCTACAGTGCATTAGAGAGCAATGAACTTGGGACCTCTCTAGCATTCAAGAAGTTAAATTAATGGGTATTTTTATTGGTTCCCTATAGTGCCCAATAATTGTACCAGTTCCTCTTAGTACATCAGCATCAGTATTACCTTTTTTGGAGCTATAAAATTTAGCCGCAGGCATTGAAAATATAAAAACTGAATTCTGATGAAAGTTTAGATACAAACACTTTATGAAAAAAAAAAAAAACAAATGATAAAAAATGACAAGTAAATTATAAAGATAGAACAATGATAAAAGTAATAAATATTTTATGGAGAAAAAAATAATAATTGAATAATATACTACTTTTGTAATTTTCCCAAGCAATAAGAGGATATTAGTCTTACCTGTTAAATCCTTTTCTCTTAGTCCATACAGGTTACTGGTAACTCAGGGAGGAGCTCCGCCCCTTAGTAGGCAGGAACAATTCTCAAAGTGTATGCAGGTGGTGGAGCCTACCTTCCCTCCTTGGCTGCAGCTAGCCAGTAAGCTGCAGAAAGATTTGAGACACTATGACTAGATAGTAGAAGTGAAGAAGACTCCTGTGAGCATGACCCCAAAGGACCCCCACGGTCTGCCACAGGAGAGTCAAGCATGGTCTCTTGACAGGGTGGGAGACCAGTAACCTGTATGGACTAAGAGAGAAGGATTTAACAGGGAAGACTAAAATCCTCTTTTCTCTGTCGTCCAATACAGGTTACTGGTAACTCTGGGATGTCCAACCATTAAGTTTCCCACAGACGACCAAGTGGCCGCTTTGCATAACTGATCAGCAGAGGTCTGATTCTTGTAAGCCCAAGAAGCCCTAAGAAATTGAGTAGAATGAGACGTGACCCTGAAAGGGACAGGCTTCTTCCTTAGCTCAGAAGCCTTGCAAATATTGGACTTGATCCAAGAAGCAATAGTCACCTTGGATGCAGGTCTTCCTGCCCTGGGACCCTCAGGAATGATGAACAGCGCATCAGATTGCCTGATAGACTCAGTGTGATGCACATAAAACTTGAGACAACGCACCACGTCTAACAAGTGGAGATCCCTCTCCTTGTCAGAGGTGGGGTCAGGTCAGAAAGAGGGAACCACAATCTCCTGATTGATGTGGAACTCAGAGACCACCTTCGGCAGAAACTCCTTAGAAGCACGAAGCACCGCCTTGTCCTTATGAAACACCAAATAGGGTGGTTTACAGGACAGAGCATGTAACTCCTCGACATGGCAAACTGAAACAATCACCAGGAAACAATCACCCACGTCAACAGGTGTAAGGGAATAGTAGCCAAAGACTCAAAGGGAGGGTGCTGAAGAACGCCCAAAACCAAGTTAAGATCCCACTGGGGAGTGGGAGACTTGAAAACAGGATGAGTATGAGCAACACCCTGGAAGAAAATCTTGACATCAGGAAGGATGGCAATGCATCTCTGAAAGAAAACAGAGAGAGCAGACGTCTGAACCTTAAGGGAACTGAAACTGAGGCTCTTATCCACACCGTCCTGCAAAAAGGCCATGACCGTAGGAACAGCAAAGTCCTGAGACAGGTCCCTGTCAGAGCACCAGGACAGAAAGGTCGACCAGACATGATGGTAGATCTCAGAAGAAACAGGCTTGCGGGCACTGAGCATAGTAGCCACCACACCAGGAGAGAAGCCCTTCTTCTTCAATATTGAGGATTCAATTTCCAAGCCCCCAAAGATAGCCAATGAACACCCTCCTTCCACAGGTAACCCTGTAGAAGAAGGTCTGGACAGTAGGGGAGCCGAACAGGCTCTGCCACTGACAGATCCAAGAGCTCAGGAAACCAAGACTGATGAGGCCAGTACGGAGCAATCAGAATGACTAAGCAACGCTCTAGTTGCAATTTCCGTAACACCCTGTGCAACATGGGAAGTGGAGTAAAGATGTAAGCCAGAGGAAAGACCCATGGAATGGACATTGCATCCACTGCTAGAGCCAGGGGGTCTCACCAATGAGAGCAGAACACTGGAACCTTCCTGTTGTGTCTCGTCACCATCAGGTCGATGTAAGGGGGATCCCATCGCTGAACAATGAGTTGGAACACCTGTGGGTGCAACTCCCACTCTCCGCTGTCCACTGAGTGTCGACTGAGGAAGTCCGCCATGACATGGTCTACGTCTGGAATGTGCACTGCAAATATAGCAGGCATGTGTTCTTCTGCCCAGGACAAAATATCCTTGACCTCTAACCAAGAAGCGAGACTTCTTGTTCCTCCTTGCTTGTTGATGTAAGCCACAGCCGTGGTGTTGCCAGACTCCACTCGAACCGGATAGTCTTCTAGCTGAGATGTCCAATGTCGCAGGGCATGAAATATCGCCCGAAGCTCCAAAATGTTGATCAGAAGGAGGGACTCCTCCGGAGACCACCGATCCCTGAGCGCTCAAGCGACCCAGGACTGCACCCCAGCCAGAGAGGCTGGCATCCACCGTCACCTTGGTCCAAAAGGGCACCAGAAAGGACTTGCCCTTCAGCAGGTTGGAAAGGCCGAGCCACCATGGCAAGCTCGGTTCCACGTGAAGAGGAAGAGAAACAAATGTCTTCAGAAGATCCTGTTGACCCTAGCACACCTGGATCACGAACCTCTGGAGCTCCCTGGTGTGCGCCATGGCAAACAGAACCGCTTCTATGGTTGATATGAATTTTCCCACCAGAGATGACAGCTTCTGGACTGGAAGTGGATCCTGAGACAGAATCACTGAAACCCTGTGGACGATCTGGTGAGCACTTTGTCCGTGAAGAACACCATGCTCTTCAGAGTGTCGAAGAGAAGGCCCGTGAAGACCAGACACTGGGATGGGACAAAATCGGACTTGTCCAAGTTGATGATTCACCCGTGATGTGTGAGAGTCTGAATGCAGTTCTGAACTTGCTGACGAAGGAGTTCCGCAGAGGGGGCTTTCAGAAGCAAGTCGTCAATATATGGAGTAACTCTGATGCTGTTCCGATTGAGGATGGATACCAAGGCACCCAGGACAAGGTTGAAGACCTGAGGAGCTGACATTAGACCAAATGAAGAGCTAAGAACTGAAAATGTCCCCTGTCACAGGCAAACCGGAGGTGCTGCCGGCTCTCTGGATGAATGGCAATGTGTAAGTACGCATCCTGAAGATCCAGAGAAGCAAGGAATTCCCCTGGGGACATGGCAGCAATCACTGCGCAGAGACTCCTGACAATATTGAGTCCGGGTCACAAAAGAATTGAGATCCTTCAAGTCCAAAAAAGGGTGACAACCGCCGTCCTTTTTGGCGACCACAAAGAGGTTTGAGTAGAAACCTGAACCCCTGTCCTGGATAGGTACTTTCTCTAGAACATCTTTGTCCAGAAGAGCCTGAACAGCGCTGTCAAACAGACAGCGTTTCTCTGTACCTTGAGAAGTGTGAGAAGGATGAAATGGATCTTGTACCCTTCTGTCACTACCTGTAAAACCCATGGGTCTGTCACAGAGTCCTCCCAAATGCTGTGATAGTGTCGCAGACGACCACCCACAGCGGAGTGTGGACCTGGGTTTGGCGAGTCATGCCAAAGAAGTCTTGGAAGCCTTGGGCTTGGAGGAGACCTTGGGCTTCAATTGTTGTTTGGGCTTGGAGGAGGTACACTGAGCTGAGGGAACCGTCTGGTTCACTGGATGTGTCTCATTCTGAAAGGAACTAAAAAACCGGTTACCCTTAAGCGGCAATTTCTTCCTGGGAACCAAGGGTAAAAAAGTACTCTTACCCCCTGTGGCCTCACTGATCAGACCCAAACAAAGAGGTACCCTGAAAATGCAGGGAAAGTTAAGGCTTTCTTAGAAGCAGTGTCAGCAGACCAGATCTTGAGCCAAAGAGCTCGTCTGGCCACCACAAACATGGTGGAAACCCTAGCTACCAAACGGATGACATCAAATAAGGCAGCAGAAACATAATGCTGTGCCTCAGATATGTTGGCAAGAAGGCGCAACTTATTCGAAGTGCATCCTGACGGACTGAGCTGTTCAGTCCAGACCGTAATGGCCCGGTTCACCCATGCAGCGGCAAACGCTGGACGCATAGCAGAACCAGCAGTGGCAAAAATGGACTTAAGGGAAACCTCAGGTTTCTTGTCAGTCCAGTCCTTCAGAGCAGAGGCATCAGAGACTGGCAAGGCAGTAGATTTAGATAGCCTGGATATAGGGGCATCCACTTTGGGGGGATGAACCCACTGAGCAAGCGCAGCCTCAGAAAAGGGGTAAAGCTTGGCAAATGTTTTGATCAGGCTCTCAGCGGAGGGTTCAGGATCAGCCTCAAAAGAGTCCCCAAAAAACTGAGAGGACCCCAACACAGAACATTCCTCAACATCTGAATCCACCAGCAGTTCCTTCTCAGAGGAATGTGACACGTCAGGTACTCCCTTAGGTTTGGGCAGGGAAGACCTGACTGAGGAGGGGTCTGCCAAGACTGAAAGGCCCCCTATAACTGGGATAGAAAGAGTTGCAATGTGTACATAAGGTCCCTAGTCGCATCCTTGAACTCTTGCACCCAAGCTGGCTCTATTGCATGGCTGGAGGTCCCTGGAATGTTGTCAGGGACATCAGAACATGCTGGGCATAAATGACCTGAAAATTCTCTAGGTAGCCCTGAGTGACAGGAAGAGCAATGTGCAATGGGGGATACAAAGACCCCAGCCTCCTTAGTCTTAGGTCTAGCCCCAAGCTCCAGCGGTATAGAGATTCTCACAGTGTCAAAATAACCTACTGTACAATAAATCACCCAATTATAGTGTGTAGGATTAAAGTTTCACCCCAGAAATTGCCAATATAAACTTATCTGGCAAGCGAAGGGTTAATCTGCAGAGGAGAGAAGGAGAGTCCAAGCCCTGAGTAGGATACTCGCCCAGAAACGCTCACAAAATGGCTGCCGTGGCGGAAGCCAATCAGAAACAAGAGAGTGATGCAAACGCTCAAGGGAAATGTAGTTTTTCCCAAAAAGTACCCTAAACATTGCCCAAAGCCCCCTGAGCCCCCCAACACATTAGGAACATGATCCGGATGATAAGAGCAAGGGTAGACAAGAAAAATGAGCCATCTCTGAAGTCGCTAAGTTAAACGGTTGCAGAGATACGTCCCAAACAGTACAGTCCCATAGAAGTGAATGGAGAAATGGCGTCTATGTGGTAAAGCGCGCCTTAAAGGTGCGGTACTCAAATTTCACAAATATTAAAGTAAAACATAAAAAGGTGTAAATCATCAATAGAACATGTGAGGATACCCAAGAAACACTAACCCAGAAGGAAAAGTGTTAGAAAAACCCCAATAAAGTGTCAAACCAGCAGTTAAGGGTTAAGTTACCACATAAACCTGCTCCAAACACCCAAAAGACATACAGATATACCCAGTGAGTGCAGGAGTGTGCAACAGGAACTCCAGGAATACACCCCTGTGCGGAGGGGCACTGTGGGACAAATGGACCTGCAACACTCAAAGGGTAGCTCAACTTTCCTGCAAATCTTCTGTCTTCAGTTTACCATGTAGCAAGAAGTACCTCAGTGGGTAACTACTGGGGAAGCACTTGAAATCAAGATTTCCCCCTCAGGGCTTAAGGTCCACAAAAAGCACCTGGATACTGAGCTAGCCACATCTAAGGGCATTGTCAGTCATGGTAATTTGTCTAATGGTCGTATTACATATCTAACAGAAAAATAAAAAAATATTCCAAAACTATAGCAGAACTGTTCTCAGCCTGGTGTTGTCTTCACTGAGGAACAAATCTTTCTGGAGCTGATTGGTAGCTGCAGCCAAGGAGGGAAGGGAGGCCCCACCCCCTGCATACACTTTGAGAATTGTTCCTGCCTACTAAGAGGCAGATCGCCTCCCAGAGTTACCGGTAACCTGTATTGGACGACAGAGAAAAAATGTTATGAATGAATCTATTCACTTATACCAGTCGTACAGTTGGAAACAAGCTGTATTATGTCCTCAGGTGCTTGGTAAGTGACTGCAGACAGTGACATTAAGTGCATCCGTAAGATGAACTACTGACATATAAAGCATGTAAAACAATGAGACAGGAAGTATGCCCCCAGAAAAACTAATCACTTTTTAATGTCTATCTCATTATACACACATACATTCCTTTTAGGTCTGTGCTTGAGGCTTTTACTTTGAAGCATATTAATAGAGGATATTCACTTGTATCAGGTTAAACCAATATCCTTGCCTGGCAACATCAGAGGAAAGCTTACAGATGTTAACATGTCACCAAGGTAAAAATTGCAAACTATAGTGCTTCATTGGTAAAGCTCCCCTCTAGGCTACACAAGACATGATCTTAAATGGAGCAGAGATTCTAATTTGTCCCTGTACAACATTGGTAAGTAAGGCACGCATTCTAAGATGCCCTAGCAAACAGAAATTATATTCCCATTTCACTTCAAAGAAGTGGGAAAATAATAATAATTAAAAAAAAAAAAAAAATTATATATATATATATATATATATATATATATATATATATGTATATATATATGATTTTCCCAATAAATTAAAAAAATTGTATTCCCACAGCTGTGAGATTTTCATTCAAAAGTTATTGTAGCTCAAATGCACTTTATTTATTTGATGATTGATATTTAATATGCTTTTAGCAATAGTAAGGCAATAGACAATGGCTTTCCACAGGAAGTGACGAGAACAGCATCGTCATGTGACCACACTTGGTAAGGAATTTGCTGTGTAATAAAAATAAGTTTCAATAGTGAACATTTTTTAAAAATCTCCCAGCTGACGGAATAACCATGTTTTTCTAAAACAAAAAAAACAATAACATTTGTTTTTACTAAACAAAAATTGTGCACTCAAAGGGTGAAACTCAGCCTCTAAAATGGGTGTGACATGTTTTTTGGTCCTTGATGAAAGTCATACTCATTGACTGAAACCTGGGATTTTTTTTATGCCCAAATACATTCTTTATAGCAAGTCATGCCAGGTGTGCTCTGTGATCAAGATGGAGAGATGTGGTGGGAGATGCACTAAAGGTCAATAAGGGGCCAGCATTGTGATACGGTGGTGAATTTGTGCCGATGCTATATCAACAGTATGCACTGAGACGTCTTCTCCATCATATGCCTGTGAATCTGCCACCAATCCATCACAATCCTCCGACATTGCCATGAATCCTCAATGCCTTCAACAGGTTTATGATTTAGCTCTAATTAATTTAACAATGGTTCACTTGCATATAGAAATGCAGTTTAATGAACCATTGTCATAATCATGTGGATTTGTTTATATGTTAAAGTGGCTGTGTGCCACATGCACTAAACTCCGATTGCTGCCAATCCCAGTTTGCCAAGCCCAGTTTGTGGGCTCTGCTACAAAGCAGAGATAGCAGCTGCCCTCCATTAACCCTTTCAGTGGCATAGAGATATGCACTGCATACACCTGGGACTGTGAAAGGGGTATGCCTTTTGTACGGGAATCTTCCCACTTAGGTAGGATTGCACATTTAATTTCAGTTCACATGACTAAAAGTCAAGTAAAAAGTCAAGATGGCAACAATAATGCCATCTGCAGCATCTCTAGGGTCCATTTAATGTGTACACTGCACTTTTCTTTCATAGTGTAAAAAGATACAATAGGCAGGCCTGCTCGTGAAAAAGTGTCCCTGATTTTTTACGGAAATGTTGTCAGGTATAGAATTGGTTCTTTATTGCTTTGTGCATATGGTTCACTGTATTACGCATTGCCTCCTCCCCACCACCGTTTATAATATTCATTTAATAACTGTTTTATAAGATGAAAACATACCTTGCAATGGCAATATTTTCACTCCAAACTCTTCCAGGTAACCCAGTGATCGTATTAAATCAAGTTCCTCTTGAATCACACTGGGGCAGTCGGTAATTAATTGTAAGCAGCTCCTGTGATAGAAAAATGCAACAAAATTCTTGCTATAAATCATATCACTGCTTTCAAGAGGTTCTGTCAAGCCCAGCTTCCTCCAATCGAGAAAGCCAAAATGTATAATGATACTGTATAATGCTGTATAACAATACTTATAATACTGTAGAACGATACTGTATAATACTGTATAACAATACTGTATAATAACAATGTATTTCAACACTGGATAATACTGTATAACAACACTGTATAACACTGGTTAACAACACTGGATAATACTGTATAACAACACTGTATAACACTGGTTAACAACACTGGATAATACTGTATAACAACACTGTATAACACTGGTTAACAACACTGGATAATACTGTATAACATTGAATAACAAAACTGGATAACAACACTGGATAATACTGTATAACACTGAATAACAACACTGGGTAATACTGGATAGCAACACTGGATAATACTGTATAACACTGAATAACAACACTGGATAAAAACACTGGATAATACTGTTTAACACTGAATAACAACACTGGATAATACTGGATAGCAACACTGGATAATACTGTGTAACACTGAATAACAACACTGGATAATACTGGATAGCAACACTGGATAATACTGCATAACACTGAATAACAACACTGGATAATACTGCGTAACACTGAATAACAACACTGGATAATACTGTATAACACTGAATAACAACACTGGATAAAAACACTGGATAATATTGTTTAACACTGAATAACAACACTGGATAATACTGGATAGCAACACTGGATAATACTGCATAACACTGAATAACAACACTGGATAATACTGTATAACACTGAATAACAACACTGGATAAAACACTGGATAATACTGTTTAACACTGAATAACAACACTGGATAACACTGGATAGCAACACTGGATAATACTGCGTAACACTGAATAACAACACTGGATAATACTGTATAACACTGAATAACAACACTGGATAAAACACTGGATAATATTGTTTAACACTGAATAACAACACTGGATAATACTGGATAGCAACACTGGATAATACTGCGTAACACTGAATAACAACACTAGATAATACTGTATAACACTGAATAACAACACTGGATAATACTGTGTAACACTGAATAACAACACTGGATAATACTGGATAGCAACACTGGATAATACTGCGTAACACTGAATAACAACACTGGATAATACTGAATAACACCACTGGATAACACGGAATAATACTGGATAACAACACTGGATAACAACAGCTCAAACTATTACACATCTCAGAAAAAACCACGGGACCTTATAACATGAGGAGCAATTCTGGAGTAAACCAAGTGAAACTTAGGGGAGAAAACAGCCTACTAATTTAAATGGGGCTTTTAACCCTTAAAGTGTTAATAATGTCTAAAAAAAAGTTTTTTTGCATTTAGAAGAGCTTAAAAAGCTGAGCTAAATGAAAAAAAATGTATCTCTCAAACCGCTATGGTTTAAGAGATACGGGCGTTTAAAGTTTGATTTCTCCTACTGACAGCTGTAAAGCTGTCAGTAGGAGATCCGTGTCGGTCGACACGGAGGAGCTTCAGAAGTGCCGCAATCTTGTTACTTACAAGGAATCCCTTCATTGGAATGGTCTAAAACGTGTGCTTGAACACCAGCTGTCAGTAGGAGACAGCGAACTTTAAACGCCTGTATCTCTTAAACCATAGTGGTTTGAGAGATACATTTTTTGCATTTAGCTCAGCTTTTTAAGCTCTTCTAAATGCAAAAAACTTTGTTTTAGACATTACTAACACTTTAAATGCTAGAAAGGTCTCCCAAAGCATTGCTTGACAATGTGTTGGAGACCTGTCAAACATTCAAGGAGTTAAAAAAGGCAAATTAAAGCCATGGCAAATGAGGTGATTTTTATTTGCCCCTAAGGTTCAACTGGTTTGCTTTAGATCTGTTCCTCGTTTCTTCTGTGTGAGGTCCAGTATTTTGAATCTAATCAATAATTTGAATAGTGATTCCAATCAAAAGATTAAAAAAAAAAAAAAAAAAAAAAAAAATTATATATATATATATATATATATATATATATATATATATATATATATATATATTATATATAATCAGAATGGATGTGTCAGAGTATCAGACATTTTCCCACTGTCATCATGACATAAGGAACACATTTAGCTGCAGTCAGGAGGAACTTTAGCTGGAACCCCCTTTTCAAAGTACCCATTGTCTAAGTATCTGCGAGTCTATAGGAGAGAGGTGCATGCATATCCAGTTGGCTTGCTTTTATAAACAAATGTGATGGCATTGCTTCCTAATAGTGTTTTGTTTTCATTCTCAGGAATGTGCCCCCTACTGTTATAACCAAGATTCTTCTTCAGACACCATTTTCAATGTAACCCTTTCTGGTGCATGCTCCCTGCTGCTGTACCTAGGACCCTGCTTCAGACTCCATTTTCAATTTAACCCTTCCTGGTTATGTCCCTTGTTGCTCTACCTAAGATTATGCTTCCTACTGCAGTTTCAGTGTAAACCTTTCTCTTATGTACTTACTGCTAGTGTACCTAAAACTGCTTCAGACTCAGTTTCAGCCAACCTTTCCTGGTGTATGTGTGCTCTCTGCTGCTCTACCAAAGACCGTGCTTCAGACACCATTTTCAGTTTAACCTTTTCTCCTTCTCTGCTTATGACTCAAATTTCAATGCAATATTTTCTGGTATGTACTCCCTGTTGATTTGTACCCTGTTTCTACGTATCTCAGAGTTTAGACAATAGCATTTGACAGGAGACATGGATAGCAGCATCCCAACCACCTAAAGGCAATAGGCAATTAAACAAGGGGGAAGGAATCAAAAGTGAGGAACAAGAAAGGGGAGAAGAGAGGGAAAAAGAACAAAAAACAGATATTTAAAGAAGATGGAAATATCTATCATAAGCTAGGTTTGCCACTTTAGCAGTTTTCTGAATCCTTGTTCCATTCCCCTCCTAATGAACATATTAATTCTATCTATTGTATACGGTCCATTCGGAATCTTGATGGCGATACTAAACAACAAACTCTCCCAGCCCCAGTCATCAAAGCAACCACCAAGTCACACTTTCACTATAAGCTCAAAGCAAGCTTCTGTATATTAATACGTGCCCCAGCAAATGACGTACAATCCAACCCTGTCCCTCAAATTGTAACAAAAGTACTTCCACATTTAAAGAGACAGTAAAGTCAGGATATAAAGTTAAAGGGATAGTAATACTTCGTTTTAACTTTATTTTATTTTGTAGGCATTAAAAAAACATGAAGAATGATATAAGTCTTATCTCTCAAACCTTTATGGTTTATGGGATATTCACAAGCAAAATTCCCCTCCCCACCCCTTTTACCTAGTGTAAGCCATCTCTTCTCAGATGTGAGTCTGGTTGTATGACAGTACAGATAACAGAAGGGGACAATTTTCTTTGTATGAAAACAATGAAAGCCCTTCCCCCCTTGACAAGTTTTTCAGCTTTTTCCCTTATCTTAATTGAAGATTGTCCCTCTCTGCAGTCTACCTGGGCACCTCCCTTCTGATCTGGTTGAACGGGGGGGATACTTTGTTTGTGAATATCTCTTAAACCATAAAGGTTTGAGAGATAAGACTTATATCATTCTTCATGTTTTTTTAATGCCTACAAAATAAAATAAAGTTAAAACAAAGTATTACTATCCCTTTAAGATCAATTATTCATTATACTTTTTATTGAACGGTACCTTTGTAAATATCTATATAGCTGCTGTCTTCTTGTAATTTTATTTTTAAGTTTCCTCTTCCTCCCCTTTTCCCTACATCACACAGTCTCTCCTCAAATATGAAAGCTGGTCCAGACTGATCTCAAGAGGGAAACTATAGTCTCAACATAAGGAAAACCCTGCTACCATTCATCAAGGGGGTCAGAGTTTTCCTTATACTGACAGATGCAATATTGTTCGATCTGTCTGGTCAAGCAACCGGCTTTCAGATCCAAGGAGATACTGCGTGATGTGTGGAAAAGGGGTGGAAACCTATAAATAAAATTACAAGAAGACAAGAACGATATGGACATTTACAAAGGTACCGTTCATTATAAAAAGTATAATAAATAATCAATCTTAACTTTATTTCTTGACATTACTGTCACTTTAAAAATAATTAACTTTTGTTCATTGCAAAATAAACAGTATACTGGCCAAAATGGATGAAACAAAAGTATGGTATTATACGTAGAAACCAAAAATCCTTATACTTATCAAACCCTGGCAGAGCCCTAAAATAATTGCAGGAGACTGGCAGAGTAAGCATGATACATTTATTGATTAACTGAGTGGCTCTGGAATGCAAGCATGCAAGATAAATAGGTCTCTTCTTCAGACACGATGAGAATGAAGGCTGAATACACAATACATGACTTTTATAGTTTTATACTAATGTATCGTGCATTCAGCCTTCATTCTTCTTATCCCTGAAGAAGAGACCTAATTGTCTTGAAAGCTTGCATCCTAGAGTCACTCAGTTAGGCTACAGCAATAAAAGCCCTGAAAAATTAGTGACAGCAACAACAATTGATTTCTATTTTGATAGGATGGTTCAAATTGTCAAAACTTCTTGCTATATGATGTTTCCAGACTTTTGCGAACAACACTAACCACCTGGTTGTATAACTCTTGCCCAGATGTCCTCAGAAAATAACTGCAGCTTGGTGTTTGCAAGTCGGATGCAACACACGACAACAGTTCATTACAACCACTTTTTTCAACAAAAGAAACATGCAGCATGTCAATCGCCAACATTTTGTCAAGTTTGCCATTTCATAGGCATACTGTTGGATTATTTTTGTGAACTCTCGGAATTCTTTTGAACAATTCATCAAGCATGGGTTGGCAGCACATAGAATATCTGTGTAACATAATTGTTTCAACAACATGATTACAGGAGGTGGTGGTGGAGTGTGTTGTGGGGACTCCAAGACTATCCTCCAACTCATCCTCCTCCATGCTTTGCTACTGTACAACAGTAAGAAAAATGGTTGTTACTGTAACTGACATAAGTGTTGTCCCACTATAGGAATGCTTCTACTATTGCTAATCATTTTATTTCTTATGCACCGCTGGTGTGTCTTACAATCAGAAATATGGTTGCACTTCGGATGGGATATCACTTAGGAAATGCCTTGATGTGATTCTGCTCTCGCCTTGCTAAAATGTTGTTGGTTATTAAGATCCAACTGATAACAGGAGAGTTAGGTTTTGGATTGTGAGTGAGGCATCTCCATACTGAATATTTCATATACACTGAGGGGTTCTTAAGGCACAGCAACTACTACTTCTATTACTCCTACAGGGGCTAGGCATGTTTACTAGTTCAGAGTCAGACTTTCCATGTGCTCTGTAACAGAGTTTATCACCACAAATCTTGCAGTAATGGGAGATTGAGCCTTTTCCTTTCAGTTAATTTTTTGGCCATATAGTCATCACTCTCATTCAACCTCATCTGTACCAGAAAAGGTGGACAGTAGAAAGGCATACTCTACATCAACATTATCGTTATATGATATGATATGAAGCATCACCTGCGTCAACTGTTGTTTTCTTTTAACTAAAGTTAGTAATAGTGCAACCTAGTATCCAGACAGTTATTCTGTTACATTCCGTGGAAGAAAGAATCCACTGGTTGCAGGTCTACATACAATGTAATAGTAAGAGTCTCACTACCCAACAAAAGTTTGAATTGCTTTTGAATAAATCAGCTGCCAGGGAGTACCCTTATTGTACTCAGAAGGAAAAGACCTACAATATAATACTGCATTGCATATGTTTTCATTCTTTCTTTTTATTTCATAATAACATTTTTGTGATTTAAGAAAGACTTCCTTAGCAGCAGTGGGTTTAGAGCTACTTCACAATCTTTCCCTGTTTGTTAATTTGCATTGCAGTCAGTGTACATGCAAGAAGATGTAATAACAAGAAGTGTTCTGTATATTGTTGCAAAGAAATATGATTTCTACTGCAGAGTACATTCAGAAACTGTACAAATAGAAACGTACGTCTTGACAGAGCATGAGATGCTAGTGTATCAAACGCCTTCTGACAGAATGCTTCAGGAGATCGGCCTACATAATAACAGAAGAATGCTTGGGACATTGTAAATCAAATTTTAGGCAGACTTGAAAAATAAGACTTTTCCACTACTTCATAAAAAAAATATGAAGCCTTTTCTTTTGTAACTTTATAATGCATGTCTTATCTCTTCAGGTTTTGATGTCAAACAATTAAATTTATTTATAAAGACGGAAGGTTGGATTTTTTTTTTCGTTTGTCTTTTTTTTTGCGGCAGCATGCAGTGGTTCACAGTTCAGGCACATTTTTTTCCAAAAATAAATTATCCTATATGGCATTTAGTAAAATATAATATACTAGTTGAAGAGCCCGTTACACGGGCCACAGTGCCACTGCCATTTGCCATGGGGTCCAGCTCTGTATCAGCCGCGGTGAGGGCAGTCTCTACTGCGCATGACTGCATCGTTACACACATTTTAGCAAATTATTATATAGGATATACTACTGACACCTATTTTTATTGGGAAAAGGCCTTGTAAGATAGTAGTTACTGATAATAATATGTCTATGTCAAAAAGTAAATAGAAGTAATTATGGGAAAAACTAATAGCACTCCAAGGCAAAAAAATTTGTGAAAAAAAATGTGAATGTTGAGTTTGATATGTATGTTAATGGAATGATATGCATGTTTATGTAATTAATGTTTATGGAATGATATGCATGTTTATGGAATGATATGCATGTTTATGGAATTAATGTTTATGGAATGATATGCATGTTTTATATGCATGTTTATGGAATGAAATGCATGTTTATGTAATGATTTGCATGTTTATGGAAGCTGTAATACACAATATGCTAATTTTCATTATTTTATTGTAAGAGCTAAGAATTACAATATGTATCTATTTGTTCCCTTGAAAAATTACCTATAAGACATTAAGGATGTCTTTAACCCTTTGAGTGCCAAAGGGTTATGCACACATTGTCCCCTAAGGTGAAGTTGGTTTGCCCCAGAATTGATCTACTTTTCTTTTGAACATGGAGCCCTCTGGCTCCACAGCAGTACAATGGTTGACTACAAAAGGCAGGTATAAGGCTTTTATTCACATGGGTGACAAAACTGACTTGGCCCCCTCCGACAGTGCTGTTGTGCATGTGGTTCACTAACCTCTTTAATGCAGGAGAGGCGTGTCTTCTGGTCAGCACACTTGAGAGCCAGTTAGAATTACTGCCTGTTGCTCATGTGGGTTGGCCATTCATTTGACGTTGCTTTGAGAATCAATCTATAACTCTGCTCATGTGAAAGGTCTGCCGGTTGCCCCCGTAAGCAACAAAGCAGACTTTCCTTACTGCAGATATATTCCTGAGTGAAAGAAGTAATATTTCTGCAAGCCAGAGTTTGGTGCTATCGTACTGGTGAAAGTCACCCCAAGTTAAACCATGTTAGCTGTCACCACGAGTCAAGAAGCAAGAACGTTCATGGATGCTAGCTTAGAGGACAAGTCACTTAAAAGTAAGTGACCATTTTATTTTATTGGTTTTTTTTTTAAGTAATGCTATTATTTTAACCCCTTGGATTCTAGATAGATCTGCAATACATTTCTTGTCTGCGGCCTTTCTGAATAGTCGAGGGTGTGAATACTTCTCATTAAATGAGCTGTTTTCATCTGGTCACTTATTAAAAAAAGAAAAAAAAGTTATCAAATCAGATTTAATAAAGCATAAGAGGGAAGTATTTTTAATTAATAATAAAGAATACCAGAACATGAAGACATCATCTAAAGTTAGAGGATGGAAGACTCTGTTGTAAGGTATCTTTACAGAAAACTCTCCCACTAAAGAATACAAGAGAACCAAATATTGTAATGTAAACGAGGCCATTCTACTGCTGTAAGAACAATACACATTTAGACAGCTCCTTCTGTTTACCCGTTGAGTGCAAATTGTCCCCTAAATAGTGTAAATAAAATAACACTGGTGTTAATAATCTGAGAGTTTATAATCACTGAACTGTGATAATCCTATGAATTAAGGTCTCTCTATTGGTTAAAAATAAATAGAATGATAACTGATAGCTGATTTTCTTCATAGACTGCACATATCTGGTCTAATTTAGCATCAAGTTTATCTAGATTTGTTTTGTATATATCTTTTTCTATCAGATTTTTGAATATAATCATATTATCACTCATCACAATAGAAGACTAGATTTAGTCCTCTTATTTTGGTTAACCCACTAATACAAGGTTTCCACATCGATATCAATACTGTTCTTTCTTATACATTTATACAATTTAATTGAAAAATGCCAATTTTGGTGCAGCTAGGTATAGACTATGTCTAGTCAATTTCAGGCTGTTGGATCGGTTTCAAATAAAGGAAATGGCAAAAGTTCTGTTAGAATTTTTTTAAGAAAAAAATATATTACTATGTGCTGCACCAATATTGGTCTGAGTTTTTAGTAAAGATGGAATCTAAACTGTAGATATACGTATATATGCATTTAGAGTAGGTTCTAGTTAGGTGCCATTACCTATACGATATAAAGTCAATTTAACCCAGAAAATTACACTCTAAATGATAATGAAGATATCAGATGCTTTGTAGGGCATCCCATCTAAACAAGTTAGAAAATAATTTAGGTCACCTAACCTGAGTGTTATGGAGGTTATTAGATAACTATTGAGGCATATGTTTGGCTATTATCACCAATTTAGAAGAATAAAAGGTTTAAAAGGTATTCTTATTTTGATATTATATTATTATGTATTATGTTTAGGCATGCTGGAACCGATACAGAGTAGGTACTACCACCACCACTGTGTATGTGATAAAGATGGATGAAGGTGAAAGGTGAAGCACTATAAATTACTCAGTAATATATTTATTAAACAGAGGATTTTCTTTTAACTTCAATAAAATGAGATAACTACATTTGCATTTGGAAGAATGAAGTATGGTATATGTGTTGTAATTTAAACAAACTAAACATATATTTGCATATAAGCCTATTATGTGCATAAAAATGTTGCTAGCCTGAACCTGAACACAGTATTCCATGTAGCGGAGTTTGTGTTATTATACCATTGGGCTCCCTCCTCTTTTCTTTTTTCTGTATGTTCTGTGCCACTTGGAAGAGAATGTTGGTGGAGCAGTCTTTTGAAGTCACGTCTAGTTAACTTTATCTGGGACAGTTGCTTCCATATCAGGAGTTCTATTTGCTGTGACCCACATAAGTGCTATCTCAGTATATATTTTTAGGAGTACTTTGGTGGTAGATTATATTATTAATCTGATCTTGCACAGGGGGCACCCCTTGTTTTCTTCTATGTTTTTGTTGCGTTCAGGAAGACATCCACACTAAGTCGTTAATGGAATGTCCCAGGACTCACACAGTTGGCAACCACTAGAAACTTTGGGAAGATCTGTGTGAGTTGTTTATAAATTGGACCTTCCTTATTTCTTCATCCATCCTATATAATAATTCGCTAAAATGTGTTTAACGACAAAGTCATGCTCAGTAGAGACTGCTGTGCGTGCTGCAGTCATGCGCAGTAGAGATTGCCCGCACCACGGCTGATACAGAGCTGGATGCTCCAAAGGAATGTCCAGCTCTGTATCAGCTGCAGCACGGGTAGTCTCTACTGAACATGAATGCCCCGCGACCAGCTGGCAGGGGCACTGTGGCCGTGAAACTAGTTTTTCATATTTCACCAAGATTATTTCATAAGGACGTCAAAGAATTCCATTGTTATCACATTCATTGCATGTTTTATTCATCTCATTGCTGTGTCATCAATCAATTAATTGTTTTTATATATTGGTTACTAATAGGGAGAGCATGATTCATAGTATTACTATGATTTAATCATTATAAACTCATCCACATTATTAATACCACTGTTATTTTGTATGGACTACTTATGAACTGCTTCATTCTGCTATTTTTAAGCTTATTTTAGTGACCAACCCATGATTATTTCCTGCATTAATTAGGAGCATCCAGTCTATAGGATTGCATTGGCTGTGCTTCTCGGTATCTACTAAGTTATTGTTTTTGTATCAACTGAGAGACACTGAGACCAGTAGTCACTTGGTATTGTCTTTTTATTAGTTTTATCTGTGGCTGCAGTTTGTTTGGTATTGTTTCTCGTGTGAATAAACTTGGTGTTCATATGATTAGACTTTACTATCTTTGAGAGTCAGTCTATCTTTAATATTATTCAGTTTCCTGATTAGTGTTATGAATTTCAGTACTTCTGACACAAAACAACTCCACCACATGGGTAAAAAAATTGCCAAATATTCCCACTGATTTAAATGGGGCTTTTTACTCCTTGAATGCTAGAGAGATTGGAGATTGGTTAAAAGCCCCATCAATGGGGATTTTATATAGTCCTTTATTGTGCAGTTGGTTTTCTCAAGAATTTCAAAATGTTTCTTCTGGGCATAGGGCCCTATGAATTCTAGGAATAGTCATAACATTGCTCTGATGATTATGTAGAACTGAAATACATAAAAGTCTTAATTTGTTTAACAGAAGGAGCTGTCTGAGAGTGCATCATTCAGTACAGTGACCATACTTCCTTTTTGCCATTCAGGGACACTACATAGACGAGAGCAGCAGGGTACTTCTCCTAAGCTCTGGTGGGAATTCACTGCTGAGTAGTGTCTATGAGTTACAAATGTTATGTAGAGCTAAGATAGGAAGTGCCTGCACAGCATGCATTGATTAGCATAATCTACCCATCTAAATAACACAAAAAAATCTTCTGAATAGAAAATACATAACCGTTTCCATGTGATAAAGTGACTTGAAAGCCCCATTCAAATCTTTGATAATTTATAGGTCTCCTATGGTGCAGTTGGTGTTCTCCCCTTTAGCTTGTAGAATTTGGAGTTATGTTTCAGTTTCTATATAGAACATTAACACAACTTTCTACTTAATATCATAGAGGCAAATTAAAGGAACACTAATACCGAAAAAATGCATAAGGTTGATATAATATCACTTATTTGCAGCTAAAATTAATTGGACTTAAAATAGGAAGTAGGATGTGGGGCAGGAGTTGATCAAGAAAAGGGAAGCAGGATCCACTGGAGAAAAAACACCTCACAAATCAGTTCTGCAAAGAAGCAGCAAGAACACAGACATTTTGAATGCGATGACTCTGAAGTCCACTTAAAAGTGGCAGCTTCCCAATTCACCATCAACTTCTGGAGAATGATAAAAAATTAAAGCAGACTCTGATCTATAAGCATTGTCATCATGAGAAGGTGCCACTGGCCCATTCCTAGTTACTTAACCCCTCACTCTACACTAACAATGTTGAAATACCTCATATTCTTTATCTCTACAATTGAACTCCTCAATAAAATATCTGGCTCCTTCTCAGTTCACATTTCTCCTTTACTTCTACCTTTCACACTCACCTCTCCTCACCAACTCAACTTCCTCCACTCCTGTATTCCCCTTCCCTACACAAACAGGAAACCAAGTGCATACACACCATTATCTCCTCTACTGTGTCTCTCTTCTTCTTCTGTTACTGGAATATGGAGATATCTTACCAAACCATGGCCCACTTTCCCCTCACAGACCCTCTACCTCCAGTAAATATATGAATAAATCAAACCTGATCACCAATCCCAGTCTTCAACCACACTTTCTTCCTTTTCCCTGTGCTCTCTGGAATGCTCACTCCCTTATTAACAAATGTAACACTATGCATGATCCGTTTTTCTCTCGCTCTCTACAGTTCCTGGCTCTCCTCTCACTCCACTAAATGCACACTTGATCCACTTCCCTCTCGCCTCATCCAGTCCCCTCCCCCACACTAATACCCATACCATTACAGATATGTAACTCCTCATTTGCCTCTGCTACTTTTCCTGATGACTTTAAACATGCAATATTGACACCTATCCTCAAGAACAATTCACCTGACAACACCACACCCTCCACCTATCAACCAGTTTATCTCCTGCCTTTTCCCTCTAAGCTTTAAGAATCCATATCCTACTTATACCTGCTAAACCCATTACAATCTGGCTTCAACACAGCTCACTTCTCTCACTCTCTCCTCACATTAATGCTATCACCAAATCCTGATGCTTTCTCGTGTAAAAAAGCACAAAAATCAGCCCCTTCCACTGTTCCTCCATAGCCAAACTTCCTGCATAAGCAGTCATTGTATCCCGCATGGACTACAGTAACATTCTTCTCTCTGGCCTTCCTGCCTCCCAACTCCATTCACTTCAATCCATACAGAATGCTGCAGCATGAGTTACCTTACAGTCACCTAGGTTTGTCCCCTCAACCTCCAATCACTCCAATGGCTACCTATCAAACTCCAGATATCTTATAAAATACTGCTTCTCTCATTCAAGATGCTTCTCTCCTCTACCCCTTCCTACATTCCCACTCTAATCTCCCACTATACCCCATCCCGCCACTTATGATTAGCCCATAACATTCTTCTCTCTGCTCCTTCAAGTCTATAGCTCTCTCTCTTATCAAACCAGTTTCCATCATTGCTCCTTATCTATGGAATGCTCTCCCTCCCAGCCTACACCACTGCATTTCTCCTGAGGTCTTCAAGTCTAGTTTAAAATGACACCTCCTCGACAAGCTAGAAGGCACTGACTTCAAGACTCTTACTATTTACTTATATGATCCACAATCCCTACAGAAATAGAGCAACGTATTACGCACTTAACCCTTGTATTCTATGTATGTTTCCCATTACCACTTTAAATTGCAAGGTTTCAAGCAGGGACCTCATTTTCAGAGTTTCTTTTTCTTAAAGCAGAACTTTAACCCTCTATAAAGTCATCCTGCAATAAATAAGCAGGTAGCCACTAGCTTTATAATATATAGGTTACCTCTGAAACGTAGCTCATTATAAAGTAATCCTTATTCTTCGGAGACCGGAAGCCAGGTATCAGTGCAGATATCTTGCCTGTGTGCCTGCACTGTCAGTCCTGGTCTCCATTTAGAAGCACTGCAGTGTGCCACATGGTAACCGGAAGGGACTGACGGTGCAGGCACACAGACTGCACTAACCTGCCTGTCAGTCTCCTAACAAAGGATTTCTTTATAATGGGCTACATTTCAGAGGTAACCTATATATTATAAAGCTAATCGCTACCTGCTTAATTATTGCAGGGTGACTTTATAGCAGGTGAAAATTTTGCTTTAAAGCGGAACTTTCACCATATTTAAAGTCGCCATGCAATAATTGGGCAGGTGGCAACTAGCTTAATAATAGTTATCTTGCCACTCAAAGTGAGCAGATTCTAAAGAAATCCTTAATCTTCGGAGACTGATGGCCAGGTTAGTGCAGTCTGCACTCCTGCAACGTCAGTCCCTTGTGATGCAGTGTAATGCTTCTTAATGGAGACCGGGACTGACAGCGCAGGCGCGCAGACAAGATGTCTGTGCTTATGCCTGGCTTCTGGTCTCAGAAGATTAAATATTTCTTTACAATTGTGTAGTTTTAAGAGGTAAATTAACAATTATTAAGCTAGTCGCAATCTGCCTAATTATTGCAGGGTAACTTTAACTATGGTGAAATTGTGCAAACCCTTAAAGCGGATCATCTTCATAATATTGTCCCCCAATATATTAGTATTATAGCGATAAGCAAAGGCATACTTGTATTACGTTTAATAAGTCCACATTATTGACGTAATCCACCTTCTTCGGCCGGCATCCAGGGTACAGAGGTCACAAGACTAGCTCTGTGCACCTGTGCAGGCAGCAACTTCCGTTAACTTAAGGTAACCAATGGACGTCACCACCAATCCAGGCAATGCACGGGACAGACAGCACAGACTCAGAGGAAACTTCCCTCTAAGATGTCTGCGCTGTTGTCCGCTGGATGCCTGCAGAAGAAGCTGGATTACTTCAATAACGCTGACTTATTAACCATAATAGAAGAATGCCTGCGCAAGTCGCTATATTAGTAATGTTTTGGGAGGCAATATTATAAAGATGATCGTTCCACTTTATGTTGTAAAGCACTGTGAAAATGTGTGGCGCTATATAAACATATTCATGCATGCCACTGTTCATGTTACATGCCTAAAATATAATCCTGATCTTGGATTTACAGTGTGTAAATTGTCCCGATCAGATTGTGATTAGATATGATGTTGTCTGTACTGTTTGTAGTGAGAGTGAAGGCTAACATCAGTAAATTGTTTGGGATTAAAGCCCACTGCTCTTGTATTATGAAACATTGGCATCTAATCTCAATCCAATTAAAAATAATCCTGGACAATTAATGGGAGTTCTGAAGAAGGCCTCTCATGTTTAGGTGCAAGAGAAACGATGGAGTAGTATGAAATGTAAAAAATAAATTATATGCACAAAAAATAAGCTGTGCACTCACGGATTTCAATAAGCAATAACCAATTTGATAGTGGGATTACTGCTTATTGAAATCTGTGAGTGCACAGCTTATTTTTTGTATACTATATTGTTCTGTGGAACCGGGTACAGATATAACCATTTTGCGTGAGTGCGTATCCTTCTGTTCTCTCTCTCTAGCTATATATATATATATATATATATATATATATATATATATATATATATATATATATATATATATATATATATAAAGGCTTCTGTGTGCTGGGCAAACACACCCAGAGGCGGCAGTAAGGAGGAGTTACTGCTCCCATTGGGTGATTCAATAGGGACGAGCTGGCCCGCCCCCACTATCCATCCCAACCACCACTATCCAACTGAGGAAAAAAACAAAATGGCTGCCACTCGCTCCTACACCACAGACACACCCAAAAGCCACACACACACCAGCCAGACACCCAAGCATAAAAACACACACACAGAAAAGCCACACACATTTGCTCATACACCACAGACACACACACTCTCCTTCACATTACGCTTCAACAGTACAGCTAAATATGCATGCCTGTTGCATGTGTGTTTCTCTCCATCACTGTTGCATCACACACTTATACCCAACACCATATGTTTTCTAACATTCACTGCACACATATTATACATTTCCTACATAAAATGACGGGCAACGCCGTTCCACATTGCATATATAGCAATCACCTTCCACAGTTTATACTGCTGATAAAAACAAGGCATATTTTAGCTTGGATATGCAATATTTCCATGGCCTGAATTTTTATGGTGGTGCTACTACTACAGCAGTCCATGGACAGCTATGCAACATTTTAGCTGTACTGACTTTTGGATAAAACATATTTTAGCAGCAGGGGTACCCTTGTTTACTCAGCAGTAAAAATCCCTAAATATATCATTTTGTCAAAATACAATAGTTTCCCTTTAAGGAAAATATCTTAGGTATTTAAAATCAAACTATTTATACAAATACCAGAATGAAGTAAATAATACTTTTAATCCTATTTAATTTTTTAGCTGAAAGTATTCCTTTACGAATGCTAATGTATTTATTGATAAAATAAACGAGATGCTAGTTTAAAGACTTTTTTTTGTCTGGATGCTTCAGGGAATCGGCATACATAATAATGAAAGAATGTTTTAAATCAGATTGTAGGCAGAATTGGAAAATAAGTCACTTCATGAAAAAAATATCAATGCACATTAACCAAAGGTTTTTCCTAGCAATAAAGGCATTCTACCCAGACGTAGAGGATTGAGAATATCATTGGGAAGTGTCATTCTTTAATATTTATGTAGTGCCAGACTGTGCAAGTGAGAAAATACAGGAACTAGCAAGGTGATTATGAACAGAGTCAAGACTGTTATCAAAAACTGGCATATTGCGCTCAGGTTAATGTCTAATGATGTGCTCTCTCAATTAACAGCTAATTAAGTCCCATTATCGAGTCCCAGAGTCCTCATTGACGGGAAATGATTTAATATTGTAAATGTTTGTTATTTATTATTCCGTCACCTGAATCTGTAGCTGTGAAGATACCTTACTGAGCTGGCAAATTTAAAGGAACAGTAAACTTTTTTTTTTTATGAAAACACCATTTCCTGGTGAATAAAATAAAAAGCTCACTGCCACTGCTGTCAGATATTTTATTCAAAACTAGTGTAAGAGCCCATTTACACAGGCCAAGGTCCGGTGAGATAAAGATGCCGGTCCTGCTCTGCATACTGCCGCCGCATCACTGGTGGAGCATGAGTTGCAGTCATGCACAGTAGAGACTGTCCGAATACACAGAATGCTCCCAGCATTCTGTGTATTCAGGCAGCCTCGACTGCATCAGACAAACATTCTAGCCTTTTATATTATAGGATTTATAGCATATCAAATAACCAGGAAGTGAATTTACTGTATTTACTTCCTGTTAGATCTAACTGACAGGAAGAGACAGCAATTTCTATCACATTCTGTGGAGAACTGTATGTCTCTGACTTTCCTCTACATTAGAATCTAACAGTAAAACTAATCAGAATTTGACCACTAGAAGGCACTGTTAATGTAAAAAAGCATGAGTTTAAACTGCAATAAATCAGGAAATATAAATCTCTCTGCAGTGGGGGTACCCTTATTTTACTCAATAGGAAAATCCTTACAATATATATTTTTTCATAAAAAAAAGTTTACTGCTCCCTTAAGATGAGATTAACCCTCGGCATGCATGAAGGTTATGCAACACATTGCTGCACACACCACTAGCAGGCTACGCATTAAAAACTAAGTTATTTGAAAGACAATGCTCTGCAATGCTTTGCGTACCCCTCTGGCACTCAAAGGGTTAAGAACCAGAGGGGTGTGCACTGCAATATACACCTGCTCCCACAGTATAACAATTTCCCTTTAAACCTTTTCATAACCATTTAATTGCCAGAGGGGTAAGCAGTGTGTTGCCCCTTTGGCACTCAAAGGGTTAAAGGGATAGCACTGCTCAACACTGCAGGGTTTATCCTGCTGAGTAAAACATGGGTCGTCCCACTGCTGAGGGTCGTATTCAAAAGTTATTAATGCTCAAATGTTCCTTATTTATTTATTTATTTTTGGAGCTGTTGCTAAGAGTCAGCTATGGCAACATTATCATAAACCTCTATATCAGGGCTGTCCAAGTACGGTCCTCAAGGGCCATCAACAGGCCAGGATGTCAGGATTTCCCTGATTAAGCACATTCATTTCATCTCGTAGCCAGCGATCCCAGTTATAAAAGGTAGTTTATTCACATTAATTAAAAACAATCATAAAACTCACAGTGTTTTAGTACTGAAACATTGTGAGTTTTATGATTGTGTTTAATTAATGTGAATAAACTACCTTTTATAACTGGGATCGCTAGCTAAGAGATTTGTAAGTCAAAGGACTACAGGTGAGATGTGTGGACGCCTGTACAGGGGCAGGTTGACTTATCCCCTGTTGCTCCAAACCGGTTGTATCTACTATAATCGGTAGTAGATTGAGTACCTATTGAGTACCTGTTTCTATAAAAGCGACCCTTCTGTGTGTGTTGCGCCCCTTCTGTGTGAGTGTTGTTTTCCAGCACCACAGTACAACTTCAGGCCATAAAGGTACAGCATCCAAAAAATACAGCTGCAATAACTTTTGAATAAAACACTACAGCATGTCATAACACAAAATGATAAACCCTGCAATATATATTTTTATGTACATTAAGTGTTACTGTCCCTTTAAAACTAAAAAGATGCAGATCTTAGCACTCTAAATAAATTTCCTCCCATAGGGCAGTAATGTGCAAGTACAAAGTGGAGTAATCTTGGGGCAAGTTAACTGCGTCACAGAGAGCAAATAAAAATCCCAATCCCGGCTGTTTGGGGATGGAGGGAGTTCAGCTCCCCAAGTGCTGGAAGTCTGATAGCTGACTAATTCTGCTTTAATTCTTTGAGTGTTGGAAAGGTACCCAATGCATTGCTCTGCCACTCAATTTTTATTCATTTGAATGCTAGGGACAAAGGCAATATGTTTAGACATCCTTAGAATACAAATGGTTATGACCAAATAAATCAGTCATTACATTAGAGAGGTACGAGAACAGCCAGTGGTCATCACAAGTGACCCCTGTTCTAAAACCCTCTTCCACTGCTTCAAACACAGTCCTATTACCACGAGGCCACTCGCTCCTCTGTAAGTGTGATTCATTAAACTAAAGAGTTACAGTTCTGAAGAAACCCTGCATCACAGGAGACATCTGTCAAATTCCTAATCGTTCATTTAACTCATTGTGTTCCAGAGGGTTATACAACACATTGTGAAGCAATGCGTTGGATATCCTTTTGCCACTCAAAGGGTTAAATGAGACATTTAATCCCCTGAATGTTAGAGATGTCTCCAAAATATTGGAGACCTAACCATTTAAGCTCATGATAATTTTCATTCCCCCCTTGTGGAACAGTTAATTTGCATCAGAATCGCTCTTGTTTCACATAACACAGTAAAGGTTTTATGCATTCCTGCAGTTGGCTTTTTGCTGGTGTTTAGCACCATAAACAATTCCCCACACAAAAAACCCTGGTTGTTTTTATCCTTGAGAATGGAGGACAAACCAAAAATCAATTGCTATCAGCACCTTGTCAAGAGCAATTACATCAAACAAAAAAGCAGGTCTCAAAAGGCTAAAATGGACTTCCATTCCATAAACGCTTACTTTCAGGACAATAAGAACATAATCCCATGACAGCAACTAAGCAATGCAACAGCAGGACAGAAAGAGATAAGCACATGGGAAGATGTCATCTTGTAATATTTAAAGGGGGATGTATTATAATTCATGCTGTGACTACAAGAATGGGATTATTGCAAGACATATCTATGGCATCCGAAAGCCAGTAAAGCAAGTGAGTACCAGTGAGGAGAGACACAGTCGGGGTCTTCTGTCTTAATTCTGGGGCAAACTATTGGCACTAGAGAGACAAATAAAAATTCCTGTTGATTTAATTTGAGCCTTTAACCCTTCAAGTATTAGAAGGTTGAGCAATACATTTCAAAGCAATGCATTACACAGCCCTCTGGTACTTACAGTGCTAATCCCTACTTATCCTGTACTAATCCCTACCCTATTACAAATCTTTAAAGGGATAGTAATACTTGAAAATAAGTTTATTTTATATTGTAGCCCTTAAAAAAACATGAAAAATGATATAAGTCTTATCTCCCAAACCTTTATGGTTTGGAAGATATTCACTTGTAAAATATAGTAAAATTCTCTTTTCCTGGCTGTTTCAGCCAAGTCTGCCATCTAATGGACAGATTTGGAATTCGGTCCACAGAGCAACCGGCAGCTCTTTAGCAGTGCTGAGATCACGATCTTTGAAAATAACTACTTAACTGGAACTATCTACAAAGTGTGCCTGGCTTGAAAGCACACTTTGTAGACCATTCCAATTAAGAAATTCTTTTTAAAGATGGTGAGCTCAGCACTTCTGTAGAGGCACAACCGGTCCCGGGACCGGATTCCAAATCTGAAGGGTGGAGCAATGACGTCACTCCAGGGGAAACTTTATTTCTGAATATCTCCCAAACCATAAAGGTTTGGGAGATAAGACTTTTTTCATTTTTCATGTTTTCTTAAGGGCTACAATACAAAATAAACTTATTTTCAAGTATTACTATCCCTTCAACTCCTCCTTTGCCACTGCTACCTTTCCTGATGACTTCAAACATGCTTTAGTAACACTCATCCTCAAGAACAACTCTTCTGACAGTAACACACCCTCTAGCTATTGACCCATTTCTCTGATGCCTTTTACCTCTAAAATCTTGGAACGCCTAGCCTACTCACGCCTGCTTGACTTTCTTAACACGTACAACCTGCTGGACCCTTTACAATCTGGATTTCGCACTTCTCACTTCACTGAAGCTGCTCTTACAAGAGTGGTCAATGATCTTCACATTGCCAAATCTCAAAGTCACTATTCAATACTTATCCTGCTTGATCTCTCAGCAGCTTTTGACACTGTTGAACATGCTCTCCTCCTCCGCATTCTTCACTCCTTGGGAATCCGAAACACATCACTGGACTGGCTCTCCTCTTATCTATCTAACAGATCCTTCAGTGTCCCCTCTGCCACTTCTTCATCCTCTCCCATCCAACTCTCTGTTAGGGTTCCTCAAGGTTCTGTTCTAGGACCGCTTCTGTTTTCTCTTTACACAATAACACTTGGTGATCTTATTAACTCATTTGGTCTCAAATATCACCTCTATGCAGATGACATCCAGATTTACTTATCTGCACCTCAACTGACTTCTGATATCCAGGCTAAAGTTACAGATTGCCTCTCGGCTATCTCAGACTGGATGGCTCACAGGCACTTCAAACTCAATATGTCTAAAACTCAGCTACTCCTCATCCGACCTAGGCCTGGCCCTGTAGCGCCCTTCCAGGTGACTGTAAGTGGCACTACCATAAATCCAGTATCAGAAGCGTGGTGTCTAAGGGTGATAATTGACAAATCTCTCTCATTCTCCCCTCATATTAATGCCATTGATAAATCCTGTTGTTTTTTTTGCCTAACATTGCTAAAATCTGTCCCTTCCTCTGCTCCTCCACAGCTAAAATTCGTATACATGTAATCATCCTCTCCCGCATGGACTATTGCATCATTCTTCTGTCTGGCATTCCTGCTTCCCATCTCCATCCACTTCAATCTATACAAAATGCTGCAGCACAGATTACTCTTCTGTCACCTAGGTTTGTCCCTGTCCCTGCTCCTCCTCAAAACTCTCCAATGGCTGCCTATCAAACTCTGGATATCTTACAAAATCTTACTTCTCTCTTTCAAGACACTTCTCTCCTTTACTCCTTCTAACATTTCCACTCTCATCTCCCATTATACCCCATCCCGACACTTACGTTCGTCCAATGATTGTCTTCTCTTAGCTCCTTTTGTGTCTACAGTCCTGTCACGTATCAAACTTTTTTCTCTCATTGCTCCATATCTATGGAATGTTCTACCATCCAACCTGCTCCACACTGCACCTCTCTGATAACCTTCAAATCTCACTTAAAACTGCACTTCATGGATAAAAGCTCAAAATGCTAGAAGGCACTGATGTTGTACAATGAACTGATGTCCTCTATCATCATCAGAACTAGCACTGTATTCAGCACTTGACCCTTATGTACTCTGAATATCTCCTATTACCACTTTAGATTGTAAGCTTTCAAGCAGGGACCTCTCACCCAATGTTTCACTTTACAAAGGACCTGTAACCCTGTATTGTTTAAACCCTTAAATTGTAAAGCGCTGTGTACACTTCTGGTGCTATATAAATAAACATATTCATTCAAAAGAACACCGATACCTTCTGCTAATAATAATCCCCAACACACACTTATCTTATAAGGACCAGAAAATGGCCACTATGAATTATGTTTGTTCACTTTGGATGTTTAATCAGTCTTGGATGATGTCCATGGAGGAGGACATGACAGATGCCAGACGAAATACTGGACCTCTGACTCCACCTCTGACCTCATTTTATCTTTTTCAACCTGAAGTAGACAGGGAGCATGAACTATAGAATACTAACATGGGCAGTGCGTGGGGTCTGAAGTCAAGATGTCCTGATAACAACTGTCATGTCCACCTCCATTATGAGACACAGCATCCAGGGCTGTTTGTTATCTCTTGAAAAAAGCAAGGACACAATTCATTGTGAACACGAAGATTTTCTGTCCATAGAAACATTAGGAAGATGTTATTTTAGGTGATATTGTTCATTTAAACTTATGAATGCTACACATCCCCAAGACATCACTAGCCCTGACCATGACCCCACCTCAGTTTTGTTCTATACTATATATTTACTATATTATATATTTTACTAGTGTAAAAGCCTGTGTACATGGGCCAAGGACCGGGTGATGTTAACCCTATGAGTGCCTCTGGCACTCAAAGGCTTAAGAGGCCGGTCCTGCTCTGTGTACTGCTGCTGCCTCACTGGCAGTGCACGCGATGCAGTCATGAGCTATAGTGACTACCCGAACTCACAGAATGCTCCCAGCACAGAACTCCCAGCATTCTCTGCATTTGGGCAGTCTCTACTGCCCATGACTGCATCGGATAAACATTCTAGCGTTTTATTATAGTATATATATACAGGGCTCAAAATTTCCACTCTCCACTAGCCAATGGCGAGTGAAAATTTAGCCCTGGCAAGTAGAAATTCAGCCCTGGTGGGTATGTTATGGCTTGCAGTGGCGAGTAACTTTTCAGGTCTGGCTAGTAGCAAACGACTTCACATTTTAAGCCCTAATATATACATATATATATATATATATATATATATATATACACACACACACACACAATGTCTTGAGAAAGGCCCACAGTGGGGTCGAAACGTTGATATCAATAAAAGTTTTCTGTTTTATTTAAATCCTGCGAGTGCCTGCTTTTGATACAACTCTTTGCATACTTTATTAGCAAGAGCACCCAGGTAATTCCTGAGAGTTTTGGAGTGCCCATCAATTTAGAATGAAACGTCGACCATTATTGTTGACCATCAAATTATTTCCAAAAAATGTCCCACGGGTGCTGCCCCCTCTTTATGTTCCATATATGATATTCTACTATGGGAATGTGCACCTGGGCAATAATTCTGTTGAAGTAAGTGCCCCCCTACTTCGGTATATATATGTATAGAGTTGATGGACAAGTAGAGTTGTCCAGAAAGGAAGCCAACCTTTGATTTTGCATCACTCGCCCCAGCTGCCAGCTGGTTGGGGATGATAGAAGCTATTGTCTTCAACAGCTGAAGAGCCTTTCGTTGACTACCCTTGACCTAGACATTCAAGAAGCGCTTGTATCATGTACAACTCATCCGCATGGGATAAAGCCATCAGCTAAACAAACTGAAGCATTCTGTTTTTTGTTTTTTTTTGTTTGTTTTTTTGTGTTTCATAAAGTTCAATTAACCATATTTACAGCTATAGCAAAACAATAGCACCATATGAGGGGAGAGGTTAACAAAAAATTATATTATTTTAAAAGAGGCATTGCAATAATTTAGCATCTTCTTTAGAATTCAAGGGGTTAACCCACTGAGTGCCAGAGGGGTATGCAAAACATTGCTCTGCAATCTATTGCGTACCCCTCTGGCACTCAGAGGGTTAAATGCTCTGTTTAAATCAACTGACATGTGTTTCTCCCATATGGCTCAGTTGATTTGCCCCAGAATTGTGTGCAAAGAATGATAGAATAAATGTTTTAATAGGTCAAAATTAGATTTAAAAACAAATTGGGGAAAAAAGTTGTCTGTTGCTTTCAACTCTATAAAAACAAATTAAATCGCTGCTGAGATACCTAAATAACTGAATAAGGCTTAATAAAACTTAGTCAATAGCGCAAAACTTTTCTTGTTTAAATTCTGCACTGTGAAGTTGTATTATTGCTGTACTCAGCTGAGCGCTGGTAAATATTCCATTAAAACGACTGAATGCATCTTCACAGTATAAAGGAGAAGAGCCCTATGCAAGCAGTTCAGATGCAGCCACCTAAGTTATTCAATTAGAGACTTTGTCTGGAAGCTTCCTCAACAAGACCAAAGAATTATTAAAGAGAGACTACTGCTAAATCTCCAGATGCATGCTGATTTTTTTTTTGTTTGTTAACTTATTACAAGAAAATCTTTCACATCAATAAAGAAGGAGAAAAAAAGAGGATTTTAGTCTTACCTGTTAAATCCTTTTCTCTTAGTCCATACAGGCTACTGGTAAATTTGGGTGGGCGATCCGCCCCTTTAACTGTAGGCAGGAACAATTCTACCTTCCCTCCTTGCCTGCAGCTAGCTAACCACCTACAGAATGATTTGAGACACTATTGACTAGATAGTGGAAGGGAAAGAAGACTCCCGTGACCCCGAAGGACCCCACGGTCTGCCACAGGAGAGCCAAGCATGGTCCCTTGACAGGGTGGGAGACCAGTAACATGTACGGACTAAGAGAAACGGATTTAACAGGTAAGACTAAATTCCTCTTTTCTCTGTCATCCAATATAGGTTACTGGTAACTTTGTGATGTCCAACCATTGAGTTTCCCAGAGATGGGAAGTAAGGAAAGCACCAGGCGCAAGGCCCCCAAGGTCACCAGAGCAGATATGAACCATCAGATCAGAGATAGCCCAATAAAACAATGAAGTGTCAGCAGACACAGAACATGGGTAACAACACCCCAACTGTCACACAGCACACTGAACTAGAGCCAACGGGACACAAAAGTGAAGGAAGCACCAAGAGCCAATGAAAATCCTAGACAGGCAAAACTGCCTCCAGGATTTCACTCCCAAAGCTCCCGATGCCAACATTTAAACACAGTAGTGCTTCGAAAAGGTGTGCACAAACGACCAGGTGGCAGCCTTGCACAACTAATCAGCAGAGGCCCCAATAGATCATGTAGAATGAGCCATGACCCTGAAGGGGACAGGCTTCTTCGTCAGCTCATAAGCCTTATGAATAGTGTACTTGATCCAAGAAGCAATAGTTACTTTGGATGCAGGTCTTCCTGCCCTAGGACACTCAGGAATGATGGACAATGCGTCAGAATGCCTGATAGACTCAATGTGAAGTACATAAAACTTGAGAAAACACACCACATCTAACAAGTGGAGATCCCTCTCCTTGTCAGAGGTGGGTCAGGGCAGAAAGAGGGCACTGCAATCTCCTGAGTGATATGGAACTCCGAAACCACCTTGGAGAGGTGGTGAAACACGAAATAAGGTGGTTTACAGGACAGAGCATGTAATTCCGCAACACGGCGGACAGACACAATCACCAGGAGAAAGGCCATTTTCCACGTCAAAAGTCGTAAAGGAATAGTAGCCAAAGACTCAAATGGAGGGAGCTGAAGAACACTCAAAACCAAATTAAGATCCCACGGAGAAGCAGGATTCTTGAAGGCAGGACAGAATGAGCAACGCCCTGGAAGAAAACCTTGACATCAGGAAGGATGGCAATGCATCTCTGAAAGAAAACAGAGAGAACAGACGTCTGAACCTTAAGGGAACTCAAACTGAGGCCCTTATCCACACCGTCCTGCAAAAAAGGCCAGGACCGTAGTCAGATCAAACTCCTGAGACAGGTCCTTATCGGTACACCAAGATAGGAAGGTCGACCAGACATGATGGTAGATCTTGGAAGAAACAGGCTTGCGGGCACTGAGCATAGTAGCCACCACGCCAAAAGAAAACCCTTTCTTCTTCAATACTGAGGATCCAATTTCCAAGCCGTCAAAGCTTGCCGATAAACATCCTCCTTCCACAGGTAACCCTGTAGAAGAAGATCCAGATGGCAAGGAAGATGGAGTGGCTCGGCCACTGGCAGATCCAGAAGCTCCGGAAACCAAGCTTGGCTAGGCCAGTACGGAGCGATCAGAATGACTGGACAGCGCTCCAGTCGTAATTTCCGTAACACCCTGTGCAACATTGGGAGGGGAGGAAAGATGTAGGCCAGAGGAAATAACCAAGGAATGGACATGGCATCCACCGCCAGAGCCAGAGGGTCCCTCCATTGAGAGCAGAACCTCGGAACCTTACTGTTCTGTCTTGTCGTCATCAGGTCGATGTAAGGAAGACCCCACTTCTGAACAATGAGGGTGAACGCCTCTGGGTGCAGTTCCCACTCTCCGCTGTCCACTGTGTGTCGACTGAGGAAGTCCGCCATGACGTTGTCTACGCCGGGAATGTGCACTGCGGATATGGCAGGAACGTGTTCTTCTGCCCAGGACAAAATAGCCTTGACCTCTACCCAAGTGGCGAGATTTCATGTTCCACCCTGCTTATTGATGTAAGCCACGGCTGTGGCGTTGTCGGACTGTACCCGAACAGGACAGTCTTCCAGATGAGATGTCCAATGACGAAAGGCATGGATATCACGGTCCCCGTGATCCTTTTCTGTCACTCTCAATTGTGCTGCTCCCTGATTGGTTGAGCTGTGTTGGCCAGCCCCTGGTGACCTGTTTTATTCTGGCCATTGGCACCTGTCAGGTGCCCTTTCGTGGTGTTTCTGAGCCAGTATTGCTGTTGCTGATCTCCTGGCCTGTACCGACTACGCTCCTGTGTTCCTGTTCCGTGATCCGACCCGGCCTGGCTGACTTCCCGCTTGTTGCTGATCTGGCTTGTCTGCGAATCTCCTCCGTGATCTGACCCGGCCTGGCTGACTTCCTGTTGTTGCTGATCTGGCTTGTCTGAGAATCCTCTCCGTGATCTGACCCGGCCTGCTCAATTGCTGATCCTGCTTGTCTGCGAATCTCCTACGTGTCCTGACCTGGCCTGGTCGACTACTTGCTCCTGGACTTGTTCCAGATTCTGTCACTCCAGTCTACAGCTCCTATTGTCGCCTCGGCAACATTCTGATCTCTGCAGTGTGTGATCCAAGCCTCCTGTATTTCCTGGGTTAACCATTGCTAAGCTGTGTTTCCTGAGCTGAGCCTTCCATATTTATTGTATTGTGAAGTATAGCTGAGTCTATTTACACTTGCTGTGCCGTGTCGCTACTGTGAGCCTTGATCACTTGTGTTGCTTCCTTCTACCTCACTGCCACTTTAACCATTGCTAAGCCTTAGCCAGATACGCTGCTTCTGCGAGCCGGCCGCGTTGTGGGCCTCGGTAGTCAGCGGCTCGTTACACCTGCAGAGCAGTAGTTCCCGTTACGCCCATGGGCTATTGGCAAGCAGTGTACCAACCGGTGGTCTCCGTTACGCCTGTGGGGATTTTGGCTCAAGCGATTCCACTACTGTTGGTCTCCGGTAGACGCCCGTGGGGGCTACTGACTCAAGCTATCACGGTACTGTTGGTATCCGTTACGCCCGTGGGGGCTATTAACTCAAGCTATCACGATACTGTTGGTTCCCTTTACGGCCGTGGGGGCTATTGGCTCAAGCTATCACAATACTGTTGGTCTCTGTTACGCCCATGGGGCTATTGGCTCAAGCAATTCCAATACTGTTGGTCTCCGTTATGCCCATGAGGGCTATTGGCTCAAACGATCCTAATATTGTTGGTCTCCGTTTACGCCCGTGGGGGCTACCACACAATTACACTGCAGCTTCAGTCTCAAGTCGCAGCTCTTATCTACAGCGTTACACATTCAATGGACTTAAGGTGTGATATGACCTAGCACCTACTGCAGTCTTGTTACCAAAGGCGTGCCAAACACCACATTTGAGACTGATTACCCTTCTAATTAACCATGTGTCTTCAGTCACCGTTTTGCCTGCTCCATATCTGTACTAGTGATATATTCCCTGTTCTGTACCTGTCATTGCAGTCCATATTCTGCTGTTATCAATACTGCCCCTAGGGGGCAAGCTTGATATTATTTTTTGTTCTAATAAAAGTGTATTTTATCCTAACCCTCTGTCTGAGTGTCTGAAAACCGTTACAATGGAATATCACCCAAAGCTCCAATATGTTGATGGGAAGGAGAGATTCCTCTGGAAACCATCGACTCTGAGCGCTCAGGCAACCCAGGACCGTTCCCCAGCCAGAGAGGCTGGCATCCTTCGTCACCGTGGTCCAGAAGGATACCAGGAAGGACTTGACCTTCAGCAGACTGGAGAGGTCTAGCCACCACAACAAACTCAGTTCCACATGAAGAGGGAGGGACACAGACATCTTCAGAAGGTCCGGCTGACCCCTGCACACCTGGATTACAAACCGCTGGAGTTCCCTGGTGTGCGCCATGGCAAACTATACAACTTCTATGGTGGAAATAAATTCCTCACTAGAAAGGACAGCTTCTTGGCTGGAACTGGATCGTGAGCAAGGACCACAGAAACCCTGTGGGCGATCTGGTGAGCCACCTTGTCCGTGAAAAACACCATGCTCTTCTGGGTGTTGAAGAGGAGGTCCAGGAAGACCAGAAGCCAGGTTGGAATAAGATCTGATTTGTCCAAGTTGATGATCCACCCGTGATGGGTGAGAGCAATAATGCATTGCTGAACCTGCTGATGAAGAAGTTACGCAGAGGGGGCCTTCAGAAGCAGATCGTCCATGTATGGAGTAACTCTGATGCCATCCCAGTGGAGGATAGACACTAAGGCTCCCAGGACACGGTTGAAGATTTGTCCAAGTTGATGATCCACCCGTGATGGGTGAGAGCAATAATGCATTGCTGAACCTGCTGATGAAGAAGTTACGCAGAGAGGGCCTTCAGAAGCAGATTGTCCATGTATGGAGTAACTCTGATGCCATCCCAGTGGAGGATAGACACTAAGGCTCCCAGGACACGGTTGAAGACTTGAGGAGCTGTCGTCAGATCAAATGGAAGAGCTGAAAACTGAAAAGGCCCTGGTTTCAGGCAAATTGGAGATACTACCAGCTCTCTGGATGAATGACGATGTGTAAATACACATCCTAAAGATCCAGAGAAGCAAGGCATTTCCATGGGGACATGGCAGCAATCACTGCACATAAAGACTCCCGGTGATACTGAGTCCGGATCACAAAGGAATTGAGATCCTTCAAGTCCAAAATGGGACGACATCCACTGTCCTTCTTGGAGACCACAAAGAGGTTTGAGTAAAAACCCATACCTCTGTCCTGAACTGGAACCGGCTCTAGAACATCCTTGTCCAGAAGAGCCTGAACAGTGCCATCGAACAAATGGTGTTTCTATGTGTCCTGAGGCGTATGAGAAGGAAAGAAGTGAATCCTCCCAAATGTTGTGATAGTGACACAGACGACCACCCACAGCAGAGTGCGGACCCAGGTTGGGTGAGTCATGCCGAAGAAGGCTTGGAAGAGACCTTGGGCTTCTATTGCTGTTTGGGCTTGGAGGAGGTACGCGGAGCTGAAGGAACCATCTGGTTTGCCGGACGTGTCTCATTCTGAAATGAACGGAAATACCTGTTACTCTTAAGCAGTGTTTTCTACCTAGGGACCAAGGGTACTCTTACCCCCTGTGGCCTCACTGATCAGATTCTTAAGATCTGGCACAAACAAAGAAGTGCCTTGAAAAGGTAAGGAGAGCAATGCTTTCTTGGAAGCAGTGTCTGCAGACCAGATCTTGAGCCAAAGAGCCCGTCTGGCAACCACAGACGTGGTGGAAACCCTAGCCACCAAACGGATGACATCAAATAAGTAGCATAATCATAGTGCTGACCCTCAGAAATGTTGGCAAGGAGGCACAACATATGCGAAGTAGGAGCACCCTGACGAACAGCAAGAGTGAGCTGTTCAGTCCATACCGCAATGGCCCGGTTCACCCATGCTGCAGCAAATGCTGGACGCATGTCAGTACCAGCAGTGGCAAAGGTGGACTTGAGGGAGACCTCAAGTTTCTTGTCAGTCCAGTCCTTTAGAGCAGACACATCAGACACTGGCAAGGCAGTAGACTTAGATAGCCTGGAGATAGGAGCATCCACTTTGGGGGGGATGAACCCACTGAGCAAGCACAGACTCAGAGAAGGGATAAAGCTTGGTAAATTTCTTGGAGACAGACGGTTTTCTATCCGAAGACTTCCACTCATCAGTCACAAGGCGGTCAAGAATGGGGTTAGGTGGAAAGCAAGTATAGCAGAAGGAACCTCCTGAACTAAGGGAATGTTAAGGGTATGCAAAACAGCCCTGATCAGGCCCTCAGCCGGGACTCAGGATCAGCCTCAAAAGGATCCCCAAAAAACTGAGAGGAGCCACCCGCAGAACATTCCTCAACATCTGAATCCTGAGAATTCTCAGGTCATTTATGCTCATTGACAATATGAGCAATGAGCAATAGGTAATACAGAGACCCCAGCATCCTTAGTCTTAGGTCTGGCCCCAAGTTCCAACGGTATAGACATTCTCACAGTGTCAATAACCTTACAGTATAATAAATCACCCAATTACAGTGTGTAGGATTGAAGTTTCACCCCAGAAATTGCTAATTTGGACTTATCTGGCAGGCAAAGGGTTAATCAGCAGAGGAGAGAAGGAGAGTCCAAGCCCTGTGTAGGATACTCGTTCTGGAAATAGCACAAAATGGCTGCCGCTGCGGGAGCCAGTCAGAAATGAGCGTGCGAAGCAAACGCTCATGGGAAATGCAGTTTTCCCAGAAAAAGTACCCCCAAGAGTGCCCGAAGCCCCCTGAGCCCCCCAGCACACTGGAAACATGAACCGGATGATAGAGCAAGGGCAGACAATTAAAATGAGCCATCTCTAAAGTTGCTAGGTTAAACGGTTGCAGAGGTATGTCCCAAACCGTACAGTCCCATGGGGGGAATGGAGCAATGGCGCCTATGAACTAAAGCGCGCCTTGAACTCAAATTTTACAAAACTGAAGGTGTAATATTAAAAGACATGAAACATCACTAGAACATGTTAGGATACCCAAAAAACACTGAACCAGTAGGAAAAGTATCAGAAAAAACCCCCAAATGAATGCCAAACCAACAGCTAAAGGGTTAAGTACCACATAAACCTGCTCGAAGACACCCAAAAGACATACAGATAGACCCAATGAGTGCAGGAGTGTGCAACAGGAACTCCAAATGAAAAACCCCTGTGTGGAGGGGCACTGTGGGACATGTGGACCTGCAGCGCTCAAAGGGTTGCTCACCTTTCCTGCAGATCTTCTGTCTTCAGATTACCATGTTTTAAGAAGAAGCCTCGGAGGGCAACTCCTGAGGAAAGAACTTGTACCCAAGATTTCCCCCCCCCCATGGTTTAAGGTCCACAAAAAGCATCTGGTCACTGAGCTAGCCACATCTAAGGGCATTGTCAGTTATGGTAATCCACCTAATGGTGGTATTCCATTTCTAAAAGAAAAGTAAAAAAACTTCTAAAGCTATAGCAGAACTGCTCTCTTGCCTGTGTTATTTTCACCAAGGAACAACTCTTTCTGGTTGGTTAGCTGCAGCCAAGGAGGGAAGGTAGGCTCCACCCCCTGCATACAACTCTAGAATTGTCCCTGCCCACAATTAAAGGGGCGGATCGCCTACCCAAAGTTACCAGTAACCTGTATTGCACGACAGAGAAATAGGTTTTTATTGTTAATAAAATAATTGAAAATAAACAAACACATTATATATACAGACTGCGATTAACTTCTTGTACCTTAACCCATTAAGGCTTAGTGGGGTATGAAATGGATTGTGAAGCAATTTGCTGCACACCAGATTTCCCTTAAAGAGTTAATATAGTTTGCAATCACTTCTATAGGAGAAAACAGTTTCAAGCACATACACTAAAAGGTATAGAAAACAAAAATATGGATATTTTTATTTTATCTTAAGTACGGCTAAAACTACCTCTCCTAGTCCATCTGTAAATCTCCTTTGCTACTCGTCTCCCCCCTACAAAATTATTTTCGTAAATGGAAAGAGTGGGATCCACATGACCCCCACCCCCTCAAGTATATTAAACTTAATTCTGTTCATTATCCAGTGCAATGGAGAGAGGGTGATCACCACTTTCCATTATTACAATAGCTTTATACATTTCATATTCAATGAGAGGGATTCTTAGTTTGCATATTGAGTTTATTCATCCTTTTCACCTCTCACTGTATTTTCATTTGAGCACTTATATATACTAAGGTAGGGCTGTCCAAGTTCAGTCCTCAAGGGCCACCAACAGGCCAGGAGGTAAGGATTTCCCTGATTGCAGTCACAATGAATGAGTCACTGATTAACTCGCCTGTGCGTAACCAGGGAAATCCTTACATCCTGGCCTGCTGGTGGCCCTTGCGGATTGAACTTGGACAGCCCTGTACTAAAGAGTAAAAAAAAGTTTTCCCAGGTGTCTCTCTCTCAGTTTGTTCCTAAATGACTTTTAGAAGTATTACAGGAAGACACAGGGATGGTGCATGCCAATTTTTACACAAAACGTGTATCTGAGACACTGTAACATGACTTCAGAGTTAAATTCTGTAGGAGATCATTCGCCCGCTGAAATCCATGAGAACAAAACTTTTACTACAAGTTATACATTTTTTTTTACACGATGGAATGATCTTGACATCCCTTTGAGGGCCAGATGGGTACGCAACAAATTGAGGAGCAATGCGTTGAGTAACCCTCTGGATCTCAAAGGGTTAGTGGTGTATACACAGTCACTGCTGCTGGGATGATGGAAATTGTTGTCCAGTAGTTTGTGAACAGCGGTTGTACATCCATGGATCAGCGGGAATATTGGCTCTTAGTGGGACATAAATATGGTGAGGACATGGCCTTGGTGACCAAACACTTTCCACTACTTATGCATGTATTTGTGTGTGTACTCAAAATTATATTTTTAGTTATGATAAAACTGTATAAATTTAGACCCATAATCAGTTTTTTTACACCCATGTAACATTAAAAAAATAATAATAATTAAATGTACCTGGCCAAATCCATGCAGTTATCTGTTAGCGTTGCTGATGAATTGAAGTACTCTCTGCTTGCAGCCAATACCAGTTCAACGCTTTTTTCATAGCAGACCTTGTACTGAGGTCTCCCTTTTGAGGTAATGCTCACTGGGAGATCTATAGATACTGCAGAGCAGTGCATCATTTGTCCAGCCAAGTGTATATTCTCCTGACGGCTCGAACACAACAGGCTTTCTACAAAGATCTGTAATAGGAAAAGATGGATCAAGGATGTTGTCAACATGGTCAGTTGTTCTAGGTTTTCGTAAAGTTAATCTGTCATCTGGAACTCTATTTTGCATATATGAAAACTGAATTCCAAACTGCCAATGAATCATGTTAGAAAACAGACTGTCAGATACATAGTTAATTAGATATTGATAATTTTATATCTGTATTGTGTCTTTCAGAGTGCTGCACCATATGCTAATTACATTTTCAGTGCAGCAATAAGCTTAAAGTGGAACTTTCACCTTAATTCAAGTTTGCATATTTGAAAACTGCATTAAAACTGCCGAAATGTCCAGCAAACACACAGTTCAGGAGATATTAACACTTCTTTCATATGCTAATGTATGCTCATTGCTGCACACATGATGTTTTCATATGCTAATTACGTTAATTAATGTAGTTCCATATGCTAATTGAGGCTTTTTAGTTACATGTTATATGCTAATTAATGCTTCTGTGACGTTTTATATGCTAATGCAGCTTTGTGCAGTACCAAGAAGTGCTCACTTTTACTTTGCCCAGAAATAAGTATGTATATCTCCCAAACTGTACATCTGCTGGACATTTGGTTATCATGACAAGGCAGTTTTTAAAGCAGTTTTGGGAAAGGTGAAAGTTCCACTTTAATCAGCATGCAGTTCTGCACTGAAATAGATTTCACTTTTTTAGAAAGGAAAGTATCCATATCTCCTAAATTATGTATTTGCTAGTCTTTTCATGAACCCCTTAAGGACCAGCAGTCTCAGGGTGTGTGGTCCTTTAAGGACCAGATAGCGAAGTTTGACGTGACGGAACATGTGACTGATCACGTGTGCTGGCACGCAGAACGGGGGACTGATTGTGATCACTCCGGTCTTAGAACGGTCAATTTCAGTCCCCGCTACTACTCACAGCTCTCCCGTAGGACTGCTGTGAGTAAAAAATGCATGACGTGCCAGAACCTTCACTGGTCCTTTAGGGAAAAAACAGCAGTGCCGGTCTTGACGCGTCACTGGACTTTAAGGGGTTAACGTTATTCATAGGCAAGTTCTATTGGTGAATTTAAAGTTACATGTCCCCTAAGGATGCTAAATTTGTCTCCAACGCAATACATTGCAGACCTTGCTAGGATCCAAAGGGTTTAAACAAATAAATAACATACAAAATAGAGTAATCAATATACGTATTACTGTATTTTCATGTGAAACTAATATATGAATTACCGTATTTTCTAGAAGAAACCATAAAAGGTCCACTTAGTTGGTGATGTCATTGAAGGTTCTGATTGGATGGCTGGTATTTAAAAGGCAGAGAGGTTGTTCACATTGATATTCGGAGATTATGAGTATGAGTCTTGAACGCAAAATGCGTGGATCTAACTGAATTGTCATCTATTACATCTGACTGCTTGAACCCACTACTAAAGTCTCTCCACTAGCGTATGTATTGTCCAATGAAGTTGTGGGAACATGTTTTCATTAAAAGAAATAAAAGTTGATGATTTTATCAATGGACTGCATGGGCATATTTGATGGTTGTGCATGAGTTCAGCATTGATATTACTCTACCAGATATATCGGTTCTATTCAAGGGATTATCATTCTATCCAAACACGAGACTGGGTCATATACAACTCTATGCAGTCATGTGGGAATTTTTCAGGAAACTGCAACTACAGGGCAATAAGGACAACACCACAATGATTTTGGATCACAACCCCCAAAAAAAGAACAAACACTTCACTCCATCAACAGGATGTAACCCCAAAACAGATCACTACATACAAAGTTTCCACCTTAGAACTGCATCTTCCATAATAACACAACAGAAAAACAACATATACAACATATCACACTAGAGAGGCATGCAATAAGTGATCTAAGCATCAAACACAAAATCATCATTAAGCCGGCAGATAACAGGAGGAACAAAGGAGGAACAGTGGTGATAATGAACACTCTGGACTATATAAGATGGAAACAGACAACTATCTGACAGCAATTACTACAAAAAACTAAGTCAAGATCCCACAAATATATATAAGGCAACTCCAGAATCTCGTTAAAAACATTACCAAAGAACTTTTAACCAGAACTGAGAAAGCTTATACCAACCAGCCTATCTGTGGGACTTTTACATACTTTTCCATATATAACTAGAAAGTTGCCAATGGAAATCATGCCTAAACAGATCGACATCAAAATGCTGAAAATGTGCCTGGCAAGCAAGGGGCAAAAAATTCCCAAGTTTCTGGCACTGGAGGGGCTAAAATGGAGATCTGTAAATATATTCAACTGTAGCCAGATCCAATGCAAACAAATATATGAAAAGATATCCCAGACCGCTACAGGAAAGACACACTATTTGTCTGTATGAATTTAGGAGTCCCTTATTCCTATAGATATATAGTTATTTCTATAATTAACTACAGTAGTTTTCATCTCACATATTTCTCAAGATATTTGCATGCTCAACTGATGCCATCATGTTTAGCCATCACATTTCTAGTTACATTATGCAAATAAAAATGAAAAAAAAAGAAAGCCCATGGGTTTTCACAGTAAAGCTAGTTATTTCTCTGTGCACAGTTCTCAGTCCCCCCTACGAATAGAAAAAAAAAAAAAAAATGTTCTAATAAAGTAAAAGCATCTAATCGAAAACTGCATTTAAAACACAAATAATGGTTTCTACTGATGGGCAATGAGGTAGCACTAACATTGTACAAACAAAATAAATTGAGACTCCTCTGCAATGCATTTTTCATTTCAAGACATCTGCTTCTAAGCGTGATATTATTTTAACAAAAAGAAAAAGAACCTCACAGCGCTAGCACACCATGATTTATAAATATCCTATATAATAATTTGCTAGAATGTTTGTCAGAAGCCATCATGCGCAGTACAGACTGCCTGAAAGCACAGAATGCTGGGAGCACAGAATGCTGGGAGTTCTGTGCTGGGAGCATTTTGTGCTTCCGGCTAGTCTCTACAGTGCATGACTGCGTCGGCGGCAGGACGCAGAGCAGGACTGGCCTCTTAACCCTTTGAGTGCCAGAGTGTTATGCTCGCAATGCGTTGCGTACCCCTCTGGCACTCAAAGGGTTAACATCACCCGGACCTTGGCTCATGTACACGGGCTTTTACACTAGTAGTGTATATATAAAAATAAGAACTCATGTGATTATGGTATGGAGCGCAGCGAGGAATGAAGGAGATTCACCAAGTTCCCAAAGGCGAGTCAGTTTAACCCCTTAAGGTCCTGGTATGTCATGGGTTGGTGAGCAATAAGGACCCATGATGTGCCAGGACCGTCATGGAATCAGGGCTCCCTGCAAGGCTGCACGCCATTCAGGGGGCTCTATACTGGATGCTAAAAAAAATGTAAATAAAAGGGTCCATGGTCCTTTCGTGCCGGCCAGGTACGCGATTGGCCGGTCCTTAACCCCTTAACGACCCTTGATGGTCATAGTATGTCATGGGTTGATCTGAGTTAACGATCCATGACGTACTATGACCGTCATGGAATTCCGGGCTCTCCCCGCGGCTGCACGCCGTTCAGGGAGTCTGGAACCGGAAATTTAAAAAAAAAAAAAGTTCTGTGGTCCTTAACAGACCGCACCGCACCGATCGGCCCGTCGTTAAGGGGTTAACCAGGAGGACACTAGATATTTTGTTCTTAATTAGCAATGGTTTAAGTGTGTTTAATTTACACATTCAATGCATTTACCTAAAGGCAATTCCTAATACATGTACTGCCTCTGTAACGTGCCACATTCTAAAGAAATCTTTCATCTAAGGAGACCGGAAGCCAAACATCAGCGCAGATATCTTGTCTGTGCACCTCCGCTGTCAGTCCCTGTCTCCTGTAAGAAGCATTGCAGTGTACCACATGGTAACCAGAAGGACTTACAGCGCAGGCGCGCAGACTGCACTAACCTGCCCATCAGTCTCCTAAGATATAAGATTTCTTTAGAATGCGCCACTGTACAGAGGTAATACATGTATTAGGATGCTAGTCGCCATATGTTTAATAATTCAAGGACGACTTATTAGTAACTGAAAGTTCTGCTTTAATAATCCCTTTTCAGCCAATGGGAATGCGTATTTACTCCCTATTTAACAGCCACAGAATTGCTCCACATACATTGGGTTCTACATTCAAAAAAAAAAAAGTGGAGGAATTCTGGGACAAACCAACTACACTCTGGAGGAGATCAAAAAATTCCATTGATTTAAATGGGAATCTTAAACCCTTGAATGCTAAAGAGGCCTCCAACTCATTGCTTTTCAAATCAATGGGAATTTTTATTTTACCCCTATGATGCAGTTGGTTTCTCTCAGAATGCCTCCACTTTTTCTTTGAACATATGGTTCATTGTGGAGCCCCCTTATTCTTTTTATCTCTTGTCTCTATGGAATGAGGGTATATGGGTGCTGCTGGGGTGGGATGGATATCTGTATGTTGGGGTGAAATCTGTTGGGGGGGGGGGGGTCACGTGTTTCTGAGGATGGTGGAAACCTGAAGAGGCTTAGAAAGATTTTTATTTGCTGGAGCAGAGGCATGAGAGAGCAGAAGTGAGGGAAGGAACACATGGCTGGAGAAACAGAACCTGAGAAGTGGAGAAAGAGAGAGTGTGTGTGTGTGTGTGTATGTATATGTGTGTGTGTGTGTGTGTGTGTATGTATATGTGTGTGTGTATATATGTATGTATGTATGTATGTGGGTGGGTATGTATATGTGTCAGTGTATGTGTGTGTATGTATATATGTGTGTGTGTGTGTGAGTGTGCATGTATATGTGTCTGTGTATGTATGTATGTATGTGGGGGGGCATGTATATGTGCCAGTGTATGTGTGTGTGTGCATGTGTCTGTGTGCATGTATGTATGTGGGGGTGTGTGTATCTATGTATAGTGTGTGTGTGTGTGTGTGTGTATGTATATGTGTCAGTGTATGCGTGTGAGTATGCATGTCTATGTGTCTGCGTGTGTATGTATGTACATGTCTATGTGTGTGCATGCGCATGTCTATGTGTGTGTGCGTGTATGTATGTATATGTGTGTGTGTGTATGTATGTGGGGGGTGCATATGTGTTAGTGTATGTGTGTGTGTGTGTGAGTGTGCATGTCTATGTGTGTGTGTGTATGTGTGAATGTGTGTGCGTGTGCTTGTGGTGGAGGAAGAGACTTGGGAAGGGATGAAAAGGTGACAGAAGCATGGATGGAGGAGCAGGGAGAAAACTGATTAGAAAATGTCAGAGAGGCTAGGGTAGAAATGGGGTGCTGTCCTGGATGGGGGAGATAAAGACCTTTAAGTTGAGGAGGGGCAGGTTACAGAGACCACTGACACCTGTTCCACACCTGGTTGCAGGGAAGAGTTTGAGAGATGGGACACAAGTGGAGCTAGAGTGATGTGTCAGATAGTATATACTGGGTTCTGTGACTATGAGTGGGACAAGTCTGATGTGTAAAAGGTGGCACTGTGTTAGCCACAGAACTGTATCATAGATCCCAACATTCACAGATGCATTAAAGCATCACTTGCCCCTCACCTTTGAAGGTTAAACTGGATATAAGGGTCAGTAACAACTCAAGATTTGCCATACTTTACCTGCCTCTGCACCTACCCTAGTAAAGAAAAGGTTAACCCATTGAGTGCCAGAGGGGTACGCAACACATTTCTTTGCAATGCATTATGTTGCGTACCCCTCTGGCACTCAATTGGTTAAGTGAAAGGGACTGGGTAAACTCTCTACGTCTAAATAACTATTTAAAAAAAAAAATAAAATAAAATAAAGGTGATTTTAAGTGCACCCACATTGCTTTAGCTGATACAAGGACCCAGGTGGCTCAGTAAATAGCTTTGTCATTTTGATTGACCAGCCTCAGCAGAAGCAGCCAGAGAAATCTTTAGAATCTGTCCGGATGGTGACCAATGAGTATTGCAGTTTGAGACATGAGATATAGATAAGCAGCTATACAGAATTGCCTGCAGAGAGGTCATGACCAGAAGATGTCCTTGCCTGGTCTCATTTATTGATGTAGCGAAAGAGTCAAGGGTAATACCCCTGCAACATCACTCTATGTATATGGTCTGGACTGACCTGAAATAGATGAAGCAATTAATGGCTGGGCAATTGACACGCCATTCTATCAAGTGGAACAATATATATAGAATATGTGGATCTAAATGTGTTTAACTGAATTACTTTCTTTGGTATGAGTCGTTCATGCAGCACATTGGTGTGTAGGTGTGTGTGTTACCTATTATTATTGAATAGGAGAGGAGTGAGAAACATATGGCCCTCCAGATGCTGCTGCCAGACTACAACTCCTATTATTCCCCATCCTCCACATGATGGGAGTGGTAGTCTGGCAGCAGCTGGAGGGCCTCCTGTTGCCTAAAGCAGGAATAGTATCAGATGTTGCCACTTAACTTTAGTCTACCCTTAGTTGACATTTATTTCCACACAATTGACAATAGGCCTCATCATAAGAGATTCTATAAAAACAAGCCACGTGTACGGCTTCAGAAAAGAATAGGTAGACTGAAAACCACTGTCCAAGTACAGGATACAGCAAAGATTCAATACACAATAATAATAATAATAATAATAATAATATTAATAATAATAAATTATTATTGCTATTACTGCAATGGAAATTTGGAAGTTCACTCTTTAACTGTTTGAGTGCCACCCTCGGGTGAGGGGGGAGGTGTAACACATTGCTTCAATGTCAAATCCAACAAATTCTGGGAAAAGTATGATATTAGGGGAGAAGTTAGGGTTTTCCCCATATTGTTTTTTCAGGCAGACAAAGGGCTGGATTCTACTGCAGGAGATAAATGTTACCTCCTGTTTTATCAAACATTTTCCTATTGAAGTCTATAGGGAAACCTGGAGATAAAAGTAGAGATAAAATTAGCACCTGTAATAGAATCCAGCCCAAAACTAGAGATGACTACAATAACATTTCTGAATGAACTAATCGGACATCTGTAGAGGACACAATCCTTTTACTCATGGCTAGGAGATGGGAAGTCCTGTCCCACAATATTAAGCATCTAAGTAAATTGGTTTGTGAATACTCGGTACATTTTGTACACAAGAAGTTTGACGTACCTTCCAAGTATACCTCTTCAGCTCCTTAAGGACCCATGACATGCTAGGACCAACATGGGTAAACTTGCGTTAACCCCTTAAGGACGGCCGATCGCGCATGCAGCTGTCACTTAACCCCTTAGGGACCCTTGACGTACCAGGACCATCACGGTCCTTGAACTACTCAAGGACCGATGACGGTCATGGTACGTACCGTACTTTTTAATTACATCGCTCTACCGGGAGCGCTGTAAGTAAAAATAGGGCATGAAATAGACCGCTCCAAGATCAGAGCGATCTCTTTCAAGCCCCATAGTGACGCGCCGATACACATGACAGGTCACTTGTACCGGCACGTCAAAGTGCCCCATGTGGTCATTATGGGACGGAAATGTCCCGCGACCGCTGGTCGTTAAGGGGTTAAGGACCACGGACAATTTTTTTTTTTCTATTTCCGCATCTGGTTCAGGGCTCCCCAAATGGCGTGCAGCCGCGCGGGGAGCCCTGAATTCCATGACGGTCCTGGCACGTCATGGGTCCTTAAAGCAGATCTACCCATGACATGCTAGGACCGTCAAAGGTCGTTAACGGGTTAAGGACCAGTGACAGTCCTGGCACATCATGAAGTGTAGGGGTCCCACCTGAATTCGAATTGAAAAAAAAAAAATAAATAAAATACTGCGTGGTCCTTAACTGCTGGCTGTGACGTAATTAGTTAAGAGGGACAGTCCATCTTTGAGACCCAAATCCCTCTGTCCCTCTTTCCCCCCCTGGTGTCCCTCTTTTTAGGAGATTTAACATTTCTTGGGAAAAAGGGGTAGGGCCGGCGCCACCTATAGGCAAGGTAGGCGCCGGCCTAGGGCGCACATGTACTGGGGGCGCGGGCATGCAGCGGAGAAGAGCTGCGCCCGCTGCCCGCACACACTTCACCGGGAACGCAACACAGATGTGTGTCTCTACTGCGCTCCCTCATCGTCGTCAACTCTTTAGTAATGCAGAGCGCGCTGGGAGTCATGATCTCCTGCCGCGCTCTGCATTACTGAAAAGAAGACTGAGCGGAGATCCAGGTATGTGATGGGGGGCAAGTTGGAGCTTATGGGTGGCAAAGTGGAGCTGATGGGGGGCAAAGCTGGGGCTGATGGGGGCAAGTTGGGGCTGATGTTGGGCAAAGAGGAGCTGGTGGGGGCAAAGAGGAGCTGATGGGGGCAAAGTGTAGCCAGTGGGGGCAAGTTGGAGCTGATGGGGGCAAGGTGGAGCTGATAGGGGCATAGTGGAGCTGATAGGGGCAAGTTGGAGCTGATGGGGGCAAGTTGGAGCTGATAGGGGCATAGTGGAGCTGGTGGGGGCAACATGGAGCTGGTGTGGGCAAGTTGGAGCAGATGGGGGCAAAGTGGAGCTGATGGGGGAAAGTTGGAGCTAAGGGGGCAAATCGAAGCTGGTGGGGCAAGTTATAGCTGGTGGTGGCAAGGTGGAGCTGATAGGGGGCAAAGTGGACCCGGTGGGGGCATCTCTTACAGGCATCTCCAGACCAGGGGCAGAGAGAGGATGATCATGAAATGAGTTAGGGTATAAGTAGGCGGGGTATAAATGGGTGGGGCACAAGGAGCAGAGCCAAATGGGCGGCAAAATTAGGTTTTGCCTAGGGTGGCAAAAATCCTTGCCCCAGCCCTGAAAAGGGGATAGGAACAGAGGGAATGCTATACCGTGTAGAGTTACATTTTTTCCCCACCAGTATACTACAGACCAGTACAGTACTCGCAGCATGCACATGTAAAAAATAAACAGGGTTCCTCACACCTCAGAAGGATCGGGGTTCTTATCCTATATAATAATTTGCTAAGGATGTTTGTCAGAAGCCGTCATGTGCAGTAGAGACCGCGCACATTCGGGCAGTCTCTACTGCACATGAAGCTGCTGCTTAACCCTTTGAGTGCCAGAGGGGTATGCAACATATTGCAAAGCAATGCGTTGCGTAGCTTTCTGGCATTTAAAGGGTGAACATTACCCTGACCTTGGCCTGTGTACGGGCTTTTACACTAGTAATCAACAGTTGAACACTGAACTGTTGTTTTGATGTTTTTAAGATTAGAAGATTTTAAGTTTGTTGCTTATAAAGATTGTAAATTGTATGGCTCTATTCCCCATAACAAGCAGATTTGAAATATAAAACTTTATGTCAAACAACAAGTACTGAACTGGTCTGTAGTATACGGGTGGGGAAGAAATTTAACTCTACACGTTATAGCATTCCCTCTGTTTCTATCCCCTTTTTTTTCCCCAAGAAATAAATGTTATAACTAAAAGACTTGCAGTGCGCACCAAAGTATCTCTGGAAACTGTTATATAGTTCATATTTTTAGGAGATCAGACTGTGTAATGTGTACGGTATATAAGAGTAATGCCCAGCCCAACAGTCACGCCACCAGCAATATCACCTAAAACAAATGTGTCCCTCTTTGACCCTTTAAAATGCTGGGCAGTATGGTTTGAGCATATTTATGTATGCACAATGGAGACTTGGGTTAGTGAAAAATGTTAATCTGAGAAATCAATAGCATACCTCCCAACATTTCAAACTGCCAAAGAGGGACACTCGTGTTTTAGGGTGTATTGCTGGGTGTGTGGCTGGTGGGCAGGACATTACTGAAAATGCTTAGGCTATTTGTTTGACCTATTGACTCCTCATCGTGTAACTTAATAAATGACTCATAACAAGACCAAAGTGTTTAATTACACAGACTAATGTATTAAGGGGATCTATCACCCCTTTACAAATTTGTGTAAATAGTTTTCTTATATAGCGAATATGCTTTAAAGTGTATTCATTTTTTTTTTTTTTTTTTTTAAACTGCTTATTTGCAGAAATTAGAACAATAAATACAGCCCCGCACCTACTTCCGGGCAGGCTGCGGTTACCAGATTCTTGATGCAGCCTGCTACTCTGCCTCTCTCTCTCTCTCTCTATCCAGCCTCCTCCTATGACGGATGCAGTCTGTCTGTAAGCTGGAGCACTCTCATTGGCCAGAATTCGATCTCTGCCAATCAGAGAGCTCCAGCTTACAGACAGACAGCCTCTGTCATAGGAGGAGGCTGGGTAGTGGGAAGGGAGCAGAGGCAGTGCGGCAAACTTCGGCAAGAGTAGTCTATGAGTAAGTAGGCGTGGGGTTGTATTTACTACTCTAATTTCTGCAAACAAGCTGTTTAAAAAATGAATAAACTTTAAAGAAAATTTGTTATATAAGAAAACTATTTATACAAAGTTATAACGGGGTGATAGATCCTATAAACACATATACTGACATTTATACACACTTGAGTTTTACTGCTGTGGAGCAATGTGATACACTTATATGCACACCACACAGTCTGATCTCTTAAAAAGAGGGACACCAGGTGGGAAAAAGGGACAGAGGAATTTGGGTCTAAATGAGGGACTATCCCTCCTAAAGAGGGACACTTGGGAGGTATGCAATAGTGCTGTTACATAACCCTTTAAGGACCAGAATGCAATGAAATACACACTCCTGTGTTCCTTTAAGAGCTATAAAAACCAAGCCAAATTAGTTGTGTTCTATCTCCTCGTTACAAAAAAAAAAATTAATTCTTTTGAAGTGCAAAGTGTAGATTTTTTAAAAGCTACAAGATAATTTGAATATTTGCTGTTTTTTCCCTACAAAATTACTTTCATTATATTACTCTAGCAAACTGACACATTTCAGCCCTTTGTTGTAAATCCCATATGCCTTTTTCAGAAAGATTCCTACAAAGCTTTTCTAATTTGCTTTCAAAGCTTCTCCCAAGAGAAGGCAAGATTGGCAGTCATATCTAACTAAATCTGTAAACTGTAATAAAAAGCTTCAAATAATTTTCAACTTTTAACAGATGTCAAGCTTTCTAAGTAAATTATGCCACTCAGGTTTGTTCAAGCTTTGTGTGCTTAGTTGATTAAAGCAAACATGCAAATAAATAGCATGCATCAACACAAATTCAATTCCACCTTAATATCAGCATTTTACTAACAGTAACAGGCTTTGATGTAGGGTAACAGTTGATGGCTTCAGTGAACCTAATTCGGAACATGTTATTATTTTGAAACGATCCCATATCAGCCACCAAGGGATTTAAGCAGAACGCAAAAGTCTCTGTTCACACAGGAGACAGAAAACCGAGTTAATCAGCATAAAGGGGAACACATTAATGTCTATGGGCCTGCTGACACAGACAACTAACTCAATGCTTACACAACACATTACAAGCCATTGCAACATGCTTCAACTGATGTATTCAGCATAAGCACATCCAAGTTACAGTATGCCTGATCGGCACATCGCTCTATAAGACAGTTGTGCAGGCCGCTCAAATGGGCTAAATTGAAAGTTGTGATGCCTCCACAATATACAAATGACTGGCTGAGAAAGATGGGCAACAGTCACAAATATATATGGCTGGCAATGACATGGGCCAACCCCACATTACCACCATCTCCACCCATGCATTTCATACCCCTCTGGCACTCAAAGGGTTAAATCCCCCAAGTGAACAGACCAAAGATAAGCAACTCTGGAGTAAACCAACTGTGCCATAGCATATAAATAACAATTCCCAAAACACCATTGATTTAACTTGGGTTTGTAACCCCCTTAAATGCTAGAGGTAACACACTGCAAATCAATGCAATGAGACATCTCTAGCATTCAACATGCCTCCCAACATTTCAAAAGGCCAAAGAGCGACACGTATGTTTTAGGTGGTATTGATGGTGAGCGGAGCATTACCGAGAATGTTTGTGTTACTTCATGACCTATTGACAGCTCTTTATGTAAATGAATAAATGATTTAGAACATTACTAAAGTATTTTATTTACTTAGACTACAGTAATTTATACAACATGTACTGAAGTTTAAACAGTCATTAATGTGAGTGTTATTGCTGTGGAGCAATGTGATACATATACACAACACACAGTCTGATCTCCTAAACACAGGGACACCAGGATGGGAAAAAAAGGACACCAGGATAGGTCTCAAAGAGGGACTGTCTCTCCAAAATAGGGACACTTGGGAGGTATGATTAAAGGGCCAAAAGTCCCATTTAAATCAATGGAGATTTTTATTTATTCACTATCCTACAGGAGAATTGCTACAGAATTCTTTATCTTGTGTTTTCTGCATAAGGTCCCAAATTTACAAAAAGAGTGGAAACCAATAGAAAAGACAATAAGGAATTCTTTAGAACACATCTGCTGCTGTTTATATGCACGGTTTAGAAAGGGCACGCTGCCAAGTTGCCTGACATTTTGACTTTATATAGAAAGATAATGAGGAATCTGTTGGAATATAGAAGGATGAGTCACAAAAAAGTTTAATGTGAATACCCAAGCCGACTTGCTTATTGTGTTAAGGTCTATATCAGATAACTTATACCATCACAAATAAAGGGTCAAAACAGAGGTACATTTAAGTATGCTCACTATTCACCCCTTGGATGCCAGAAACACATTCAGTGCATTACTTCTATGTTAGACAAACAAACATTTGGGAGTCCGGAATCAGAATTAAAAAAAAAAAAGTGTTTTGTGGTCCTTTAGTGACCGAAACGCGCCCTCGCAGCCGGTCGTTAAGGGGTTAGTAATACCCCCACACACATGGGCGGCTTGTCCTATCGGGGGATGGGGCATCCCCCGGTGGGCCGCTAGATCATGGGCCGGTGGGGAAGATCAGAAGGTCTTATCTCAATGTCCCACAGTATTTTGAAGGAGAGGTCTGTGTTGCCACAGGCACTCTCTGTGACAGCCTTCGCGTTCCGTGTTAATGCAGAGCGCCAGGATATGACATAATATACTGGGGCCTGCTCTCCCATGCCGCACAGGGACCACAAGGGGGCGTCGATAGGGACGTCGGTGCAGCTAGTGGGCTGCTTTAAAAAAAAATATGCCCGGGCTGGTATTCCCCTACAATCCGCCCCTGCCCACACACACATACAGCTTGCTATGACTAGAAAATCCTAATAGCTGGAATTAATTTTGACCTGGACCTTTGTTCATGAGATCACATCTTCAATCAGCCCCATATGTCAAATCCATAGGGGTGCACGTGATTCTTGCTGGTAGTACTTTTGGACTCAACTCCGCCACTAGTACATGGTAATGTTCTTCTGCGCCATACACGCTACATGCTTCAGTTTATTAAACATAAATGGAAGTTCCAGCAGTGGAATTTGAGTTCCAGTAGTCCATCCAGCTCCATAGACAAGACATCTTGCATTGACTGAAGATGTCATCTCTTGAATCAGAGAGCAAGGGAAAAGTTCATACAGGCAATTAAGATTTTCTTGCCATAGTATAGTAAGTGATTTTGATTGTAAGCTTTAGGGTAGGGACCTCACTTCCAGTGATTCACTTTACAAAGCACTTGTAACCCTGTATTGTCTAAACCGTTACACTGTAAAGCGCTGCGTACACTTGCGAAGCTATATAAACATATTCATTCATTCAAGTGAAGGGTTATTGTTAGGCTAATGTACGCAACATACTGCAAAGCACTACACTGCACAAAGCACTTTATCACTATAGAGTGAGTGCACACACATGGTAGGATCAGTCTTCACAAGCCAGGCAAGTTATATTAACCCTTTGGATGCTACAGAGGACTTTGCAATATACTGGACACTTCTCTAACAGCAAGGGGTTAATGCAATAGTAATGTTGTGTTTTAAGGTTATTGGTTTAATAGTATCAATTATTTTACCTGCTTACATAATTTTTTGCTCTTACCTTGAATCCACTATTTCAGTTCTTCACCTCCATTCATTTTCAGTGATGTGAGTTCCTTCTACCTGCAGCCTGCAAAAGCAGCCGGACTTGGGAAAACCTAATGTATTGCATAGTGCGCTATCCAGCCCAATTTCACAGTTGCTAGCAAAGAGATTCGCAGCATTACAAGTCCCAAGCTGGCAACAACACCCATGACACATAAGGCTTTAGTCCCTTCAGCCTGTACCCACCAATACCATCTGTGATTGCAACACTCATTTACTCTTCATTGTCTGTTCATCTGAACAGCCGGTATGTGTGAACAGAGTGCGAGACACACACACACACACACAGTTAAGACACTTTGTAGATAAAGCTGGATCACATATTGTACTTACAGACTGTAGGTAAAGGGAACTCACATAACTGACAGTGGAAGACAGGGGCTCCAAGTAAAAACACATAATTAAGGTGATATTAAATCTGATTGATGAAATGGCACTCCCTTTCAAGGGCATACTTCATATAAAAGTCACACAGTTTAAATTAGACAACTTAATGCATTTCTTCCATTTCCTGTGTTTGAAGGATTCTGTCACTGACAGCAGTTCTCCATAGAAACTGGCAGCAACAGTGTAACGCAGTGGTGACTTTACACAAGCTTTTAATTTAAAGGAAAAAAGACAAGTTTTAACTCTAAAAAATTAGAGCATCCCACTGTAGTGAGAGTAACCTTGTATAACTCATCAAGTAAAGGCCAATATGTACTATTTTTTTCCATAAAACTACGTTATCACTTTAAAAGCAAAGCAGCCCAGTGACAAAAATAAATGAATGTATATATTAACCCTTTGAGTGACAGAGGAGTAATGCAAAGCAATGCCTTAGATATTCCCTCTGGCACTCAGAGGGTTGATGTAAAGCTGAACCAGCATTTTAAAGGGTTCAAGTAAAGTTGAACCAGCATTTGACTGCCATAGGGGTTTGCAATGGATTGTGTACCCCTTTGGCACAAAAAGGGTTAAATTAACTTATATATATACACAAAAAATAATAAAAATTAAAATAAATATTTACTACCGGTATTTCCTTGTGATGTTTGTGATTCTACAACAGATATGCTAGGCTAGCTTTGCCTCTCCAGCTGTTAAACTCCCATCATCCCATAATTATCATAGTCCTCTCCAACAGCTGGAGAGCCAAAGGTTTCCTAACACTAGCAGAAGGAAAATACAAGCCGTTCCCAATCACGAATATCTTTCACTAGTACAGAGAAATACTAGACTCCAGCACAATGCAGTGTAGACTGGACTGGAAATCTCCATAGATGCCAGAGGCATTTCTGTATAGCAGAAAGGACAAAATAAAGCCTTTACTCTCTAGGCTGAACTTGTCAAGTCATTCACCTCATTAGTGGTGACCGCTAACCAATTATGCAGTTCTTCTGCCTGAGTATTCTCCTTAGATATGACAAAAACACCATTTGTTGGAGAGAATGCTATCTCCTAGTTATTCATTTCCTAGACATCTGCAATCTACTGTGTGTAATGACTCTAAACACCTTGACCACGTGACGCGATAGACAAGTAAATGCTTTGGAAACCCAACTCCTATCCTAACCGTCACAGGTTTACCCAGAGAAGGTCTCCTTTAGCTCAGCTGCTGGGAACTACAACATGCATAAGCAGCCAACATTTGGGTTGGGGATGATGGGTGTTGTAACCCCAACAACTAAAAAGCCAAAGGTTGCTTTCCAGAGGATTAAACTAAAGTTCAGCCTTAAAGGGATAGTAATACTTCGTTTTATATTTATTTTTTTTGTAGGTATTAAAAAAACATGAATAACTATATAAGTCTTATCTCTCAAACCTTTATGGTTTGAGAGATATTCACAAGCAAAGTTTCCCCTCACTGACCAAAACAGTCAAGCCTGCCATCTAGCTGTCAGATTTGGAATCCGGTCTTCAGATCAACCAGTGGCTCTTCAGCAGAGCCAAGATCTCAAGATATAAAAATAACTATTTAATTGGAAGGGTCTAAAAAGTGTGTTTGCACACCAGGCACACTTTGTAGACTATTTGAATGAAGTAGTTCTTCTTATATCTCGCAATCCCGGCTCTGCTGAAGAGCCACCAGTTGATCTGTGGACCGGATTCCAGATCTGACAGCTAGATGGCAGACTTGACCGTATTGGTCAGTGAGGGGAAACTTTGCTTGTGAATATCTCTTAAACCATAAAGGTTTGAGAGATAAGACTTATATCGTTTTTCATGTTTTTTTAATGCCTACAAAATAAAATAAAGATAAAATGAAGTATTATTATACCTTTAATGGGATACCATACTATGATAACAACAGTGGGGATCATGAAAGAGCTTCCAAATTCACTTATACCATGTTTGCAATTTATTTAGATTTATAAATAATGCTAATTAAGGCATTTCTTGTCTTAGCCCTAAATTACGTCCTCCTCTCACTGACACTTACCAGGTGGAGCAGTGCATTTCTGTGTAGTGTCAGTGATTAGGGGAGCTAGTGCAGAGCTAAGACAAGAGGTGCCGGCACAGCATGCATTAATTAGCATAATCTATACATCCAAATAAGAAAAAAAACCTAGTCTTCTACATAAAAAATCTAAAAGCAACAACACACAAGTGATTTCCAAACCTCTTTCAAACTTATCACAGCTGTTGTTTTTTTAGGTGAGTGATCCTTTAAACTTTCCTGTGAGAGCAAGAAAGGACAAACTGAATCCCATTGCAACGCAATGTGTTGTGTACCCCCTGATACTTAGATAGTTAAGGGTATTTTCCTTCTAAGTAAAACAAGGGTTCTCCCACAGCTGGGGGGTGGGTCATTCTAAACTTATGGTTCAAACACTTATCTTTAATTAAACTGTTATTAAAGGGATAGTAATTTTTCACAATAAAAGCAGCTCTAATTAGTCTTCACAGTATTTGGGCCATGGACAATGTTATTTCAGTACTGTCAGAAGTGTAGTTCAAGAGTAATTGAATGATAAAATATCCCCCTCCCGCCCCTTTTACTGATGTAACACTGCTCACCTCAGAGCAGCAAGAATGTCAGGGTGGATTGCCGAGAGGGACAAACTTCAGTGAGCATAAGGGAAAAACCTGGGCAGGGTTTTCCTTATGATCACAGTAAGAAGACTGTCCAGTCCCAGGACCAGATTTCACATCAGAGGACAGGTGTCTTACACTAGGTAAAAGGGGCAAGAGGGGGATAGTTATCATTCGATTACTCTTGAACTACAACTCGCTTGAAGCAACAGTAGGGTCCGAGGTCATATTGAGGGGACATACTGCTGGTGGGAAAGGAGAATGGAGTGCAGGAAAGAAGAGATGAGGTGGTGGACCCATCAAGTGTTACGGTTTGTATACCAAAAGCAGCGGAAGGAGGAGTCCTTTTGGCTGCATGTGAGGGTTTTGAGAAAAGGTTTCCAGAGTCGCACAAATTTTTTCACCTAAGAATTCCCTGTCAGACAGCATAATGGTCCAGTGCAATCTGGTAAACTAAAGAACCCTGGACCTCCAATGGAGAAACAATGGAGGGAAAGGCAGTATCCAATTGGATAACATATATTTAATGCAATCATAATAAAGAGGTCCAGGAGGACCACCTGCGTTTTGAGGAGGGGAGAGGAGGACTCTTAAGATACCAACAAGAAAGCCAAGGTAGCTGGATAAAGAGGCATCAGCAAGCGGTCTGTTATGAACGTGACAATTTTTCTCCAGAAGGATTGAATATGGTGGCAGGAATATAGTAAACGCAAAAGGGATGCAATCCAATACGACTGGCGAGGACGAGAGGAAGTATGCCCTATTTAAGAGCCAGTAGGAGAATTGGTGGAAATAGGTAGACGGCGAGCGTTTTAGGAGTTGGGCAAAGCTGGCTAGGAAGATGTCGGTGGTAAGATCTGGAATGTCAGAAGTCCATTTATGAAGTGATGGACCAGCAGTCCATGGTGGCCATCAGAGGAACAACGCTGTGAAGTCAGAAGCCTGTAGATGCAGGAGATTTTAAGGTACATTATACAGACATAAGTTCGATAAATGGAAGCCCCCTTTGGATTTTGGTTTTGCAACTTAGCTAAGTCTATTTTTGGTCACTTGCTGTTCCAAATAAAGCCCTGGAATTTACCATGTAAGAGCTAAACATCGGTGCAGAGAAGGCACAGCGGCAGGGTTTGGATAATGTATAATAAGGTTGATAAAACCAATGGATGATAAAAGAAGGTGCTTCCATGGTTGGAAGTCAGAAGTGATATGGGAAATCAGTGGGGATATATTGAGTTTAAAAAGGGTGGATATATCTTGTGGGAGGTGAAGTTCCAAGAATCTGAGCAGCCCAATGAAGAGAAACTCCCAGGTTAGGCAGTTGGGGGTGAGTCAAAAAGCCTCTGGTTTTGTAAGATTAACTGTAAAGCCCAGTATAGTCTGAAAGTCCAGAAAGATGTGCAGGTTGAGCTGTTTGAAGGTTGCCCAAAGAGAGGAGAAGGTCATCCGCAAAGCCTGAAAGTTTAATATGGGTGTTTCCAATAAAGATACCCCTAAAAGTAGAGTACTGGTTGAGTTTACACAAGAGTTTACAAGGGCTAGATTAAATAACAGTGGTGACAGAGGGCAACCGTGTCTGGTGCCTCTAAAGAACTTAAAAATGGAGAATTCCCGGACTCCATGCGGTTTGACAAGTCAAGATTGCATTTATTCTATTTTCTTTCAAATGCAGCAAAACTAACTATTCCCTTATTGTGGAGGGAGGATAGATCTCCTTCTCTTGATATGTGGATCACTAGGGTTCAGTTGATGGCGGCATCGGAACGTCTCCATGCAACAATGAATGGTACCCTTGCTGGATTTTACTGTATCTGGTCTCGGTGGTTCTCCTGGAGGGGAGTCCAATAAATGCTTCCGGAGAGGCCGGAGTGGGGAGGCCACCCCGTCCTGGTCTGGCTGACTAACAGATTCGGGTTTCAAGTATTGCTCAGCTGAACTGCTCGGATGACTGGAGGCTCGGCGGCCTTGCTTCAGCTGGGGTCGGGTCCACGTGCCGGGTGGGAATTGGGCCCGCCTGGTTGTGGATTCGATCCTGTAGTTTTGTCCCCTTTCCCTCCTCTCTTATCTTTCTATCTACCTGTTGTCGTATTTGGGCCTTTATTTGTATTGACCACAGTAGCTCAAGCTTTTGTTTTAGTTTCTCACATAATAGTTGGGATCTCTAACTTGGTTTTTTCTTTTTTTTTTATCTCTACCTGATATACACTTGCTGATTCTTCCATAGTTGTAACGACAACTGCTGTTTTTTGTACCATTTTTGAAGTATTGTATGGTCATATGTTGTTTCCTTATTGCAAGTCTGTTCCATGTATTCTGTTTGTATCCCTTTATTCTTTGCATTGTATATCTTCTTTGAATCAATAAAGGATTGAAAAAAAAAAAATGGAGAATTATAGTTATTGATAATCAGCATCGCTTTAGGGGAGGTGTCGATCAAGTCAGCATAGGTTCGAAAAATATCCCCAAATCCCAAGATTGATAAGAGGTGGCATAGATGGGACAGAGGATTTTATCAAGTGCTTTCTCGGCATCTAGTTTAATAAGGAGGTTGGCTGGGGATGCCCCCTCTGGCGCTCAAAGGGTAAAAATGCACTCTATAGGAAAACTTGATCATGGACTACAGCTCTACACAGAAAGTCATAGGTGCAGCAGAAGCTGGTAACAGCAGTCTCCAGAATGCAAAAAGTTAAAAGGTTAATTCAACCCTTTGAGTGTAAGAGACGTGCAATTTCCTCTGACACTCAAAGGGTTGAGTCAACGGAAAGGTGCATTTTCTCCTCTCTGGTGCAGTTGGTTTGGCCCATCATTTCTCTGGTTCTTAGTACATGAAACTCTTATGTGGATTACCTCATAGCAAGTGTCCGCATCCAAGCACTTGTATACATTTTGCTGCATCTCCAATATATCTTGTAGTAGGCCTTTCCAATGGCTCTCGCTGACGGGGGGTTGTCTAAGAGTTAAAAACAAAACAAATCAAACAGGTTGAATAAAGGGAAACTCGCAAAATAATAATTCAGATCACATACTACTGTTGTTATCATCATCCTTAATTTTTTTTATCTCCAATATATTTGTCAAAGCTGTGTAAAACAGGGAAGAGAAGTAAAAAAAGAGACAGACACATGACAGTGAGGGCCTTGATCATGACAACTTAAAAAGTAGAGCAGTGGTTCTGAACCACCAATCCAGGTGACTATTCCTTCTGGCCTGCTGAAGGTGTGGTGGTTGGTACAATGTGCTATTTTCTCTACACTGAATATTTTTTTTTTCTTTTTTTTTTTCTGAAAGTACTTTACCAGGAATAATACAGTGAGAATGTCTCTCATTTTCAAGTATGTCCTGAGTACTCATCTATCTACCTCTGAAGGGTGAAAAGCTGACTTGACCTTGTCAGGACTAGAACCTGTGACTATGATGTTTGAACATATTCTACAGCTGGTGTATTAACCAAATTAGCTACCTCACCAGCAGCACAACAAAGATCCCATGTTAACTTCCAAGCACCAGTTCTTGCTGGGTACTTGTATTTAACATCATGTTGACGTGCATGTTCAAATATGCCCAGTGACTGCGGCAACTATTATGTGATAGTTGCGCTACTGGCAGATCTGATGCCCTGGGAGCAGACCTGCTGATTAAGGTAAGACTATGAGTCCCAATGCATCAACAGGGGAGAAGAATGGGTATCTAATGGAGACTCCTGATGTTCCCCCAGTTTTAAATACTTGCATCTCACAGAATAGTTTCCTGTCTCGCACTGTATTTCCAACTTCCCATAGCCCATCTGTATCTGGCTTGAAAGCCCAAAAAGAAAAGGCCTGCATCCATCAAGGTCAGTCTTCTCCATTTGTTGATCCAAAGAAAGAAAAAAAACAAAAAAACAAACACCTATTGATGTCATTTTTAATTAAGCCTCAATTGGTTAAACATTTCTTCCTGACAACAAAATAGGATCAATATCCTATCTGCATTGAAACCAGCTGTTTAAGGCACACTATTGCTTTGAGCTGGAACTGTATCCAATAAGTTTTGAAAGAATCCACAGCATCAGCTAACACAGCCTCCAAAGCCAAATAATCAACAATTTTACTGCCCTTACTGTAAAATAAATAAATAAATAAAAAACATATAAGTTTTAGTCAAAAACACATTCCCTCTACTTTTATTGGATAACCCTTTGTTCTTTGTTTAGTTTTTGGGGTAAATAGTCCCCAGTACAGATCTTTCCCAATACAGATCTTTGCACTGGCCTCAAATTTGTATAATTTGGCTAATCTGTCTTTATACCTAAAATCTTCCAGTCCTTGTATCAGTTTGTTTGTTTTTTTCCATGCCTCTGAGTTTTTCCAGTTCAGTAATGTCCTTCTTAAAGGGATAGTAATACTTCATTTTAACTTTATTTTATTTTGTAGGCATTAAAAAAACATGAAGAACGACATAAATCTTATCTCTCAAACCTTTATGGTTTAAGAGATATTCACAAGCAAAGTTTCCCCTCCCGCCCCTTTTTCCTAGTGTAAGCCATCTCTTCTCAGATGTGAATCTGGTTGTAAGACAGATAACAGAAGGGGACAATCTTCTTTGTATGAAAACAATGAAAGTCCTTCCCTCCTTGACAAGTTTTTCAGCCTTTTCCCTTATCTTAATTGAAGATTGTCCCTCTCTGCAGTCTACCTGGACACATCCCTTCTGATCTGGCTGAACAGGGGGGGGATACTTTGCTTGTGAATATCTCTTAAACCATAAAGGTTTGAGAGATAAGACTTATATCGTTCTTCATGTTTTTTTAATGCCTACAAAATAAAATAAAGATAAAACGAAGTATTACTATCCCTTTAAGAACCGACACCCAAAACTGTACTCCATGTTCTAGAGGAGGTCTTATACAGAGGAAAAATCCTATCCTCATCTCATGCATCTATAGTCCTGTACCCCTCTGGCACTTAAAGGGTTAAAATACTCTACTGCAGCTGAGAGACACTTCTGTGGAGTCTACTGTCTATCAGTACCCCTAAATCTCACTAACAAGGATTCCCCAAGTAGCTTGCCATTGTGAAAGTGTATGTAGAACTCTTACTTTGCACAACCTAAATGTGTAACCTTAAATTTAACCATATTAAACCACATTTATTGACTCAATTTATTCAAATCTTTCTACAGCGAAAAACACATCCTGCTTTGTATGTATTTCCTTACATGTTGTGGAGCAATGGGTTGGAGACCTTCTTAACCTTCAAGAGGTTAAAGGCAATATATAAATCAGTGTGATACTTTATTTTTACCCCATGTAGTATATGGTTTTCCCTAGAATTAATCAACTGTTTGTTTATACATAAAGCCCATTGCGTGGAAGTATACTATAGATATCTGTATTTTTAAGATTCATGTGAGTGCCTCAGCTCAGTTTAGCAACCCCTCTCCCATGTGCAGTTTGGGTTGTAAATTTTTACTAGTCAAAAAACAATAAGACTGTAGATACAAAGTTGGATTTTCTGATAAAATCACATCCCTCCTCCACACCCCGAGTTTCTGTAAACATCTTCTACATGACCCCAATGAGTTTAGGATCACTGCACTTCATCAAGAGCCTTCTGCATGGAGGACACTTGTCATTCGTTGACCTGGGATATAATCTCAGATGCCCAGGGACTCCCAGCAAGACATTTTCCTATTTTGTAGAAGTCAAAGGCAATTCTAGGACATGCTGTGCTTATTATGTGATATAAAAAGGAAACATACTTAAAGGAGCAGTGAAACCTAAAGTTTAAAGTCCATAATCTAAAGCAGCAGTTCTCAAACTGTATTTTATGGAACCCCATGGTTTCTTGAAGAAGTAAAGGGGTTCCACTGAACATATGTACATAACGGTGGTGAACAGTAGAACAAGGCTGAGGTGTGAGACAGTGTGGGGTAGATTTAAAGGCAGGTGTTAGGCAAAAAAAATACCAACGGGTGTTTTAACGTGTAGTAAGCCACTTAAAGGGCCATGTAAGGAACTGCTAATGGCAGTTTATCAAGTAATACAACCGCTACACTAACTTGTGTTTTGGCTCATGTAAAAAAAAAAAAATGCTCCAATTTGCCATTTAAAGGGATAGTAATACTTAAAATGTAAAAACAAATATGTTGTAGGGTTTATCCCCCTGAGTAAAACAAGAGTACTCCCACTGCTGAAAGGTGTTTCATTCAAAAGTTATTCATTTTCAAAGTTGAATTTTTTAGGTGCAATATCACAGTGGCCTGAAATTGTAGAGTGGTGCTGTTGCTACACAATCCTATGGACAGCTCTGGTCCCGGGACCATAAATCTCCATAGGATGGTTTAGCAACAGCACCAAGATTACTAAGATTGCCTTGTACAGTGGGCAGAGTTTGTGTCCTGAGGTCCTGCTAGGAACTATCATGTCTTCCCCCTGCACAGTACATACAGGACCAAATGAAGATGTCATCGCTTGAATGAAGAAGCAAAGAGGCCATTATGAGCTTCTGGCCTTAGAAAGGCAAGTGGCCAGTTATTATTAGGATGTATTACTCCCACTTCAAACGAAAATTTAAGGAGAAGAAGAAATTGGAGAATAACAGTTGAAAACAATCCAAATTACTACTACAAATCTAACAGAACAGCTTTCCTTTGTCCTCTCTCTCAATCACGAAGAAACTGTGAAAGGAAACAGTCAAGATAGGGATTTGATGTTCCCATGTCCAATGTCAGACGCAGGCCCGCACATTTTATTATTGATTTTCTTCTTTTCCATTTTTTTTTTTAGTGTTAAGAAAAAGAAAATGCTCTGCTCCTATCTAAAAGCAAATCTGAGGATTGGAGAGATATTTCCGGACAAGCGCATTTTTAATCTCAATGTCAAGTCTCAGTAAATGTCCCTTTAAACAATGGTCAAAGTTCAGATCACAAATAAAAAAGAAAAAGACAGTGGGGACATTTTTGTAGTTACAAATGAAATAATGGCTGGATTCGAACAGGTAATTACAGTGCCCAATCAATAGTCTAATCTACAAGAAAGATAGTCCCTAAATGAATAGCAGATCATCCTGCTGCATTTATACAAGGTTGAATACAAAGATAAATGGTGTTCCGATGATTCTCAATCACAAAAGTGCAACTGAGATAATACATACAGGGGCAAAACCCCGTGGGCTTTATGCAAAAAGCAAATGATGTGCAATTCCCTAGAAAACCAATTACAATATAGAGAAATAGGGAACAAATGAAAAATGCTATTTAAAAGGGGGGTTTAAACCTTTGAGTGTCAGAGGGGTCTCCAGCGCATTGCTTTGCAATGAGTTGGATACCCCTCTGGCACTCAAGGGTTAAATCCCCTTTTAAATAAACTGCACCACTGGGGACAAATGAAACCCCCCTTGAAGTAATTGTGCCATAGGGAACAACTGAAAATTCCCAATGAGTAGTACGAGGGTTAACCCCTTAAGCCGCACAGAGAGCCCTGAATTCCATGACATACATGTATGTCCTTGGTCCTTTAGGGACCTACACCCCATGACATACATGTACGTCATGGGTTGTTAAGGTGTTAATGCTTGATGCTAGGGAGGTTTCTAATGGATTGCTTCGCCTCTTAAGCATACAAGGGGTTAAAAGCTCTACTTAAATCTATGGGAATTTGGAGAATTTTAATCCACCCCCATGGCGCAGTTGGTTTGCTCCAGATTTACTCATGTTTTGCTATCTGCCCGAGACCCCATGACACTGTTGACCTCAATTTTATAGCAAAATTACTCTTTGCTGAAGGTTTTTAACCCTTTGTGTACCAGTGGTGTGTGCAAAGCACTGCAGAGTAGTATGTTGCACTCCCCCCCTCTGGAACTCACTGGGTTAAAGTAACACCCACACCTACTACTAATAAACTACAATCTGCATTAAACAGTAATCTTCCTGTTGAGTAAAACAAAGGCACCTCTGATGCTGGGAGGTGATTCATTCAAAGGTATTACAGCTCAAACTACAATTTTTTTTTTTTTTTTTTTTATTTTAACCGGTTTCCAATTGGTGTCCAGAAAATAATTTTATAGAATGCACTGTATAGGACATCATGCATCAATGACTTAGATTCTTTATATTAAGTGATAGAAGTAGCACCACCTAGTGACCAGAAAATGTGTTATTTAAAATCTCCTGCCAGTGGGAGTACCCTGTTTTACTCAGCAGGTAAAAGGGAACCTTTATAAACTCACACATACAGACATACATGCATACATACATACACACACACATATACACATACATACATACATACATACATACAAGTACAAACATACACACACACACACATGCATACGCACACAGATACATAAAAACATACACACATACATACATACTTGAATAAACACATATACAAATACATATGTACTTACATACATACATACACATGAACATACATATACCTGTACATTTATAAATATATGACTCCTCTGCATTTCTCATACTTCCCTTATCCCACTCATCCCTACCTCTGCTTCTCTCTTTGCTCCTTACTCACGTACATAACTAGCTCTCACTCTCCTTCCCTCTCCTGTATCTGAAAACCTTCAATAAAACCTGTTAGAAAAAAGTGTGTGTGTGTGTGTGTGTGTGTGTGTGAGAGAGAGAGAGAGAGAGAGAGAGAGACAGAGAAAGAGAGAGAGAGAGAGAGAGAGAGAGACAGAGAAAGAGAGAGAGAGAGAGACTGTGCACATGTGAGAAAAGGAAACTCTCCAATGAATTATTTACTCAAACAGCTAAGCTAAGAATAAAAGCCACGCCCCCCGCTAGCATTAGACCCCATCGTCCCAAGATCAAGGCCTCATGGAACAAAAGCAGAGAAAGTGTCCTGCAAACATAATGCATAACACATCTATTGAAACCTCCGTGCCCAAGAGGGTCCCCCACGATCCCATAACAGTTCCTTTATGCACAAGCAATCACAAAAAAAAATTAGTGATTATGTTCCATAACAGAGTTAGAGGACACATAGCAAATAGAGTCATATCATCCATAGTCACTGCCATCCATTACTGAATGCAACAAGCTCCCTAAAACATGGTAGAGTTGGAAGAAGAGAAGAAGGCAGGTTTCCAGGCAATGATACCAGGGTCCCAGGGCACGGTGACCCATTTAGACTTTTTTATATCAGTGTGAGAGATCCAGGGAGTAGGCTCCCTCCTCAGCACCAAAACACCCCATGGCAACCGAAGGTATGCGTAACATGAACTGCAAGTAAAAGCACGTAATAAATTTCACAGTAGGCTTCCCAGGCACAGGCATCATCGAAATACCAGGGCACAAAACAGTACACTGCTCTTGATGATCCAAACTAGTGGCAGAATCCTACAAACGATCCGGAGCACCTTCCTGGTGACGCAGACCATGTGCCAGAATCATAGGACCGGGAGCCTGGTCCCCAGGCTGTCAGTGCAGGTCGGTACAATTCTACTTGCTCAGGAGCAGAAAGAGTGCTCACAAATTCCTCCTTAAGAGCAGCACAGACTTCTAGCATCCATGCCCTGAGGTCCGCTTTAGTCACCAAGTGCACGACATCTTCCCTCGTCAAGGGACCACTGGCCGCCATGATACCAATTACACCACCATGCCTATACAATGCATAGACAATAGTCCAAATATTCACAGCTCTCTTTCGGTCTTGCAGCAGCTAATTTTGCGTGAAGGAGATCCAGGATGTAGAATTGATAAATATCCACCTCAAGGAAGTATTAATAAATCATAGCGAAGCAGCTTTGCTATAAAAATGCAGACGTAGCCATGGAGCTTATGCAGAAAGCGTCCATCTTCTGAAGCAGTTCGCTCCACCCTCCTATATAATTTTTTTTTACTGGTTTTATTTGACCATTGTATTAAAAAGTAACACCTCCTAATTATAACCCCCCAATAAATAACTTACCATAGGTCAAAAATCCTAATTTTTAAGAGATAGTGGGTAGCACCCATAAGCCCAGCGATCTGATCTCTTCGCTACTAGATGCCCACTATGACAGAAGCTGGGCACCATTCTTTAGAAATGGAGCATGTGTGTTATGTATATGTTGTCGATAGGGAACCAAAGTGCCCAGCATTTTGCTCCCCACTGTCATTTCCCTTCTGGTATATATTTTGCAGTGTGTGCCCCATATTAAATATTTTGCTTTGTATCCCTGTGTACACAGTATTATGATGCAGGAATCCCCTGTAGAATGACAGCAAAGAACTAGCTGGAACTGGCTATTGCAGTGAAAGCCATTCTCTATGAAGGACTTTTGTCTGTACTTGAAATGGGAGAGTCTTATTGGAAACTAAAGTGCTGTCACTGATTGGTCCTCTGGGGCTCTTCTTGATTGGACAACAGTGACAAAACAGTCCCAAGCCCTCATCTGACTATGTAGAGAAGGATGCCAACTAGGAGTGTACAGAAGTCACTATTTGCTATTTATAATGCTAGTTTTGTTCTACCCTCCTTAATGCAGGTCTTTGCTGGAAGGGATTTAGCTGGGGAATCTCACTCCGGCCACTGCAAGCGCTAAATCAGTTACATTGCCAGTCTACTGTTGAGTGGCTTCAGGGAACCTCTCCTTGGGCTCTGCATCTGAATCACTAGCTCTGCCTGTATGCTGGCGAGTGGCTGCCATTTGTTCCTGACTTCAGCCTGAGCTTAAGTATCTTTTGGGAGCAGGACAGGTACCAACAGTGTAGTGCTATGTTGGCAAGAAACTTTCAACACAGATTGGTAGGAGAAGATGAAGGAAGGAGGGAGACAGATGGATAGAGTGTAATATTTGTGAGAACTATTTGGTTTTGAAAGCACACATCCTAGTGTAATATATATTATATGTGTATGTGTGGAGGTATATGTTTGCTCTTACTCTTTCAAAAGTGATAGCTACCTTTCTTTGTATTCTTCCTTAGATTCTGCCAAAAAAGTATTCCAAGATACAATACAATTTTGATTAAGGGCCATGGGAAGCATTCTGAATAGGTACAATTGGAGTGCCTAATAATTATTTTCCAATGTTCCTATCTTTAATTAGACTTTGGCAGGGAAAGAAAAGCCTCAAGAACACAGAGATGCTTAATTGTAAATTACATTCCAAAAGTTTTCACTTGAGAAGCCTTATATGCTATTTCAGCACAACACACAGAGTAAATTACATTGTGTTTTTCCTTCCAAAAACAACATAGCATTTAATGGCAAGTGTCAGTTTTCAGGAGATACCTACTAAGAAGCAAAATTTATATTTAATTGAAACAGATTACGATGATGTACTAAGAAGATCTAAGGGGGAGATTCACTAAATGGTGATAAAGAGGTGATAAAGTGGAGATGTCTTATCCAGTTTACCACTTCTCCAATTCCTATGTTATTCTATGAAGCCAATTCACTAACATTTCTTAAGTTTTGGAGATCTTAGTGCGTTGGCTTCACAGAATAACATAGGAACTGGAGAAGTCAAATCCAATTTATCACCTTTTTATCACCACTTAGTGAATCCCCCCCTAGAACATCTGTGAAGCAAACAGGCTGCACACTAGGGGTCTAACAAAATGTCTCCAAATTTCCATTGATTTAAATGGGGTCTATAAGCCCTTGAATGATAGAGAGGCCTGTAAAGCATTGCAGATCAATGTGTTGGAGACCTTTCTCGAATTCAAGGGATTAAAAGCCCCATTTAGTCAATGAGAATTTGCAGAATTTCTATTTGTTCCCTACGCTGCATCTGTTTACCCCAGAATTTTTGCAGGACCTCCTTTTACATCATAATTTCAGTAAAGTGTGGCACCATGTTAGCCATAGAAAATACAGGAGACTAGTAGAGTAAAAATGATACCTTGATTGGCTAACTGTGTGGCTCTAGGATGCAAGCTTTCAAGACATCTAGGCCTCTTCTTCAGACATAATAAGAATGAAGCCTGAATACACAATACATGACATTAAAACTCAGGGGTTAGATTTTAAATGTATGTGCATGAGCTTGAAAATCATATATTGTGCATTCAGCTTTTATTCTTATTATGCCTGAAGAAGAGACCTAGTTGTCTTGAATGCTTGCATCCCAGAGCCACTCAGTTTGCCAATAAAGTATCATGTTTACTCTACTAGTCTCCTACATTATTATTATTATAATTATTATTATTATTATTATTATTATTATTATTATTATATCTGTCCATAATAAGATGGAGGCTATAGTTTCCTTACTTGCGTCCTGTGTGTCTTGTAAGTCGAACGATCAGCTTACGTGCTTCTTCAGAACTTGATTGCGTGTCCTTCACAAACGATATTGGTTTTTGAAGTCCATGTTTCTCCAATATCTCTGACACACTGGAGAAAACAATACACATGATATCACTATAAAATTAAATACATAATCAACACAGCATTCTTAATCCTTTAAACGGTCACTATCAACTAAAAATAACTTTGGTGATGGCCTATATGTTGTTTTAGACATTTTGTATTTCGAAAACGAGTTCGATAGTTTACAGATTTACAGATTATGGTAATTAAGGCATGCCATGCAGGCACTTACTGTCTTAGTATTATTATATCACCTCCCCCACTCACTGACACTGAACCATTTAAATGTCAGGGGGACAAGGGCAATGCATTCCTGAGCATTATCAGTGAGTAGTGGAGGTAAGGGTTTAGATGGGAAGAGCCTGCACACCATACCTTGATTAACATAATCCATACATCTGAATAACTCAAGAACAAGTTTTCTAAAAGCAAAAATGGCTAGTACAACATATAGAAGATTTTGAAAGCTCTTGATTTTAGGTGATAGGGTCGCTTTAAGTTGAATTTTTTTAGCATTCTATTAGAGGGGTGGAGGAGTTACTGTGGGACTAACGGAGGTAGTATAAACACACACATGGTCTGCATTAAAAACTGCAATTTATGATAATTAAGCAAAATATCTACAGCTGTTAATTTAAACACAAAACTATCCAACAAAACATATGGACGATTCTGAAAGCTTAGGTGTTTCAAGTTGACAGTTCCCCTTTAAAACTTTAACTCTCTGAGTGCCAGAGATGTATCCAATGCATTGCTTTGCAATGTTTCGGATACCTCTGTGGCACAAAAAGGATTAACCTCGTGAATACTGGAAACCTCACTAGCATCCAAGGGGTTAAAAGTCCCAATTAAATCAAAGGTGATGATTTCTACAATAAAAATGGATAAAAAAAAATGCGGGATCTGAAAACTTTTAAAAAATGATCTCAGTTGTAATACTTTAAACACTACAGAGGATAACTCTCCAGCATCTGAGGGGTTAATATTCAGGACAAATGCTGTCAGAGAATTTAAATGTGTTTGTGCTTTTATCTGTCCAGACTATGACAGCTACTCTTGCATGCATTTTATTACAATGTTGTACTGCTATCTTTTAATATAATATAAAACATGAGAAATGAACAGTGCCTGGCAATGCCATTCGCTCTCATTGCACATCTATTGTATCAGGTAAAACTCTCCTCCGGCCTTGCCATCCAGTTTATGAAACTAGGATATTTATGTTTTGATATAGCTATGCCTAGCTGAGCTTATCACTAAATCACAAGCAGCAATACTGAAATATTTCTTTTGCAAATAGCAAGCCAGCAGCAACAATAAATGTAGCCATATTGCCCATTGCTTTCTAATTTATTGTGTACACTTCCGTTTCGAGGCATAAAGAAGTTATTAGTAAAACTTTCTCCGATTTGTTTAACCTTTATGTTACAGGCGCACTATTAGGAGAGAGGAACGTTTTTATTTTTGACTGTAAATTTTGTGTTGAACCAAGTTGAGCAGTGATGTTAACGAGATGAAGACCAGAGTGACGTGGAACGTATTGATTTGCAATGTGTTGTGTACCCCACTGGCCCTCAGCGGCATAAGTCAGTGGTTCTCAGTTGGGGTACCATGATGTTTTAGTGTGATTCTTCCCTTTTGCCTCTTTCTCCCCCTCTTGATTCCCACCTTTTGCTTCATTCTCCCCCCTCTTGTGCCCCCTCCTTTTGCCTTGGCTTTTTCTCTCCCTTTTGAGCCTCCTTTGTCCCCCTCCTTGACTCTTGATCCCACTCTTTTGCCTCTCTTGCTCTCTCCTGATCCCCCCTCCTTTTTGCCTCTTCTTGGTCCTCCTCCTTTTGTCTCCTGATCTTTACTCCTTTTGCCTTTTTTTTTCTTCTTCTTTTTTTTTTCTTAGTCCCTTTTTCCTCTTTCTCCCTCTTGGCCCCCCTCTCTGTCTCTTTCACCACCCGCTCAAATGTCCCATCTAGCCTCCCTTACCCTCCTCTGCCGGGTGCTCGCTGTTCTCTCGCGAGCCCCGGCAGAAGTCAGCATCGGAGCGTTGCCATGGTAACCCGCGGCGATGCTCCGATGCTACAGGAGGGAGAGAGGCAACCGGGGAGCATTGTGAGCAGCTCCCCGGGCTCCCTCACTGCAGCACCGACCCTGACACAGGGTATCGGTGCTGGCATCGGCCGCATTTGTATGAGTACAAGTACTCGCGCAAATGCTGGTATCGGCACCGATACTGACACCAGTATAGGTATCGGTGCAACCCTAGAAAGTTCCATTTAAAGTGGAATTATATAAATCCTCTGTATTACATGCTAGAATCTAAAAAAAGACTGTATTCTGACTTCTAAAATCTAGCACATAATCCTGCCTTTTCGAGGGTTCTAAGTACCACAGTAATCCAATGTGATTATCCAGGATTGCCTTAAATGGGCTGAGATGAGATGCAGGTCTTTCTGAATTCAAGTGCAATGACCACGTTAAAATAAATTGAATTTGTTATTATCTCTCATTACAAACAGCACAAACAAAAATTAATAAAAAGGCTTCCTGTATGGGACAGTTTAAAGGGATTGTAATGTTGTAAAACAACAAGATCACTGAATCTTCTTTATAATATAAGAAACACATTGTGCTATTTCAAATCACTTACATTTCTGTAGTTCATAACATATTCACTGTAGAAGGATTCCCCGCCCACCCATTCTGGCCGCCTCCCACTGAATCTCAAATCGTGTCGTGAGATCTGAAGGATGCAGCAACGACAAACTTCAGTAAGTATAAGAAAAACCCTGCCCTCATTGACGAAGGAGGGCAGGATTTTCCTTTGCATACTGAAGTTTGTCCCTCGATGCAGCAGTGACGTGGCCAGAAGGAGCGGGCGGGGGATCATTCTACAGTGAATATGTTATAAAATACAAACATTTAAGTGCTTTGAAATAGCACAATGCGTTTCTTATATTATAAAGAAGACTTCGCAATCTAGTTGTTTTACAAAATTACAATCCCTTTAAATGTGCATTACAAGGAAAGTTTAGGATTATATTTAAGGGATGTAACATATGACTATGATATTTTGCACATCGCACATGTAATTATGAGATATTTAACCCGTTGCCGATAATGAACGTACATGTACGTCCTCGCCGGATGTCCCAGGAGGACGTCCTGGAAGCCATTCGCTAGAATGGGGAAAAAAAAAAAAACCTGTCGTTAAGTGCCGGCCGCATGTGCATGTGGCCGGTCACTAAGGGGTTAAAGGGATAGTAATGTTTCATAATAAAAGCAGCTCCGATTAATCTTCATAGTATTTGGGCCATGGAGAGTGTTATTTCAATACTGTCAGAGCTGTAGTTCAAGAGTAATTGAATGATAAAGTATCCCCCTCCCACCCCTTTTACTGATGTAACACTGCTCACCTCAGAGCAGCAAGGTGGTGTCCAGGTGGATCACAGATAGGGGCAATCTTCAGTGAGTATAAGGGAAAAACTTGTCAAGAGGGGCAGGCTTTTCCTTATGTTCAGAGTAAGAAGACCCTTGCTGTGAGCTGTCCGGTCAATAAAGCAGATTCCACATCTGAGGGGAGGCAGATTACACTAGATAAAAGGCCGGGAGGGGGATAAGTTGTCATTCAATTACTCCTGAACTACAACTCTGACAGTATTGAAATAATACTTTCCATGGCCCAAATACTATGAAGATTAATTGGAGCAGCTTTTATTGTGAAACATTAGTATCATTTTGCAGTACTATTAACTTATTTCATTTAAAGGTTTCCTTTAAGGAAACATACATATTTCTGTATTTGTCCCTTATTAACCCTTTGAGTGCCAGAGGGGTATGCAATGCATTGGGTACCCCTCCGGCACTCAAAGGGTTACGGCCTTGAAAACTAAAGAGAGAGGAGGGAAACGTATTGAGGACCACTGGATTAAATGATGTTGCTGTTTTTTTTTTACTTTATATACATTTTCAGGTTGCCCTCTCAATAAGAACACATGGTATAAGTATTGGATGAATATTCATTAACTCTATGGATCTGAGAGACAGCTCCAATGTCTGTAGCCATCGTGAACAAGAATTATACTTATGAGCAAACCAATAATGATAATGTTGATGTTTAATGACAAACTGAAGCAGGTGAAGACCATATTAATTAACCATTTAAGGAGCAGCATGTTGTTGTGCAGTACATTGTGCACCAGTGTGGACATTAAACTGTTAGTAATGTATATTTATAAGTCGTTCGCCGAGTCTTCTTTATATTAAAATTAACAGACTGCGCTATATGTAAGTCCTTAGTTTTGTTTAGTTCAAAAGTTATGAAGAGATAAAGTTCCCCTGCCAGTTCCCTTATGGCTACATCCCTCTGAATCAGCAGTCTGGTCAGGACGGCTGCAGCAAGGGACAAACTTTAGTAAGCAAAGGGAAATCCTGCCCTACATTGTCAAGGGGGTCAGGATTTTCCTTATACTTACTGACTGAAGTGTGTCCCTCACTGCAGCCGTCAAATCTCATGACCCGATCTGAGATTCTGAGTGGGAGGCGGCCAGAATGGGCAGGAGGGGGATCTTTATCTCTTCATAACTTATGAACTACACAAAAGACTTACATATAGCACAATCTGTTAATTTTAATATAAAGAAGACTCGGCAAACAACTTTTAACCCTTTGAGTGCCAGAGTGGTACGGAATGCATTGCTTTGCAATGCATTCCGTGCCTCTCTGGCTCTCAAAGGGTTAAATAGACATTACTATACCTTTAACCCTTGGAGGGTCAGAGGTGTGCTGTTTTAGACAAGCCTCTGGCACTCAAAAGGTTAAAGTGTTAACTTACATGGTGTATATAAAGCATACCTCTCTCTGTACCTGTTGTACTAAGAAAACCTGAGTGGAGATGCACTAAGGATTAATGCAATGGAGCCGTGTGTCTGGTGATGTGTGGAGATCACCGTCATGGGGAACACGACACAATTTGCCATATGCACTATGAATCAGCTATGTAAGGGGAGGGGAGAGACTAATCATTAACAGAGGCTGGCCCTGGGAGGAGCAGAAACAATGCGCTTAAACTCCCTTTAACCCTTTTAGAGCCATAGAGATGTGCAATGCATTGTTTTGCAACACACTGCACACAACCTGCCATTCAAAGGGCCTTAACACACAACCCCTGGCCTGCTTAACAGGTGATTAAAATTTTACATGTAACAGCTGTTCTGCCAATTCTGTGTTTATCTGAACCGGCTGATCAGCTGTTTTAAGTACACAGTGCACTATCTGCTGATCAGCTGATTAATATAAACATAAGACATTTCTGCACTCCACAAGGCACACAATGTGATACAGCTGCTCTCTGCATTTGAAGTGATGCTTTCCCTTTAAACCGAAACAAAAGTTGGAATAAAAAAAAAAAATAAGCACAATATCTTGTACTCCGAGAGAGGTTTGCTTTTAATTACTTCCACATGACACAGCAGTAAATTCCGTAAGAGCTGGATGATGGAATCAGTGTACTTTACCTGAGGTATTGTTCAAGTTGATCCACCTTGTCGTGCAGAGATTTAGTTATGTCTGTCTCGCAGCTGCGAATGAGAAGGAGATAGTGGGGATTGTAAAATCTGATAGTGGCTGAAATAATTTCCTGTGGTTATTAATATGGTATTGCTGAGTGGCACAAACAATAACAAAGTGTCCTGGAGAGCCTACATTCTGACATTTCTAAAGACATTTTTTTCATCTTCTCTTATCTCGAGAGGCGAGAGCAACTTTTTATGGGCAGGTTTGAAATGGTCAAATTAACCCTTCGAGTGCCAGCAATGTGTTGGATATCTCTCTGGCACTCAAAGGGTTAAAGGAGAATTATCACCACCTACTAATAATCCTCCACTTACTTTTCTAAAGGCAGAAAATCCTCATGGACCCTACAAATTTGCATTTTCATTTGTGGATGTCATGCCCATGGAGGCAGACATGACATTCACTGGTAATTTTCTTTAAAATGAACCAGTCACTGTGCATGAGTCCACTTAACCCTTTAAGGACCAAAGGAGTATGCAATGTATTCACAAGCAATGCACTGTGCATCTCACCAGTCCATAAAGGGTTACCCTTACAATGTTCTATGGGCAGAGTTTGCATCCCGTGGTCCTGACAGCAAGGGTGACAGCAACCATCATATATATCTATGTGGGCACCGCATCCAAGACTGACTGAAGATGTTACCGCTTGAACTAAATCACAAGGATAAAATTCACAGGGGCCAGTAGGATTTTCTGGTCATAGTAATGTAAGCATGGATTATTATTGGGAACAAATGTTATTATGATTTTTGGTGCTATGTAAATCTTAGAATCCGACGAATCTCTAAAAATACTAATCGCTAAAAATGCTACAAAGGCACATGCTGTGCACTTTTCTGATGCCCACTGAATGATGGACACCTACTAATGTCCCCATTTATAGGCACAATTTCTCCAGTTCAGGAGCATACTGTAACATAGTAGATGAGGTTGTAAAAAATACATCAAGTCCAGCCCATGCCATATCACTCTTGTTGATCCAGATGAAGGCAAATAAAGCCCACTGAAGCCATTTCCAATTAAGTGGGTAAAAGAAATCCTTTCTGACTCCAAATGGCAGTAGGATATTTCCCTTTGAAGCCAACTGTCATAATTCTCAATATTGTTCTGTGCTAGATAGGCATTCATTACTTTTCTAAAAGCATTTACGGTATCTGCAAGCAGATTATCCTGAGACAAATAATACCATAACTTTACTGCCCTTACTACAAAAGATCCCATCTTTGTTTTAGTTGAAAGAATCTTTACTGTGGTCTTAATGGGTGACCACTTGCCATTTGCTCAGCTCTTCGAGTAAACGGCTCAAATATATTTGTGTCACAGTTCCCAAGAGATGTTCAGGAGTCAGTACGGTATAGTAAAATGCAGTTTATTAAATAATAATAATGATAACATACAATGGTAATAAGGCAGGCACAAGCAGATGGCCACAGCCAACAAGCGCTACTATCAGGAATAGAAGATTGCAAGATTGATCACAATGCTGGAGACTAGGCCGAAGTTCCCTGGTGTGTGCCATGGCACACCGCACCACTTCTATGGTGGAGATGAATTTCCCCACTAGACAGGACAGCTTCTTTGCTGGAACTGGATCTTGAGCCAGAACCGCAGAAACTCTGTGGGCAATCTGGTGAGATACCTCATCCGTGAGAAACACCATGCTCTTCTGAGTGTCGAAGAGAAGGCCCAGGAAGACCAGATGCTGGGATGGGACAAGATCGGACTTGTCCAAGTTGATGATCCACCTGTGATGGGTGACAGCATGAATGCATAGCTGAACCCGCTGATAAAGAAGTTCCACAGAGGGGGCTTTCAGAAGCAGGTCGTCCATGTATGGAGTAAATTTGATGCCGTCCTGGTGGAGGACGGACACTAAGGCTCCCAGGACATGGTTGAAAACTTTAGGAGCAGTAGTCAGACCAAAGGTAAGAGCTGAAAACTGAAAGTGTCCTCGGTCACAGGCTAATCTGAGATACTGCCAGCTCTCTGGATGAATAGCGATGTATAAATACGAGTCCTGAAGATCCAGAGAAGCAAGGAATTCCCTCAGGGACATAGCAGCAATCACCATCCATAGAGACTCCTGGTATAATAAGTCCGGATCACAAAGGAATTGAGATCCTTCAAATCCAAAATAGGGCGACAACCGCCATCCTTTTTGGAGACCACAAAGTAGGTTTGAGTAAAAACCCATACCTCTGTTCGGAACTGGAACCGGCTTTAGAACATCCTTGTCCAGAAGAGCCTGAATAGCGCCGTTGAACAGCCGGCGTTTCTCCGTATCCTGAGGCGTATGAGAAGGAAAGAAACTAAATGTAGGAAGAGAGACGAAAGGGATCCTGTATCCTTCCTCCACCACCTGTAAAACCCATGGGTCCACACTGAATCCTCCCAGACGCTGTGGTAGTGACGCAGATGGCCACCCACAGCAGAGTGGGGACCCGGGTTCGGTGAGTCATGACGAAGAAGGCTTGGGGACCTTGGGCTTCCAATGCTGTTTGGGCTTGGAGGAGGTTCAAGGAGCTGAAGGAACTGTCTGGTTCGCCGGATGTGTCTCAGTCTGAAAGAAAGAAAATACCGATTATGTTTAAGCAGTGTTTTCTTCCTGGGGACCAAAGGCAGAAGGGTACTTTTACCCCCTGTGGCCTCACTAACCAGATCCTTGAGATCTGGCCCAAACAATGAAGTGCCTTGAAAAGTGCCTGGAAGTAGTGTCAGCAGACCAGATCTTGAGCCAAAGAGCCCGTCTGGCAACCACAGATATGGTGGAAACCCTAGCCAACAAACGGATGGCATCAAACAAGGCAGCAGAATCATAGTGCTGGGCCTCAAAAATGTTGGCAAGAAGCCGCAACATATCTGAAGTAGGAGCACCCTGACGGACAGCCAGGGTGAGCTGTTCAGTCCAGACTGCAACGGCCCGCTTAACCCATGCCGCAGCGAACGCTGGACGCATGGCAGTACCAGCAGTGGCAAAAATGGATTTCAGGGAAACCTCAAGTTTCTTGTCAGTCCAGTCTTTCAGAGCTGACACATCAGAAACTGGCAGTAGATTTAGATAACCTGGAGATAGGAGCATCCACTTTGGGAGGATGAACTCACTGAGCAAGCGCTGCCTCAGAGAAGGGATAAAGCTTGGAAAATTTCTTGGACACAGAAGGTTTCCTGTCCGGAGATTTCCACTCTTCAGACACAAGGCGGTCAAGAGTGGGGTTAGGTAGAAAGCAAGTAAGGGGCTTTTTAGGCTCCTGAAATACATCAGAAGGTTCAGAAGGAACCTCTTGAACTAAGGGAATGTTTAGGGTAGTCAAAACAGCCCTGATCAGGCCCTCAGCCGAGGGCTCAGGATCGTCCTCAATGGGGTCCCCAAAAAACTGAGAGGAGCCCACAGCAGAACATTCCTCAACATCCGAATCCACCAGCAGTTCCTTCTCAGAGGAATCTGATACGTCAGGTACTCCTTGTGATTTTGGCAGGGAAGACTTGACGGAAGAGGGGTTTTGCCAAGAATGGAAGACCCCCTGTAACTGGGATGGAAAGAGTTGCAATGTAGACTTAAGGTCCTTAGTAGCAGCCTTGAACTTTTGCGCCAAAACTGGCTCTAATGCATTGCTGGAGGTCCCTGGGAGACCCTCAGGGACATCAGAACATGCTGGGCATAAATGACCTGAGAATTCTCTAGGTAACCCTAAATGACAGGAAGAGAAATGCACAATGGGGGATACAGAGACCCCAGCATCCTTAGTCTTAGGTCCTGCCCCAAGCTACAACGGATTAGACATTCTCACAGTGTCAAAAATGTTACAGTATAAGAAATCACCCAATTACAGTGTGTAGGATTAAAGTTTCACCCCAGATATCGTTAAAACAGACTTATCAGGCAGGCGAGGAGTTAATCAGCAGAGGAGAGAAGGAGATTCCAAGCCCTGCGTAGGATACTCGTTCTGGATATGGCACAAAATGACTGCCACGGCGAGAGCCAATCAGAAACAAGCGTGCTAGAAACATGAACCAGATGATAGAGCAAGGGCAGACAATAAAAATGAGCCATCTCTGAAGTCGCAAGGTGGAGCTGTTGCAGAGATATGTCCCAAACTGTACATTCACATAGGAGTGAATGGAGCAATGGAGCCCATGCGGTAAAGTGCGCCTTAAAGGTGCGGAACTCAAATTTTACAAGATTGAAACAGTAAAATAAAAATGCATGAAGCATCACTAGAACATGTTAGGATACCCAAAAAAACACTGAACCAGTAGGAAAAGTGTCAGAAAACCCCCCAAAAGATGCAAAACCAGAAGCTTTTGGAGCAAAACCTGCTCCAAAAGACCCAACAGACATACAGATAGACCCAATGAGTTCACAATAGGAACAACAAAGGTAAAACCCCTGTGCGGACGGTCACTGTGGGACATGTGGACCTGCAGCACTCAAAGGGTTGCTAACTTTTCCTGCAGATCTTCTGTCTCAGATTACCGTGTATTAAGAAGAAGCGTCGGTGGGCAACTCCTGAGGAAAGAATTTGTAGCCAAGATTTTCCCCCCAGGGCTTAAGGTCAACAAAAAGCATCTGGTTACTGAGCTAGTCACATCTAAGGGCATTGTCAGTTATGGTAATCGGCCTAATGGTGGTATTCCATTTCTAACAGAAAAATAAAAAAAATTCTAAAACTATAGCAGAACTGTTCTCTTGCCTGTGTCAACACCAAGGAAGAAATCTTTCTGGAGCTGGTTGGCTAGCTGCAGCCAAGGATGCAAGGTAGGCTCCACCCTCTGCATACAATTCTACAATTGTTCCTGTCTACAATTAAAAGGGCGGGACGTCTACCCAAAGTTACCAGTAACCTGTATTGGATGACAGAGAAAGAAACATGCTCAGTACACTCCTATGTTGTCTGAATTAATCTTTCTTACTAAGAAGACTTCAGTGGGAAGGGCTTGGGTTCTGGAGTCTGGCCACAACTAATTAAAGATTCATTCAGGGGAACTCATCCATGCAGAACTAATTCAAATGGACTATTTGGATATTATGTCCAGGTAAGAAGGAGTGTAATAGGAAGAGGTATTAGTGTTCCCTTAACCATTTCAGTATCAGAGAGGTATCCAATGAAACTAACACCTCACTGGTGCCAAACTGGCAGGTCTACTCCCTTGAAAGCAGTTTTCCCAATGAGGTCGGGGTTACAATTGTGAGCCCTGGAGGATCAGAGGAAAAGCTGAACAGGGGGCCTGAAAAGGTGCTTCCACAATGGTCCCAAGAGATAAAGTGAGCAGCGAGACTTCCACGTCTTGCCTTTTAGTCCCATTGGGGGACTAGTAGGGGTGCACAATGACACTAAAAAGGGTTAAATAACAGTCAGGTGTCATATTGGGTTGCACAACGCAAACCCAGGGTTTTTACTGTTCCCATAGGATAACACTTAGTAAAACATTATAATTGTACAATAACCCTTTGAGCGCCAGCGGGGTATGCAACACGTTGCTTACTCCTCTGGCACTCATGGGGTTAAACCCAAGATTCTGTGTTTTCTGCTCATTATTAAGAATAGCTAATTATTCATAAACTAGTGCCAAGCAGCAACGGCCGTGGTGCATTTATGCACAGTAGAGACTGCCTGCACCGCGGCTGATAACAGGGAGGGGCACTCCGACTACAGGCCGCAGTCCTCTCTGCACAACTATAGTCTGAATTCAGAGCGCCCTGCTCCGTTATCAGCCACAGCGCGGGTAGTCTGTAATGTGCATGACAGCTTCTGACAAACATCCATTAGTGAATTTTTATATAGGATACCTGAATTTCTAGCTTTGTCCATTCCATGCATACACTTAAACAGCACGTGAAGACTTTAAAACAGTACAATTGTGCATTCTGTGAAACCGACAATAAGGCACATGATGCCCGCTCTCTTACCCATATCCTCTCTCTGGGAGACACTCCAGAATGTCATAGCACAATGGAAGCTGATCATTCCTCTCGCATGTGTAGATAGAGTCCAGAGCTATTATCATAAGCTGATCCTGATCGTTAATCAGTTTCTGTTGGCACTACAGACATAATAAAACAAAAAAAAAAGTTAAAATGCCTTGCTGTCATTTTACTTTTTAACACCTTGGATGCTAGAGATCTCCAATTCAGTGTAGAGCATTATGATGGAAACTTCTACATCATCCAAGGGGTTAAAGCAGGCATGACAACCATGCAGCCCGTGGGGCAGCAGCATGAGGCCCTCTATAGGGAGAAACTTGTTTTAGGTGCCCTGCAGCCCAGATTCAAGGGGTAGATCAACAGGATTTCTTTCTCAGTCACTTTAACCATCTGAATATCAGAAAGGGAAAGGTGTCCTAAGCATTGCTTTGCAATGCATTCAACAGTTTCCCAGCACTCAAAGGGTTAACTGATCCGTGTGTGTGTGAGTGAGTGAGTGAGTGAGTGTGTGTGAGAGAGAGATAGAGAGAACAAACAGTGCCTGGGTGGTTCTGTCAATACCTGTAGAAAAGATGGGGTGTCAGACAGTGTATCATCATTCCCGACATTCACATTATATTTTATTTAAAAAAAGATATATATATTTTATACTCCAATTGAAGAAGCACTCTCAGGACTTCTAATTCAGTGAAGATTAGGGTTTTTCTAGCAGATCAACGTTTCGTTTATCTCACAGTAACCTTCATCATTACTGGCTGGAATCTTAGCAACCAGGCAATGGACTTTAAAAGCATGAGTGCCTCTTTGAAACTTGTATTATACATATAAACACACACAATTATATATATATATATATATATATATATATATATATATATATATATATATAGGGCTCAAATTTCCAGTCGCCACTAGCCAATGGCGAGTGAAAATTTAGCCCTGACGAGTAGAAATTCAGCCCTGGTGGGTATATTTTGGCTTGCAGTGGCGAGTAACTTTTCAGGTCTGGCTAGTAGAAAAGGACTTAAAGGGATAGTAACACTTCGTTTTAACTTTATTTTATTTTGTAGGCATTAAAAAAACATGAAGAATGATATAAGTCTTATCTCTCAAACCTTTATGGTTTATGAGATATTCACAAGCAAAGTTCCCCTCCCCGCCCCTTTTACCTAGTGTAAGCCATCTCTTCTCAGATGTGAGTCTGGTTGTATGACAGTACAGATAACAGAAGGGGACAATTTTCTTTGTATGAAAACAATGAAAGCCCTTCCCCCCTTGACAAGTTTTTCAGCTTTTTCCATTATCTTAATTGAAGATTGTCCCTCTCTGCAGTCTACCTGGGCATCCCCCTTCTGATCTGGTTGAACAGGGGGGGGGGATACTTTGTTTGTGAATATCTCTTAAACCATAAAGGTTTCAGAGATAAGACTTATATCATTCTTCATGTTTTTTTAATGCCCACAAAATAAAATAAAGTTAAAATGAAGTATTACTATCCCTTTAAAATTATAAGCCCTATAATTATAATATATATAAGAAGAAGTCTGCATCTCCAGCCACACACAACCAGGGGTGGCAGTAAGGAGGAGATATTAAAATCTTCTCTATACTGCCTGTCCAGGACATACAGGAGGGAGTGATTTATCTCTGAAAGGAGTTGGCCCTCCCCCGCTATGTCCAAAAAACACCCACTTTCCACTCCCTGCCAGTCCTGTGATACAACAACACCCACTTTCCACTCTCTGCCAGTCCTGTGATAACCACACAACCAGATAATACACATACACACAATACACAAGCATACCACACAACCAGAAAATACACACACACACACACAATACACAAGCACACCACACAACCAGACAATACACACACACACACACAAACAGACAATACACACACAGAATGTACATACTACACAACATGCACAATATACACACACGCAATACACACACAGACCATACACATACGTGCAAAACACACACACACACACTCAAAGAAACACACGGATTTCACACAATCAATACACACATGAAATACACACACCCACAACTAAGCACAACACACATATATAATACACAATACACACAAGACACACTCACAGCACACAATACACACATGCACAATAAACATGCCCAACACACAAGCACAAAAAACACACACATGAAATACACAAACACATGCACAGTACACATACCATACATACACACTCACATACAATACACCACAACACAAAAACACACATGTATAACACAGACACACAACATAAACAATGCATACATATAATACACATGCACAATACACGCATACACACACCACCTACAACACACACCCCAACACACATGTACAACACACACACACAATACACACTCAACACACATGAAATACACAAACACATGCAATACACATACCATGGACACAATACACACAAACCATACACACGCACAACACACACAATACACACACACACAACACACACATGCACAATACACATGCAACACACACACACAGGTGCAATACACACACAACCTCCCCACACTATACTCAATATAGTATACAATATATGCAAAACACTATATGCAAATCGCAGTATGCAAGACACTGTACGTAATGTACAAATTGCTTTACGCTATATGCTAAACACAATATCATATACACAAGATGCTATATGCCATATGGAATACACTATATGCAAAACACTATATGCAAACCCCTATGTTCAAAAAGCTACATGCAAAACGCTGTGAGTAAAATGCTATGTGCAATACACAATATGTAAACTGCTATTGACAAAAAAATAAGAAAAATGCTAAGTGAAAATAGCAATAAATAAACCGCTGTATGCAAAACTCTATACTCAGAATACAGTACATAAAAAGCTACATGCAATAGGTTGTACATATAACACAAACACTATAAGCAAAAGCTATACGCAAAATGTTATGTGCAATTCGTAACAAGCAAAATGCATTATGCAAGACATTATATGCAAAACAATATATGCTATGCACAAAATGCTATAAGCAAAAACAGACACAAAGCAATATATGCAATAAGGTATACGCAAAACGCTGTATGCTAGAATAAAAATAATAATAATAACTCGTATTTATATAGTGGGACTCAAAGCGCTTTCAGAGCACGCTCTCGGAATTAACCAAATCGGCAGCTGAAATAATAGATGTTATTATTACCCAATCAATGGTACTCATTTATCAACCTCGGAAGGATGAAGGGCTGAGTTGACCCTGCTGGGATTTGAACCTGCAACCTTGAGGTTTGAAAAGGCTCCATACTCAGGGACTTTACGCTATAAGCAAAACACAATACGCAAAATGCTATACACTATGCATAAAATGTTATATGCAAAATGTAATACACAAAACACCATGTGCAATAAGGTATAGGCAAAATGCTATACACAAAAAGTAATAAGCGTTATGCAAAACGCTATCCGCAAAACACTATACACCATGGGAAAAAAGCGCATTGCTATGCGCAAAAAGCTATATGAAAAACTCAAAACACTACATGCAAAACACACACACAGGTGCTCATGCACACATACGCTCGCTCACTCACACACACACAATTACTGATGGACAGTTATGTAGCGCAGTGCTTTGCAACTGAAACAACTAAGCACTGAAAATTCAACAATCCAGTCATTAAGATCAATGTGTCCTTTCTGGATTTATCTAGATGTCAAGGTAAAATAGTCCTACAAGTAAATCCACTTTTAGTTTTCTTTAACCCTATTAGTACCTGACACATATCACATGCTATGTTTATGTAGTCATGCATACATACAGCTGCATGGGACTTTCTTTTGGGGGAGGGGAGCAGTTTCTTTTTATTTATTTATTTTATTTTTTTATGAGCCGTACGGGCAAGGCCATGTCAATATCACTAATATATATATATATATATATATATATATATATATATATAAACACACACACACATTATGTTGGCCCACTATTTGCCTTTAACACAACGTATAACCTACATGGAATAGACAAACTCTAAACAGTTTTCAGTGGGAGGTTTTACCACTCTTCATGTATGTTCTACCATCAAGTTCTTTGAGAAATGATGGAGGATGGAATCTGCTTCTCACCCTTCCTTCTAGAAATGTCCACAATTATATATTGATATTTAAATCTGGCAAATGTGCTGACCACAGGAGATATTTAGCTTCATCTACATGCTCCTCAAACCAAGACACAACTGGCTGTTTATATGGAGGCATTATCTTGAAAAATGGCATGACTTTCAGGAAACAAAGTTTTTACCATAGAATGCACTGGGTTACCGAAAATGTCCAGGTAGTCACCGGTGGTAATTCAACCTTTTATGGTAATAATAGAACCAACAGAATACAATGCATTCTAGATTGGCCCCCACATTTGGTGGTTGTAACAAATAATTCAGTTTAAGTGTTCTTTAACCGTAAAGCAGGCCTGATGTAGGGGATGGCATAAAGGATGGCTCATCTGACCACATGATATGTTTATAGTTATGAAATTACAGGTTTTATGCTCATTACACCAACTTTTTCACTTCTTAGCATTCTGCTATCAGTTGTTTAGCAATTGCAGCTATACCATAAATGTTGGCTTTGTGAAGCTCGTTAAACCGTTTTGTTGTTAACGATATCGTCTGGATAATTGCTGGTTTCAGAGTCACATTTATTGCAATAATTCAATGTCTTTTAGATACAATTCTCTTCAACATCAGTACATGCCTTCCAGTTAGTTTATGTTTTTGGCCACTATTCCACTTAACAGATGTCTTCCCATAATATGTATATCCTTCACAACCTGTGACACAGTTACACTAGATACATCTAAAAAAACTGCGAAATGTACACTAAAAATCTGTCATTTTACATTGTTTTCATACCCTTTCACACTCCAGATGACCTATAATTCATTGAAACTAGCTCTGAAACACAAACTAGAAAAAAAGCATCAATGATCATAAGAAGTGTTATTTCAGTGTTTTGTTACTACATTTTCTAATGTTCCCATTATTTTGTCCATACCATTTAAATATTTATATAATCAACATCATCATCATCATCATCATCATCGTCTTCTTCAGCCGTTGTCCATCAGCTGCAGGATGAAGACATCCTCAGCAAGCCTCCAACAACTTCGGTCCTGTGCCTTTTTTGATAAATACATACACTGGAGCCCTCAACTGTATTTGAGTTAGACATGCTGGCTCATGGGCATCAGCAGACATTTTTGGGGGAGTGCAAAGCCCAACAGATGTATGTGCTCATGCGATGTTGTAACTGCCAATTACAGTGCTGGCTCCTGTAGCCATCAGCCTACACAAGCAATACCCGTACCTCTGTAAAAAAGATCTATTTGTTTTCTAAGGCATAAAATCTAGTCTTACATGTGACCCGAGGGAGCAGCCATTCCTACCGCCTTGAAGGTAGGAAACTTCATAGGTGTCTTAGAAGTGATAGTGTGGTACTATCTGTAAACAGCCTGATGAAAGTTAATAGCCATTCTCAATAGAAAAGCTGTGGGTAAAAATCACAATAAATCTACTACACTAGCTCTTGTCTCTCATTATAAACAGCGTAGACAAAATTAACCAAATGGTGTCTGTACAGGATGCATATGAGTTAAAGAAGTCTAATCTGGGACAAGATTTTAGGGATTGGACATAAAATAGCTAATTAAAGATGATAACAGAAAGTATATGATATTTAAAACTGTATAACCCAATTTCATTGTTAGGTCTTAATACCAGTTCCCTCATTGTGAATCAATGTGTTGGGTACCCCTCTGGCACTCAAAGGGTTAACTTATAACTACAACACACAGCAGAGCAAAACAAATTATCAAGTTAAAGCAATTCAAAAACCTTTTAATCTCTGGAATGGTAATTCAGATAAAATGTGATTTATTGTTAGCATATCGCCAGAACAAGCTACTTTATTACTTCATCATGCTGTCAGTGTTTAATTATTCAAGACTACTGCTATGCTGGGAAGAAAAGAGAAAAAAAATCACCAAAATTCTGTTTTCTAGTTCATCCTTGCAAAAGTAAGATTACAGTAACAATGGCTCCCAGCTTCAGTCCCGAAATCCCCTAAAGTACAAGAACGTTCCTGAGATCAAATAAGGGGGCATTCTGTGGCTCTCCGGCTGGTGCTGGACTACAACTTCTATCATTCTCATCCATCCCACATTGCAGTGCAATAATACATTAGATGCTACTGAGCTAGTGTTCTTGTCTATGATATGTACTACAGGGGAGTTCCTATTGTCCCTAAAGTGCTGGGCCTGGGCAAAATGAATGCATTATTAGTGCACAGTGCAACTTAACTGCACCATTACTAGTGGGCAGGGCCAGATTTTCCAGAAGGGCAAGTAGGCAACTTTATGAAGCTTTACATTTTTGGGGGTCTCCTCAACTATTCTGGCCATTCACACATTCTGAATTATGGGTGTGTACACTGCAATCTCAATGACCCTGAATCAGTTACAGGCTAGTATTTAACCCCTTTATGTCCCTGAACCATTACAGAAAATTATTTAACCCCTTGGCTGCTAGAGAGTTCTCAATTCATTGGAGATCTCTCTAGCAACCAATGAGTTAAAGCTGTTTTAGTTATTGCTTGTTATAGGCCAGAAGTATTTTCTGTGCCAGGAAACAGTGGATGGGACTGGGACATACCTTTGTTCCTCATATGAGGAGTGGGGGTGTGGCCATGGGCAGAGATAAGGGTGCATAGTGTGCCTTGCTCTGGGGCACCTGAGATGTAAATCTGGCCCTGCTAGTGGGTGATCAGCACCATTAAATGTCCCAAGCTGTCAACAAAACCTCAGGGTTTAATGCTGAGACTTGGAGCTTTAACTGCTTAGCCATTATTATCATTTATTTATATAGCGTCAACGTATTCCACAGCTCTGTACAGTAGTTACTAGACATACAGAGACATAATACTGTACAAACAGGAGCTTACAGTCTAGAGGAAGGTAGGTGGGACAAAGAGTGCTATCAGGTATAAGTGCCTCCTGCCACATGAACTACTGCCCAGTCAATACCTAGTAAAACTCCTGATGCACTAGCAAGTAATGTACTATAATAACAAGGGATACTGTCAAAAACCTAGCCTGAGGATCCCTAGGGAATGATTTGCGAACAACCATTCTAGAGACAAATTAACCACTTAAACCCTTTCAGGACCAGAGGGTATGCTGAACAAGGTTTTTCACATGCCTCTAATGCCGAAAGGGTTAAAGTAGGCCAGTCACCTTTATTGAAAACTGCCTATGTGTCTTCCCAGCCCAAAGACAAGCAGGTACATAGTTCATGAGAAGTTTTATTTCTGAGATCTGATATTTCTGAGTGCTGCACTATATGCAACCAAAACTCTCTGTGCAGCACACTGCTTAAAGTGTAATAAGAAGCAATAACCCCAATTATATAGCAATCTTGGTTGCTTACAGGGAAAGCTCAGAGCAGGTGAAAAAGGAGATATCTACGTAACTGCCACGGCCAAAAAATAAAGGGTGACTGAACAGTCGTTGGGATGCAGAGCAAAGATTAGATGAAGGGAATGGAAAAACTGCAGAGAAGGCATTGGTTATAGAAATGTCTGGTAGTGAGGAGAATTAGCAGACAGTGCAGCACTTTCCAAAAATAAAAGCATCGGAATCTCTTAAACTTTGCTTCTGATAGTCTTTTGGCCAAGATTAACCCAAAGCAAGTTATGAATGAATTTTTAAAATATTCAAATTGAATTCAAGGCGATAGGGCCACTTTAATTATACTGAGAGGTATACAATAAGCTGCTAAATTAGCCTTGTGGTTAAATTTGCTCTTTGATGTGGCCAAACGGGTAAAAATGTTGTAAAAACGAATAAATTAATAATATATTCTATGTCTCAGTGAGCAAGTAGAAAAGTATACTAAGGAAGCAGATGCCATGGGCCAATTTGCACAAAAGTTATGTATTCATACATATTTCCAACACGGAAGCTAAGTTATTAAAGATACCTTCTCCCACTGAATGACAGGATTTTGCTGGAGGCCTGCGAAGAGAGTAGAAATATTTACATAGTTGATGAGGATGAAAAATGGCAAAAGCCCCTCATGGTCTTTTGCCAGATTTCATTTTTTGATTCAGAGCAAGTAAAGCAAAATGACAACTAAACCCAAATTAGATTTTTTATTAAATTAGTGTTACATCCTTTTCTCTTAGTCCACTGCGGAGCACAGGGACCATGGTGTAAAGTATCCTACACCAGAAGGAAGGACAACTGATAGATAATGTCTAAACTCAAAGAAACTCTCCCCCTTCCTCTGCTCTACCAAACCCCTTACCCAACACTAGGTCAGTGTAGGTACAGAAAACGTAGGAAGATGTCACAGCGTACCTCAGTTCAAGCGTCAAGCGCTGTGCATCATTTTCTATGTCACGACGGGCTTTGGGCCTAGGCGCATCAGTTGTCCTCAAAGGCCGTCCATGTCCTCTCCCAGTGCGATTTGGCAGCTCAGACTGAAGCAGGGTTGATGGCAGTAGCCGACGCATCTCTACTCAATGCGTCACTTTCGGGCGCGAACTGACGCAGGCCTCAGTCTTATGCTTGTGGGTACTTTGGCCCCACCTACCTACTTCCTGGCTGGCTGTTCAAAAGGAACTGGAATCTTTCTCTCAATTACCCTTAGTTGTTGTCCAGTGCAGTTCTGTTGTTATATTCTGATCTCCTGTGTATGACCCCCGGCTTGTTTGACCATCCATCTGTTGCTGACCTGTGGCTCTGACTGACTACCCACTCCGTGTATGACCCTGGCTTGTCTGACTACCCAATCTGGTGCTGACCTGGGGCTCTGTCCAACGAACCTCTCTGTGTTGCATCCTGACTGTTGGATATCCAAGCTGGTGCAGACCTGTGGCTCTGGCTGTCTACCCGCTCCGTGTATGACCCTGGCTTGTCTGACTATCCGATCTCGTGCTGATCTGGGGCTCTGTCCAACTATTCTCTCAGTGTTGCCTCCTGTCTGTTGGACATCCTATCTGATGCAGAGCTGTAACTTGGAGGAAGCCAGAGTACTGACTGGAGGCGTGCATCAGTAGTCTCCCTTGTTGCCACCCTTTGGGAGACAGGTCCCACCTTACTGAATGCAAGTGTGAGTCAGGAGTCTCCCTTGTTGCCTCCATTTAGGGAGACCGTTTGGGTTCTATTTTGGGACTCCCGGAGCTACTGAGACTACCATTGGTTTCTATCTAGTCTCTTGCAGTGTGGTTGACTTTGTAGCAGCCTCCTATTCCTGACAGAGTCTCTTGCCTCTTTAGTCACCCTCTGCCCCTTCCTGATCTTTACTGTATTGTTTTTCTAATAAAGGTGATTTTAACTATACCGTCTGACTCTTGGGTGATTCTTGGTCTCCGTGACAGAAGAGAAATTCACCAAAACAGAGGAGCCAAGAAACAGCAGAGCACCCAAAAATGCCACAACCAGTTTTTTTGGGGAAGTGATGCCCCTGGTCAGAAATATATATGGTTTAAATATCCACGCTGTTAAGGATAGACTGGCTAGATTGGAATGAAGGTGTGGACCCTAAGAGAGTAAGTCTGGAATCATCAGTAGTTTCCACAGTTCTGCTATCTATAAATTTGTCAAGGTATGCCGTGGCTGTGTTGGTGCTATGAAGATGGCATGCTCTTTACCATTGTGAGGACCTTGGGGATCTTTAATATTGGAGAAAAGATATCATCAAATATGTGGATGTGGCCTTGGGATCCCTTGCTCTTGTGCAAAAGACAAAAAGCTTTGCATTGTGTCTTGATGCCATCAGATCTATTTCTGGTCAAGCAATTTGGCTAGTAGAACTTCAAAACATTTTGGCTGAGTTCCCACTCACTTGGATTGATAGTTGTTCTGCTGAGAGATAGTCTAATTCCCTGTTCTCTACTCCTGGAATGAAAATGACTGATAGGGTTGAAAAATCTATTCTACCTTCAAACAGGCTGCATTGGTGACTGATACATGCAACTGTTATGGAATTGTCAGACTGTATATGAATGGGATGTCCCTTCAAGAGATATGTCCAATCAGTAAGGCTTTGAAGACCACACTGATTTCCAAGACATTGATGGAAAGGGAGGACTCCTATCTGGAACACTGACCATGAATGAAGAAATGATTGCTTACAGCTCCCCATTCTTTGAGGCTGGCATTCATAGGACTGTCCATGTGGTAAGCGAAAAGGTCTCCCCTTTTAGGAGATTCTGACAGTTTAGCCACCATTCAAGTGACTGGGGATATTTGATATGGCGATTCAGGGATTGAACGTCCTTGTAAGGGCGCCAGTTGTATATGTCTCATGTGCAACTGAGTAAGGGGGAACTGCTTCCAGTGTGGTAGCATAGATCCCACAGTAGATATACACTTACAGATTGTAGGCTCTCTCTCTTGTAGAAGAGAGAAAATCCTGGACTTGAGCTCTGGTCACCTTACTGTAAATTATAATACAATGTAACCTTTCTATATAAAAAATGTGTGTGTGTATATAATAAAAAAAATTAAAAAAAAAATAATTAAAAAAAAAAAAAATATATATATATATATATATATATATATATATATATATTTTTTTTTTTTTTTTTCTTAACTCTGTGGTTGCCAGGGGGTATCTACAAAGCATTATGCCACAATGCATTTCACCCCAATTTGGCACACAACGGGTAATATCAGAGTACACTATTATGACATCAGAATATGATACACAAACAACAGACTTATGAATAAAGGTAAAGTGGAGCACGTATGGGGAAAGCCAACTGCATAAATAAAAACACCAACTGATTTAAATTGGGTTATTAACCCATTGCGTTGGACAACTCTTTAGCATTTAGGGGTTAAAGCCTTGTTTATCTCATCTGCAGTTTGTTTGGTCAGGAATTGAAAAGAAAACTGCAGCGATTCTGGGGCAAACCAACTGAATCATAGGGAAGAAATAAATATACCCCAAACCCCCAGTGATGTAAAAGGGGATTTTAATGTACAAAACACTGGAGACATCTCTAGCATTCAATGTGGATTTTTACACCGCCACCCCTGGTGCAGTTGGGTTGCCCCCGAATGCCTGCAGTTTTCCTGAACATAAGGCTCCTTATAAACGAACAAGAAGCCTATTTAGTGTGAATCTGAGATAAGAAAGCTGTAAGGACAATACTCATTTCAAGGTGCATGAAATATTCAACAAGTCATTAAGTCAAATATTTACACGCCAACAACTTGTCCTATAAGTGCACTGTATTGTGGGAAGCTGGTGTGCAGACACTGACTAATAATGTGCTGTATTAGCAGGATGTCAGTGCATTAGTCTGCAATGGCTTCAGACTCCTCTCTCTCTTCCTCCTCTTCTGAAGTCAACACTATGTTTGCTGTGTTTTTGTTATTTTGCATAAAGTGACAGAGCTAAAATTGCAATGTTTTTTTAACAGCACAGGTGATGTTTAAGTATCTATGCCTCTGTGAAAATCATGAATAAAAATAAGGAACAAACGCCGGCTGTTGTCATAATCAAAGACAGCGGTTATGCCCATATCTGCAATTTTAGGTCATGAAGCAAAACAAACAGAGAAAGGTGCATCTGCTTACATCTGGCTTGGAGTGCTGAAAAATCTTCAAAGGGAATTTAAGGTCGTCTTTTGCCAGAGTTACTAAGTACTCTTTCAGAAGCCCATTGGCCGAGCCTGGTGTTTGCGTCTCACACCGATGGAGAAATGGCACCATCCACTGATATGCATTTTTCACGTAGTGTTCATCAGAAGACTGAAAAACAAAGTAATTAATCAGAAGGCTGCAAATCCCACTCCTCTGGCACTCAAAGGGTTAAGCATTCTTATTCCTTCAACCCTCTGAGTGCCAGAGGGGTAGCCATTGTTTTGCAATGTTTTGGATACCTCTCTGGCACTCAAGGTTAAAGGAAATTATTATATTTTACCAAGTCTTTTCCTTTGGAAGCAGGCTAAGGAACAAAGACCGGCACAGTTTCAAAATAACTTCTATCAGCTGTTTGGCTGGAAAGCAACACAGAAGTGCGGACCGGAATGCAACAAGGAAGTGCAGACTGTATCGCGCAGGACAACAGGCTGAACTATGAGACTTCAGTTTTGCTTTCAGTCTCTTCCTGCAGAATCATTGAGGGAGCCCTGGGGGAAGAGAATGGGGTCTGCAAATAGAGTGCCCCCCCCAGGGATCACTCATTGATTCTGCAGGAAGAAACAGAACTGCAATACTGAAGGCTCGTAGTTCAGTCTCATTGTGCACGATACAGACTGCAGTCTTTGTCAGGTCTACTTTCATAGGAGAACATCTGCCAGTAGGACACTATCTGTGTGATAACTGTCCTTTAAAGGAGCAGGAAACTTTATTTTGCAAAAAAAATATGTTACAGGGCTTTTGCTGCCGAGAAATAAAACAGTGCTCCCACTGTTGGCTGACTCTTCAATCCAAAGGTATTACAGCACAAATTGTTTTTTGTTTTTTAATATGATACTGTCTGCAACACTGCGATCTGGTATTCAGACATATTTCTGGGAGTGGTGAGCCCCAGACTAAAACTCGCCATAGAATGTGACAGTAACAGCTCCACCACTTTGGACAGTTTTGACTGTAATAATTTTCTAAAACAGTTATATAAAGGGACTACTAAAGTCAATAAGGGATGGGGAAATGCATAGTCAAAAGGTGACACACTGAGTATTGAAAACAACTTTTGAAAGAACAACATCCTTGTATATTAAAGGGACAATAACACCTAAAAATGAAATTGGTTATATAATTTCAAATTTTATGTATTTCCAGCTGACATATGTAAAAAAATGTAGTTATTTTATGTAAGATCCCTAAAATCTAATTGTAAATTTGCATTTATATAGAATAAAATACTTTTAGGTTAACTCTTTGTGCACAGATAATACTGTTACTGTTTTGAGATTAGTACCAATGATCGTCTATACAGAAAGGTTGTTCCTTATTCTTTTAACCCCTTAACGACCGGGGAATCCGGCCGCGGACGCGACTCAACGACCACGGAGCAAATTTTTTTTTTTTGCTCCGTTGCGTTCCGGACTCCCCGAACGGCGTGCAGCAGCGGGGGTAGCCTGGAACTCGATGACGGTCATAGTACGTCATCGGTCGTTAAGTCAAATCGACCCTTGACGTACTATGACCGTCAAGGGTCGTTAAGGGGTTAAAGACAAGACACACCATGAAGATTGCTAATGTAATGAGTGCTTTGGAGAAAAATAAAAAATGGAAGCCCCCACTGAGCATATGTAATAGTTCATTTTAGGCCTCAGAAAACAAATATAGATTCTTACAGAGGCGAGCAAAGAGTACAAAGTATTTCAGTGTGTATAACCCCAAATTATGTTTAGGTGTTTGTGTTCTTTTAAAGAGAGACAGTATTGTTTTTAAATAACTTAAGCTTTCATCATTCAGCAACATTTTTCTATCATGCAGAGCTTTATTACGTTATACGGTGTCTAGTTCATGTGGAATTAAATTATAACGAGTCCCCCTCACTCCCCTTTTACCTACGTAATGCTGCCTCCCCTCAGAGCTGAAATCCAGTCACTGGACCGGACAGGTCACAGAGAGGGACAATCTTCTGGCTGTCAGTATAAGGAAAACCCTGCCCCCTTGACGAAGGAGGGCAGTTTTTTCCTTATGCTCTGAGGACAGGGAGCGTTATGTTTGTAAAAAGGGAAGGGGACACTTTATAATTGAATTACACATGAACTAGACACCGTATAGCATTGTAATAATTTTCTACACGCTAGGAAAATGTTGATGAATGATCAAAGCTTAACTTATTTAGAAAATTACTATCCCTTTAGAAAAATAAAATCAGGAAAACAGAGGACAGGATAACAGAAGGGAAGGGTGTGCACTCAGTAAGGAAGATGGTAGCAGTGGCGATCAGTCGTACATTCAATTACCTGTGGTGGAAAGGTCTTCCGGCCAAGGTTACCAGACCTTGAAGATTTTTGGACCCTTAAAAACCCTTTGAGTGCCAGAGAGATATCCAATGCATTGCATTACAGTGCATTGGATACCTCTCTGGCACTCAAAAGGTTAATTAAGAAGTTTATGAATCTTGTAGTCATCACCAATTTTCTATGTTTCAGGGTTCTGAGAGGCCCCACAAGCAGCTACAGTGAATGGGCAGATTAAGTTCTTTCATGATATGAGCTGTAATAACTCTTTAGCACTTTAAGGACTGGCCGCGCACGTACTTTGCGGTCCCTTAAGGACCACGTAGCATTTTTTTTTTGTGCAATCCAATTCCAGACTTCATAATATCTACGTCATGGGGCGTGTTATTTCACTACCGTCAGAGTTGTAGTTCAAGAGTAATTGAATGATAATGTATGCCCCTCCCACCCCTTTTACCTAGTGTAACACTGCTCACCACAGATGAGGAATCTGGTCCTGGGACCACACAGCTCACAGCAAGGGACAATCTTCTTACTGTGAGCATAAGGAAAATGCTGCCCCCCTTGACAGGTTTTTACCTTATGCTAATTGAACATTGTCCCTCTCAGCAAGCCATCTGGACACCACCTTGCTGCCCTAAGGTGAGCAGTGTAACATCAGTAAAAGGGACAGGAGGAGGAAACTTTATCATTCAATTACTCTTGAACTACAACTCTGACAGTATTGAATTAACACTCTCCAAGGCCCAAATACTATGTAGATTAATTGGAGCTGCTTTTATTTTGAAAGAAAACTATCCCTTAATGAATCACCTCCAATAAGTGGGATTACACTTATTTCACCCAATAGACCTACACTGTAGGATTATTCATAATAAAACTTTAAAGGGACAGTAAAAAATTACTCTCCTCAATGTTGTAGCCAGTAAAAATGGAGTTAAATGAGACCAGCTGCATCTCTCAGAACTTTATGGTTTGAGAGATATCCGCATTCAAAGTTCCCTCTCCCCTGACGTCAGCATTATAGTTGACAGCAGGGGAATCCGGTCCCGGGACCGGCAGAGGCTCTGCAGCAGAGCCGAGATCGCATTAATAAAAAAAGAAATCCTTAACTGAAAAGGTCTTCTATGTGTGATTGCAAACCAAGCACACGTAGAAGACCTTTTTAGTAAACGATTTGTTTTTTTAGTAATGTGATCTCGGCTCTGCTGCAGAGCCGCCGGCTGATCCCAGGAGAGGATTCCCCTGCTCTCAGCTACAACGCTGACATCAGGGGAAAAGCCAAGAAGAGGGAACTTTGAAAGTCGATATCTCTCAAACCATAAAGATCTGAGAGATACCGCTGGTCTCAATTAATTCAGATTTTTAAGTATTACTATCCCTTTAAGTAAACACACAATATAACATACAATTGATGAAATGTAAAGATTGTTATACTATTAAAATGACATATATGTAAAAAAAAATAATAATAATAATTTTTGAGGCCTGGTAATAATATGGACATACATTTGCCATTAACAGTCTGAGCTTCTCAATGTCCTTGATCTGCTGAAGGTCCTTCAGAGTGAGAGATGCATCACAGCCAGCCTCATACACCAGAGTCTCTAATGTTACTAGGTCATCAGAGATGATCTGCAGGCCTGGAACATTTCTCTCCTTTCCAAGACGCACCAATGAAAGGGCACCGTCCACCTATAGGAGACAAGACACCAGTGGTGAAATATGTACACATACTAGGAATACTTTAAGATACACAGGATTTTAAGTGCTGTTTACAATGATACAGGGCCACATCCACAAAAAGAGAATCAATATCAACTGCATCAAAGGAAACAAATAAAAATTCACAGTAAATGAAACGGGACTATTAACCTCTCTAGAATTCAAGGGGTTAAAAGTCCAATTGAAAGCAATGAAATGTGGGGCATTTTCATTGGTTCCATCAGGTGCAGTTGCTTTGCCAAATAATTGATTCACTTTGCTTTGTGCATAAGGCAACATACGTTGGAAGAAATGCTTGTTAATTAAGATTGTTGGCGAGGTTGAAAAAGGCCAAGTTCAACCTTTCGGAGGAAAGCAAAAAAAAAAAAACAAACAAAAAACTCCATGGAAGTCATTTCAAATTATTCCCCAAGAGGGTAAGAAAAATCCCTTCTTAACTCCAAAAAGCAATTGGATATATCCCTGGATCAACAACCTATCTCCTGAAAATGAATAAGAAAATTCAAAATGTAATGTGCAGTATGACAAGTAAAAAATCGTGCTACAGGCAACAAAAATGTGAAAATGACAGACTGAAAAGTAAGGGTTGATTCATCAAATATTTAATAAGCAAACATGAAGATATATGTATGCTTGCTTGGAAGTGAATGCGGCAGACGTGAAGCACCCATGCTATATCACTGATGGATGAGAACAAGACATTAAAAGCATGTAAAAAGACGAAAATTGGTTGAGTGCAATTTGTGTAATATAGAGACTGGAAGATTAAAGGGATAGTAATGTTTCAAAATAAAGCAGCTCCAATAAATCTTCATCGTATTTGAGCTATGGAGAGTGTTATCTCAATACTGTCAGAGTTGTAGTACAAGAGTAATTGAATGATAAAGTATCCCCTCCCGCCCCTTTTATGTAGTGTAAGCCACCTCCCCTCAGATGTGGAATCTGTTCCTGGGACCAGACAGCTCACAGCAAGGAAAAATCATTTTACTGTGACAATAAGGAAAACCCTACCCCCATTATAGTTTTTTCAGGTTTTTCCTTATGCTCACTGAAGATTGTCCCTCTCTGTGATCCATCCGGACAGTCTTGCTGCTCTCAGGTGAGCAGTGTTACATCAGTAAAAGGGGCGGAGGTGGATACTTTATCATTCAATTACTCAAACTACAACTCTGACAGTACTGAAATAACACTCTCCATGGCCCAAATACTACTAAGATTAATTGGGGCTGCTTTTATTGTGAAACATTACTATCCCTTTAAGCACTAAGATGAGGGAAGTCACTTCAAGTTGGAGAAACATTAGTGCATAGACCCTGTACAATAACATATGGATTGGATAGTTTATCACACTGTAGTGACTCTTACACCTTAGTGCATCTCCCCTCTAGCTGAGAGGTAGAAAAAAATATTAATATCCCTTAAAAAGAGGGACATTGTATGTGTGCAATGTGTGTATTAGTATAGAACCTATCATATTTCTGGGATGTAAACCCCTTCAGGACCAGATGGGTGTGCAATATAGTGCACACCTCTCTGGTTCTTAAAGGGTTAAGGTTTAGAGTGAGAGAGGCCGCTCCGATGTGATGTCAGTCTAATTCCTGTTTTACCCTATAGAGCCTCTTTTTCATGTTGAGATCTTTCACACTTCAGCGCAGGGGTGGAGGGTCATTAGTGACATGCAATCTGCTGAATCCATAGGCATCCCAACGTGACCTAGTACCTCACCAGCACAAGTCAATTGTCCCTCCCTATTATATTCACACACTGCACTACATGTGTGTGCTTATATTGACTATTTATATAGAACTAGATTGGACCAGATTGCACACTATTTTTAAAAAGAATTATGAAGCAAACGTACAACCATTTTGAACAAATTTCCAGCTGATTTAAATGTGGATTTTGACCCCTTAATGTCAACTTCACTATCAAATGTGTTGAGCAGCAATGCATTTGAGGTGTCATTTGCTCTCAAGAGGTTAAAAGCCTATATTAAATGAATGGGAAAATTCAGTTGCTCTCTCTATAGTGCAACTTTTAAATGGCAAGACTGATATTAACTCCTCAAGTGCAGGAAGGATTTGGCAAACACTACTCAGAATCCACGTTCTCACAGCCTACCAGTAAAACCTTTGTACTGCTAGACTGTGATCTACCTATAGTGTAGGGTTTCCATAGAATAAAACAGAGCCTGGACAGGCACCTCTCCCTAGTGAGCTCATCTTATCTTCCTGCATCTTTCCTGATTGGAGAGAAAAAACCCAAATGGAATTAAAAGAACAAACAATTATAGTGTCAGGTCCTGACTTTGCTGCCTTTTGATCTTTCCCTGTTTCCTTACCTGGGGATCGCTCAGCTCCATTGCTATTGGTGCCCTGGGAGTTTTATTCTGCTCTGCCCATTCCTCCCTGCTCGATTATTCGTGCTCTGTAGCTCTCGGCTTACCCTTCCGGTTCCTGATCGTGGTTTTTGACTCGGCCTCTGTTCCGCTCTGGCTTCTGTAGTCCCGGCTTGATCCTTCCTCGTCCAGCCTGCCCTCTGTGGTTCCCGTCTGCTTCCGGTAAGACTTTTCTGGTGTCCCTATTCCTCCGTCCCCTTTCTGTTTTTACTCTTGACTACCCTGGGTACCTTGGCCAGTGGACTCCTCCGGACGCATCGGAGTCAGCCTCTCAACATTCACTGTGGGTTCTGGTTCTCAGCTAATCTTGGGCTTGCTGTTCCAGGGTGAAGTCTCGGCCCACTGCTGCCTCTCTCTCTCTGCCTTGCCCCGGCTGTCGCACCGGCATTTCACTCCCTCTCTGGCTCCTTCCGTCCTGCTCTCTCCTGCACCTGTCCGCTTTGCTGGTTCCCTCTCTGCATCTATCCGGGGCTTCAGCCTCTGGTTACTTCCCGCTGACGGGTTCTGGCTTTTGGTTGCAGATAGCGGTGTTCCTCCCTGGTGGTGTCCTGCTGTCTGGGCGGTGCATCACGGGGAGAGGGCCGTGTGATCTGCTGCGGGACGAGAGTGGGAGCTTGCTCTTGTGGTTCGGGTCCTCACACCTGCAGTGGGGATCCTCGGTCCAGACTCAGGTTGGGATTGAGCCAGGAGATTCCCGCTGGGATTTGGTCTCGAGACTCACCACCACGCAGCATGGTTTTTCCATGCTGGCTCGCCCTTTTGGTGTTACCCTTTATTGGCAGAGGTTTTCTCCCGTTGGGGTCCTTCTCCCAGGTACAGGGGTTGGTCTTCTCCTTTGAGGGATCAGAGGATCGGGAATAGGGATACCTTCTTGTCCAGTTGCCTCCTTTGAGTTTGCCTTACAAGCTGATTAGGGGCCTGGGGGTTGGCAGGATCGTAGAGTTGGTCCTTGTCCGGGGTTCTGGTGGTCTCCTTCCACCACTCTTGGGCCATGTGTACTCTCAGCGCCAGACAGTTTCAGTTTCTGGTCCGCTTGCAGAAAGGGGTCTCCTGGGCACCAGTCATCTCCTGGGGGTTCCTCAGGATTCTTTCCTGGTCAGTCTTTGGTCCTCCGTCTCCTCTAGACTTGTCCCCTCTGCCTAAGGATCCACCTTCGCCCTGGGGGTCAGGCCAGTACAGTCTTCCCTTGACTCTATCCTGGTCAGGGTCCCGGCTCAACTGGGATCGGATATATGGCTTCGCGTCCAGCACCTTTAACACGGCTTTGGCCGCAGCAAGGAGGCAAGGGCGGCTGTCACAGCTCACAAGCATCGCACCCCAATGTCGCTCCCTAGCTTCTTACCTGGTCCCCTCGGTTGTCCTTGACATATGTGAACTGGCCGAGTGTGGTAGGCTCCAGGGTAACTCACAACGCAACTCTAGTCCTCAGAAATGCAATCTTACCTTTTATTTCTTCAAGCCAGGAGCATAACAGGTACTATACTACTACACAAACCTGCAAACATATGAAAGAAACTGTGGACTTAAATAAGTCTTGCCTTCTGTGTTTCTACCTAAGAGATCTTCATCAGAGATCTCCCCTAACTACACTGAGGAGCAGTTCAGCACAAGACACACTAAGTTTAAACATATTCAAGTTTGAAAGCTTAAAAGTTGCAAATATAAAAATATGTTTTCAGCATAAGAGCTTATTCTGCAACACAATGCATTTTTTATTTGTTGGGATGATTAAATGGCTTTTGGCACATATTTTCTGCTAAACTGATATAAAGCTTACTCAACAGGGAACTAAAAGTAATCAGTTGAGCTGAACGAAATGCATAATGAGCCAAGGTTAGAGCAAATGTATTCCTCAAATGTAAATAAAAACACTGGATTCAGAACACAGTAAATGCTTTCCATTGACTTGCCATCTACCTGTCCAGGGCTGATTCAGGTCATCACTGGGCTCCAGGCAAAGTATAAAGCTGTGAGCCCTCTTAATGCATTGGATGCTGGGGAAGTCTTCAACACATTACAAATCACTGCATTAGAGACATCTGTAGCTTCTAATGTGCTTTCTAATTACTACTCCTGTTTTCTCCTTCTGCAAACAGTGTACACTCAAGCTTATGGTATCATTACACACTTTACACATTAAATTAACAGTTTAAAGGCCAGTGAAGAGTGGAATGCATTGCTTCAGAATGTTTTATACACATCTTTGGTCCTTAAAGAGTTAACATCATAGCATGCTATGTGCTCACACCTAGGTACACACAATTCTAAGGACTTGCACCTAAAACATCTTAACAAAACAGATGTTGGCATCAGAGTGAAGATGCACTAAAGGGCAATACAATTGTGGATTTCTTTTGGCAATGTGACAACAGCACTGCACCTAGGGGTACAAGACACACTTAGATATTTGTATTAAAAATTAGGCTTGAAAGGGGTGGTCTTTAGACCATGATGTTGACATAAAGCTTTCCTATGGTATAAATCTGTAGTCAGGCTAATAACTAGGCTACTGTCCAGCTACTGAATAGTAGTGTTTTTCCTAGTTCTCCACATCAGTCTTATGTTAAACTCCACCTTTTCAGTCTTATGTAACGTTTTACTTTTAAAAGTAGATCCAATTAATCTTCATAGTATTTGGGCCACGGAGAGTGTTATTTCAATACTGTCAGAGTTGTAGTTCAAGAGTAATTGAATGATAAAGTATTCCGTATGGATCACAGAGAGGGACAATCTTCAGTGAGCATAAGAAAAAATCTGAAAAACCTGTCAAGAGGGGCAGGGTTTTCATTGTTCTCACAGTAAGAAGATTGTCCCTTGCTGTGAGCTGTCTGGTCAAGAGACCAGATTCCACATCTGAGGGGAGGTGGCTTATACTAGGTAAAAGGAGCAGGAGAGGGATACTTTATCATTCAATTGCTCTTGAACTACAACTCTGACAGTACTGAAATAACACTCTCCATGGCCCAAATACTATGAAGATTAATTGGAGCTGTTTTTATTGTGAAACATTACTATCCCTTTAAAGAGTTATTACAGTTCATATCATGAAAGAACTTAATCTGCCCATTCACTCAGGGTCGGATTTACATCTCAGGAGCCTGTAGGCACAGAAATCCGAAGCCCCCCCCCCCATTGGCCATCTCCACTGGACACCTACACAAAGCTCCAAATCTCCACATTACCCCCACATAACCATATTGCCCTCACATTGCCCCTCATCAGCTCCATATTGCCCCTGTTAGCTCCATATTGCCCTCACATTGCCCACATCAGCTCCAACTTGCCCCCATCAGCTCCAACTTGCCCTCAAATTGCCCCCATCAGCTCCAACTTGCCCCCATCAGCTCCAACTTGCCCTCACATTGCCCCCATCATCTTCAAACTGCCCCTCCCCCCATATCTGTTTCCTACCTCCCTGGTGGTCCAGCGGCAGAAAAAAAAAAGTCTGTGCCTCCTTCTGCACAGACTGTATGCTTTTGCTCCTGTGCGGTCTTCTCTTCAATAATGCAGAGCGCTGGGAGATGATGTCATCTCCCAGCGCTCTGCATTACTAAAGAGCCGACGAGGGAGCAACAGCATACAGGTCTGTACCGATGAAGGCACAGATCTTACTATGCGGCTGGTTACTGCTGCCACTGTGCACAGCGCATAAAAATATTAAAAAAACAAATATATTGATTTCAGTGACAGGTGCCACTTTGTGGGGTGCGCCTGTAGACAGATGCCTACTCTGCCTTATTGCAAATCCGGCCTTGCATTCACTGTAGCTGCTTGTGGGCATACCTCCCAACATTTCAAATGGCCAAAGAAGAGCACTTTTGTTTTAGGGGGTGTTGCTGAGGGCATGGCTGGTGGGTGGGGCATTACCAAGAACTTATAGGTGATTTCATTATCTACTGACACCTCTTTGTGTAACTTAAGTGATCTAGAGCAACACCAGAATATATTATTTACACAGACTAATTCATAAACACATATAATGATGTTTAAACAAACAATGTGAGTTTTATGGTTGTGGAGCTATGTGATACACTTATATACACACCATACAGTCTGATCTCCTACAAAAAGGGACACTAGGGTAGGAAAGAGAGACAGAGGGATTTGGGTCTCAAAGAGGGACATTTGGGAGGTATGGCTAATGGGCCTTAGTGCAGATAGTGAAGTCACATTAACCCTTTGAGTGCCAGAGGAGTAAGCAACACATTGCAAAGCAATGTGTTGTGTACCCCTCTGGCACTCAAAGGGTTAACATAACAATTTTAGAATAAGAAAATGTGTCTAAAATTCAGAGTTCAATATACAAATAAGCTTTTGCAGCATTATACATGCTCGTGTTAACCCTTTACGGACAAGAAGCGTGTGCAATGCATTGCATCACAATGTGTTTTGTACACCGCTGGTCCATAAAGAGTTAAGAAGGTTGATGCAATCTGTCTGTTCCAGGCTGAAGTAACTGCTACTAACTGTCATGTCTGCCTCCATAACATGACATCCAGGATCGACTGAAAATGTTATCTATTAACTCTGAGTGCCAGAGGAGTACACAACGCATTGCGTACCCCTCTGGCACTCAAAGGGTTAAATGGTTAGTAATGGCATATATAAATAAAAAGTATTATTGTAGGTACTGAAAAAATGAATCCATTGATGCCAGTCTGATCTCTCAAACCTTTATGGTTTGTGAGATATAATGTTTTAGAGTCCCCCCTCTCCCCTTTCATTGACGTCAGCATCTAGCTGACAGAAGGAGATCCTGGTCCCGGGATCAGCAGGCGGCTCTTCAGCAGAGCCGAGATAGCGCTATGTAGAAAGAAATACTTAATTGGAATGAATGATCTACAAAGTGCGCCTGGTTTGCAAGCACATTTTGTAGACCGTTCCAATTAAGTATTTCTTTCTACGTAGCGCTGTCTCGGCTCTGCTGAAAAGCCGCCTGCCGGTCCCGGGACCAGGATCTTCTTCTGTCAGGTAGACGCTGACGCCAATGAAAGGGGAGGAAGAGGGGAACTTTAAAACATTATATCTCTCAAACCATAAAGATTGGAGAGATCAGACTGGCATCACTGGATTGATTTTTTCAATATGTACAATAATACTTCTTATTTATATATGTCATTACTAACCCTTTAAACAAAAGCACACAGGGAACACTCATAGGGGCCATTAGGATTTTCTGGCCATTGTAAGATAAATGGGTGGGTATTATTAGGTGGCATTAGTTCCCAGTTAAGAGCCCAACTGGAATTTTTATGCTTCATCTTAAGTTACAGTTACATTGGCCATCAATCTCTCCATTTACAGCTTTGTGTGCTTAAAACAAATGGGCAAACGGCATTTTGGGCAAAAGATAAAAAAACCCACAGCCATAAATATGAAGCGAGGAGGAGGAGTAAGGACTCCCAGATAAAGAGCAGAGACGAAGTATAATTATGTTCTAATACAGGGTGTATAAATTATGCATGTGCCTTGACTGCCAGCACATCACCTGCCCAGAGAACACATTCACACAATGCACAATGTGACAGAAAGTAATCTGCCAACTTTAACAACCACATAAATAAGAACAAGAAGTAAAAGCTGGGAAGAGATGCATAAAAATGAACAAATTATCATCTTTGGGATTTTCCTACAAACCAATCAACATCGTGTGATGAAAATATGTGTGTGCGTAAGAGATTTCTTATCTGTAAACAGTTTTGGCTACAGTTAAAGAACTAACACCTAATAACAACCCCCCACACGCTTTCCTTTCTATGGCCAGAAAATCCTAATGACCTTTATGAGTTTTGCCGTTGCCTCTGTTCAAGAGATAACATTTTCAGTCAATCCTGGATGACTTGAGAGCTGCTACCAGGACCATAGGACCTCCGGCTCTGCTCACTGCACATGGTAATTTTAACCTTTTAAAGACCAGAGGGGTAGACAGCACATTACCTTGCATTCCATTGCAAACCCCACTGGTTCTTAACCCTCTGAGTGCCAGAGTGGTATGGAATGCATTGATTTGCAATGTATTCCGTACCACTCTGGCACTCAAAGTTAATGGATTAAAGAGGCTTATTCACTCTACCTGCTTCAGCTTGAGAAAACTGGCAGCAACTGTTGTGCCTGCTTCTGTGTACACAATACCCACGACTGACTGAACACGTACTGGACAAAGGCAGAAGGGCATAACTCATTGGGGTCCTTAGCATTTTCTGAGCATTGTAAGGTAAGAGAGGGGTTATTAACAGGTGATTTTAATTCTCCATTAAGCACTGTGCTTTTGCAGCTAATAGATCATTAACACAGTATATACATCTCTTACAAATAACACATAATACAAATACAAGTTCAATGAATCTGCAGTACGCATGCATTTATTGTTTTCTTGTGCAGTATAATAAGAGAATCGCTCTTATCAAATGACAGTAGTGAGGGGCAATTCTCATGGCTTACATTCTAGAATTTCACCTTCTGACTGCCAGGTGTCCATACTCCGCAGTAAGGGAATGTACTAATATGATTTTCATTGGAATAAATTGTATGTTCCGTCTGCCCATCCCATCTAGGTACAAAGCAATCTATAATGACATGTCTTGCCTTTGCACCACTTGCCACAATTATGGGTTTGGGCAATGTGGAAGTGTATGGGGTATTACGTCAACTTCCATCATTCCTATGTACCCCTCTGGCATACAAATGGTTAATACCATGCAGTAACAAACAGCAGAGGAAATTGCTTGCATTACACACTAAACAAACAGGGGTGACAGTACAGATTAGGACTACAGATTTCTGCACATGGTTTAGAAAACCAAATTAACATGTAAAAAATAATTTATTTCAATCTAGGGTTTGTGTTGGATTAGCTAAAGATGTGCAAGTCAGGAGCTATCCAACTGCACCACAGGGAGCAGAGATCCCTGTGGTTCAGTTGCTTTTTCTCAGAATTGTTTGAATATTGTTCTTTTGCACATGGACTTATATACACACAGGTGACAGGAGAGAGGCAGCCGTACCTTCCCCCAGGAATCCCATCGTTGCTGGCAGGTGATTGATGATTGGAAAACATCAACATAAGTCACACAGGATTATCTGAGGCCCACATGGATCAGTCATTTACCGGAGGTCACAAAGACTCCTGCAAACTCTGTCAGTAGTGCAAACGATCCCCATAGGAAGAATTGCAAATCTTTAGCACCGCAAACACATATGAGAAATTTCAAAAAGAGCTGACCCTGAAGACTTTGAAATATTAACCCTTAAAGTCCCCATAATGTAGGCAATATGTCCCTGTTCCCTCTAACCCTGAGGTGTTCCAGTCAGTCCACAAGGAACCTTGAACATGATACGTAGTAACATAGTTGATGAGGCTGAAAAAAAAAGACATGCATTCAAAGTCCAGCCCATGCTAAAAACACCCCTGTTGATCCAGAGGAAGGCAAAAAAAAGCCCCCTGGAGCCATTTCCAATCTAGCTCCAAGTGGAAAAAAAAATACTTGTCATAATTTTTAATATTGTTCTGTGCTAGATAGGCATCCATTGCTTTTTTGAAAGCAGTTGCATTATCTACAAGAACAACATCCCGAGGCAAAGAATTCCATAGCTTTACTGCCCTTACTGTAAAGAATCCCAGCCTTTGTTTTGCATAAATAATTGATTAGATAGTTCTTTGTATTGACCTTGAATGTATTTGTAAATGGTAATCAAATCACCTCTTAGACGTCTCTTTTCTAATGTAAATAAACCCAGTTTGGCTAGTTTATCTTTATAACTCAGATCCTCCAATCCTTTTATCAGTTTTGTTGCACATCTCTGCACCTTTTCCAGTTCAACAATGTCTTTTTTAAGAACTGGCGACCACAATTGTACTCCATATTCTAGATGAGGCCTAACCAAGGATTTATACAGAGGTAGGATAATATTAGAATCCCTTGCTTCTACACCTTTTTTTATGCAGGATAGTAGCCTATTTGCTCTTGCAGCAGCTGAGTGACTCTGCACACTGCTGTGAAATTTATTGTCTGTCAGTACTCCTAAATCTCTTTCTAATGAAGACTCCCCAAGATGTTTCCCATTTAGGGTATATGTAGCAAGTTTGTTTCTCTGCAGCCCTATTATGGTCTCTCAGGCACAGTACAAGTAAATTGAACCAGTTTATTGAAGCAAATAATGATAAAAATAATAATGCTAGGAGCGAACACTTCCTTAACTGTGGAGGAGACAGGCGTAAGGACAGTGTCTAATCCACTATGCAGGAGCTGACACTGAACTGAAATCAGTACAGTAGACATAAAGTGTATTGAACCAGATTTGGTTCTAACCAACAGATAGGAACCTGGAACGCCAGGCATCAGTAAAGGAGCGTACCTGGACAACCTCCAGAGAGGGATGTCAGACAGTAGTTTGAATAGTTATAGTCAGACCGGAGACTACCAGAGATGCAGTTGCAATAGCACAGTTCGGAGGCAACCAAGCGAGTGTTAGGAAGAGAACGTAAGGAATAGTTAAATGGTAGTGTAGTCAAGAGGCAATGGAGCAAGTGATAACAGGCAACACTACCAACCCGGAGGTAATAGGAATACACAATGCTGAGGCAACTTGCAACGCTACCAGCAAGGTAGCAGTTTCACCAGATGTGGTGGTAGTCAGACAGGAGCTGGGAGTAGTAGGGAGCATAAGTCAGACAAGCCACAGTCAGGAACCGGATTGTGTAGTCAGCCACAGCCTAGGCCAGCACAAAGCGGGTAGTCGGACAAGCCAGAGTCATATACGGATAAGATAGTCAGACAGAGCCACTGGTCAAAACCAGAGAGGGTAGTCAGACAAGCCAAGGATCGAGCACCAGGAGAAAATGGAAGCCAAGCAAGGGTCAAACGAGCAACACTGGAATACACACAGAAACACCACGAAAGGGCGATTAAGCCCAGTTTGCGGACAGATTATAAGGCTGCCGCTGGAAGTCGGAGCTCAATCAGCCACACAGACAGGAAGCTACAAAACAGCGAGCGCAACGTCAGAGATGCGCACCCGCAGATAGCGGCAGACCAGAGGATGCAGCTCCACTCCCAAAACACCAGATCGGAATGCAGGCAAGAAATCACGGGCACCGTGATAAGCCCAAATGCATAGCCTTACATTTATCTACATTAAATGACATCTGCCACTTTTCTGCCCATTTGCTCAGTTTATCTAAATCCTTCTGTAGGGAAAAAAACATCCAGCTCTGTATGTATTTCCTTACATAGCTTAGTGTCATCAGCAAAGATTGAGATGCTACTTTCAATTCCCACTTATAGATACTACTGCCTGGACACACTAAAGACAAGCAGGACTTCTCTGTTTGCCTGTCTGGTAGGATTGTCACAGATTTATAAAATAAAGAATCCATTAATTGTTGCAGTTCATATAGTAAGTAACACTGGAATCTCTCATCCTGAGAATTAGATCCTTCACCCTAAGACTTGGGTCAAATCCTTGAGACACAGGGTTGAACCCTGAGACCCCCAGGTATGACTGCAACTTCCCTGCATTTTGCTTTGAAGGCACCAAACTACATCAGACTGCATAACGCCACGTGATGAACTGCCTGTGTGACCAGTCTGATTAACCCTTTTCGTGCCAGAGGGGGTATGCAACGCTTTACTTTGCATTGCAGTGTGTACCGTTCTGGCATTCAAAGGGTTAAAGGTTCAGTAAAATTGTATTATTGAAAATAAGCTATATTATATTACATTTTCTGCTGGGGGATACTTTATTCAAAACTTATTACAGTTCAAACTGTTGTGAAGGTGTGACAGAACAATATAATATGATATTTCATTAAAAAGGGAATTGTACCCTAGGAATAAATCACTTAATGTGTTTAACACGATGACTTAACTAGGCACTTGTCTTTCCTAAAGCAGTCAGCACTCAAAGGGTTTACAGCCAGCTGTAATAGCTCAGCCAGTAAAGGAAGTACAATGATATGTATCAGACAAATAGTGTGGATTATAAGAGGCCTGTGTCACAAAGGACCCCGGGCTGGAGAGCAATGGAGGAGGTAATCAGTGTCAACAGCAGAAGAGAAATCCATAACTAAGAACAAATTATCCCTAGGCCTAGCCATCCATAAGTCATAGGCTGCCTTTGTAAGTGTTGTCTCTGAAGAGTGGTAAGGGCAGAAGTCAGATTACAAAGCAATGAGCATGTAGATAGGGGAAGAGTCTGTGTGTATAAACTGGGGGAGCTTGGAGACAAAATGCAGTAGAAAAGGCAGCAGTCAACTGATAAATCCAATGTAACTGTAACATGGAATGGATAGCACGACCAGGACACACAGAGGATGACATGTTTCAGGACTGTTTGATAAAATGGAGATTTAGTAAAACAAAATTATTAAAGAAGAAGTAAAACCTCCAAATAATACCTCCCCCTACTTACTTTACTATGGACAGAAAAACCTAATAGCCCCTTAAAAATGCCATCCTTTTGCCTTTGTTCAAAAGAAGACATCATTAATAAGTCCTGGATGTCATGCCCATGGAGGCGGCCATGACAGTTGCTAGCAGAAGAACAGGACCTCAAGGTTGGCTCACTACAAATGGTGATCTTAACCCTTTAAGGACCAGAGGGGTGTGCAATACATCCCTGAGGTTGTTAAAGAGTTAAGTAGGATCATGCACTCTGCCAGCAACTGACATGTCTACCTCCATGGACATAACATCCAGCACTGACTGAAGAGCTTACCTCTGGAAGAAGGGCACAAGGGCCATTAGGATTTTCTTGCTATAGTTAAGTGGAGATTAATAATAGATGTTACTTCTTCTTTAACACTGCATGCTAGAGAGGTCTCCCACAATATTTCTTTGCAATGCACTGGGGACAGCGTTAGCACCCAAGGACTAAAAGTGTATGTAATGTCTATTTGTAAATGCTAATATTGCAGCTATTATGACAAGAAATGAAACAACCCCAGTCCCATCAAACAAACCTTTATGGTTTGAGAGATATAGAAAGCTAAAATTCCCCGCTTTCCCTGACGTCAGCTGTAAGCTGACAACAGGATAGCCTGCTCCCGGGACAAGCGGGTGGCTTTTCAGCAGCTCTTCTTCCATGTGCATAGAGGGATTCAGCTGCACCACACCAACGAGGCCCACATAGGCCGAAACGTACGTCTGTGGTTTTGCTGTTTCTTTCGTGCGGAGGGGATTTGCCTGACATTTCAAAGCTGGACTGTCTGTGGGCAGGACCAGTCTGATATGGATATGGAGATTTCCTCTCTGCAATGGCACATGGGAGTGAAAAACATGAGTTGTAGCACCATTGAGAAGCTACCATGCCTAGAACAAGACACTTTATCTTGTTTGCGCTTCATGGGTGCTCCTCACAATTCTTTGTCTCCCTAAGTATAATAGCATCCCAGGCATGGGCCCTTGCTTCCATGTGCCTAGAGGGATTCCGCTGCACCACAACGACGAGGCCCACATAGGCCGAAACGTAAGTCTGTGATCATGGTATTTCTCTTGGGCGGAGAGGATTTGCCTGACATTTCGGAAGTGGACTGTCTGTGAGCTGGACCAGTCTGATATGGAGATTTCCTCTCTGCAGTGGCACATGGGAGTAAAATACATGATTTGTAGCACCACGGAGAGGCCACCATGCCTAGAACAAAACACTTTATCTTGTTCGTGCTTGATGGGTGCTCCTCACAATTCTTTGGCTCTTCCGCAGAGCCAAAATAGCAAAATGTAAAAAGAAATACTTCATTGGAATGGTCTGCAAACAAGGCACATTTTGTGGACCGTTCTGACCAAGTATTTCTTCTTACATTCCTCTATTTTGGCTCTGCTGAAGAGCCGCCTGTAGTCGGACGACTCGAATTTCCCGCTGTCAGCTTTACAGCTGACAACAGGGAAAGCGGAGGGAGGGGGGAACTTTTGCCTTTTTATAATAGCTGCAATATTAGCGTTTATATAGACATTACTAACACTTTAACCCTTTGAGTGCCAGAGGGGTGCGAAATGCATTGCAGAGCAATGTGTTGCACACCCCTCTAGCATTCAGAGCGTTTAAGGAACATGCTAAACTACAATTAGCTCTTATATGAACTATACCATTGTAGTTATCATAGGAACTCTGGCATCCAAGGGGTTAGGGTATGTGAAACCTTTTAGAGTTAAACAAACACAATACCATTTCTCACCTGTCTGGCATAATTCTCGATCTCCTCTGCTCTGTTCCAATACCACTTTTCTACCAGATCGATTGATAAATGATCATTTTTGTACACCAGCAACTCTGGCTGTTCTTCATATAAAAATTCAGCCAGATAGGACGGACTTGGCTCTACCACTGTCCTGATGAACAAGATGGAGACAAGAGATCATTACTGTGACAATGAATTTCTACGATCCTGCAGAGATGGTGAGACACACTGGACTTGAAGTGCTGAATATCATATTCTTTCAGATGTGTACACAAAAAACAATTCACTGAGTAAAAATTCACAGCAGTACCATCGGGGACAAATACAAATTCCAAGAGCATATAGCACAAAAATTAGCAGCTCTTACCACTAATCAATATTGGACTGTACAGACATATGATGAAAGGTCTAACTTCAAGGAACTGCTGTCCGCAACTTGCAATTTTGTTTACAATATCTTTGCCACATACAGCGTGATCCCAAGTAAAGAGAGGACTGTAAGTCTCTCCATACAGAGATATTAAGGTGAGAAGACTCTGGAGGTTTGTAAGACTGTTTATACTTATGTTACAATAAAGATTCCATGTTTTTATTTGAGGATTTCATTTTGTCCATGGAAGTGCATGTTTTTCTTGTGCTGGACAAATACAAATTCCCTTTGATTTAAATGCTAATTTTAACCCTTGAATGCCTGAGATCTCCAACGCACTGCAATGCTATGTGTTGGAGACCATAGCTGGGAACTCTACTGATTTGCCCTGGAGACCCGGTAATGCAGAGTCAAAACCCGAGTCTCCAGGGCAAATCAGGAGAGTTCCCAGCTATGGTCTCCACCACATAGCATTGCAGTGCACTGGGGATCTCAGGCATTCAAGGGTTAAAATTACAATTTGATTCTCTGATTCTGATTCTCAGGGGTGAGGGCAGTTTCTTAAGAAACTCTTCCCATCGTTGCACCATCCCTGTCAGTTCCAGCTACTCCCTGCCCATTTCTGCCCCTTCCCAAGCCTATTGCCTATTGTTTTAACATGTTTCTGAAGCCCTGGCCCCTCACTCGTGATTAAGCCCCGCCCCCTTTGGACACAAATTGGGTCATTTGTCACCCTCACAGGCACTACAGGCCTCCTCCTCCGGGGAGGCCAGAAGAAAAAGTTCCCAGGTATGTTGGCAACCTCTCTAGCATTCAAAGGGTTAAAAGCACCATTTAAATCATGGGATTATTGGAAAAATGTATTTGTCCCCTATGAGGCTGTTTGTTGTGCTGCTTCAGAACTGCTCTAATTCTTCTTACAACAGCTTCATTGTGTCTTCTTGCCAAGAGTTAAAAGTAATTCCTTTATTGGCTGGGTAGCTCTAAGAGGCAAGCTTGCTACTCAGATACGCCATAAAGGTATCACTTACTCTACCAGTGCCCTGATATTTCTATGTCTAACAGGGTACCCACCTTTTACCTATCTGCCAAATTGTGAACAGAGTCCAGAACCATAAAACTCTGAATACACTCCAGTTACATACAATGCAATTATGTTCAAGTATTGCAAAAAATTTCAGCATTATCCACTATACGGTGTTTTCAATTAAAGCACTATAAACAAGAAAATAAATATTACTTTGGATTTCTTTGGATATATCCCTCATCTACAGCCTAGTTTATTACAATAATTGTAAAAGCCAGGATATACCAGGAAGCATATCAGAGCCTAGAACTGACATATAAACCTAGAATTTTTGATTGTACAATAACGCATTGCGTGTCACGTCTGTACAATGATGTACAATAACGCATTGAGTGCCAGGTCTGTACAATGATGTACAATAACGCATTGAGTGTCAGGTCTGTACAATGATGTACAATAACGCATTGAGTGCCAGGTCTGTACAATGATGTACAATAACGCATTGAGTGTCAGGTCTGTACAATGATGTACAATAATCCACTGAGTGCCAGGTCTGAGCAATGAATTTCAGTGCAATATGTTACTCATGATCTGGTACTCAAAGGCTAAAAGGAATAATAATGTTTTATTATAACGTTTTTCTCATTTTAGTACTATTCATTAATTTATTCAACCCAGTAGCTATTTCCTCTTTAACTGTATGTGATTACCATGAATCAGCTATTTCAGCTCTTCTCTTTCTTCCCATTTCAGTGTTGTGAGTGCCCTCTACCTGCAGTGTTTATAAAAAGTATGTGACTCAACCATATCTACAAAAGAACTGTAAGAGCTCTGAGGCTGGTGTACTAAAGAAAGTGGATCAAATCTTGGGCAAACCAACTGCACTGTAGTAGCCATGAATAAATTCCGACAATGCCCACTGATTTTAAAGGGGTATTTTAGCCTCTGGCATGTTAGACCTCTGTAACGGACCTGCAGCCATTACCACAGTCCAGAGCTGAGGGCTGTAAGTGCATTTGTAATACATGTAACAGAGGCTAGACCCCTGTTTTAAGAAATTGTTTGGACTACAATCGTACATAGGCCTGCAGGGGTTAAATTGTTGTATTTTTGTGTGTTATCACCTTATTGCTCTCCAAACTGTATCTGTCTCCAGGTTTGATTAGGTCCTTGATGGGGTTGGCAAGCTTACATTCTTTGGCCAAATGATGGACTAAAGTCTCAATTTTTAATAGTTTAGTATATATATCTAGGTTAAGACACATATATACACATTTTTATTATTATATATGTCTAAGGGCACACATTTACACAGGTATGTAGGAGCGCAGGTTTGTTCTTGGTCTTGTATGTACACTTTGGGTTTTGTCCCAATTTGTTTGGGGGGGATTGGAGAACCCCCTCATTCCTTGCTGCTATCTAGATGCCAGCTATTTAACACTTTTTTATTTATAGACTACATGTATATATTATGGTGAGCTGGCGCTGTGGGCTTTTTTTGTTTCTGCTTTTGTTTCTACAATTCTCCTTTGCTCATTCAAGCTGCTTTTCACCCTTTTTCACCACTAAAACACATATAATGATATTTCAAATTTTAAGGTCCTTAAAGGCATGTTATTTGGCTTGCTTTATATTTAAATACCTTGTCTGTCTAGAGTTGTTATTCCTTATTTGGCCTGTGGGGGTGGTAAACACTGGTTTATAAATGGGATTGAAGGACCCACAATCCTCTTTTGCCGGTGTCCACATCCTGCAGGCCAAGTTTTATACCAGGCAAGTACCCTCTTACACCTTTTGAATTAGTAGAGTGTTCTTCTGTTTTTAATGACATACACTGTGTTACAGAATTAGGTACACGTTTACTTATAACATCTTCAGTTGCTTTATCAAACCCAGAATTTTCATTTAATTTAATGTTAGATAGGAATTAAAGGTGCAGTAGAGTAGGTACTTGCCAGAACTTGAGGTACCTTGATGGGGTTGGCAAGCTTACATTCTTTGGTCAAATGATGGACTCAATTCTCAATTTTTAATAGTTTAGTATATATATCTAGATTAGCACACATATAAACACATTTTTATTATTATATATGTCTGTCTAAGGGCACATATTTACACACAGGTATGGAGGAGTGCAGGTTTGTTCTTGATCTTGTATCAGGTTTGATTAGGTGATACTTTCCTTATCCCTTTCACCACTGTTGTGTATTCATCATTGTGGTCTGTGTGATGAGATTAGTCTGGTGTTGTGGTTGTCTGTAAACTCTGCTTCCATTGTGCTATATGTTAATTGTATTAATCTGATTGCATATCACATACCCCATCCCCTGACAATATGACTATATAAACCCTGCAGGTAGAGGGAGCTAATATCCACTGAATCGGAAGAAAGATAAATACTGAAATAGTTGCAAGATGTGTAACAAAGAGATAAACAAGAAGACAGTCAGTATGAGGGGTGAGCAAAAAAAGTTCTGTTTTCTCTCAGTAGGAAATTCTACAAACACAAAAAATAGTTTGCCTTTCTGTGAAATTATTTAAAACCAAACCGAAATAGCAAAAATAAAATAAATGTATATATTCAACCAAAATAAGAAATGGAAAATTAACCATTACTATTGCTTTAACTCTTTGTGTGCCATAGGGGTATGTCTAATCTGTTGTTTAGCAATGTTGTGGACATACCATCTCTTCTATTCAATGGGTTAAAAGGCCGACTATATGTGGGCATTTAACCCTTTGAGTGCCAGCGAGTATGCAACACATTGCAGAGCAATGTGTTGCGTACCTCTCTGGCACTCAAAGGGTTACTCTAATCTAAAGATACATTATTAATGGGAAGTCACTACAAAAAGTGAATTGTTTGACTAACTAAAAACAGCAGTCTAATAATGGAGGCACACAAAATGGTTGCCGATAGTATGAAAAAACTTTATTCATCAGAAAAGTACAAAATGATAGCTCTAAAAACAATGACAAATGGACAAGGCAAGCCATGGCTGTAATAGTATTACACTCAGTGTTCACCATATATAGGAGGCCAAACTATGTTATACTGAGTTAAATAAAAACATATTCTCAAAGTTATCCATAATATAAAATATAAATCTGCATATAGCATCAGAGTACCTGCTAGTGTAAAAAGATAACACAAAAAAAACAAACAAATCTAAAAAATCACCCTCACAAAGTGATAAATACCAAAAAGTGCAAAATATGAACCATACAATTATAACTTCTTAATGAAGTGAATATCAAAATAAAAATAAAATAGTCATCCATCCATATACTAATGGTAACATGAAGGGAATAGCCAAACTCAGAACCCAACACGTATCAACAATCCGTTGGCTTTGTATATTAACCCTTTGAGTGCCAGAGGGGTACGCGACACATTGCCCTGCAATGTAATGCGTACCCCTCTGGCACTCAAAGGGTTAACCTACTGAGAGCAAAGGGGATGAGCAATGCAAAAACCTTCATGGTTTGAGAGATATTCACAAGCAAAGTTTCCCCTCTCTGACCCAAACAGTCAAGTCTGCCATCTAGCTGTCAGATTTGGAATCCGGTCCACAGACCGGCCGTGGCTCTACAGCAGAGCTGAGATCGCGAGATATAAGAAGTACTACTGCATTTGAATAGTCTACAAAGTGTGCCTGGTTTGCAAGCACCCTTTTTAGACCCTTCCAATGAAATAGTTATTTTTATATCTTGCGATCTCGGCTCTGCTGAAGAGCCATCGGTTGATCTGTGGACCAGATTCCAAATCTGACAGCTAGATGGCAGACTTGACTGTTTTGGTCAGTGAGGGGAAACTGCTTGTGAATATCTCTCAAACCGTAAAGGTTTGAGATATAAGACTTGTATCATTTTTCATGTTTTTTTTAATGCCTACAAAATAAAATAAAGATAAAACAAAGTATTACTATCCCTTTAACCCCTTAAGGACCCATGACGGTCCTGGACTGTCATGGGTTGCAATCACCTTAAGGGACCCATGACGGTCCAGGACCGTCATGGCTTAAATAATAGCAGCGTGCCTCCGTGCACGCTGCTATAATTAATTCCAGGCTGAGACTGAGCGTTCCGAGACCGGGGCGTTCAGTCTCAGCCCTTCTTGCTTGTGCTGGTTCATGTGATCGCGGTAGCAGCGATCACATGTACCGGCATAGTGACAGACAGAGGCAGCATGCAAAGCATGCTGACTCTAAGTGTCTCCTCTACCTCTGTCTCCTTGCTATCAAAGTAAGGGAGAGAGAAGTAGAGAGGAGACACCAAGTGGTAAAACAATACAGCAGCTGGGGGTATTAACCCCTTCACTGCTGGTGCAGGAGGCTGGCTAAATGCAGGTCAATTTTTGACCTGCAATGATATATATTTTTTTTTTGTTACAAAAAAATATTTTATTTAAAAAAAAAAACATATCATTAAACAATATTGGAAGTGTGATTGTTGTGGAGCCATGTAATAATCTTATACACACTGCCAAATGTCAGGGATAAAAAAGTGTCAAAATAGGGTGGGAAAAAGGGACATGGGGATTTTCACCCAGGGGGGACAGTGGCCACTTTAAACTGCGCATTTTGTAGGTATGACTGACCGGTCATACCTTTCATGCAGTCACCATAAAAATGTAACCCTTTGTGTCCAATTGATCCCAAGAGAAAAAACAAAAATGGTGTTTTTTTTTTTACTTTTTTTTACATTTTAATAAAGTAAATGGTGGGTTATCCATATAAGTAGGGTATCAAATGAAAGCCCTATTTGTGCTTAAAAAACAGTATATAATTTATGGGGGTGGAATAAAAGATTTAGAGGGAAAACACTGTTGAACAAAGACATAGCCAAAAAGGTCAGAATTGCTCGGGTCCTTAAGGGAAAATGACCTCAGATTTTCCCGGTCCTTAAGGGGTTAACACAGATTCCGAACTGAACTGTCACCAGTCTGTTCTCATTCAGTGGGGCCATCCATCTTGTCAGGATTTGAAGATTGTTAGTGTATTCAAATGAGCTTGTACTGGCAAGCAGGAAGTGGTATGAGGGATGGAGAGCGGTGACATGTCTGTCAGTATGGCCTAATATGAACAAACTACCAAATAAACAAAGACATATCTCATTTACTACGGTTTTAAATAAAAAATGGCTAACATAAATACAGGTGATTAGGAAAGCTCTTTCAAAATCCCCTAAGCTGATATAAGGTTAAGATCAATTTTAACCCTTCAAGGACCAAATTGGTATGCAAGGCATTGGTTCTTAAAGAGTTAAGCTACAATTCCCAAAAGAAAATAGAAATGTCACTGTTATGCCTATACATGAAGCTTCTTGGAAAGAATGAACACTACGGTGTATCTGATAAGTCCAGCCACTGTTCTGTTTTAAGGTGCTTTGACCTTGTGCAGTCTCTTCATAAATCCTTTGTCCTTGTAGGATGCTAAGGTGATGATAATTCTTATTCTATGTGTGCTGTCTGATATCATCCACAGAGAGTGTGAGGCTGCCGGCCAAGTCCTCAAGGCTGTGTATATTTTAATGATTACACAATGTAGTATGGATTTTTAGTACTAGCATTGTTCCTGGAGGAAATAGGATTCTTTTGTGGAAGCTGGTATCTTTTATGAAAGCTGGAGAAAACATGCAGTTATTTTATTCAACAATTTGTAAAAGTATAGAAAATGTAGTAAATAAGGATTCTGAAGGGCAGTTATTCCAGCCACACTTTATTGCACAAAGCAAATAAATCATATTATATATATATATATATATATATATATATATATATATATATATATATATATATATATTGGACTAAAATATAAATTTTATGAAGACAAACTTTCGAGAGGTAAACCCCTTTCACATGGAAGGAAGCTTATATCCATAAAATGTAAATGTTAGTCCAATAAAAAAGGTGCTATTACATACTGGAATACCCATCCATTTGACCAATATTTACATATATACTGTAGTACCTAAAACCTTCTGTTGGACTCTTTAGGAGGCAACATGTTTAAAATGCACTCACTAAAAGGGGTTGGAATGAGGACAATAAGGTGAAATAGAGGTAGGTAAGCAGGAATGTGTGGTGTGGGGGCAAAAGAGAATGAAAATATGAATTAGGGTGTAGGAGAACAACTGATTTTCAACCAGGTCATACCAGGGTAAGGATTAGGTACTTTTATTTATTTTTTTTTAAATAGTATCCCATGCCACCAGCAGAGCAATACATGATTACATACCACCAGCAGAACAATACATCACTGCAAAATGAGGTGACATGCGGGGTTATAAACTCTCCAGTGTGATAATCTTTCCAATTATATGAATCATGTGCACTACCAACTCTAAGATGGAGAGATCTTATTACATCCACCCTACAGAATACCATGGGAAATGCAGATCATATATAAACTTTATCTCATGGTATTATGCAATGCCTCCCCCAGAAAGTGACCCATGTGGAAGGAAATGTGTTATCGGGAAAAGAGAGGAGATGGAGGAGAAGGATTGTGTCCGGTTTCCTGACTAGTAATAAGCACAGTTTTAAGACTTCTATAACATTGCACTCAGTGATGATTTTTTAGCAAGGAAATGCCAGGATGATGACTTGGTATCTTATTTTTTTACCTGCTATTAAATGAGACCCACATGGAAAAACTTACATGCCACCAACAGGGCAATACACAATTACAGTAATGAACAACATACTGTGCTCTTACATAATGCTCTGCTGGACTAAAGTTTTCCTACATTACCCTGCTGGTCTCGTTTAATAATATTTTGTCTTGCTTGACTCCTTTAATTGTACAATGTCCTACTGGTCTAATCTCATATAGTAATCTATTATACTGCTGGTTTCATGTATTGTTCTGCTGGTCCCACAAAATTCAATGCTGTTATTATGTTGTAGTGTATTGCCCTTCTGGTCTCATATAATCCTCTACTAGTCTCATGTAATATGTATTGCTATGCTCATCTCATGTAATACTCTGCTGTTATCACATAATGGTGTATTGTCCTGCTGTTATCTTGTAATACACTGATATCACGTAAGGGTGTACTGACATGCAGGTTTTACTAGCTTTTGTACATTTGCTATACAATGGGTGTATATTGGTGGTATACAGATTGCTTGGACAGATTCCCAAACAGATTTTCCTGTGTGCTGTGCATCCTAGTGTACATCACACATTAATATGAGGAGTAATGCATTGTGGTTAACAAACTAAGGACTAACACACACTGACTCTAAGAATGAGATTCTGTGGTACCTTTCTTTTAAAAAAAATCAACCTGTCATTCAATGCATCACAACTTATACTGCATATTAAAGGGATAGTAATACTTCGTTTTAACTTTATTTTATTTTGTAGGCATTAAAAAAACATGAATAATGATATAAGTCTTATCTCTCAAACCTTTATGGTTTAAGAGATATTCACAAGCAAAGTGTCCCCCTCCCGCCCCTTTTACTGATGTAACACTTTTCAGCCAGGGCAGAAGGGAGGTGCCCAGGTAGACTGCAGAGAGGGATAATCTTCAATTAAGATAAGGGAAAAACCTGAAAACCTTGTCAAGGGGGGCAGGGATTTCATTGTTTTCATAGGAATAAGAGTGTCCCCTTCTGTTATCTGTCTGGTCTATGGACTGGATTCCACATCTGAGAAGAGATGGCGTACACTAGGTAAAAGGGGCGGGAGGGGAAACTTTGCTTGTGAATATCTCTCAAACCATAAAGGTTTGAGAGATAAGACTTATATCATTCTTCATGTTTTTTTAATGCCTACAAAATAAAATAAAGTTAAAACGAAGTATTACTATCCCTTTAAATGTCAGAATATAAACACAGACAAGGACTATTTAACCTACCTAAACTATCCCTTTCCAAAGAATTACTGAAAGATACATTAGGAAAAGTACAGCTATTTAGGGAATCTACAGCTAGATAACACATAAAAGCCACAACACACCATCCCACATGCTCCAATGACCTCTCTTCCACAGGCAGGTCTCAGCAAAGCTCTTCAACAGACATTGTTTATTTGGACACACAATTGGCTGCTTATAATTTGAAAGTTATTGAATACTTTGTGATAAAAGTGTTTTATATTTCTTCTCCCTGAAGCTGTGTGCTCTCTGCGTTATTTAGTCGAGATTCTAGATTGGCACTCCAAAGAATGAAAAGTAATTTAGAGCTGCAGAAAGTAACAAAGAACATTGGTGGAGGCGATGGGATTTAGCAAAAAGCCTTCTTTTCTTAATGCTCGCTAATGTTCCATTTCATTCTTTGATGTGACTCAGTCTTTCTATTAAATGTATTAACATATTGAGTAGGAAAACATAAAAAAACAGCCATTTAAATATGTATGAGTGTACATCTGATTTGCTCCTTTCAATTACAGTTTAAACTGGACTTACTTGCACTGTGGTTGCTCACACCAGTCTATATCTCGATGCTCCTGCTCATTCCAGGGCACAATCTTCAGCTCCCCTGCCTCAAAGCTAAAATCAAAACAGAAGAAGAGATAACATGAAAATGAATGCAAGTGCTATTGTTAGAAAAGCTTTTTTTTTTTTTTTTTTTTTTCCTCAATAGTGTGTGGCAGTTATGGAATAATGTCCAAAAAGTCCACAAAAGACGACGCTACATCAGCAGCTTTCAGAAAGTCGTACAGCATAGATTATATCAAAAATATGAGTAACTACTCACATCTAACATTATCTGGAATGAATAGACTAGTAAACAGGCTATATTAGGATGCACTAAAGGTATAAGTCAAGATATCTAATCTTTTAAAGGAGAAAACTAACATTTCATAATAGTATAGCTGGCAAAGTGCATTAGCCTACTTAAAGGGATAGTAAGATCAGTATGTGGTAGACACAATTAAACAAGAGTACTTGCACTTACTCGTATCTCTCATACCGTTATGGTTTGAGAGATATAGGAAAATAAAGTTCTTCGCTCCCTCCCCTTTCTGCTTGACGAAACGTAAAGCTGTCAGAAGCAGATTCTGGTCGCTTGACCAGAGGTGGCTCTTCAGCAGCGCCGAAACAACAATATCTAAGAGCCGCCGTCTGATCCATCTCACTCATCACTTCTGAGAGAGGAAGCAACATGCTTTCTTCTCAAGTGATGCCCAGTTGGTGAAATCAACTGAAAATGGGCTTCAATGGAAAGGGCAGAAATCTCCCAGAAGAGCCAAGGAAAGCACCAGTGTAACCCAGAACTGAAGAGCACAGCGATTTACTAGGTGAATTGAGAAGGAATGTCAGAATTTGAAGCTATGGAAAATCAATTACTGTCTACTGCTAGAAAGCACCTTTTCTGGTTATTTAACGTTCTGAATGACAGAAGGATAACCTCTCCATTACCATGTAATGCAATGGACAACCTTCTGGCACTCTAGGGGTTAAAGTAAGTGTGTGTGTGTGTGTGTGTGTGTAGGGGGGGCACAGTAGATTTGTAAACTGTCATGAGAATTTACTGAATATCTATGATACACTGCTGTTAAATATGCCAAAGTTACTGTGCATTTGCTGTGTAGCAATTAAAAAAATATTAAAATGTGGTTGAGCCCAAAAGGGCTCCTTCTTAAAAAGAGAAAAGTAATACTTTTTAATAATAACTCCCCTCTTCCCTTACTATGGTAAAAAAAAAATTCATGGCCCCTATGAATTCTGGCCTTCAGTCTTGGTTCCAGAGATAACCTCTTCAATCAGTTATGAATATCATTTCCATGGAGGAAGACATGACAGTTGCTGCCACTTTTTTCTTTTTAAGCGAAGGAGGCAGAATGCATGAGCCTAATTAACCATATAAGGACCAGGTGGCTCTGTAAAGCCAAACATAGAACAACCATGTGCAGTGATCAGATCTTGCATCCTGTAATCCTGCTAGCAACTGCCATGTCCGCCCCCATGGGCATCACATCCAGGACTAAAAGAAGAGCTTCTCTCGAATTAGGATGCAAGGGCAAAATTCATAGCGTCCATTGAGATTTTATGGGCATAGTAAGGTAAGGGCTGGGTTATTATTAGAGGTTTTTCTTCTGCTTTAAGGTTCTGAAGAAAAGTCATGCTATATAAATAAATGTTAACTAATAAACAGCTCTGATGTCTTCTGCATTCACTTGGCTCACTTTATTTCCATATATCACAAACCTGAGCATTGAACCTATTAAAAAAAACATTTAGGACCAATTTAGGCTAATTTAATTCCTTGTAAAAATTCAACAGTTTTCTCCAAAAGGTACCTATCTGGCACTTAAAGGGTTAAGTCTCAAAATTTTCTTACCCATTACCCAGTGGGCAATAATACACATTGGGCTTCCTGCATAAGAGAGGAGCAATTGTACAGGAAACCAAGTGCCCAACAGATGGAGAGGGACAACAAACAATTCACTGATTCAAATGGTGCTTTAAACCCCATGAATGCTAAAGGTGTGTCGCCGTCAAAAAAAATCTTTCTAATATTCAAGGGATTCAAATTCTTAAGTAAATGAATGGGAAATTTGGGAATTCTTGTTTCTCCCCTATGGTGCAGTAGTTTTGCTTGAGAATTGCTCCTTTTTTTTGTACATAAGGGTCATGACAGTGCTTAAATCTGAGTCATCTTTAGCATGAAAAGAACAACAGCTTCCATATTTGATACAAGACAAGATCTAGGGCTTTCTGTATGTATAAAATAGGATTTTAGTCTTACCTGTTAAATCCTTTTCTCTTAGTCCATACAGGTTACTGGTAACTTTGGGTAGGCGATCAGCCCCTTTAAGTAGGCAGGAACAATTCTGAGAAGTGACTGCTGGGTGGAGCCAACCTCCTCTCCTTACCTTGCAGTTAGCCAATCCCCAACCAGTACAATTTGCAGACTAACTATTGACTAGGTAGTAATTAGGTAAAGGAAGACTCCTGTGAGCATGAACCAGAAAGGACCCCCACGTTCTGCCACAGGAGAGCCAAGAATGGTCCCTTGACAGGGTGGGAGACCAGTAACCTGTATGGACTAAGAGAAAAGGATTTAACAGGTAAGACTAAAATCCTATTTTCGTTGTCGTCCAATATAGGTTAATGGTAATTTTGTGATGTCCAACCATTAAGTTCCCCAGGGCGGGAAGAAAGACAAGGACCAGGCACAGGCCCCCAAAGTCACCACAGTACCAGTAAACCTACAGATCATGAATAGCTCAACAATAACCGCAAAGTGTCAATAGACACTGAACAGGGGTAAAACAGACCCCAGGAACTGTACACAGCACACTGAACTAGAGCCAACATGGCTCAAAAGTGAGAGTACTGAGAGACCAATGAGATCATCCTAGACAGGCAAGGCTGCCTCCAGTATCCTCCGCCCAAAACCGGCATCAGCCAATGCCAGCACATCCACACGATAGTGTTTAGCAAAAGTACGCACAGACAACCAAGTGGCCGCCTTGCACAACTGATCAGCTGAGGCCTGGTTCTTGCAGGCCCAAGAAGCCCCAATAGACTTTGCAGAATGAGCCGTGACCCTGAAGGGAACAGGCTTCTTCTGAAGTTTGCAAGCCTTTTGAATTGTGGACTTAATCCAAGAAGCTATGGTTACCTTGGAAGCAGGCTTCCCTGCCCTAGGACACTCAGGAATGACAAAAAGATTATCAGACTTCCTCAAGGACTCGGTGCGATGCACAGAGAACTTGAGACAACGCACAACATCCAACAGATGAAGATCCCTCTTTTTGTCAGAAGTAGGCGTAGGACAGAAGGAAGGGACCACAATCTCCTGATTAATGTGGAACTCAGACACCACCTACGAGAGGAACTCTTGTGAGGTGCGAAGCACCACCTTGTCCTTGTGAAAGACCATAAAGGGCGGTCTAGAAGACAGGGCATGCAGCTCCGCAACTTGGCGAACAGAAACAATCGCCAGGAGAAAGGTCATCTTCCATGTCAGCAGATGTAGAGGAATGGTAGCCAAGGACTCAAAGGGAGGATGCTGGAGTACTCCTAGAACCAGGTTAAGATCCCACTGAGAAGCGGGGGACTTAAACACTGGACGGGTATGAGCAACAGCCTGGAAGAAAACCTTGACATCAGGAATCATAGCAAGACGCCTCTGAAAAAAGACAGAGGGCAGAAGTCTGAACCCCTTATCCACACCATCCAGGAGGAAGGAAAGAACTGTAGGAAGGTCAAAATCCTGAGACAGGTCCTTGTCAGTACACCAAGTCAGAAAGGTAGACCAAACTTGATGGTAGGCCTTAGAGGAAACAGGCTTATGGGCACTAAGCATAGTAGACACCACTCCAGAAGAAAAATCTTTCGTCTTCAAAATTGAGGATTCAATCTCCATGCCGTCAAAGCCAGACGATGAACATCTTCCTTCAAGAGGTAACCCTGTAGAAGAAGGGCTGGACGGGGGTGGGGGGGTGAGTTGAAAAGGTTCTGCCACTGAGAGGTCCAGAAGCTCCAGGAACCAAGCTTGTTGCGGCCAGTACGGAGCAATCAGAATGACTGAGCAGCACTCCAGTCTCAGCTTCCGAAGTACTCTGTTCAACAGGGGAACAGGAGGAAAGATGTATGCCAGAGGAAACATGCACAGGATCGACAAGGCATCCACTGCCAGAGCCAGGGGATCTGCCCAGCAAGAGAAGAATATTGGCACCTTCCTGTTATGCTTGGTTGCCATCAGGACGGCCCTTGCAGGCCAGGATCAGAAACCTCTGAAGTTCCCTGGTGTGCGCCATGGCAAACGGAACCGCTTCTATGGTGGAAATGAACTTCCCCACCAAGGAAGACAACTTCTTGGCTGGAACCAGATCCTGAGACAAGATAGCTTGGACCTTTAGTGCTATCTGATGAGCCACTTCTTCCGTCAGAAACACCATCCCCCTCTGAGTGTCGAAGAGGAGGCCCAGAAAGACAATCTTCTGAGAAGGAACAAGGTCTGACTTGTCCAAGCAGATGATCCACCCGTGATGGCAGAGAGCATGAATGCAGTCCTGCACCTGCTGGTGAAGGAGTTCCAGAGACGAGGCCTTCAGAAGGAGGTTGTCCATATCTGGAGTCACCCTGATGCCGTTCCGATGTAGGATGGAGATCAACGCTCCTAGGACTCTGTTGAAGACTTGAGGAGCCGTGTTCAGGCCAAAGGGGAGGGCAGACAACTGGAAGTGCCCTCAGTTGCAGGCAGCCGATGCTCTGGATGAATGGCGATGTGCAGATAGGCATCTTGAAGATCCAGAGATGCCAGAAATTCCCCAGGAGACATGGCCCCTATTACTGTGCACAGAGATTCCTGGCGATACTGGGACCTGACCACAAAGGTGTTGAGATCCTTCAGTTCCAAAATGGGGCGACAGCCCCCGTCCTTCTTGGAAACCACAAAGAGGTTGGAGTAGAATGCCAAGCCCCTCTCCTGAGGGGGAACTGGCTCCAGGACCGCCTTGTCTAGCAGGGCCTGAATAGCGTCCTCGAAAAGGCGTCTTTTTTCTGCTCCCGAGGGAGAACGAGAAACAAACGTCCTTGGCGGAGGAAGAGAGGTGAAGGGAATCCTGTACCCTGAGGCCACCACTTGTAAAACCCATGGGTCTGCCACAGAGGCCCGCCAAGCTGAAAGGCAATGGCATAGGCAGCCACCTACCTGCGGTTGGGAACCCGGGTTTGGTGAGTCATGCAGAAGGAGGTTTGGAAGGCTTGGGCTTCGTGGAGGACTTGGATCTCCATTGCTGCTTAGGCTTGGATGAGGAACGTGGAGCCTGAGGGACCATCTGGGTTGCTTGGAGCGAGTCTGCCTGAAAGGAACGAAAACGGCAATTCCTTTTGACAGGCACCTTCTTCCTCAGGACCACTGGCAGATGAGAACTTTTCCCTCCAGTGGCCTCGTAGATGAGATCCTTGAGCTCAGGCCCGAACAGGGAGGATCCCTGAAAAGGTAAAGACAGGAGAGCCTTCTTAGAGGCCGTGTCAGCAGAGCAGATCTTAAGCCAAAGAGCCCTTCTGGCTACCACAGACATGGTAGATGCCCTGGCTACCATATGCACAGTCTCAAACAGAGCAGCAGAGACAAAATGCTAAGCCTCAGCAATGTTAGCGAGAAGTCGCAACATGTCAGATGTAGGGGCTCCCTGACTGACAGCAGAATTGAGCTGTTCAGTTCAAACAGCCACAGCCCTATTTACCCATGCAACAGCAAAAGTAGGGCGAAGGGCAAAGCCTGCTGTCGCAAAAATAGCCTTGAGAGAAGTCTCAAGCTTATTGTCAGTCCAGTCTTTAAGAGCAGAGGCATCAGCCATTGGCAAGACAGTTGATTTAGAAAGCCTGGAAACTGGGGCATCCACTTTGGGGGGGATAAACCCACTGAGTGAGGGCCATTTCAGAAAACTGGTAAAGTTTAGCAAACTTCTTAGACACAGAAGGTTTCTTGTCTGGAAATTTCCACTCCTCTGACACCAAGCGGTCAAGGGTGGGATTAGGTGGAAAGCAAGTATGGGGCCTAACAGGATCCTGGAAAACATCAGAGGGGTCAGAAGACACCTCCTGTACCAAGGGAATGTTCATGGTGGACAACACAGCCCTGATCAGGCCCTCAGCCAAGGGAATGGGGTCCACCTCAAAGGGGTCCCCAAAAAACTGAGATGAAGGAACAGCTGAACAGTCATCATCATCAGTCTACCAACAATTCCTCCTCAGAAGAATCAGACACATCAGGTACACCTGACGGTTTAGGCAGGGAATGGGCAGGGATCTGATAGGGGCGGGGGTCTGCAACGAGTGGAAGACCCCCTGTAAAGTGGATTGAAGGAGTTGTAAGTTGTACCAGAGGTCCCTGGTAGTAGCTTTACACTCTTGCATCCATATTGGCTCTAGTGCATGGCTGGAGGCCCCAGCAGGGGATGCAAGGGCAGCAGTGCATGCTGGGCAAACATGACCTGTGTATTCTCTAGGTAACCCTGATTGACATGAGGAGCAATGGGGGACACAGACACCCCAGTATCCTTAATCTTAGGTTTAGCCCCAAGGTCTAATGGAGTAGACATTCTCACAGAGTCAAATGGTCAAAGTATCAAAACACCCACAATAAAGCGTGTATGATAATTAATGTGCCCCTGAAACACTAAAACAAGACTTATCTGGTAGGCGAAAGGTTAAACTGTGGAGGAGAGGAGAGAAGGAGAGTCCAAGCCCTGCGTAGGATACTCGATCTGCAAATACACAAAAAGGCTGCCTCGACGGGAGCCAATCGGAAACTAACGTGCAAAGCGGACGCACATGGGAAATATAGTTTCACTGACAGAGTGCCCCAACAGTGCCCTAAGACCCCTAAAGCCCCCAAAATCCCCAGAACATTGACCGGATGACTGAGCAAGGGAAAGCCCACAAAATGAGCCAAATATGACCATGCTACGTGGAGCGGTTGCAGAGATATGTCCCACACTGTAAAGTCCCATAGAAGTGAATGGAGCAATGGTGTCTATGCGGTAAACCAAATGTAAGCCACTCGAAAGCCCACTAGAATAAAACAGTAGACCCAATAAACATTAGTCCCAGTAGGGAAAGTGCCCAAAACTCCCCCCAAAAGGTGCTAACCAGCAGCAAAAGGGTTAAGTTACCACAGAAACGTGATCCAAACACCTCAAAGACATACAGATAAACCCAATGAGCGCGTGAGTATGTAATAGGAACTCCAAATGAGACCCCTGTGTGGAGGAGAAAGCATGGGACATGTGGACCTCAGTACTCAAAGGGTGCTCACCTTTTTCAGCAAGTCTTCTGTCTTCAGATTACCATATATCAAGAAGAAGCCTCAGTGGGCAACTCCTGGGGAAATAACGTGCAGCCAAGATTTTCGCCCCAGGGCTTAGGTCCATGAAATCACCTGGTAAACTGAGCTATCCACAGTTGGGTGATTTGACTTATCAGTGATGGTAATCTGCCTAATGGTGGTATTCCATATCTAACAGAAAAATAATAAAAAAGCTAAAACTATAGCAGAACTGTTCTCTTGCCTTGTGTCGTGACCAAGGAACACATCTTACTGGTTGGGGATTGGCTAGCTGCAAGCTAAGGAGAGGAGGTAGGCTCCACCCAGCAGTTACTTCTCAGAATTGGATGATAGGCTGATCGCCTACCCAAAGTTACCAGTAACCTGTATTGGACGACAGAGAAATGCAATATGGAGCAGTCCAGCTGTTCCAAAAGGAGAGGTCTTCAACACACTGCGATAGAGACTTCTTTAACATTCAAGGGGTTTGACCCCTTAAAGTGATAGTAATACTTCATTTTAGCTTTATTTAATATTGAAACAATTAAAAAAAAAACATTAAGCATGATAGAAGTCTTATCTCTCAAACATTTATGGTTTGAGAGATATTTGCAAATAAAGTTTCCCCCTCCCTGGCTGTTTCGATCTAGTCTGCCATCTAGCTGACAGACTTGGAATCCGGTCCACAGACAATCCGCTGGCTCTTCAGCAGAGCCGAGATCGTAAGATATAAATATAACTATTTCATTGGAACTGTCTACAAAGTGTGTTTGCAAACCAGACACATTTGGTAGACTATTCCAATGAGGTAGTTATTTTTATATCTTGCGATCTCGGCTCTGCTGAAGAGCCGCCGTATTGTCTGTGGACCGGATTCCAAATCTGTCAGCTAGAGCACTGACGTCAGTCAGAGGGAAACTTTACTTGCGAATATCTCTCAATCATAAAGGTTTGAGAGATAAGACTTATATTGTTCTTAATGTTTTTTAAAAGGCTACAATATTAAATAAAGCTAAAATAAAGTATTACTATCACTTTAACGACATGTGATGTGCCAAGACTGTCATGGCTGTCAGGAAGTTAAGGACCGGTGAGGGTCCTGGACTTACGAGTTCGCAGTGCACCTGCACGATGTGCTGTGATCACTGGGCATATTCATGTTAAAAAAATAAAATGAAAAAAGTGCCCTGGTCCTCCAGTGCACCCCACCCCCAGGCCGTGCACTCCTTAAAGGGTTATGGACCACAATGGTGTGCAACAAATTGCTCCGCTCTGGTCATCAAAGGGTTCAATCAAAGGGAATTGCAGAATTTTTATTTGTCCCCTATGGTGCAGTTGGTTTGGTCCAACTGCTCCACTTATGTTAAGAGCCATAGGGTGAAAATGTATAAAAAAAACTTTTAGTGGATGTTTAGAATTTTAACTAAATTTCACAAAAATGGGTCATAATTACAAAGAAGTTGAGTTTATAAATTAGTCTCACAATTTTCTGAGAATATTCTGAGAAAATTTGCAAATGAGATTTTTTTTTTCACATACATTTCCATTAAGAACAGGTTATAGCTGGCATTAAGATTTAATCACTAAAACTCCCTTTATTTTTGGCAAAATTAGTGAATGTCTTTATGCATATGTTGCGACAGAATTATTTTTTGGACAAGACCATTTCTACTCCACTTTTCAAAATGTCAACTGAATGGAGTTAGTACTTAGTGATAAATCCCTCAAAACTCATGGTTGAAATTCCAGAGTTGGCCATTTTCAAGGTGGCAGCTTGAATGATATTGATAATGTGCCACATAAATCTGGATTCCACTAATTTTAGTAGGGGAATGTTAGTTGGTCAGATGGGTGCCACTGTCTCACTCTTACCTTTAAGGAACAAAGACAAGGTCTACCCCAGATCTATATGAACAAAGAAGTGGAGCTTCATTGAGAAGCTACAGTAAATTAGCATCAATCCCAGATAATTATCAGCTACGGGTTAACAAATGGATATCATATGGATATATGTCTAGTAGATCACCGTTCATTATGGGACAATGCATATTCTACTCACTAGATGGAATGAGAACTACACTTTTTACACACTTCATTTTATTGATAAGCTCAATATTAATTTACATAAATCTATATTTATTCATGTTGTTTACTTCATCCCCTCCTACCCTGTTCTCTATATAACCCTCTCCATTTCCTCATTATTGTGCTCTCTGCAGCTCTTCCCTGTATTACATCCTCCCCACTAGATCTTCTCCCTCTAAAGTGAAAACCCCAAATAGTGTACATTTGTAAGTTGTAGTAAGAAACCAAAACAGCTTGGGAATTTTAGCTGAAAATCCATGGGATATTGTTTTTTGTTTGTTTGCTTGTTTTTTTGTGAAAGTATTTTACCAGGAAGAATACATTGAGGTTGTCTCTCATTTCCAAGCATGTCCTGGACTCATGGTGAAAGGCTGCGCTGACCTTGCCTGGAACCTGTGACCTTGCAGCTTCAACAGATTCTACAGCTGATGCATTAACCAACTGAGCCATCTCATACCTCTCACATTTTGCATTTATTGTGTAGTTTCAATGGACTATTCTTATGGGTTTGATGAAAATGTATCATAAATAAAAAATTTGTACTAACCAGAAAAAAGTTAAAGGTATATTAATGTTTCATAATAAAAGCAGATCTAATTAATCATCATAGTATTTGGGCCATGGAGAGTGTTATTTCAATTCTGTCAGAGTTGTAGTTCAAGAGTAATTCAATGACAAAGTATCCCCCTCGCGTCCCTTTTACTGATGTCACACTGTTCAGCCAGAGCAGAAGGGAGGTGCCCAGGTAGACTGCAGAGAGGGACAATCTTCAAATAAGATAATGGAAAAACCTGAAAAACTTGTCAAGGGGGGCAGGGCTTTCATTGTTCTCATAGGAAGAAGATTGTCCCCTGCTGTTATCTGTCTGGTCTATGGACTGCATTCCACATCTGAGAAGAGATGGCTTACACTAGGTAAAAGGGGCGGGAGGGGAAACTTTGCTTGTGAATAGCCATAAAGGTTTGAGAGATGAGATATATCGTTCTTCATGTTTTTTTAATGCCTACAAAATAAAATAAAAATAAAATGAAGTATTACTATCCCTTTAAAGTGGAACTTTCACTTTGTAGAAAGTTGCCCTGCAATAAGTAAGCATATGGCGACTAGCTTCATTATATGTCTCTTACCTGTCAGAAGTGGCAGATTCTAAAGAAATCCTTATTCTTCGGAGACCGGAAGCCAGGTATCAGTGCAGACATCTTGTCTGTGCGTCTGCGCTGTTAGTCCCGGTCTCCTAAGAAGCACTGCACTGTGTCACAAGGTAACCGGAAGGGACTGACGGCGCAGGCGCGCAGACTGCACTAACCTGGACATCAGTCTCGGAAGATTAAGGATAACTTTAAAATCTGGTACTTCTGAGAGGTAATAGAAGTATATTGAACCTAGTCGCCATATACTTAATTATTGCAGGGCAACTTTATACAAAGTGAAAGATCTGCTTTAAGTAACAAATTCCCCTATTTCGAATTACAATTATTTTGCTTAGATTATTTCCATATTAATTGCCTTTGCAGTTAAAGATTTGTGATATACGAGATTGGATCAACATGATGAACGTTATATGACCAATTTAGACACATCTAATTCTCTGTCAAAATGAAAAAGAAAATTGCAGCTATTATCTAAAAAGGTGCCAGACTCAGGTCGCTCATTAATTTGTGCCTCAAAAGCCTACATTTTATTATACACACTAAGATGTTACATGGGGACAAGGTCAAAGAAACATACTGAAGTGGATATTCTACATGGTTCTTTAGATGTTCATTTTCTATTACTGTATTTTTGGTTGTTTGAAAATGTATTAAATGGGCAACCTGTCTCCTGTGCCATATACCCAATGTTACACCACCTATTTAGCAGTGGTTCTTGAAGCCAATCCCCAGCGACCCCCTTCGGGATTTCCTTGCTTGAGCACTGATCAGAGACACGGTCATGTAGATTAACCACCTGCGAATAACCCTTTGAGTGCCAGAGGGGTATCTTTGCAATGCGTTGGATACCCCTCTTGCAGGTAAAAGAACCAACCAATTGCTTCACAATTTGTAGATGTGCCCATGAAGGAAAAGCTCTACAACATAAATTTCCATAAAAAATGTTTACTGCTCCTTATATATTGGCAAGGACTAATTATAACTAACTTTACATCTGTGACAGCCTTGTGTGCCACTAATTATCTATCCATAAAAAAATCATAAAATGTTGCAAAATTTCCATTAATTAATGATAAATATGTCAAAAAGTGACACTAATCTAGTTTTTGAAAAAAACATTGTTAAACTATCAAACATATATCTATTAAACTAAGTAAACTTTGACACAGACAATTTTTATTACCAATACACAATATAACCTTTATAAACTATATGTTAACTGTGTGTTAAGTTTTATACAAACTGTTTCTAATGCCAATACAGCCCTGTGGCAAATTGATGCAAATGATCCAAAGAGAATGGGGGGTTTGTGTACTTACTAATAAATCCTTTTCTCTTAGTACATGTGGAACACAGAATACATAGGGCAAAGTATCCTCCCACTAGGGGGGAAAGAGCTTGCCTTGAAAGTCTCTCAGAGGTGGAGACTCCTTCCCTGCTTCACTTAACACCCACCAGACATGCTCAGTTTTTATGCATAGCAAAGATACAAGAAAACAGAGTCAAGAGGCCTGGAAGCAGAGGGAGCTGAATCAGCTCTGCTAAGAATAGATTGAGAAGATCTTAAAACCATGTCTGGCAAGGCCAGAATGGGGAGAACAGAACGACATAAACCCTCTCCATCCTGCCTTTTCCTTGACTAACTGGGAAGCAGAAGAAATAAATACGCCAGAGGTAAATTTCACTGTATGTCCATCAAGTCCACCTCAAGAGTTGGGGGATCCCAGGACCTGGCACAGAACTGATAATCCTTATGGACCAAGCGACAGGCCATTAGGTCTACCATCAGAGGATCCCACAGATGAACTAAAGATATGAGTACCGTCTGGGTGAGCTCCCAATTCGTGGGATAGAGGAGTTGGTGACTGAGAATGTCTCCCTCCATATTGTTTACCCTGGGATATGCAGAGACCCAACATGTAAGCCTCCTCCCACATGAGGATCAGTCAAACCTCGGAACATGCAGACGCACTTCTGGTCCCTCCCTATCGGCTAATGTAATCCACCAACACTGTATTAATGGACTGGATCTGCACAGGTGATCCCTGGAAGAACTGAGACCAATACTGTAGAGCTAGAGGCAATTACTTTGAGCTCCAGCATACCAATGGGCAGAAGATTCTCTGTCCTGCACCAAAGGTGGCACCCCAGCCTGTAAAACTGGCATCAGATGTGACTATCACCCAAATCAGAATAAGCAACCGTAGTCCCAAAGACAGAGGAGACTTCTGAAGTAACCAGCGTATGTCAGACATCTCCCAGTAGGACAGAGACATGACACAGAAGAAATGGCATTGCTGCATGGACCAAGTCCTAAAAACCTCCAGCTGCAGCTCCCACAAATGGAATTGGGCAAAAGGGACCACATCAGATGCATGATGTACACCTGCACTATTGTAGATGGGCAAAGATGGGCCTGAGAATATGTTCTTATGGTACAAAGACCCTCCCCAGAAGAGTGCTGAATCTCATGCCATGAAAGGGAATGACCTGGGACAGGATCAGAGTAGCTTTCTTATAACTGAGAACTCAATAGTGGGGTTCCAGAACAAAAAAACTAGTCTGAATCTGAAGGTGCAGAGTCTCTTCTGAAGGAAACTTTAGTAAAAGCTTGTCTAAATAGGGTATCAATGAGATCCCTAGACGAAAGGCATGGAATATCGCCCGAAGCTCCAATATGTTGATGGGAAGGAGAGATTCCTCTGGAGACCACTGACCCTGAGCGCTCAGGCAACCCAGGACCACTCACCAGCCGGAGAGGCTGCATCCATCGTCACCGTGGTCTAGAAGAATACCAGGAAGGACTTGCCCTTCAACAGACTGGAGAGGTCTAGCTATCATGACAAACTCGGTTCCACATGAAGAGGGAGGGACACACATCTTCAGAAGGTCCAGCTGACCCCTGCACACCTGGATCACAAACCGCTGGGGTTCCCTGGTGTGCGCCATGGCAAACAGTACCGCTTCTATGGTGGAAATTAATTTCCCCACTAGAGAGGACAGGTTCTTGGCTGGAACTGGATCCTGAGCCAGGACTGCAGAAATCCTGTGAGCGATCTGGTGAGCCACCTCGTCCATTCTGTGTGTCGAAGAGGAGGACCAGGAAGATCAGACACTGGGATGGAACAAGATCTGATAAGTCCAAGCTGATGATCTACCCGTGATGAGAGAGAACATGAATGCATTGCTGAACCTGCTGATGAAGAAGTTCCGCAGAGGGGGCCTTCAGAAGCAGGTCGTCCATCTATGAAATAACTCGGTGGAGAACGGACACTAAGGCTCCCAGGACAAGGTTGAAGACTTGAGGAGCTGTCGTCAGACAAAAAGGAAGAGCTGAAAACTGAAAATGCCCCCGGTCACAGGCAAATCGGAGATACTGCCGGCTCTTTGGATGAATGGTGATGTGTAAATAAGCATCCTGAAGATGCAGAGAAGCAAGGAATTCCCCGGGGACATGGCAGCAATCACCGCACGTAGAGACTCCTGGTGATAATGAGTCCAGATCACAAAGGAATTGAGATCCTTCAAGTCCAAAATGGGATGACAACCACCGTCCTTCTTGGAGACCACAAAGAGGTTTGAGTAAAAACCCATACCTCTGTCCTGAACTGGAACCGGCTCTAGAACATCCCTGTCCAGAAGAGCCTGAACATCGCCATCGAACAAACGGCGTTTCTCTGTACCCTGAGGCGTATGAGAAGGAAAGAAGTGAAAGGGAGGAAGAGAGATGAAAGGGATCCTGTACCCTTCCGTCATCACCTGTAAAACCAATGGGTCCGCCACTGAATCCTCCCATATGCTGTGATACTGACGCAGATGACCACCCACAGCAGAGTGCGGACCCGGGTTCGGTGAGTCATGCCGAAGGCGGCTTGGAGGAGACCTTGGGCTTCCATTGCTGTTTGGGCTTGGAGGAGACACACGGAGCTGAAGGAACCGTCTGGTTCGCCTGACGTGTCTCATTCTGAAAGGAACGAAAATACCGGTTACGCTTAAGCGGCATTTTCTTCCTAGGGACCAAGGGTAGAATGGTATTCTTACCCCCTGTGGCCTCACTGATCAGATCCTTAAGATCTGGCCCAAACAAAGAAGTGCCTTGGAAAGGTAAGGAGAGCATTGCTTTCTTGGAAGCAGTGTCAGCAGACAAGATCTTGAGCCAAAGAGCCCGCCCGGCAACCACAGACATTGTGGAAACCCTAGCCACCAAACGGTTGGTGTCAAATAAGGCAGCAGAAACATTGTGCCGAGCCTCAGAAATGTTGGCAACATATCCGAAGTAGGAGCACCCTGATGAACAGCAAGGGTGAGCTGTTCAGTCCAGACTGAAATGGCCCGGTTCACCCATGCTGCAACGAATGCTGGACGCATGGCAGTACCAGCAGTGGCAAAGATGGACTTGAGGGACACCTCAAGTTTCTTGTCAGTCCAGGCCTTTAGAGCAGGCCCATGAGACACTGGCAAGGCAGTAGACTTAGACAGACTGTTTTCTGTTTGGAGACTTCCACTCTTCAGACACAAGGCTGTCAAGAGTGGGGCTAGGTGGAAAGCAAGTAAGGGGCTTTTTAGGCTCCTGAAATACATCAGAAGGGTCAGAAGGAACCTCCTGCACTAAGGGAATGTTTAGGTTATTTAAAACAACCCTGATCAGGCCCTCAGCTGAGGGCTCAGGATCAGCCTCAAAAGGATCCCCAAAACAAACTGAGAGGAGCCCACAGCAGAACATTTCTCAACATCTGAATCCACCAGCAGTTACTCCTCAGAGGAATCAGACATGTCAGGTACACCCTGAGGTTTTGGCAGGGAAGACATGACGGAGGAGGGGGTCTGCCAAGAATGTAACTGGGATGGAAAGAGTTGAAATGTGGACCTAAGGTCCCTAGTAGCAGCCTTGAACTCTTGCACCCAATGCATGGCTGGAGGTCCCTGGAAGACTCTCAGGGACATCAGAACATGCTGAGCATAAATGACCTGAGAATTCTCTAGGTAACCCTGAATGACATGAAGAGCAATGCGCAATAGGGGATACAGAGACCCCAGCATCCTTAGGTTTAGGTCTGGCCCCAAGCTCCAATGGTATAGACATTCTCACAGTGTCAATAAACTTACAGTATAATAAATCACCCAATTACAGTGTGTATGATTAAAGTTTCACCCCAGAAATCTCAAATTTAGACTTATCTGGCAGGCGAAGGTTTAATCAGAAGAGGAGAGAAGAAGAGTCCAAGCCCTGCATAGGATACTCGTTCTGGAAATAGCACAAAATGGCTGCCACGGCGGGAGCCAATCAGAAACGAGCCCGCGAAGCAAGCACTCAAGGGAAATGTAGTTTTCCCAGAAAAAGTACCCCAACAGTGCCCGAAGCCCCGAGCCCCCCAACACACTGGAAACATGAACCGGATGATAGAGCAAGGGCAGCCAATTAAAATGAGCCATCTCTAAAGTCGCTAGGTTAAACGGTTGCAGAGATATGTCCCAAGCAGTGAATGGAGCAATGGCGCCTATGCGGTAAAGTGCGCCTTAAAAGCACAGAACTCAAATTTTACAAAATTGAAGGTGTAATATTAAAAGACATGAAACATCACTAGAACATGTTAGGATACCCAAAAAAACACTGAACCAGTAGGAAAAGTGTCAGAAAACCCCCCAAATTAATGCCAAACCCGCAGCTAAAAGGTTAAGTACCACATAAACCTGCTCCAAAACACCCAACAGACATACAGATAGACCCAATAAATGCAGAAGTGTGCAATAGGAACTCCAAGGAAAAACCCCTGTGCGGAGGGGCTCTGTGGGACATGTGGACCTGCAGCACTTAAAAGGATGCTCACCTTTACTGCAGATCTTCTGTCTTCAGATTACAATGTTTTAAGAAGAAGCCTCGGTGGGCAACTCCTGAGGAAAGTATTTGTAGCCAAGATTTTTCCCCCAGGGCTTAAGGTCCACAAACAGCACCTGGTCACTGAGGTAGCCACATCTAAGGGCATTGACAGTTATGGTAATCCGCCTAATGGTGGTATTCCATTTCTAACAGAAAAATAAAAAAACTTCTAAAGCTATAGCAGAACTGTTCTCTTGCCTGTGTTATCTTCACCAAGGAACAAATCTTTCTGGAGCTGGTTGGCAAGCTGCAGCCAAGGAGGGAAGGTAGGCTCCAACCCCTGCATACATTCTAGATTTTTCCTGCCTACAATTAAAGGGGCGGATCGCGTACCCAAAGTTACCAGTAACCTGTATTGGATGACAGAGAAAGCTCTCTTACCTACAGTGTATGACTAATAACCTTCTCCAGTTCTGGACCAAACAACTACTTGCCCACGAATGGAAGGGACACAGAGTATAATGCTCTGCAAAAAAGCTGAGGCCTTCCCAATAAAACTGGTGGCATCAAAGGCCGCTTCTGCAAGATACACATTAGCCTCAAGGATCTTAAAGAATTACTCTTTAGACACATCTGCATGGACATCCTCCACAATCTGATTGACCCAAAAAAGCAATGGCCCTAGTCACCCAAGCAACTGTGCAGATGGGACATAAAGTTTGCTTTCAAGAGAGAATCCAGGTGCTTATCTGCCATGTTAGGCCACGGAATCCACAAGCTGCATTCTTGGAAAGCTGATAAACTGGAGGGTCTACTGGGGAGGCAGACATTTCACCAAGATAGTGTGAATGTGATTGCCAAACAAAATGGACAGAGACATACGCCAATGACCTGTGCACTCTGAATAATGGGGATCTAGTCCTCTCCAGGAACCTATTTACCATAGCTAGTTAGTCCAGACAAGCTAAAAAGTACTGAGTGGAGAAAAGGCTGATAATGAAAGACATGTTCTAGCAGACCCAGGTCCCAGTCAGTCTGCACTCTGGTTCAAACCAACAATGTAGACCAGTGATAGGAACATTCATTCAAGAGAGAATCTTTATATATGCACCAGCTGACATGTCTGATGGGGATAAAGCAAAGTAAGGAGTTTCCGCCTACAGAGAGCTTTTTAAGACAAGTGCCCTGCCCTTCTAGCCAGTGGATACATTACCCCATGGTTCCTGTGTTCCACATTGGAAGTAAAATAAATTTTACGTTTTAGCAAGCTAAGCAATGGTCCCATGACATGACATAGCTGACACTCAAAGAGGGTTATAGGAACCCTAACACATCCTAATAACAAACAGATGAGTACTCAAAGTATTGGGAAGCAATGCACATCAATCTGGTCCTTAAAGGGTTAATCTGTGCAAAAAAAAATCCTAAGGGCCACTACGTTTGCTGGTAAATCTGTCCATGAAGGTAGACATTATTCCTTGCTGAAGGACTCCTGCACAATAAATTCCTCCTACATTGGTTTCCTAAGAATACTGCAGTGGAGGAATTTGTAGTACTAGAATGTCTGCCTTCAAAGCCATCATGTCATTTTCCAAATAAACCTTGATTTTGGAATTGATTTATAGTAGCTATTACAATTCTCTGCAAGATTAAGGTAAGTGTGTGTGTGTGTGTGTCATTATTAGTTATTTGTGTTCTTTTAACTCTTTGAGTAATAGAGAGGTATGCAATGCATTGCTTTGCAATATGTTGTTTACCCCTCTGACACTCAAAGGGTTAATCGTTCTTCTGGCTTTTGTCCCTGACTTCACTGTCTTCCAGATCTGTTTTCAAATTTATCTAAATCCCCGTTATTATGGAGTTAAAATACTTGAATTGCAAACAAAGGCTTGCAAGCGTTGGCATTTAGCATTACTGTAAAGCCAAAAATAGCTAGGAAAAAAGATTGGTAATGTAATTTAAAGGTCAATAACAAGAAGCTTATTTTTCAGGCCTTCATCTGTCGGGATTATTTCTATCACAGCAGTGGTTCTGATGTAGTGCAATCCTTTAGTATAAAAAAGGACTGGGGCTGAATCCTAGCAAACAAAATTAATTTGCCCTTTGGCTACTAGTGAGGTATCCAACTCAGTGTCACATGTTTTAATAAGACATTTGTTTCTGAGTGAGTAATTTTCACCTGTTAAAACGCCAGATGACATGCAAGGACCATCACAGCAATCCAATGGAAATCTCTCTGGAACTCAAATTGTTAAGGACGGATGACAGTGCCAGCACTCCAAAGCTTAATGATCGCAGTGTGCCTCAGGGCTCGTTGTGGTCATACTGGGGAGTCTGTAACTGACTGCTCCAGCCTTTCCCCTGTTGCTGCGCACACATGTGGTCGCTGCTATAATCACATGCGCCAACTAATCTACATGACCAAGGTAATATACATTGCCTTTGTCACTGTTCTCTGCCTCTTTTCCCCTCACTGTGATAGTGAGACAGAGAGAAGCAGAGAGCAGACTTCCCAGCAAAGGAAAGTGGTCAAAGAAGTGGGCGTTTTGATTTAATTTGCTGGTGTTGTGGGCAGGACTAGGGGTAGGTCACGTCATGACCTATTGCCACCTCTTTGTGTTACTGAATAAATGATTTAGAGTAAGACCAAATTTTTATTTTGCAAATACTTATATATAAACACACATACTGAAGTTTAACAAACATTAATATGAGTTTTATTGCTATGGAGCAACGCGATACACTTCTATACACGCCACACAGTCTGATTCCTAAAAGATGGACACCAGGGTGGGAAAGATGGACAGACGGATTTTCATCTCAGAGAGACAGTACCCCCTAAAAAACAGACACTTGGGAGGTATGAATGATCATTCATATATTTTATTCAGACCCTGTTAAATTATTTAAATATTGTTTTTTAATTTTTTATTTTTCCATTTTTTTTTAAATATGTTTATCAAATTAAACAATGGATTATACATATAAATGTAGTATCAAATGAAAGCCCTACTTAGGCTTACAATATGGTATATAATGAGTGGACTAACTGAATTAGACGAAAAATATGGTTGAACAAAGGCATGCTAAAAAGGTCAAAAGTGCTCTTGCCCCCTAGTGTAAAAACAAAAAAAAGTGCTTTGTCAATAAGGGGTTAATGCATCCTGATAACCCACTAAAACTCAGTCAGTGATCAGCAGAAAGAGTCCGACAATGTAAGTTTTCATATAAAAAACAATACTACTCCTTTAACTTGAAAACAACAAAACGAAGCAACACCAGCACTATGCGTTGCAAAAGAAAAACTCTAAACAATTCTACAAGTATAGTAATAACAAAAAAGTTAAGGTTGATATTGGTCCTCTTAGGATTGAGACAGGTGAATTGATTAGTGAGGATAAGGCTATGGCTGAGACCCTAAAAATACATTCTTTGCTTCAGTATATACAAAGGAAGCAGCAATGATGGGATATGGACAAACTGACAAAACAACGGAATTTCCTCCATTATTTACATGGCTTACTGAGGTCCAAAAGAGACTGGAGACGGTTATGGTAAATAAAGCACCTGGACCTGACGGTATACACCCAAGAGTACTTAAGGAACTTAGTTCAGTAATATCAAGACCATTATACTTAATATTTATTGATTCACTTTCATCAGGTATAGTGCCCTGTGTTTGGAGGAAAGCTGATGTAGTTCCATTGTTTAAAAAGGAAGCAAGATCCAAATCAGGAAATTATAGACCTGTGAGCTTGACTTCCATAGTGGGTAAGATACTAGAAGGGTTACTAACTGACACTATTCAGAACTATGTGAAGATAAACAATATTATTAGAAGGAATCAGCATGGTTTCATGAAGAATAGATCATGTCCATACCTGGAAACTCTCCGGTTTTGCCCCGGAGACTTCGGATTTACCGGGTCTCCGGGGCAGTGTGTGAATCTCCGGGTGGGCAGAGTTTAAGTAGAAACTCTGCCCAATTGTGCTCCATCTCGCCCGGTTCCTCCCACTCCCCGCCCTCTTACCCTCCATTTCCAGGTATTTTGCAGTTGTTTTTTTTTTGTTTTGTTTTGTTTTTTTGTCCCACCCTCCCTCTCGACTAAACCCCGCCCATTTTATGACGTGATTCGCGTCATTTTCCTTCCCAGTCGGCTCTGACAGGGTTACCCTCCGGGTAGCCCTGCTTCAAAAGTTCCCAGGTATGATCATGTCAAATTAATTTACTTGCATTTTATGAAAAAGTAAGTAGTAATTTGGACAGAGGAATTGCTGTAGATGTAGTATACTTGGATTTTGCAAAAGCCTTTGATACAGTGCCTCACAGCAGATTATTGCGTAAATTAAAAGGCTTTGGTTTGGAAGGTGTTATCTGTACATGGATTGAGAACTGGTTAGATGATAGATGGCAGAGAGATGTTGTAAATGGAACTTTTTCAAACTGGTCTAAAGTTATAAGTGGGGTTCTGCAGGGTTCAGTTCTGGGTCCAATGCTTTTTAATTTGTTTATTAATAATCTAGAAGTGGGAATTGAAAGAAGCATCTCAATCTTTGCTGATGACACTAAGCTATGTAAGGAAATACGTACAGAGCTGGATGTTTTTTCTCTGCAGAAGGATTTAGATAAACTGAGTGAATAGGCAGAAAAGTGGCAGATGACATTTAATGTAGATAAATATAAGGTTATGCATTTGGGCTGTAGAAACAAACTTGCTACATATACACTAAATGGGAAACAACTTGGGGAATACTCATTAGAGAAATATTTAGGAGTGCTGATAGACAATAGATTTCACAGCAGTGTGCAGAGTCACTCAGCTGCTGCAAGAGCAAATAGAGTACTAGCCTGCATAAAAAGAGGTGTCAAGGGATGCTAATATTATCCTACCTCTGTATAAATCCTTGGTTAGGCCTCATCTAGAATATGTAATACAATTTTGGTCGTCAGGTTTTAAAAAAAGACATTTTTGAACTGGAAAGGGTGCAGAGACATGCAACAAAATCGATAAAAGGATTGGAGGATCTGAGGTATAAAGAGAGACTAGCCAAACTGGGTTTGTTTACATTAGAGAATTAGACGTCTATGGGGTGATACGATTACCATTTACAAATACATTCAAGGTCAATACAAATAACTAGCCAATGAATTATTTATACAAAGAGCAGAGCTAAGAACAAGAGATCATCCATTAAGACTAGAGGAAAGGCGCTTTCGACTAAAGCAAAGCCATTATTTATAGTAAGGGCGGTAAAGCTATGGAATTCTTTGCCTCGGCATGTTGTACTTGCAGATAATGCAACTGCTTTCAAAAAAGCAATGGATGCCTATATAATACAGAACAATATTGAAAATGATGACAGATGGCTTCAAAGCAGATAGGATGTTGATCCAGGGAAATATCTGACTGCCATTTGCAGTCAGGAAGGAATTTTTTTTACCCACTTGGGGCTAAATGAGAAATTGCTCCAGAGGGTTTTTTTTTTTTTTTTGCCTTCCTCTGGATCAACAGGGGTGTTTTTGGAATGAGCTGGACACATGTCTTTTTTCAGCCTCATCAACTATGTTACTATGTAGGTTTACAGCCACAAATATTCGTTTTAGAGGGATAGTAATACTTCGATTAAAATTTAGCTCCAAGTCTTCTTTATAATCTTTTTTAACATGTAGCATTATATTTAATTACTTACAGTGTTGTATCTCAAATTCTATTCAAGCGAAAGGATCCCCCTCCCGCACCTTCTGTGTCAACCAGCCTTTCAGTTTGGTCCGAATGAAGCGAGGGACACTCTTCATTTCATTAAGCAAAAGGAAAATCCTGCCCTCCTTCGCCAAGGGGGCAGGGTTTTCCTTTTACTTAAAGGGATAGTAATGTTTCATAATAAAAGCAGCTCTAATTAATCATCATAGTATTTGGACTTTGGAAAGTGTTATTTCAATTCTGTCAGAGTTATAGTTCAAGAGTAATTCAATGACAAAGTATCCCCCTCCCGCACCTTTTACTGATGTAACACTGCTCAGCCAGATCAGAAGGGAGTTGCCTAGGTAGACTGCAGAGAGGGACAATCTTCAATTACGATAAGGGAAAAACCTGAAAAGTTGGTCAAGGGGGGCAGGGCTTTCATTGTTCTCATAGGAAGAAGATTGTCCCCTGCTGTTATCTGTCTGGTCTATAGACTGCATTCCACATCTGAGAAGAGATGACTTACACTAGGTAAAAGGGGCGGGAGGGGAAACTTTGTTTGTGAATATCTCTCAAAGGTTTGAGAGATAAGACTTATATTGTTCTTCATGTTTTTTTAATGCCTACAAAACAAAATAAAGATAAAACAAAGTATTGCTATCCCTTTAATGAAGTATGCAGCATTCGCTGCATCCGTCCGGTCCTGGGACTGGATTCCAGACCTTATGGGAGGAGGCCAGAAGGGGCAGGAGGAGGATCCTTTCAGCTTGAATAGCATTTGAACTGCAATACTGTAAGTAATTAAATATAGCACAACATATTAAAACAATTATAAAGATGATTCTGAGCTAAACCTTAATCTAAATATTACTATCCCTTTAAAAATGGTATAAATCAGGAGAAGAGAGTGAAAGAATTTGGAGCAAATACAGTGGATTATTCTGCCTCATGAATAAATATGCAGCACAGTATGTCACTGTTACATTACTTAAGATTACAATCTGGCCAGAAAAAAAAAACAATCCCTAGCAGCGATACAATTTTATTAAGAATACATTTCAGAAGCACTGCATCTCTGAGATTAAATATTAAGGTGTTAGGAAAATGGGCATTGAGGCTATGTGGAAGTGTTAGTGTAGTGAAATGCACATTGCCTGTATTTCATTTTTATCCTAGCATCTTGTTTTTGGAGGTTAAAGGCCTTATCTTGTTAACTTCCTCCAGAAGAACAAGGAGGTTTGATTTTCCAACACTAATCTGTTTCCAATTTCAGGTACTGTACACAAGGTTATATCATGACAGATAATAAAATAACACAAGAGAACAATAATATTAAAGACAATGAAAATACATTTAGGGAGCATTTGATTTGTCCTAGAAGTAGTAATCTCACATCCGAACAAGATTAAGCCCAAAATACAAATGACATTCGCAAAACACATTTTGCAGTGGTTTATTGCTAGCAACATATTTTGTTAATAGATTTTTAAAAAGTTAATAATGTGTACTATTGTTTTCTTTGATGTACTTTAGAGTACTGAAGACAGTGACTGATGTCAGTCTTAAATAATCACCAGTTTAGAAGTTATTCAGGGCCACCCCAACCATTTCCCTGTTGTCAGCACAATATCCAAATGAGAAGGGGCTCAGCCACTCTATTGAGTAATTGTCATGGCAACCCATCTGATGTTCCCTGACATGGAGACATTTGTGTGAGCAGTTTTAATGTGTACTGAGTTTTACACAGTGCTCAGGATGCATTAAAACTACTCACACTGAGACTTCATACCTCCCAAGTGTACCTTTTTAGGAGGGATAGTACCTCTTTTAGACCCAAATCCCTCTGCCCCTCTTTCCCACCCTGATGTCCCTCTTTTTAGGAGATCAGATTGTGTGGTGTGTATATAAGTGTATCATACTGATCTACAGCAATAAAACTCACATTATTGTTTGTTTAAATTTCCATATATGTGTTTATAAATTAGTCTGTGTAAATAAAATACTTTGGTCTTGATAAAAGTCATTTATTAGGTTACACAAGGAGGTGTCAATAGGTCATGCTATAGGATAAAATTTCTCGGTAATGCCCCGCCCACCAGCCATGCCCCCAGCAACGTCCCCTAAAACACAAGTGTCCCTCTTTTGCAATTTGAAATGTTGGGAGGTATGCAACTGTTTCCGTATAAATGCTGGGGTATTTGCCATGACAACTGTCCAAATGAACCTTTACTAAGGCAAAAAAAGGGTTGAACTAAAGGTTGTGGGGGAGGAGATATTAACCACTTTACTGCTAAGGACTTTATGGGCAACAGCTTTAGCATACATTGCAAAATTACTATGGAAGTTAGCCATGTCATCTTCAACAATAGATGTCTTGGGGGGGCTGGGGCTAGATTTTTATATTTCCCGGATCCCTACTGCTGAGGATATCTTCTGCCACATCAGGCATTCTAGCAGAGCAAGACGACTTCAGCAGAGGTCCTGTAGGCCAACAGAGGCTTCCATGAATGTAGGTCAGTGTATGGTGGCAGGGAGAGCGCTAACAGGGCTCATACCTCAGCCCCATCTGCCTCCTTGAAACTTAGAGGTACTCTTGTTGGAAAGAGACAATTCCCTGGACAAAGATTGACATAAAGGGGTTAGCTATTTCAATTATAATGGGGGCATGCAAAGTATTGTAAAGCAAAGCATTTTTCACCCTTCTGGCACTAAAATGTTTAATGCCAGATGATCATGCAGTCACCTGGCATTGTATTAAAAAAAAAGTCTCTGAGATAGAAACTCTCCCTCCTCCCCTCCACTTTACCTATGCCTGATATGCTCAGTTTATCAGTACAGCAAAGCCAAAAGAAAAGCTAAATGGAAGTGAAAGAAGAAAAAATCCCCTCAAAAATGAACCCAACCTCCTATGGGTAGAGATGGACCAGGCCCCCGTGATTCTTGCGGAGGTAGACTTATCAATCCTAGATTTCTAAGCAATTTTCTTTTTATCTTTCCTGCAAAAGCCTGCTTGGGTTTTTGGGGAGGACTGGTCTGGTCTTCCAGGGAAGTAGTGCCCTAGGCGCATACATGAATTGGTGCTGGTAATGAAAGCCACACAACTTCCATGGAAAGAACGCACACTTAGGCATAAACTGAGGCAATAAAGTGGAATAGGTGATAACCTTCTCTGGTTCAGGGCCAAGCAAGTGTTTGCCTACAAAAGGGAGAGAAACCAGATATTTCTTGGAGGACTGGTCCCCTGACAAGATCTTAAGCCAAAAAGTGTGATACACTGGGAAAGAAAAAATCAAGGCCTTGCCAGAAAACCCAGCGGCATCTTCAGCAAGGTAACAATTAACTTCAAGGACCTTGGAGAACAATGCCACCATGTTATACTTAACAGAATCCCCTTGGATGGCGTCCAAGACCTGATTATCCCAGATAGTCATGGGCCTAGTTACCCAGAGAATGGCAAAGATAAAACGTAGGGCACTAGAGGCCGCAAAATTTGCTTTCAGACAGTAGTTCAGGCATTTATCCTCTGTATCCTTACGGGCCACGGCATCCACCAGCAAAAGCCCCATGTTTTTGGCGAGACAAGAAATCTGGGGATCAACTGCAGGAGGGGTAGCCAACTGCACTAAGGAACAGTCTCCTATCAAGTGTCTTCCATTCCTCCAGGAGAACCTGGTTCAAGGAATGGTGAAGAGGAAAGATGGAAACCTCTTTCTTGCATTTCTTAAAAATATTGGGGGAAGAGAAACTGGAATCTAAGGCCCGAGTCATGAGACATCTACAGTTATGCCAGAATAAGCCCCACCTCAAAAGGCCACAGTGTAAGAGGGGCATAAGGTACCAGAATACTCTCAGACTCTGTAAGGAGCTCAGTCTGGCATGAGATACAATGGATGAAAAGAGTTAGGGCGATCCCAGAATCCTTAGCCTTGGACTTTCCCATTTGTCCTTAATGTTCTGGCATAGTCAAAAGACCTCAAAAATAGTATAAAGGTACCTATCTGACTGGAAGATGTTAAACTGGCAAGCAGGGGAAGAGACCAGCCTCTGCGCAGCATGCAGAATCCAAAAAAGTAGAGGATTATTCTAAGACTACCTCTTCCCATGAAAAAAAAAAAAGGAACAATGGGTTTTTGAGAAATGTAGTAATTTCACTTTAAATGGCACTGTGGCTCTCCAGCCATTTAATAACAGTATCCACTGCTAACGGGGGGAGTCTCACAGGGAGTTGCCAGATAGCACCTTGCAAGAAGCAAAATGAAACCAGCAGCAGCTTCCTAGATGCAACCGGATATGTTCTATAGAAGAATAAAACTAAAAATGTCTGAAATAGTGAGAAAAGCAAGCAAATCAAAAGAAAGCCCACTGCCTTAAAGGAGCAGTAAACTTTTTTTGGGAAAAAATATATATTGTAGTGATTTTCCTACTGAGTAAAATAAGGATACTCCCACTGCTGAGAGATTTATATTTCCAGAGTTAATACAGTTTAAACCCATGCTTTTTACGTTAGCAGTGCCCTCTAGTGGTCAAATTCTAATTAGTTTTTCTGTTAGATTCTAATGGAGAGGAAAGTCAGGGACATACAGTTCTCCATAGAATGTGATAGAAACTGCCTGTCACTTCCTGTCAGGTAGAACTATCAGGAAGTAAACACAGTAAATTCACTTCCTGATTATTTGAACTGCTATAAATTTTGAATAAAACAACTGACAGCAGTGGGAGTACCTTTGTTTTACCCAGCAGGAAAAGTTCTATAAAATACATGTTTTCCTTAAAATAAGTTTACTGCTCCTTTAAGGAAACAGTCCCCCAAGTGGAGGGAATGTGCTCAAATAAAGAGGAAGGTAATGCAGTGGTTAATAGCCCTGTAAATGTACATTTCTTGTCAAACCCTTGTTGGAAAGGCCGAGCAGGGAGGTCTCCCAGTTAGAACATGTGTAGACATGAAAGGTTAATACCAAGCGATAACCTGGTATAAAGGTATACAACTAACATATGTTATAAACTGGGTGGGGTGCCGCCCCCCCCAACTTCCCTCTCTTCGTTAGAAAGGTGAAAGTCTATTGTGTACAACAAGACTAAGCATATGGAGGGGTTAATTCCAGATAATCATCTCTTATAAACAGGGAAGGGCAGAGAGGGACATGAAGGGAATGGGGAAGATGGACGGGACACCAGAAGGAAAGTTGGACGGGGGAGAGACATGACGGGAACGGGGAAGATGGGAGGGACAACAATGGGATGAAGGACGGGGAGACACAGTGATTTGAAGGGAGGAGAAAGTCCCTGCGGAGATTTTGGAACCTTCTCCCCCAGGAACTCCTTAAAAAAAAAAATCACACCCCATGTACGTGTTGGAAAAAAAAAATATATTGTTATTTTCAGAAAGAATTACGATTTTTCATGACACCTCACAAGAACTAAATTTTGCATCAGGCAACAAGCTATGATGTCATAAAAGCAAATAAAATGTAAAAATATACTTAATTTTCCAATCGTAAAGTATATATCAAAAATATTTAAGTTTGTTGTGAAAATGTCAAGTATTTTTTTAAAAGTCCTGAACGTCCTAAGTACAAAATATGTATAATTTTAGCTATATGCTTGTCCTGAGCAGACCCTTAATTAACAGTGTGCAAAATGGTATTTTCACCTTTATGAACTAAAATGCACATTCTATTGGTTGCGTGGTAAAACTACCGTACTATAGCTCAATAACTATACAAATGCATATATTTTCTGAAAAGAGATATCTGATTTTATCAAATGAAGGGTCACTTGTCTATCTAACCCCAGCCTGGTGTGCACTTTTTCCAGGAGATATCATTAAATAAAAAAATAGCATTTTTTCCATTTCTACCCCTTCAACAGTACGAATATATTTGAAAACTATGGAATGTCCTACTGCATTCATTATGTTGCTCATTCAAGAAAAATGGTACCCCGCTAGTATGGGTTGATATACTGTAGTGGTGCCAGAACCACAAAACTACACCTACCAGTTTTCCTTTTTGAAACATGCTGCCTGTACTAAAAGGGTCATAACTATTAGTGATATGAAGGGAAAGCATTCAAGAATTACCATTTTAGAAAGTAGATATTACCCTGCACAAATTAGGGTATTTTTGCCTCTCTAACCCTAGATTGGTGTGCACAATTATTTCGATAAGATGGCACTACACGGAATTTGTTTTTTTTTTTACATTGCCACTGCTTCGAAGATATTATAATCTATAAAAAACATGGAAATTACTACCAGATTAAGAGAAATGGTACCCCATTGATATATTGTAGGGTGTACCAAAAGAACAAAACTACACCTTCCTTCTTTTTTTTAAATTACCTCTTTGCAGTAAAATGTTCATAACCATTACAGAAAAGATTAGAAAGGCAAACCATTTTGCATTGTGCACTGTGAAACTCTCTGGCCCTTAAAGGGTTAATGGAGAACACCACAATCCCCCCACTTACCTTACTATAGCTAGAAATCCTAATGACCCCTATGAATTATCTTCCATCAGTCATGGATATCATGTTGATGGAGGCAGAACCACAGGACCTCAAATTCTGTTTTCTGAACATGGCAACTTCAGTCATTTAAGGAACAGAGGGATGTGCTCTGATTCTTAACCCTTTGAGTTCCAGAAATGTGATAGATACCCTTCTGGCACTCAAAGTGTTAAACGGTCAGTTAGGCTCATGCAGTTTGCTTGTTTCAATATGAAAAAAACTGTCATGTCTGGCCATAGCAAGGGTGTGTGTGTGTGTGTGTGTGTGTGTGCACCTGCATGTGTCTGTGTGTGTATGTGTGTGTCTCAGTGTGTGCCTGCGTGTGTGTGTGTGTGTGTGTGTGTGTCAGTGTGTGCCTGCGTGTGTGTGTGTCAGTGTGTGCCTGCGTGTGTATGTGTGTGTGTCAGTGTGTGCCTGTGTGTGTATGTCTGTATGTGTGTATCTGTGTATGTGTGTTATTAGAACAAAATATAGATCTCCTTTACCCCTTTAAGTGACAAAGGGGTGTCCAGAGAATTGCAATTCAATGTGTTGGACACCCATATGGCACCCAAAGGGTTAAAATGTGACATATTTTAGTTGCCAAGTGATCATAAAGCCACTTATTTATAGTAAAATTATGGAGTGGGTATGTGCACTAACATGATTTTCCTAAAAAGCAAATTCATGTATTTTGTTACAAAACACTTCTTCTGAATAAAAAGCCTAATAAATGAAATATTACACAGTGACCTACAACAGAACAGCAGCGTGAGGGTGATGGATCTTAAGCAAATCACCCTTTCATGATAAAACATCAAAGTCCTGCTGGCATCTCACAGATAATGAAGTCTATCTTATTCTGATTTATGAGACACACAGCAACAGGCTTCTAATCTCATTTCAAAATTTAAAAGACAGTCTGAAACAACTAGAGGCAAAATAAGTATCTGTTTTAATTATAGCACAGTTTCAAGCCGTTCTCCAGACAGATAGATCTATTATAACCTGGTGGCAGAATTGTCTTCCAGGATTAGAATGCAGTTAAATGTGTTTGCTTTAGAAAGAAGTAAGCTCATTGGGATATATTCATCACAAAATGCTGTATTGGGGAAATCTGGAACAAAACCATTGTACCAGATCTATCAAAGCAATAAATCCCATATATATCTTAACAAGGTTTTCCTTTGAAAAATATGGTTCCTACCTACCAGCTAGATATTATCCAAAAGAGGATTTCTGTGTACTTATCCATAAATCCTTTTCTCTTAGTCCATGTGGAACACAGGAACCATGTGGTGAAGACTCCTCACTTCAGGAGGGCAGAGTACTTAAACAAAAGAGCTCTCTGAGGTACACTCTCCCATCTTGCACCACTTCACCCTACCCAGAAATGCTCAGTTTGAAAGTATAGCAAACGCAAAAGAAAAGAAACAGAAGTGGAACAAGACAGGGAATCCCCTGAACAGAGAATCCAAGAGAACCGACCAGGACTCAAACCAGTGATTTTTCTCTGGGAGTGAAGTCCTGTGCTCCAGGTGAACCAAGAGAAAACAATGTATCTGTAACTACACAAAAATACCCTTTTCTCTTACAACTAATGTGGAAAGCAGAAATCATGGGGATATAGCAAAACGTCCACCGAGATTCCAAATAGGGTAGGAGGAAAACCCCTGTAGACAGAGAAGACCAGATAAAACAGAAATTAACTGGAGCAACATGAACCTCAGGTATGAATAGTCACCAACACTGCAAACCAAAGAACAGGAATGAATATGTTACTGGACGAAAGAGAATCAGGAAGGATACAGGAGGCACTGAGGTGACCATGTTGGCATCTTACACTTACGCTTAGCAGAGACCTGATTCTTACAGGCCCAAGATGAGCTTGAAGGCAAGAGGGGTGAGTAATTCATTACAAAGCATGCATTGCATGCCCATGACTGTCTGGGATGATCAGGTCCTCAAGGGGTTAACAGAGTGACAATGCTACTGGAATATTTCAAATACCCATTAATTTCACTTTTTATTGTTATTTAATGCGGCTGCCAGTCCCTACCAGGTCTGCTGTCATTGTGTGACCTCTGAGGAGCAGCTGCCTATGTAAATCTAATACAGCATAAGTGTGCGATAGACATGCAGTAGCTGCTGTAGGGAGACACTTCTAGGAACGTATCTCCATTTTAATGTATTACAATGTCAGGCATATTATCTATCCACTTGAACGCCTCAGAATATTCATTATCAGAGAATATAGTTTAACAAACACTATATCTCTCCACTGCAGAAACAAAAGATATATAAATTAAACGGTATCTATGATGTAAGGTATTATTGAAAGCTGCCTATCAAAAACTAGAAATGTAGCAGGTCAGGCACTCTGGCCAAAGTCCACTGAGCATGCTCAGTACTTCATTTAAATCGAATCTGTCACCAGAGTTATCCAGTGCGGTGGATAACTTTCTGCCACAGACAGGGATAAGACAAATACAGCTTGCTTTAACCCTTTCAGCGCCAGAGGGGTACTAAACGCATTGCTGTACACGTTGTACTAGCCATGATTCAGTAAAATAAATTGTTTTTGAGAAATGAACTTTTATATTTAGGTGGCACAGTTTGGCACTTTATGCTAATTACTTACACATAATGCTAATTAGTTACATTTGAAGCCAAGCTGACCACTTTCAAGTGATCCAGTCTAGGTTCATTCATTGGCCAGTATTACCACACACTGCGCTATTACGTAAACCAGGAGAATCCAAGCTTTTATCAGTCATTGGTCACATGATCAGGAAGCCATACGGGTCAGGATCACATTATTAGTTTGCCTTAAAGGGATAGTAACACTTCGTTTTAACTTTATTTTATTTTGTAGGCATTAAAAAAACATGAAGAATGATATAAGTCTTATCTCTCAAACCTTTATGGTTTATGAGATATTCACAAGCAAAGTTCCCCTCCCCGCCCCTTTTACCTAGTGTAAGCCATCTCTTCTCAGATGTGAGTCTGGTTGTATGACAGTACAGATAACAGAAGGGGACAATTTTCTTTGTATGAAAACAATGAAAGCCCTTCCCCCCTTGACAAGTTTTTCAGCTTTTTCCATTATCTTAATTGAAGATTGTCCCTCTCTGCAGTCTACCTGGGCATCTCCCTTCTGATCTGGTTGAACAGGGGGGGATACTTTGTTTGTGAATATCTCTTAAACCATAAAGGTTTCAGAGATAAGACTTATATCATTCTTCATGTTTTTTTAATGCCTACAAAATAAAATAAAGTTAAAATGAAGTATTACTATCCCTTTAAGGCACAGATGGAGCAGATTTGCAACACTTAACCCACTGATTGCCAGAGTGGTGTGGAATGCATTGCTTTGCAATGCATTCCGTACCCCTCTGGCATTCAAATTGTTAAGCGTGACTGTGATGTGGGCTACATTCTAATGCAGGCTTGTGAGAGGAAGAGGGCATCTTAACCCTCTGAGAACCAGAGGGGTCCACAACGCATTACTTTGTAATGTGTTGAGGACCTCTTTGACACTCAAAGGGTTAAGGCACAGATGGAGGGTATACATTAAGCTACTTCTTACGATATGGGACATTATTTAAGTTTTTTATTTTAGGTCTTCACGGATAACTAGTAACTCTTTGAGTGCCTCTGGCACTCAAAGGGTTTAGGTACAGATAAAGGCTACTCGGACTGGTGACACTTAAGCCTGCAACATCAGAATGTCCCCTTATTGATGTGAGTGACATTCTGATGTTGCCCTTTTCATGCAGGCAACAATTGTAACGCAGTTTTGTTGGTCGCCAGATAGAGGTGAAATTATAGGATACCAAATTGCCTATACCTTATTATTATTTTTTCATATTCACCTGTCAATGTTAAACATGTCCCTGACAGTGAGCTCCTTGAATCTTTGTTTCCAGGGAGCTCTCTTTTGGGGACTGTGAAAAGAGGGATAGTGATAGAATGCAAGACTATGCCTGCAGTAGAAAAGCCTCCAGTCTATTGTACACATCATACAGATCACTAACCCCTGCATTTGAAGTCTCCAGCAGAAAGCTTTCTGGAAACAGAGATCTAGGCATACCTCCCAACATTTCAAATGGTCAAAGAGGGACTTTTTTTTTTTTTTTTTTGGTGGTGTTGCTGGGTGCGTGGCAGGTGGGTTGGGCATTACTGAGAGTTTTTAGGTTATTTCATGACCTACTGACACCTCTTCATGCAACCAAATACAATATTTAACGCAAGACCAAAGTATTTTATTTACACAGTCTAATGTATAAGCACATATAGTGAAGCTAAACAAATAATAATGTGAGTTTTATTGCTGTGGAGCAATGTGATACACTTATATATACCACACAGTCTGATATCCTAAAAAATAGGGACACCAGGGAGGGAAAGAGGGACTGTCCATCCTGAAGAGGGACACTTGGGAGGTATGCACAGGGAAATTACTTTCAGGGACACAAAAGATAAATGAATAAAAAAACGAAAGGTTAAAAAAAAAAAAAAAAAAAAAAAACAGACAATTTGACTTTATATATTATGTATTTTCAGAATATGTAAAATCAACTAGGTCAACTGTCCCTTTAAATCAAAGGCACTGTTTATTTCTCCTCAGTGGAGCAGTCAGTTTGTCCCTTTCCCTTTGTACATGCAAACCATGTTCGTAAGGTGTGACATTCTGGAGCAAACCAAGTACACACATGGTAGGGAGAAATGAAAATTTAAATTAGGCTTGCATTTAAAGTGGAACTGTCATGTTCCAACTCCCCCCCCCAATTGGATTAATCCCCCAATCTTAAAAAACACCTTGTAATATAAATGATTGTTACCTATATGAAGAAAATCTACCTGTTCTGTATTCTGTTTAAAAGGGAGAGAGTGGTGTGAAGCAATGCGCTGAAGACCTCTCAAGCATACAAGGGGTTAACCCTTTCTGTGCCAGAGGGGTACGTAACACATTGATGGTGACCTCTCAAGCATACAAGGGGTTAACCCTTTCAATGCCAGAGGGGTACGCAAAACATTGTGTGCCCCTCTGGCACTGAAAGGGTTAAGATACCCATTTAGATCAATGGGAATTTTTAGTTTTTCCCTTTACTGCAATTGGTCTGATCCAGAATTCCTCCACTTCTTCTGAACATACAGCCCTAAGGCCCATATGTATTAAAGTTATTAACCCTTTCACGTCCGATGACGTACCTGGACCATCACGCTGGTCCGGCACTTAAGGACCAGTGACGGTCCTGGCACGTCATGGAGTTCAGGGCTCCTGGCGCGGCTGCACGCCGCTCCAGAAGCCCTGAACCGGAAGTGATAATTTAAAAAAAAAAAAAAAAGCCCTGCGCGCACCGGTCGTTAAGGGGTTAAACTTATTTATTTATTTTAATTTTAAAGAATTTATAGAAATAAAACAAGCGGTACAGTAAATAGAGGGAATAAAGGTGAATGAATGTGTCGAACAGCTTCTTTAAAGGGAGGGGATAACAAATTTAAATGGATAGTAAACATTGAAAATAAGTTTATTTTATATTGTAGCCCTTAAAAAAACATGAAAAATTATATGTCTTATCTCCCAAACCTTTATGGTTTGGGAAATATTCACATGTAAAATATAGTAAAGTTCCCTTTTCCTGGCTGTTTCATCCAAGTCTGCCATCTAGTGGACAGATTTGGAATTCGGTCCACAGAGCAACCGGCAGCTCTTTAGCAGTGCCGAGATCACGATCTTTAACCCTTTGAGTGCCAGAGGGGTACGCAACGCATTGCAAAGCAATGAGTTGCGTACCCCTCTGGAACTGAAAGGGTTAAAAAGAACTACTTAATTGGAACTGTGTACAAAGTGTGCCTGGCTTGCAAGCACACTTTGTAGACCATTCCAATTAAGAAATTATTTTTAAAGATCGTGATCTTGGAACTTCTGGAGAGCTACAGTTGGTCCCGGGACTGTATTCCAAATTTGAGAGCTAGAACGGTGACGTCACTCAGGGGGAAACTTAGCTTCCGAATATCTCCCAAACCATAAAGGTTTGGGAGGTAAGAATTATATCATTTTTCATGTTTTTTTTAGGCTACAATATAAAATAAACTTATTTTCAAGGTTTACTATCCCTTTAAGTAGATCTGATCATAAGAAATAATATTCATTGTGTCAGTAATACAGTAGTAGCAAGGAGGACATATCAGTGAGGTGAGTCTAACATAAGGAATGGTAGAAGTCAACCATATAAACGTTGGTAGCAGGGAATGGGGAAGGAGGCTGAGGAAAGGATGGGGAAAGGGTAGAAGCGGGGAAAAAAGGGAAGGGACGAAAAAGAAAAAACTTCCCACTCCTCCTCCTCATCTTCCTGGCCTTATAATCCGACCGCCACCCGGCTTGTTGATCAGCTAAGGGCCTGTTCCATCTAACCATAATTCCATTTGTTTTGAAGACAGACAGTGGGGGGGAGATTCACTAAGCAGTGATAAAGAGGTGATAAAGTGGAGATGACTTCTCTGGTTTATCACGTCTCCAATTCCTATGTTATTCTATAGAGCCAATTCACTAAGATCTCTAAAGCTGAAGAAATCTTAGTGCATAGGCTCCACAGAATAAGGAGAAGTTATCTCTACTTTATCACCGCTTCGTGAATCTCACCCAATGTTGGTAGCGAATGTGTGATGTTTGTCCATGCATGAGAATGTGAATACAAGTTTTCAACCTCTTGAATGCTAGAGAGGTCTCCAATGCATTATGAGACCCCTCTAGCATTCAAAGGATTAAAAGTCTCAATTTAATCAGAATTTTTATTTGTCCCCTATGGTGTAGTTGGTTGACTCCAGAATAACTCCTGCTTTTATACATATGGGCCAATGTCTCTAACCAGACTTTTTTAGTTACATAGAAAAGCACAGAATGTTCCTATCTAAACAGTCTGTGCCAGGAGGAAAGAGAAATTCTACCGCACAGCTTCGTGCCTTGCACTTCATTCCTACTTCTACAGTAACAAGAACAGGAGTGACTAAGATCATTACTATTCTGAGACCGCACAATTAATTATCAATTGTCATGCAAATGAGCTGTGTATCTGGAGCCACCATTGCCTCTCACTGTCTAAACTTAATAAAAGCACATCTGGTTGCTACAGTAACAGGTTCCTTGTAACTTCATCATTTGTTACTGAGTCCATGTGATTGGAGACAGACATCCTCCATCATTCACTTTGGATGAGCACAGGAAGTATCAATTACCGACAGATGTGGCCAAACGTTACTTTCCATTTTCTGTAGCTTTTTTCTGATAAGTAACTCCCAATTTTTGCTTACTTAAAGGGGATCTATCACCCCTATACAAGTGTGTGTTAAATGTTAGGTTATATAGCGAATAGGTGGTTTTCTTTATTATTGTTTTTATTTACTTTTTTTTTTTTAACCCTATTTGGCCGAAAATTAATATTTAAAGAGTGCTCTTCCAGACAGACTGTGGTTACCTGCTGTGTACCGCAGTCTGTCACTCTTCCTCTGCTCCCCCCCTTTATACAACCTCCTCCAATGATGGAGGCTTTCTATCTGTAAGATGGAGCACTCTTATTGGCAGAGATCGATATCTGGCCAATGAGACCACTCCAGTTTACAGGCAGAAAGCCTCTCTCATTGGAGGAGGCAGAATAGAGGGAGGGAAGTAGAGGCAAAGGACTTGAGGAGTTAAAGATTATATCTCTGGAACAAAGGCAGAAGGGTAAAACTGAAACAGGCCATTATGACTTTCTGGCCATAAAAATATAACTGGGAGGTTATTATAGGGAGCTGTTAGTTCTCCTTTAACCCTTGGAGTGCCAGAGGGGTGTGCAACTCTTTTCAGAGCGATGCATTGTGCACCCATCTGGCAATCAAAAGGTTAAACCAGACATGGGTCACAACGTTTGGCTACATCTGTATGTATATACCTCAGTGTACACATAGGGGAAAGGAGGACATTCTGGAGTATACTGACTGTACAATAGTGGACTAAGGAAAAGTCCTGTTGATTATAATGGACTTGTCATTCCAAGATATGTTTAGTTTGTTTGCAGAAAATTAGATTGTAATGTCAAATAATAAATTGAAATATGATTGTTCCATCAATGATTTATAATGCATACTATGGTTTTAAAATCATTTACCTGCATATTCTTCTTACAAATCCAGTTAAAAGCTTCCTCTCCCACCCCTTTCCATTACATCATGACAGGATCCCTCAGATTAGAAAGCCAGTCACTTGACTGGACATATAGCAATAAGGGACAATATAGTGTGTGTCAGTATAAGGAAAGCTCTGCAGTGTTTTCCTTATGCTGACACAATATTGTCCCTCGTTGTAATCCGTCCGGACTGACATTAAGATCTGAGGGATCTCTTCATGACATAATGGAAAGGGATGCGAGGGGGAATTTTTTAACTGTATATGCAAGAAGAATATGGAGATAATTTATTTTAAAGATACTATGCATTATAAAAAATTTAATGGAACATTACAATCTCTTTAAAATCTGCCTTTATGTTTTGGGGGCACAGTGTTGCACTGTATGCCAAGTCATGCTAATTCTCTCTATTAACATTTTGAGTGCCAAAGCAGCACTCAAAGGGTTAAAGGGGAACTATCTCCTCTAGTAAACTTGACTTGGCCAATAAAGATTTATAATGAAAAATAAATAACAGCTTCACTGGAAGGGAACTTTCAAATGAAGACAAGTTTACTAGAGGGGAGAGTTCCCCTTTAAAGAACAACCTCACTGCTTGCTGTGCTATTAAAATTTCCGTGACTGGCCTAACACAGCTATTAATTAGACTAAAGTGTCACGTTGTTCCTCCAACAAATAAAGGTTAATTTCTCACAAACTGTTTGTATAACAAACAAATGGCTAGCATGGCATATAAGCAGTTTTCCCATCTTTTTGAAACTAATTAAACTAACTTTAAGGTGACATATCCAATTTAACCTCTTGAATACTAGAGGAGTTTCTAAAACATAACTCCAAAGCAAACTGGAGACCTTTCTAGCATTCATGAGGTTAATAGAGCCATTTAAATTCATGGTCATTTTCATTTGTTCTCTATGGTTCAGATGATTTGCTCCAAGATTATTCCTCTTTGCGTTGTGTAATGTGTTGGAAATCCTCACAAGCATCCAAGGGGTTAAAAGCAATCTGGATCAAAAGTTCTCTCTCTCCAGCTGTGAGAACAGTAAAGACAAGCTGGGACGTGAATCAGAGAAATCATTGTGTTTGATTATTATTATTATGGTTTACTGTAAGGTTTTCTACAGTTAAGATTTACTCAGTATTGGGTATCATACCACAGAGGATGACTTGGTACCTTGTGGCACGACTCCAGGACCCCAAACTTCTGCTCCTTCCCACCCTGTTCCTCTCATTTATCCTCCTTCCCACCCAGTTCCTCCCACATTTGTGATGTACCCAATAAGCCAGGCCCCCACTCATGGGTAAGCACCACTTTTTGCTGTGATTTGTGGTATTTATATCCCAGCAGCGGAACCAGACAAGTCCCCTCCAGGTATGCTGAAGTCCTGCAAAAAGAATCATGTCTGCCTCCACAGAATGATATCCAGTACTATTTAAAGATTAACGTGGATAAGCAATCCTCACAGTACCGATTATTAGTGGCTTCTAGCATTTTCTACCCAGAATAAGGTACCGTAATTGCAGATTCATATTAGGAAGTGTTACTGTTCCTTTAAGAAACGTGTTATTCTACAGACAGAAACACCCTGCAGTGTACTGGAAGATTTCTATCATATCGCCACTCGTCTCCAAGTTAAATCAATAGATGAGGACTAACACGTTCTAATGATGTCCCCCATACACACACCTTACTATGGGCAGACAATCCTAAAGGCCCTTGTGACTTTGGTCAAGAGATAATATCCTGGATATCACGTGCATGGAGGCAGACATGACAGTTGCAGAAAGTTTTTTCAAACTGAAGCAGGCAGAATGCATGATCTACTTAACCCTTTAAGGCCCAGAAAGGTGAGCAATGCAATCCTCCGGCAGTTTCAGCCAAGCTCGCTAGCAAACCAATATTGACACCCTTTGTAAGCCTCCTCTCACATGCCCAGCATGTCCTCATTGCCTTGATGCTGCATGCGGATGAACATGGGCACTATGTAAGTGTCCTGCTGATTCACTTAATACTGAGTGCTACCGATGTCCATAGGTAAACAGTGGGCGACACATCAGTGACTGAGGTCTGCCCATAAGAGGACGAAGCAGGGAATGATGCCTGGGACTACAGAGGGGAGAACAAGGAATACAGCTGGCCATGACAGAGGGAAGCAGGGAGTGAGGTGTGGGACTACAGAGCTGACAGCACACAATATTACTTGGCATGAGTGGAGGAAGCAGGAGTGAGGCCTCACAATACAGATGGGGGACCAGACAGGAAGTGAGGCCTGGGACTATAGAAGAGAAATCAGGGTGTATAGTTGCCCATGTGTGTTTACATCCAACAAATGACATTCCCTACATAACATGACTGGCAACACCGTCCCACATTGCTAGTTATTAATATTATTAGGAGGTGCTCATTCTCCATTTTCGTCTACAAGGATAACATCACTTTGTAGATATGGTGTGTAGTGTGATAAAATCAAGAACTGTAATAATTTAGAAAATATCATCTTATATATAATTGCATTCTGTATCATCACAAATAACACGATTCATACAAACACATTTAATGGCACCTTCCTTTGTTTTTAATTGAAACAGAAAAACCAATATGAATATTTGTTTTCTTGGCACCACTAAATTAGAACCTCATCACTTGTTGTACAAAGCAGTTTTTAGCACATCACTACATGCAATTATTTCTACATCAATATTTCTGGGAAATAGGAAATGTCTGGATGATGCCTCACCAAGCGCAATGAGAAATTGCAGCATTCGAGGAACAGGAAACGGCATGATTAAGTGAAAGTACATAAAAACAATAGGTCATCCAGATGGATGACAAGACTGCTTCAAGAAAAAGAATGTTTGGAGGAAATAGGCAATTAAAAAAGTACAGAAATAAATAATTACTGAAACGCAGTACAATTTGTTCAGTATTCACTTTTAAGTAGTATTTTTCCTTCATTTAAACTTCTCAAACAAAAGAAATACTGGATTCAATGTTGAGGGAACTTTCTGTGCATTTATTGTTGTGCAAGTTTAACCTTTTGCGTGCCAGAGGGGTATGCAACACATGTGTTGTGTACCCCTCTGGCACTCAAAGGGTTAACACCTTTGTGTTAACACCTTTCGTGTTAAACCCTTTAAGGGCAAGAGGGACTTGCAACACATTGCATGCCCCACTGGGCCTTAAAGGGTTAAAGAGGCAATAGACCTTTTTTTAATGAAAAAAACATTTGTAGTAGGGAATTTACTGCAGAGTACAACAAGCATACTTCCACTGCTGGCAAGTGTTTCAATCAAAAGTTATTGCAGATGAAACATATTTTTTCGAATTAAACAGTTATTAACAGCTCCAAATAGTGTATGTTTGTATGAGACAGCTTGAGACACTGATTTCCGCTCTCAGTGGTAATTGACAGTAACAGCACCACCTGGTGACTACAAGAGGATATTTCAGTTTATTTCATAAAATGATTGACTGACTATGGTTATTGCACAGCCTCTTGTCTTACGGAGATTAAGCTATAGCTCTCCATAGAATGTAACAGTAACAGCTCCACTCCACTTTGACTGTTTGAACCATAATAACATTTGAATAAAGACACTCAGCAGTGGGAATACCCTTCAGCTAGAGAAGCTCTATAACATTTTTATAATAAAAATGTACTATTCCTTTGACGACATTAGGTATTACAATGCCAGTGTGTGAGAAACAATAATAAAACATAAAAATGCATTCAGAGATTCTTCAGTGTAATCACTGTCCATTTTTTGTCTCACAACCACATTTTTCAGTTGAAAGGAAAGAAAAGAGGTACAGGGCAATTTTAAGAAACCCTGAGGCCACCAGAATTGTGTATGGAGGCCCCCCAAATATAGGTTAACATTTAGGATCCTTAAGTTTAGTTGTAACCTTTCCTCGTGTTTCTGGAAAAGCATCCACATTTACATGTTGCACACCCAGATTTGCCTCACTCCTCACTGGCTCTCTGACAAAAGGATTACATTGGTTCCTTTCTGTAAAAATGGTATTGTGGGGAGCCAATGAGTCCACCGGCGAATGCCCAGGTATGCCCATGCACACTGGGCTGTATCCATCATGTGACAGAGGTGCAAATCTGGCACAAACCTAATGCAGGGGAAGGGATGATAATCCCCACTGATTTAGAAGAGGATATTAGTCCTATCTGTTAAACCCTTTTCTCTTAGTCCATATGACATACAGGTACCATGGGGAGGCTGGAACAATTATAGAAAAAGTTGTAGGTGGAGCCTCCCCTTCCTCCTTATCAGGCTATCCCACTAGCCCCAGTTATACTTGAGACAGACCTACTAAGTAGTACAGCAAGAAAGAACAAAGGAAAACGCCTGTGAGCAACAGACCCAATAGGAATCCCACGTCCAGCACTAGGAGACCAGTCTGGTCCCTTTCACAGGGTGGGAGACCTGTATGTCATATGAGCTAAGAGAAAAGGATTTAACATGCAAGACTAAAATCCTCTTTTCTCTGTCGTCCAATATGACATACAGGTACTATGTGGATGTACCAACATTAACCTCCCAGGGTGGGAAGAGAAGGAAAGAACCAAGCCAGGTCCCCATGATACCCGAGTTCCCAAGGATAATCCAGGAGGAAGAACAGGCCAAATATAAATGTCAAAGGACACTGAATAACTGTATCATAGCGCACAAGAACAAGAGCAAATGAGGCTCAAACAGTTAAAGAACTATAAGGCACAGGGATTTAAAGGTCCTTAAAGGGATAGTATTGCTTGAAAATAATTTTATTTTATATTGTAGCCCTTAAAAAAACATTAAAAATGATATAAGTCTTATCTCCCAAACTTTTATGGTTTGGGAGAATTTAGCAAGTATAGTTAAGTAAAGTTCCCTTTTCTTGGCTGTTTTAGCCAAATCTGCCATCTAGTGGACAGATTTGGAATCCGGTCCAGAGATCAGCGGGCAGCTCTTTAGCAGTGCCGAGATTGTGATCTTTAAAAAGAACTACTTCATTGGAACTGTCTACAAAGGGTGCCTGGCTTGCAAGCACACTTTGTAGACCATTCCAATGAAGAAATTATTTTTAAAGATCGTGATCTTGGCACTTCTGAAGACCCGCAGCCGGTCCCAGGACCGAATTCCAAAATCTGAAGGCTTGAGCAGTGACGTCACTCCAGGGGAAACTTTACTTGCTAATATCTCCCAAACCATAAAGGCTTTATATCAATATAAAATAAAATGATTTTCAAGCAATACTATCCCTTTAACAGGCAGAACCACGTCCAGGACTTTAATGCCAAAGCAGACTTCAGCCAAAGTCAGTACATCAACACAATAGTGTTTTGCAAAGGTGTGCATCAAGTGGTCGCCTTGCACAGCTGTTCAGCAGAGGCTTGATGCTTGTAGGCCCAGGAGGCCCCAACAGACCTGGTGCAGTGTGCTGTAATGCAGAAAGGAACAGGTTTCTTTCTGAGCTTGTAATCCTTGCGAATGGTAGACTTAATCCAAGACGCAATAGTGACCTTGGACGCAGCCATACCTGCCCTAGGACCATCAGTGATGACAAATAAGGCATTAGTCTTACGAAAAGACTCAGTACAGAGCACAAAGTACTTAAGGCAGTGTACCACATCTGAAAGGTGGAGATCCCTCTCCTTGTCAGACTTGCGGTCAGGACAAAAGGAAGGCACAACAATCTTCTGATTGATGTGGAACTGAGAGACCACCTAAGGAAGGAATTCCTGGGAGGTACAAATAACAACCTTATCCTTGTGAAACACCAGGAAAGGTGGTTTGCAGGACAAAGCCTGCAATTCAGCCACTCTGCAGACAGTGACCACAGGCCAGAAAAAAGGCCATCTTCCAGATGGTGTAGAAGAATGGTAGCCAAGGATTCAAAGGGAGGCCACTGCAAGACTCCCAAAACCAAACTAAGGTTCCACTGTGGAGTGGAGATGGCAATGCGTCTCTGGAAAAATATAGAGAGAGCTGAAGTGTGAACCTTCAAGGAGTTAAGACTGAGCCCTTTGTTCAAACCATCCTGTAAAAAAGAAAGGATCAAACTCTTGTTAAGACAGGTCACTTTCAACAAACCAAGACTGAAAAAAGGACCAAACCCTATGGTAGGCTTTGGAAGAAACCAGTTCATAGCCTTTATCATAGTGCAAACCACCTCAGGAGAAAAACCTTTCCTCCTTAGGATGGAGGCTTCAACAGCCATGCAGTTAAAGCCACGAAGCCACGTGCTTCGCATCCTCCTTCCATAGGTAGCCCTCAAGGAGAAGTTCCGTTCTGAGTGGCAGTGGATACGGATCCCGATTGAAGAGAGCCAAGGGCTTTCTGGTCCAATAGGTGGCAATCAAGAGGACTGCCATCTGAACCTTCCCCAACTCCCTGGGAATGAGAGGAATTGGAGGGAAGATATAGGCCAGATAAAAGCGCCACAGGATCATCAGAGTGTCCACGGCAAAGGTCAGAGGGTCCCTCCAATGGGAACAGAACAGCTGAACCTTCCTGTTGGCCACCAGGTCTTTCTGAGGAACACACCCAAGGGATATGTGGGGATAAATAAAAACATGCAATCCCAGAAGGAAAAGCCAAAATGAGCCCCATAACCCAGGGAAACCAGGAGTTAGCTACATAAAATGCAGCCATCCAAGCTCCAAAAACCCTGGGATCATACCAAATAGGTTACCCAACATGAGTGCTGGAGTTTCATACTCCAATGAGACCCTTGTATATAGGGGAACAGTGAGACAAGTAGACCATGGCACTCAAAGGATTGCTCACCTTTTACTTGACTTCTTTCTTCAGATTACAATTAAAAGAAAGAGCCTCAGAGAGACCCAGTCAGGAGAGAGAAACATGGGTTGCATGATTCTCTCCACGGGGCTGCAGGGGTCCACAACAGCACCTGATAGCTGGACAATCCTCCAGGGGAAGCCAGGAATGGTAAACCACATAATGGGGGAATTTTGACACCTCATATCTAAAGAGAAAATAACAAAACATTCTAAAAACTAAGCAGAAAAGTTCTCAGCCTCTATCCAGGTCACTGGAACAAGTCTATCTGAGGTGGGGCTAGTCAGATGAGGAGGAAGGGGAGGCTCCACCCACAACTTCTTCTAGAATTGTTCCAGCATACAGGGAGGAGCTGTCACCTCCCCATGGTACCTGTATGTCATATTGGACGACAGAGAAATTGGGTTTTTAGCCCCCTTTAATGCTAGAGAAACAATGCAGGGAGACCGCTCTACCATTCATAGGGTTATTTAAATCAAGGAGAATTTGAAGAATTTCCATTTCCCCCTCCACTGAGGTTGGTGTGCACCAGAATTGCACCACTTTAGCTAGATGAGTACGGTCTACTGAAATGCAACCAATGCAGTATATACCAAAACCATGTATTCTACAGTATAGCCTTACCGTGCCTCTGGCAGTAGCGCGGCGTATTTGTGAGGGGACGTGGTCTCAGGAAAATTCGAAAGAATGGCCAGGATATGTGGCAATAAATCAGATCCGTGGAAAGTGAAGAGAATCTCCAGGGCTTGCACATTACTTTCCTGTGAACAACATGGCTGCAGTTAGGGGAATGTTCCTCAATGTCATTGACATCATGCTTTTAATCAATAAAGAGGAGCAATTCTGGAGCAAAGCAACTGCACCATAGGGAATCAATAAAAATTCGCGATGATTAAATGGCGTTTTTAAATGGATAGTTTCACAAAGTATGGAAAACAAAATATATATGTATATATTCTACTGAGTATAGTGAGGGTACTCCAACTCCTAAGAGAGATTATATTTTACCCTTTGAGTGTCCGAGGGGTACGCAACGCATTGCTCTGCAAACCACTGCATACCCTCAGCACTCAAAGGGTTAACCCCTTAATGACTGCCCAATCCGGTGTGCGCGGCATTAAGAAACAGAGTGTTTTGGTTTTTTTGCATATTATTCTGGGATGACAGAGCAATGTGCAGCCAAGCTGCCATCCCTGAATTCCATGACATGTCGGGGTTAAAGCTATTTCAGATAATACTTTAATTGATTGGGAGAAATACTTCCATGGCCTAACATTATTTGGTGCACTGTTGCTGCAGTAGTCTATGAACAGCAATAATCAGTCACAATAACCCTCCATAAGGTGCTTAGCAAAAGAACCATCATATCATTTCAGTCTGAGCTGTAGTATCGTTTAAATAAAACAAACATTGCTCAGCAGCAGGAATACCCTTGTTTTACTCGGCAACATAAACCATGCAAAGTGTATTATTTCCATATTATGCAATACCTTCCCTTTAACGGTTTAAGAATAAACCGCATTAAATAAAATGAAGGCCTGTGTTCCTAAATTACAAGCATTAAAAAAACAATATAAAGGAGATGGAAATAACAGTTGTGTTATACCCAGCAACAAGCTACTTAGCCGCGATTACATAATTGTGAATTAGTATTGACAGTATACACCTTGCCATGCATAGTTCAAAGAAGGCCGGGCATTAGAGATGAGAGTTAACTAACTGCATCAGATTATAAATGATAATAGAGGTGAAAGGCTGCCTGCTTAAAGAGGAATCAATTCTGTCTTTATTCTTTTGACTTTGTAACATTACCCGAGCATATGTTCTTGCTGACAGCACAATATTCTGGTTCCTAAACTTCTTGAAGAACGCGGCATCATATCTCTCCTCGGCGGCGTGGGGTCCCCCAAGGATTTCCTTTAGGAAAAGGAAGCAGATGTTTCAGAGTTCCTTCAAAATATGGTAACAGCGCAGATTATGAATGAATGACTCTGATCCATTTATCAACAGCTCAGCATGCTTTCCATATATTAAATCTTCAGTCAGAGCGTGCTGGAAGATTCGCTCATTGCATCCGTAGCCAGGTACTGGGCAATTTGCTCAACATGGGTTTGAATTCTTAAAGGAGAAACCAAACATTAGTAATAAATGATTCCTAATTTGTTTAACCATTTGAGAACCAGGTTGCCCAAGTGTATGTATATATATATATATATATATATATATATATATATATATATATATATATATCCATCTGTCTTGCTATATTTTATCATATATTATATATATATATATATATATATATATATATATATATATATATATTTTTTTTTTTTTTTTTTTTTTTTTATATACACACTAGTGTAAAAGCCCTCTGGCACTCAAAGGGTTAAGCGGCAGCTACCTCACTGCTCCACGCGATGCAGTCTTGCGTCGCCTCACTTACGCGATGCAATCATGTGCAGTAGAGACTACCTGAATGCGGGCAGTCTCTACTGCGCATGACTGCATCGTGACAAACATCCTAGTGAATACATATACACACACACACACACACACACACACACACACACACACACACACACACACACACACACACACACACACACACACACACACACACATATATGTGTGTGTGGGTGCGCGTGTGTATGTATGTATGTGTATAAATATATAAGCATATATGTATATATAGACAGAGAGAGCGATCATAATATATTTTGTCTCTCTCACATAGTGTATATGCATGTTTTGATTATATACGCAGTTTCCTGTATATAGTAATCTCTGTACAAGTCTGCCCCTAAATCGCACCTCCTCACAGCAAACAATGCATGGTTGGTAAGGGTCACTTGACTATATCAGTTTGTAAACTGATATAATTATTAGGGGACTAAGAGACAGATCGAAAGCAAATAAATTATATGTTGATACAAAGGACTACTTTTTGAAGGACAGCTATCTAGATAAGTTATTTTGTTAAATTAAGAGCTATTTATTCTTAGTGCACAGTCCGTCACTGGCTGGTCGGGGATGACAGCAGTTCACCCTTCTTCAGCTGGACATCAAAAAGTTGCTTATTCTTAGGGCCATATGTTCAAAGAGAAAGCGACAAAAAATTGTCATATGAAAAACAAAAATAAGTCATTAAATGCATGAACTACATATTTTGTGTATAGTATACGACAAAAAACTAGTAATGTCCGTTGTGTATGACACAACGCTAGAATTGATGGGCAGAGGGGCGGGGCAAAGGCGTGGCTAAACTATTCTTCAGTGTCGTATAGAGGAAAAGAAAATTTGTCGTAAAAAACATCAAAAAAATGTCTTTCAAAAGACAAAATTTGTACATTAAGAAAAATGTGGAGGGAATGTGTTCTGAATGTGAGAATTTCACATGTTAGAAATTTACATATTACATTCTACACAGTTAACCCCATAAGGACCAATGAAGTGCTAGGACTATGACAGAATTTGGTCCTTTAAGTGCTGAGTGCCAGACGGGTGCCCAACGCGCACTCCTCTGGCACTCAGAGGGTTAAGGACTAATGACGGTTGTTGAGCATTATGTGTTAACCCTTTGAGTGCCAGAGGGGTACGTAATGCATTGCAATGCAATGCATTGCATACCCCTCTGGCACTCAAAGGGTTATTGATCGCAGCCAGCCTCAAGGAACACTTTGATCATTCCAGAAAGGCTGTAACTGATACAGGCAATGTTTATTTGCCTTGCCTTTGTCATGTGGCTTGACTGGCACATGTGATCGCAGTAGCAGTGATCACATGTGCAGAGCCACTGGGGAAAGGCTGAAACGGACTGCTCCAGTCCTGCAGCAGTCAATTTCAGCCTTTTCACGGTGGCTCCACACATGTGATCACTGATACAGAAAAAAAAAAAAAAAGTTTAAAACATGTAAAAAAACACACAAACAAAAAAATGCCTGGCCACTAAGGGGTTAAAGCACTCTATTTCTGAGAGATATGTTATTAAAACAATAATACAGAGGACATTTGTGTTTATTCTAATTTAAGAATTTGATTTTAACCCTTTGAGTGCCAGAGTGGTTTCTGACACACTGCAACACAATGCATTGCATAACTCTGTTATTCAAAGGGTTAGCCATAGAGGGTGAAAAGCAGTGTTGTGTTTATATTTGTGATTTGAAAATTCTACTTTTTTTGTGTTTATTTGGGGAGGTTTATTGTATATATATATATATATATTTGATTGAAGCAGAGGTACTCACATTTAATGTTGTGGAAACCGCCTGGGTGCTCCAGCGTGTAAATATAAAATAAAACAAAGCACACTCAGGTGTTCAATAAATTTGTGACAAAAGTGGGTGATTTATTTGACCGTTTCAGGTGCGTTTCAGGATCCTGAGGAAGGCTGCTGTAACGCACCCGAAACGTTGATAAAATAAGTCACCCACTTTTGTCACGAATTTATTGACGACCTGTGTGTGCTTTGTTTTATTTTATATTATATATATATATATATATATATATATATATATATATATATATACACACATGTGTTTTTTTTTTAATTGATTGGTCCACTTTAAGTTGCCAATGTGAACCTCAATCTTATTGGCTGTGCAGGTGAATGCAATATTGCAGTACCCAACAGGAATGTTCAGCCGTCTTTCTGATGGTCATAGCATCAGCTTTGGAGAGAAGCAGCCCTGGGAAGACGTACACTGATGGCTGTAAGTTTATGATGATACTACTGCTGGAGAGTAGTAGCAATTAACGCTTTGAATGCCACAGGGGGAGGCAACACATTGCTTTGCAATGCATTGCGTACCCCTCTAGCACTCAAAGGGTTAACCCCTCGAATACAAGGAGGGTGTGCAACACTTTGCTATGTAACGCATCGCATACTCCTCTGGTGCCTCAAGTAGTTAACTAGCAAAACTAGCTTTAACATATATATTACATAACGCCCCTTTAACCTTTTGAGTCTCAGAGAGGCATGCAAAGCATTGCGCTGGATACCTCTCTGGCACTGAAAGGGTTATCCTCATCTACTATTCCCAAAGAGAACTGCAGCACAAGGGCTTAACGAATATAAAATGTGACTCTTCTGAGATCTCACGGGTACCATTTGCAGCACTTGAAGTCACTATGATTGCCTATTATTTGGACAATATTCTCAGGAAACCCAGGAATATGAGGTAAGTCTCATGGATGGTTTAGAAAAATATTGGCACAGGAAATGCACTAATCTATCCACTGCTGCCACACTTCCTACCTCTCTCCTCTAACAATACAATCCATAAATCTAAGGCCTTGTTAACACAGGCAACTTAAATAGCAATGCGATGCAGCACCGTTTAAGTCACCCGATGGGGTAACTAGTAATTGGGGGCCCCGGTGCAAACATTTATTAGGGATCATTAAAGGGTTAGTAATGTCTAGAAATAATTTGTAATAGATTTGTAGGAGGTAAAAAAATAATAGCATTGCCACAAACCCCATCTCTCAAACCGCTATGGCTTGAGAGATATTCGCAATCAAAGCCCCCCCCTTCTCCTGACGTCAGCGTCTAGCTGACAGTAGGAGATCCCGGTCCTAGGATAAGCCGGCGGCTCTGCAGCAGACCTGAAATCCCGTTATTGAAAAAGAATTACTTCACTGTAAAGGTCTACATAGTGTGCCTGGTTTGTAAGCACACTTTGCAGACCTTTCCAATGAAGTAATTATTTTGCAATAACGGGATTTCGGCCCTACTGAAGAGCCTCATCGTGTCGGCCGACATGGATCTCCTTCTGTCAGCTTTACAGCTGATGTCAGGAGAAGGGGAGGGAGGGGGAACTTTGAATCCCTATATCTCTCAAACCATAGCGGTTTGAGAGATGGGGTTTGTGGCTATGGTATTATTATTTCTGGACATTACTAACACTTTAACACAAAAATGCAGATAGGGCCTGGCTCAACTCTTCCCTCAGTAGTTACTCCCCTAAAGCAACCCATTAGGTGACTGCTAATCACATTCGATGGACTGCAATCCGCCACTGCTCCTCTTGCTTGGGGGCAGTAGAGGGAGTGGGATGGGGACTGGTCCATGTTGGGGTCAGTCATATATCATCGGATTATGCCCACAGAGGTCAGTCAATCATTGGAGGCAGCAAAGGACACCACAACCCCCAGTACTGATGTAAGAACAATCTCCACAGCTGCCCCATAGATCTACATGCAAATCAAGAATGCTGTAACGTAGATGAATTTGCAATGAACACACCAAAGTTGCACCATGCTGCAGCAGTTGCAGCTTGCTCTGTGTAAGTGCTGTTTTAACCCTTTGAGTGGCTGAGGGGTAGCCAATGTGTGGCTACCCCTCTGACAACCAAAGAGTTAATGGCCCCCATGATCAGGATCACATGCAACAGTATGTTACATTTTATTGCAAGATTCTATGATGCTGTTGCCCATGTCCAGACAAGAGTAGAGAAACTGCTGCAGTCTCAGTACGTTGATAACATGCTCACAGTGCGAATAACCATACCTGGGAACTCTACGGTTTTGCCCCGGAGACTCCGGGTTTGACAATGAATTACCGTGTCTCCGGGACAGAGTCAGATTCTCCGGATGTGAGGAAACCCTGCCCACTTGTGCTCAATCCCACCCTGTTCCTCCCACTCCGAGCCCTCTCTACCCCTTCCCTAGTGCGTTCTATATGTTTTTTTTATGTTTAGTAGTCCCGCCCCTCCTTACGATTAAGCCCCACCCCTTTAAATGACGCAAATTGTGTCATTTCAGTACCCTCATCGGCATTAGAGGGCTGTCCTCCAGGCAGCCCCAAGTAAGAAGTTCCCAGGTATGCGAATAACAAGAGGTGCAAATCTGAGGAAACCAAAGGCACGAGGGGGCTGTATAAATAGGGCTTTAAACCCCTTAAATACTACAGAGATCTCCAACACGCTGAATAACAATCATGGGGTTAAAAATTCAACTTAAATCAATGGGAATGTATCTTTCTCTGTGTGATTGGTTTGTTTCAATATTGCTCCATTTTTAATTCATGTGTACAACCTTTAAAGTGACTCTATGTATTTAGCACTTGCAGAATACGTAAAGTCATGCTTTTTTTGTTTTGTTTTTTTTTCTTTTCAATTTATTTGCACTTTTATGTCCCTGACAATGAGCTCACTGAATCTCTGTTTTCAGGGAGCCTTCTGTCAGGGACTGTGAAACCTGAATAGTGATACAATGTAATGCTACCCCTGCAGCAGGAAATACAGAGTACTCAGTGCTGAAGGGATAGTGTAATACAGCCTCACTGTCCCTGTTCTCATAGTCAGTGACAGAAAGCTCAATAGAGAAAATGTGTGAGCTCCCTGTCCAGGGTATAAAACAGAAACAAAATGATGAAGACAAAAAGTAAAGGCAATTTGCCGTTATGTATTATGCATTTCCAAAATATGTAAAGTTTAAAAGGAATCACTGCGATTCATTGCGTGCCCCTCTGGCACTCAAAGGGTTAACCACCATCCTCACCTCATATGTTGATAGTCGATCTAGATAGGTTAATAACTTGAGCCTACAGCGACACAGCTCTTTCTGCTCTAGGGTTAAGCTGTGGAAAAGGGAAAGTATATTAAGTATGTTTGTATTAGGGATAAATACAATATAAGAAAACAGAAGAAGATCACAAATGTTCAGTAATGAGATCAAAGAGAATGATTTGTTCAGTGCAGTTAATACTAATCTGATCCACACCACTATAGATACCTAATGCCTTGGACGATAGAGGTGTCTCCAACAGATTATCTTGGCATCCCCTCTGGAATCCCAGATGTTAGCAGGGCCATATCCAGGCAGTGTGGCCAGGGCAGTCACACTGGATGCCATCACAGGGGGAAGGTGTATTATCCATAAACCCAAGATAGGGAGAAAGCAGGTGTGAGTAATTTAGGGAAATACTAGTGCATCCAAGGCAGGACTAGGCCATCCGCGGGTCCTGTTACTCTCCTGCCTTTGGAAACATGGTATGCCTGCTTCCCCATTTGTAAATGAAGTTTTGTTCTTGGATGTTTTCATAAACGGCAGTCTCTAAGACAGATCTGTTCTTCTCCCTGCCTGGTATTACCAGCAGACATGGGCAGAGAGACTGTGTTATTTCGGAAGTAGCTGCATTAACTGCTAAACTCAGTAACACAGTCTGTCCACCCATTCCTGCATACTAATGCTGGGTAGAGAGCTGAAAACATCTGCTGAGGAGACTGTCAGGTATGAGGAAAATAAAGTCAAAACGTCATCATTGGGAATTGTGGGTACTGTGTGTGTGTGTCCGCTATTATGAAGCTGTGTTCCTCAGGATTACTCCACTTCTATAATGAAAATATGTGCCCAGTGGTAGCAATGGTCATTCCAGTGACTTGATAAAACAAATGCATTAATTAATTGATTAACTCCTAAAAGGAATGCAGAACGTTTAGAAGACAGAATGAAATAAAAACAAAGCTGCCAGCAACCAGTCTTCCCCAAAAGTCCAACCTAGATCTTTTTTTCACTGATACGGACATGGTGACGTTGTACAGGAATGCAGATATTTTAGGCCGTATTAAGAAGCCTAAGAGGTGCTATTCTGGAGCACACCACCTGCACCTCAGGGGACAAATACACATTTCTATTAATTCAAATGGGGGTTTTAAGCCACTCAATGCTCAAGATTGCCAACAGATTGTAAAGCAATGCATTGGAGACCTATCTACCACTCACAGGGTTAAAAAAATAACCCATTTAAATCAATGCAAAATTTGGGAGTTTTTGTCACCCACGGTGCAGTTGGTTTGCCTCAAAACAGAGACTCTTTAGCATCCTGAACACGGACGTTGGAGTTGAAACAATGGCTCCCATCTGCCTGGATGTGCCTCCCTGTTTGGAAATCCCTACACAGACACATAAGGAATCTGGCTATGTGATCACTCAGCAGTTAGGGTCACCTGACTGTATGTGTGTGATTGGGTCAGAACAACCAGCTCTGAAAGCCCAGGGCAAGATCGCTGTGGTTTGGTCTGTTGAGGCCACACCCACAGTGATCTGATCAATGGGAGATCTAAATTTTCAGACTAGGCCAACTAACCCAAATCACCAATTTGGTCAGCCTGATCTGATTGCGCTGACACTTAACCCTTTGAGTGCCAGAGGGGTACGGAACGCATTGCTTTGCAATGCGTTCCGTACCCCTCTGGCACTCAAACAGTTAAACAGAAAAATAGCTGGTCAATCTCATTGTTTTGGACCAAACTGCATAGTTTTCAATGGTGAAATCATCCTATGTATTTAGCCTTTTATTGTGTCACTTTTTTTTCTACCTTGAATGCTTCCAAAACTTTATTAAATGAGTAAACAAAAATACACATCCGTACAAAAGAAAATAATTGCACTGAAATTATACAGAACCATCTAAGCATGTCATGCTCTACAGATTGAATTGATCTCTTGTATGCATGAAAGGTCCCAAGCACTCTGCAAAGCAGTAGGTTACAGAGCTCTCTAGCATTAATGTGGATAAGCAGCTGAGGTTAACAGTAAACACATTATGGTAACATGATAGCAGGTCTTGTGTATTTAACCCCTTGGGGGCTACAGTGGTTTCCAACACATTGCACAGCAATGCGTTGGAGATGTCTGTGGCATCTGAGGAGTTAAGAAAATTACAGGAGCATCAATTAGTCCAAAGAGCAAAATCACTAACAAAAACATGGATTTAAAGACAAGACCTCTTGGATATAATGAGAGCAGTAAGGAGAATATCTAGTTAGATGTAATTGCTCTAAATTAAATATTAGTCTTCTATACAATGTTTTATTATAAAACCAATTACGCTGAATTAGTGGCTTATACATGAAAAATGTGTATATAGTACACTCACTTTGCAAAATTGACCAACTGGAGTAGTTCTTTTCGTTTTAGGTTCTCTCTCTCCTTCCTACTTTCTGCTTCTTTATCAGGAGACAAAAACTCCTCATAGGCGATTTCATCAATATCCACATCTCCAGGTAAAATGAATCTGTCACAAAGGGAGGAACTGGTAAGGACTGGATAATCATATGTACCGAGATCTAGGCAGTGTTGTTTTTTTGTTTTTTCACAAAGGAAAGCAGTTTATTACATATTACTTAAAGGGATAGTATTACTTCAAAATTACTATCCCTCATATTGTAGCCCTTAATAAACTGAGTTAAATGACACCAGCGGCATCTCTCAAACCTTTATGGTTTAAGAGATAGCCGCTTTCAAAGTTTCCTCTCCCCTGCTGTCAGCGTTCTGCTGCCAGCAGGGGAATCCGGTCCCGGGACAGGCGGAGGCTCTTAAACAGAGCCGATATCTCGTTATGGAAGGAAAAATGGTTCATTGAAACAGTCTTCTACATGTGCTTGGTTATCAAGCACATGTAGAAGACTGTTTCAATTAATCATTTTTCCTTCCATAACGAGATATCGGCTCTGCTGAAGAGCCTCCGCTTGATTCAGAGACAGGATACTCCTGCTGGCAGCAGAACGCTGACAGCAGGGAAGAGGAAACTTTGAAAGCAGCTATCTCTTAAACCATAAAGGTTTGAGAGATGCCGCTGGTGTCATTTAACTCAGTTTATTAAGGGCTACAATATGAGGGATAGTCATTTTGAAGTAATACTATCCCTTTAACTTAACCTAGATGTTAGACACATCTCCAACCCACTGCTTCCCAATGCATTGGACACATTTCTAACCTCCATAGTAACATAGATGATGAGACTTAAAAAAAAAAAAAAAAAAAAGTGTCCATCAAGTTCAGCCCATACTATATCACCACTGATGATCCAGAGGAATATGGGTAAGAAGTGGCCAGAACAAAATGGGGAGTGGAGTGAACCAGGCAGGGCAATGGAAGCAGTTACCAGGGAATTCCCCAAATCAGATAATCAACATCTGTGCTCAAGTAATTAACTCTGAGGCAGATCTGGAGAGCTCCCAGGTATCATAAAATGTATACACCGACTGGCCTTATTTTTGTTTGCTAGGATTTTAAAGCCAAACTAATAAGTGATAGTTGTCCTTTTGGCTCCTGTAGGAGCAGGGTATTTAAAAGCTGGGAGATGCTGCAATCAAAAGTTATAATAGGTCAAACCTGATTACAACATGGATATTTCCTTTGAGTGTGTCATCTGGGGTAATTAATCAGTTTTTGATTTGTGACGAGAAAAAAAAAACAAATGACTTAATCCTGCTATAGGTATGGTATAAATGGGTTGTGCACCTACAGAAGTGACAAGCAGCCAGATTCATCCCTAGATACACATATGATGGACAGAAAAAAATTACCCCTTGGATGCTGGAGAGTTCACTAATGGGTAACTGGTTTTTAGGGTGTAATAGGGTGTGGGTGTTGTAGAAAAGTGAACTTCTCTTCCCACTGTAACAGAGAACAGGTGGGGAATCACAGTAGAAGCCTCAGGGTGCACCTGTTGCCTACCACTAGCCTATCTGGTGTGCACCAGTATGTGTGCAGGTGTTTCATTTTGGCTTGTGTGTGTAAGTAATGAGGCATTATTTTGTATATCAACTGTAAAATCTCACATGTAATACTCACAATTTTGTTTACCTTATATGAAGTGGGGGGGTGTATTATACAAGAGAGGAAAAAGAAAATGTATACATCCCTGTGTCTGCTCTCCTCCTCCCTCCACTCGCCCCCTCCAGAAGCATATGGGATATCTGCACAGTGGACGGCATGCTTGCATTTGCCTCTCGCTTTCCGCATCCCCCTGTGAGGACCTGTCATAACTGAAGATAAGGGTAGTGCCAATTGAGGACCTGAAGGACCTCGCAGGGCACTACTGTTGTTTCAGTGCACAGAGGAATTACTATCTTGAATTAACACAGGTCGTCACAGGGATATGTGCAGATGCCTCCGGAGGAGGTGAGTAGAGGGAGGGGAAGGTGGGAGCATACTGAGGTGGGAGGGAGGAAAAGCAAAGGTGGGCAGAGGGAGGAAAAACAAGGGTGTGTATTATACATAGGCACATTTGTTTCCCCTAAATTCTTGAGCATAATTTACCCATGCGTATTATATACAGGTGCATATTATACCTTAGATTTTAAGGTACTTTTTAAGTGTGGAATCTCAAAACAAGGTGACAACTGCCACCAAGTACACCCAATGGTGTATATACTCACAAAATGAGTGGCTGAGGAGTTACATACATAAAGCTATACAAGATCCCTGGATTATTTTCGCTGTCCCAGACATAGCCTAAGCCACTCTTCTTTGTCTTGGAAGAGCAATCAAGTCTGCTCCTCTCAAACACACACTCCACTATGGTATAAACATACAGAACAATGAGGAAAGAGCGCCAAATATTTTACTAATTGCCAGCATTTTTTCTTTTGTTATAAATCTGCTTTATAATTTCTTAAGACGTCTTTTAAAACATATAGGGCCATAGGTTACAAAGAAAATGGACACATTCTAGGACAAACCAGTTGCACCATAGTTAAAAATTTCCATTTATTTATAGGGAAAGTAACATTTTACAGAATATGTAAAAATAAAGTGTTATGTTTATATTATGCAAAGTCAAATTGCCTCTACTTTTATTATTGCTGTTTTTCACTGGTGTAACAATAGGGGTCACAGGGGTCGCACCTGCGACCAGGCCCGTCACTCCAGGGGCCCGACCTCCCCTTTTGATCCCCTCGCCCGAAGCAAGTAGGTCTGTGCCTGCTTCGGCACAGACCTCTAACAGCTGATCTCCCTCTCCAGCGCTCTAGTAATGCAGAGCACTGAGAGACTACATCATCTCCCAGCGCTCTGCATTACTGAAGAGAGAACCGCATGGGGCCTCTCCTGCCACTCCGCTAGACCACCAGGGAAGTAGGAGATGGACACTGGGGGAGTCAATAGGTGTAATGTGGAGACTGGAGGCAATGTGTTGGCAGTGTGGAGATTGGAGGGCAATGCATTGGCAGTGTGGAGATTGGAGGGCAGTGTGGAGACGTGGTGGCAATGTGGAGACTGGGGACAATGTGAGATTGGGGGGGCAATGTGGTGGCAATGTGGAGATTGGAGGCAATGGGGGGTAAGGTGGAGATTGGGGGGAAATGTGGAGACTAGGGGCAATGCGGTCAGGGGGGCCCATGGCAATTTCTGCTCCAGGGACCGGTGGCTTCTAGTTACGCCTCTGCTATTTTTATTTAGTATTATTTATTTATTTTTTTCAATATACTTTTATATCCCTGAAATTGAGTTTCTCTATAGAGCTTTCTGTCAGGACTGTGAAAGAAGGATGGTGATACTGTAATAAAGATGCAGTGTAAAGAAGATATCATACAACAGTCAGTGCACTCAGAGCTGCATGCATAATATGTTAATGTTCAATATAACAATGCCCTGCTTTGATAAGCGGCTGCCTAGAAAACTCTCTGAAAACAAAGATCCAGGGATCTCTGTGTCAGAGACATAAACGTAAGAAAAATAGGTAAATATTAAAAGAGAAATTAAATAAATGTATAAGCTATCTGACTTATGCATCTGGAGAATATGCAGTCTAACTAAAGGGTTACTATCCCTTTAATCAGGGCCCTAGAGAGGTTGCCAATGCGAGACCTCTCTAGCATTCAAAGAGTTAAAATGGGAATTGCATTAGTTCCATATGATGCAGCAACTGGTTTGCTGTAGAATTCCTCCGATCTCCTTATGCAAAGAAATCAGATGTCCATTTCCCTTTGAATCTATAAAGGTGCAGACGTGTAGCTGAAAGCTGTGCAGAGGAATAACAGTCTGCGTCTTCACTTAGACACAGGCTATTTCAGCTAAAGAGCTGCTGCATATATTATGCATTAAGCCCACACTTAGAGTGATTATCAAAAAGCAACAGGGGAGTAGAGCTGCTACTTAGATGATGTTGGGAAAGTTCCCACTGTAACAGTAATACATTGCTTCGAATCAAAGCGCTCAAGAGACTGTATATTATTACACAACATTTTAGAGAAGTGCTCTAATTACCACAGCCATCAGATAGGAAAAAGACAATTAGAATGGGCAAGTTTGAAGATTGGTAAATGAATTTACGCATGCATTAACATGTTAAGGAATAAGGCACTTCACTGTACTGTCTCGGACTGGAGATCATTAATCAGTAGATAGGATTCAGAAGTGTACAGTCTGCTACTGCAAAGGATATGCTAATATAAGAGGGACTCAATCTAAGCCTCAAGTTTCAAGCCTCTCTTTGGAGGTTTGTCAGATATGGTACTGAACGGGCTCATTAAGGTCATAAAGGAACACTATCCAATATGTGATAATATGAAAGGTAAAAATAGACATATGTTACCATGTCTTGAACAAACTTCTAGGAACAGAAAAAGTTTCAGGGTACGTGTCTGCCACACCCCTGTGTTAGAAGTGGGTGTAGTAAGGCATGTGGGAGGACAGAGGAACTCATTCTGTCCAAAAATGTACATCCAGGGAAAGCCGTGCATGCTTTTGCCAAGCATTGCCAATAGAGATCTTACTTATACCTGTGCTGCTTCCCTCCAAGGCAACAATATGAAAATTCACACATAGGCAGGGAGTGCTTTGGATAATGCATGCATAATCAAAGTATCCCTGCTGGGTCTTGGACATACAGTTGAAACCAGAAGTTCACATACACTATATAAAAAGACACATATGCATGTTTTTCTCACTATCTGACATGAAATCAGAATAAACCTTACCCGTTTTAGGTCAATTAGGATTACCAAAATTTATATTTGCCAAATGCCAGAATAATGAGAGAGAGAGAATTTTTAAGGCATTTTTATTACGTTCTGCAAAGTCAAAAGTTTACATACATTTCATTAGTATTTGGTAGCATTGCCCTAAAACTGTATGACTTGGGTCAAATGTTTTGGATATCCTTCCACAAGCTTCTCACAATAGTTGGTAGGAATTTTGGCCCATTCCTCCTGACAGAACTGGTGTAACTGAGCCATGTTTGTAGGTCGCCTTGCTCGCACCTGCCTTTTCAGCTTTGCCCATAAATTTTCAATAGGATTGAGATCAGGGCTTTGTGATGGCCACTCCAAAACATTGACTTTGTTATCCTTAAGCCACATTGTAACCAGTTTGGCAGTACGCTTCGGGTCATTGTCCATTTGGAAGACCCATTTCCGCCCAAGCTTTAACTTCCTGGCTGATGTCTTGAGATGTTGCTTCAGTATTGCCACATAATCTTCTTGTCTCATGATGCCATCTATTTGTGAAGTGCACCAGTCCCTCCTGCAGCAAAACAACCCAACAACATGATGCTGCCACCCCCGTGTTTTACAGTTGGCATGGCGTTCTTAGGCTTCCTAGCTTCTCCCTTTTTTCCTCCAAACGTAATGATGGTCATTATGTCCAAACAGTTCAATTTTAGTTTCGTCAGACCACAGGACATGTCTCCAAAAATGTAGATCTTTGTTCCTGTGTGCATTTGCAAACATTAATCTGGGTTTTATATGTTTCTTTTGGAGTAATGGCTTCTTCCTGGCAGAGTGGCCTTTCAACCCATGTTGATACAGTACTTGTTTCACTGTGGATAATGACACAATCTTACCAGCTTCCTCCAGCATCTTCACAAGGTCTTTTGCTTTTGTTCTTGAGTTGATATGCACATGTCGGACCAAAGCACGTTCATCTCTGAGACACAGAACCCGTCTCCTTCCTGAGCGATATGATGGGTGGACATTCCCATCTTGTTTGTACTTGCGTATAATTGTTTGTACAGATGAACGAGGCACCTGCAGGTATCTGGAAATTGCACCCAAGGATGATCCAGACTTGTGCAAGTCCACAATTCTCTTCCTGATATCTTGGCTGATTTCTTTAGACTTTCCCATGATGTTACACACAGAAGCAGTGTGTTTCTGGTGTGCATTAAAATACATCCACAGGTGTGTCTCTAATTAACTCAGATGTTGCCAATAAACCTATCAGAAGCTTCCAAAGACATGACATCATCATATGGGCTGTCCCAAATTGTTTAAAGGCATAGTAATCCTAGTGTATGTAAACTTTTGACTTTGCAAAAAGTAATAAAAATGCCTTAAAACATTTTCTCTCTCTCTCTCTCATTATTCTGGCATTTGGCAAATATAAATAATTTTGGTAATCCTAATTGGCCCAAAACGGGCAAGGTTTATTCTGATTTCATGTCAGATAGTGAGAAAAACATGCATATGTGTCTTTTTATATAGTGTATGTAAACTTCTGGTTTCAACTGTATCTGTGTCCCTTTACTACATGGCACCATACTAGCCCACACACCTCTGTCTCCATTACCTTCCATGACCCTGATCAATGTCCTGACAGCTCCCAGTCATCCCCAATTACCTCCTCCACCACTCACTTTGATGGTTGTTGCTAGGAGGACACCAAGCACAGTCAGGAATGACCATGTCACAGACATAAGCAATGTTATAAGTAGCCACTAGCACACAGTTGTTGGGGTGGAGGGGAGTGAAGATGAGTTGCAGACAGTGAATGTATGATGTTACAGTTATCAGTGGCAACATGCGACATGGCTGAGGTGGCAGCAAGTGGACAATAAAACAATGTTAGGGTGTCAGACAGTGTAATGGTCGGTGACTACCAGTGGAAAAAAGCTGGGTGTCAGACGGTGGAAGAAAGCTGGGGAAGCAGATAGTGTATGTGTGCATCTATGACTACCAGTGGGACAGTGGAACAATGCTGCGGTGCCAGACAGTGGATGTGTGGGTCTGTGACTATCAGTGTGACAGTGAAACAATGCTGCGGTGACAGACAGTGTATGTGTGGGTCTGTGACTATCAGTGGGACAGTGAAACAATGCTGCGGTGACAAAGTGTATGTGTGGGTCTGTGAATACCAGTTTGACAGTGAAACAATGCTGCGGTGACAGACAGTGGATGTGTGGGTCTGTGACTATCAGTGGGACAGTGAAACAATGCTGCGGTGACAAACAGTGTATGTGTGGGTCTGTGAACAACAGCAGAACAGAGAAACAAGCCTGGAGTAGCAGACAGTTGAACAAGGCTGCGGTGTCATTCAGTGTATGTGAGGGTCTGTGACTACCAGTGGAATGAAGTTGGGGCGTGAGACAATGTATGTGTGTGAACACTTAAATATCTCTCCCTTCTCCCTGCCTCTTCTAACACAGGCAATGCAGTCCATCATTCACTAATATACTATACAAACTAAGATGTTTTATTATTAAGGCTTTTCCTGCAGAATAAAACAAAGCTCCTGCCATTTCTTGGACATGATTCATTTAAAGGGGAACTATACCTCAATAAGTGACACAAAGTGTTTATCAGAGGTACAGCCCCAGGTAGGTGTCTTTCACACGGCAGTCATTAATTTCAATTTCAGCCTGTTTTAATCTCCCTTATGATCTCAACCAGGTGTATTTTAGCCCTCTGGTACTCGAAGGGTTAAAGGCAATGTGGATTAATTCTGGGGCAAATACAAATTCTCATTGATCTAAATAAGAAGCAACGACCTGGAGACTGTTCTAGTATTTAAGGGGTTAAAAATCCAATTTAAATCCATGGAAACTTTGGGGATACATTGTCCCCTATGTTGCAGTCGGTTTGCCCCTGAATTATCCCTGAACATAAAGTACACAGTAGTAAACACATCAGGAGACCTTTAACCCTTTGAGTGCCAGAGGGGTACGCAATGCAATGTGTTGCCTACCCCTCTGGCACTCAAAGGGTTAACCCTTTATAAACAAGAGAGGTGTGCAGTGCATCTCAAAGCACATCCCTATGGTACTTAAAGACTTAAAGAAGCAGTAAACCTGAATTATAACAACATATATGTATGCTGTGAGGCCTTTCCTACTGAAAAAAACAGGGGTGCTCCCAATGCTGGGGAAGACTTCTTTCAAAAGTTATTAGCGTTAACTTCACATTTTCTGAAGCTGGTTTTCTGCCAGGTGGAGCTCTTGCTACATCCATGTATGGAAAGCTTGTGTTTCTGCTTAGCTTTTCACAGGCAGAAACCACAACAGTGCCACCTAGCTGTGAAAAATGTTTTTGAACTCAGACTCTCAAAAAACTGAAAGTTTGTATTGTAATATTTTGTGACTGAAGTACCTCACAAGAATGGGGCTACCATTGTTTTATTCACCAGAAAAAGCCCTACAATATATTGTACTAATTAGGGTTTACTGCACCATAAATGCTTTGATAATCAGAAGGGGGCCCAACTTATTGCCTTACAATGCGCTGGGAACCCCCTAGCAGTCAAATGTTTAACCCTTTGAGTGCCAGAGGGGTACGCAAAGCATTGCAAAGCCATGCGTTGCGTACCCCTCTGGTACTCAAAGGGTTAATACTGAAGAAAGTAGAATGAGTGTCCATATAACATGGGAAGCTCTGACGTACCTTCCACCATCTTCTCCTTTGCCTATTGCGACAAGAGCCTCCAAGTCAGTGCCTTTCAAGCCAAACATCAGCAGTTCTTTGGCTGCATCCACATTCTCTGGAACCCTTTCTACACACTCGTGGAGAACCCAGGAGCGCTTCTTAATTTTACTCTATAATGGGGAAAAGTAACCAGACAATTAGTTCAAGATGCATTCCCACCTCCCACTTTAACTTAGGGCAGTGCATTCAAAAGAAAGGTGTGTCATTTTGATGCAAACCAAATGAACCATGAGGAGAAATAGACAGACAAAAAAACAAACCTGCGCTTGTCTATATACACTTATATATGTGCCTTGTAATGTACATATATAATATTTCTTAGTAAATATGTGCCCTGAAATGTACATATATAATATTTCTTAGTAAATATGTGCCCTGTAATGTGCATATATGATATTTCTTAGAAAAGGAGTGAGATTTTAGTATTCACAAATTGGCCAAGTCGTGGGTAAGCTTTCCATCACCCCAAGGTATCTCACTTGCAACAAGTCCTACTCTAATACAATTAAAATAAAAAAAAACATCAAAATTTAAAATTCCATGATGAGATGATATAGTAAACGTGCTGGAGGGGGACCCTTTAAATACTTTCTTTGAAATGCTTTTGGGTCCCAGTGTGGTGCAATTAAAAACAGAAGACAAACAATATAAACAACATATAGATAAAGGACTTACCTAATGTAAAAACCTCAATGGGGTTGCAAAGTGAGTATATGAGAGGGTTGTGGATAAGGAGAAATAAGAATTCCTATTGATTTATATAGGGAGCTTACCCGGTTTGAATGCTAGAAAGGTCTCCAAAGCATTCTTGCTTTCATGGGGTTAAAGTCCCCATTTAACCCAGTTGGAAAGAAGGGAATCAGTATTTGTGCGCTATGGAAACGTTGGTTTACCACAGAATGACCCCACTTTTCTTTTGACCCCTTTTTTGTTTTGAACATAAGGTCCTTAGGCTTATAAAATGTGTCCTCAAAACCCCTTTGGGGTACTAGGACTTACACAGTACACGGTAGTGTGTTATTAACTCCTTGGATGATAAAGAGACATCAACTGCAACCCCCAACTATATTTCAGTATCATGATCAGTAATACAGTATTCCTTTTCTGAATTTAAAAGTATCCTATACAAAATATATGACTAGTGTAAAAGCCCGTGTACAGGCGTAATCTATAAAATATAAGGCCAGCGCAGTAGAGACTGGCCGAACGAAGCACTACACCTCCCAGCATTCTGTGCATTCAGGCAGTGTCTACTGCGCACGGCCGCATCGGACAAACATACATCTGGCCTTTTAGATTATAGGAGGATGTTCTATGATTCTCAAGCAAATCATCTTCTCCATGGCGAGGAAGTAAGAACGTCTCAAAACGTCAAATCATTTAAAGGAACCATATCACATAAAAACAACTTTGGTGATTTTGAAAGAGCTATCAAAATGAGCCATTTTGGTTTTTTTTTAAATCTACTTTTTGAGTCATTTAGACTTATCCATTATGTTAATTAACCCTTTGAGCGCCACAAGGGTAAGCAATGCATTGCAGAGCCATGTGTTGCATACCCCTCTGGCACTCAAAGGGTTAAAGCATGCCATGCAGGTTCTTCATGTCTTAGCCCTACATTACCTCCCCACTCAGACACTACTCAATGCATTATCTCTCTGTGAGTATGTGAAAGTGTCAGGGGTGTCCGCAGAAATTTTTCCAGGGGAGGGGGGGGGGCAAAGCCATAATATGACCCCCAGGCCAGCCCATCCAGCCCCTTTGTTTATATGGAGGGGGTAACTGTGTGTGGGGGGTGCCCCCCCTACGGACGCCCATGGAGAGTATGTGTGTGTGTGTGAGTGAGTGTGTCATTCAGTCTTTCTTGTCTCTCTCAGTTTCAGAGTCCCCCTGGCTCTTAAAGGGTTAAAAAGAAATTGCAATTTCTTGCAACTAAAGGGAATGTGTTAACCTATCATTTTTACTTGCTTTGCATAAGCTAATGAGTCTGTAATAAACCCACTTAAAAAGAAAAAATAATTATTTTGCTCAAATTCATTTTGAAGGGGGTCAAATATCTACAAAAATATGCTTTCCATGCTATTAAGTTTCATCTGAAACGTACGGATCAAACGGAAGCAAATAAAAAATAATGAGACAGAAAGGTGACATTTTACATAAATGATAGCATTTTGCTAACAAAATCCTCAAGTTATAACAACATTTTATTTTAAAATGCATTAAAGTAGAAGTAACACTTTGAGTTTAATTTAACCCCTTCCCAACACTTAGTGACAGAGGACATATATGTACGTCTCGGAAGTCCGGGTCCCCACACGGATTACATTAGCAAAAAAAAAAAAATCCTAGTCGGGCGTTAAGTGACGGCCTCGTGTGCGCCGGCCGGTCACTAAGGGGTTAAAAGAGCTTTCAAAATCAGCTGTGTGTTATGTTAGCCGTTTATTTTATTTAAAATTATAGTTTATAAGCAATGTATCAATAACTTTATGCAAGTTAGACAGTACTGGCTGGTACAGCAGTGTGCCACATACTATGACTCTACACTGGTTCTCCCTCTCAAACTGCCACTAACTCATCTTTTTTTCCCCCTTCCTCCTACTTATTTTAGTCATTGGAGAAAGGGGATTCATAACACACCTCTCTACAATCAGAAAACAATATGATTAAGTTTATCCTATTTTGCGCCAGAGCGTGAGGGAGTCACAGGTGGGAGGGAGAGCAGTGTGGAATGTTCAGATTTGGCACAAGGCCAGAACTGGCTAGCTTGCATGAACTGGAAAAGCTAAATATTGTAACCCTTTGAGCACAATGCTTTGCGTACCTTTCTGGCACTCACAGGCTTAAACAAAAAAATAGATACCATAACATCTAGGTGATTTTATTGAACCTAAGTTGCCATAAAAGTGCTGCTTCCCTTTGAACCATCTGAGTACCAGAGGAATGTCCAAAGCATTGCCAATGAAGAGCAATAATAATTTACAAAATGTTTTGAATAAATTGCTGTACTCAATGGCGTAACAATAGGGGTTGCAGGGGTCATGCCTGTGACCGGGCCTGTCACTTTACAGGCCTGGCCACCCCCTGTGACCCCCCCGCCAGGCGCCACTGACCTCTAGACTCTGAGCTGTCCCTCAACAGCACACTAGTAATGCATAGTGCTGGAAGATGACATCATCTCCCAGCGCTCTGCATTACTTGAGAAAGGACTGTGCGGGAGCTGCACCTCTACATAGATGATTGTGCCAAAGGAGGTACAGATCTCTCCTACTGGACCTCCAGGGAGGTAGGAGGTGGAGAGTGGGGGCAGTGTGAAGAGGAGGACATTGGGGGCAGTGTGGAGAGGAGGACATTGGGAACAGTGTGGAGAGGAGGACATTGGGAAGAGTGTGGAGAGGAGACATTGGGGGCAATGTGAAGAGGAAAAGGATTTAACAGGTAAGACTAAAATCCTATTTTCTCTGTCATCCAATAAAGGTTACTGGTAAATTTGGGATGTCCAACCATTGAGTTCCCAGGGCAGGAAGAAAGGCAAGGACCAGGGGCAAGCCCCCAAAGTCACCAGAGCACCAATGAACCTACAGATCATGAATAGTTCACCAATAACCCCAAAGTGTCAATGGACACTGAGCAGGGGTAAAACAAACCTTAGGAACTGTTACACAGCACGCTGAACAAGAGCCAACAGGGCCCAAAAGTGAAAGAGTACAGAGGGACAAATGAGATCCTAGCTTTGCCTGCTGCCTCCAGTATCTTCCTCCCAAAACTGGCATCAGCCAATGCCAGCACATCCACACGATAGTGTTTAGAAAAGGTATGCACAGACGTCCAAGTGGCTGCCTTGCACAACTGATCAGCTGAGGCCTGATTCTTGTAGGCCCAAGAAGCCACAATAGACCTCGCAGAATGAGCCGTGACCCTGAAGGGAACGGGCTTCTTCCGAAGTTCGTAAGCCTTACGAATTGTGGACTTGATCCAAGAAGCAATGGTTACCTTGGAAGCAGGCTTGCCCGCCCTAGGACCCTCAGGAATGACAAAAAGAGTGTCAGACTGCCTCAAGGACTCAGCGTGATGCACATAGAACTTAAGACAATGAACAACATCCAACAGATGAAGATCCTTCTCCTTATCAGAAGTAGGGTTAGGGCAGAACGAAAGAACCACAATCTCCTGATTAACGTGGAACTCAGACACCATCTTCGTGAGAAACTCCTGAGAAGTGCGAAACACCGCCTTGTCTTTGGAAAAAACAAAAATGGTGATCTACAAGACAGGGCATGCAGATCAACTCGGAGAACAGAAACTATCACCAGGAGAAAGGCCATCTTCCACATCAGCATACGTAAAGGAATGGTAGCCAAGGACTCAAAAGGAGGACACTGAAGTACTCCCAAAACAAAGTTGAGGTCCCACTGAGGAGCAGGGGACTTAAACACTGGACGGGTATGAGCAACACCCTGGAAGAAAACCTTGACATCAGGAATGATAGCAAGACGCCTCTGAAAGAATACAGAGAGGGCAGAAGTCTGAACCTTAAGGGAACTCAGACTAAGACCCTTTTCCACACCATCCTGGAAGAAGGAAAGCACCGAAGGAAGGTCAGAATCCTGAGACAGGTCTTTGTCAGCACACCAAGATAGAAAGGTAGACCAAACTCTTTGGTAGGCCTTAGAGGAAACTGGCTTACGGACACTAAGTATAGTAGCCCCTACCCCAGAAGAAAATCCCTTCTTCTTCAAAATTCAGGATTCAATCTCTACGCCGTCAAAGCCAGACGATGAACATTCTCCTTCCACAGGACGGGAGATCCGGACGGGAGGGAAGCTGAAGACACAGAGATCCAGAAGCTCTGGAAACCAAGCCTGTCAAGGCCAGTACGGAGCAATCAGAATGACTGGGCAGCGCTCCAGTCACAGTTTCTGTATCACCCGTGCAACAGGCAAATGTAAGGAAAAATGTATGCCAGAGGAAAATTCCACGGGATCAACAAGGCATCCACTACTAGAGCCAGGGGATCTGCCCAGCGAGAGCAGAACATTGGAACCTTCCTGTTGTGTCATCAGGTCGATGCACGGAAGACCCCACAACTGGACAATGAGGCCGAACACCTCTTGATGAGGCTCCCACTCTCTGCTGTCCACTGTGTGTCGACTGAGGAAGTCTGCCAGAACGTTGTTTACGCCAGGAATATGAACTGCGAAAATGGAAGGGACATGCTGCTCTGCCCATGATTAAATAGCCTTGACCTCTAGCCAAGTTGCGAGACTTCTTGTGCCACCTTGCATGTTGATGTAGGCTACCTCTGTGGCGTTGTCCGACTGTACCCTGACCAGGCAATCCTCCAGTTGCTGTGTCCAGTGATGGAGGGCATGAAATATCGCCCCGAAGCTCCAAGACATTGATGGGAAGCAGAGACTCCTCCTGTTCCTGCTCCTGGCTCCATCAGAGACTACCAGTGGCTTAGGCCTAGTCTCCAGCAGATTGGTCAGGCTCGGCATGCTATTCCTGATAGCAGTGCTCGCTGGCCTGTAACCATCTGCTTGTTCCTGCTATATATATTGTATATATTTTGCTTACCTTTCAGTTGTCAATAAATTGCATTTAACTTACCGCACTGACTCTTGAACTTCTCTGGGAACCGTGACACTATCCGTAGAGGCTGGAATCCGTTGTGACTGTCATCCAGAAGGGCACCAGGAAGGGTCTGCCTTTCAGGAGATTGTCCAGGTTGAGCAATCACGAGAGGCTCTGCTCCACGTGAAGAGATAGGGATCATTCCCAGAGATCCGGATGACCCCTGCACGCCAGGATTAGAAATCTCTGGAGTTCTCTTGTATGAACCATGGCGAACGGGACCGCCTCTATAGTGGAAATGAACTTCCCCATCAAGGAAGACAACTTCTTGGCTGGAACTGGATCCTGAGACAGGACAGCCTGGACCTTCAGTGCTATCTAATGAGCTACTTCGTCCGTGAGGAACACCATCCCCCTCTGAGTGTCGAAGAGGATGCACAGAAAGACCATCCTCTGGGAAGGGACAAGGTCTGACTTGTCCAGATTGATTATCCAGCCATGATGGGAGAGAGCATGAATGCAGTCCTGCACCTGCTGATGAAGGAGGTCTGGAGAAGAGGCATTCAGAAGGAGGTCATCCATGTATGGAGTAACTCTGATGCCGTTCCAATGTAGGATGGAGATCAATGCCCCCAGGACTCTGTTGAAGACTTGGGGAGCCGTGGTCAGGCCAAAGGGGAGGGCAGAAAACTGGAAATGCCCTCGGTCGCAGGCAAAGCAGAGACACTGCCGACTCTCTGTATGAATGGTGATGTGCAGATAGGCATCTTGAAGATCCAGAGAGGCCAGAAATTCCCCAGGGGACATGGCTGCTATCACTGTGCACAGTGACTCCTGGTGGTATTTGGACCGGACCACAAAGGAGTTGAGGTCCTTTAGGTCCAAAATGGGACGACATCCGCCGTCCTTTTCTGAAACCACAAAAAGGTTGGGATAGAATCCCAAGCCCCTCTCCTGAAGAGGAACTGGTTCCAGGACTGCCTTGTCCAGAAGGGCCTGAATGGCCTCCTCAAAAAAGCAGCGCTTTTCCGCTCCCAAGGAAGAACGAGAAGAGAAGGTCCTGGAAGGAGGAAAGGAGGTGAAGGGAATCCTGTACCCTGTAGCCACCACCTGTAAAACCCAAGGGTCCTCCACAGAGGCCCCCCAAGCTGAGAGGTAGTGGCGCAAGCAGCCGACTACCTGCGGGTGGGGACCCGGGTTCGGCGAGTCATGCAGAAGAATGTTTGGAAGCCTTGGGCTTCGCAGAGGACTTGGGCCTCCATTGCTGCTTAGGCTTGGATGAGGAGCACGGAGTCTGAGGGACCGTCTGTCACTTGGCTCCAGTCTGCCAGGAAGGGACGAAAAAGCAGATTCCTTTTGACAGGCACCCTCTTCTTCTGGACCACTGGCAGGCGAGTACTCTTCCCTCCAGCAGCTTCACTGATCAGATCCTTAAGATCAGGCCCAAACAATGTGGTGCACTGAAAGGGCAAGGACAAGAGAGCCCACTTGGAGGCAGTGTCTGCAGACCAGATCTTGAGCCAAAGAGCCCGTCTGGCTACCAAAGACATGGTTGATGCCCTGGCCACCATGTGGACAGCATCAAACAGGGCAGCAGAAACATAACACTGAGCCTCGGAGATGTTAAGCGACAAGCCGCAACATGTCTGCCGTAGGAGCTCCCTGACGGACAGCTATAGTGAACTGTTCAGTCCAAACAGCTACATCCCTATTCACCCACTCCGCAGCAAATGCAGGGCAGAGGGCAGAACCAGCCGTCGCAAAAATAGCCTTGAGAGAGGTCTCAAGCTTCTTGTCAGTCCAGTCTTTCAGAGCAGATACGTCAGCCACAGTCAAGGCATTAGACTTGGAAAGCCTGGAAACGGGCATCCAGCCTGGGGGGATGGACCCATTGCGTAAGGGCCATTTCAGAGAACGGGTAAAGTTCTGTCTGGAAACTTCCACTCCTCTGGCACCAACTGGTCAAGGGTAGGGTTAGGTGGAAAACAGGTATGGGGCCCAACAGGAAAATATCAGAGGGGTCAGAAGAAGCCTCCTACACCAAAGGAATGTTCAGGGTGGCCAACACAGCCCTGATCAGGCCCTCAGCTGAGGAAATGGGGTCAGCTTCAAAGGGGTCCCCAAAAAACTGAGATGAAGGAACAGCTGAACAGTCTTCATCATCATCAGAGTCCACCTATAATTCCTCCTCAGAGGAATCAAACACATCAGGTACACCCAGGAGTTTAGGCAGGGAAGATATGATAGGGGCAGGGGTCTGCCATGAGTGGAAGACCCCCTGAAGAGTGGATGGAAGGAATTGTAAGGTGGACCTGAGGTCCCTAGTAGTAGCCTTAAACGCTTGCATCCAAACTGGCTCTAGTGCATGGCTGGAGGTCCCTGCAGGGGATTCAGGGGAAGCAGCACATGCTGGGCAAACATGACCTGAGTATTCTCTAGGTAACCCTGAGTGACATGAGGAGCAATGGAGGGACACAGACGCCCCAGTGTCCTTAGTCTTAGGTTTAGCCCCAAGGTCTAACGGAGTAAACATTCTCACAGAGTCAAACGGTCAAGGTATCAAAACACCCACAAAACAGTGTGTATGATAATAAAAGCCATCCCAGAAATGCTATGTTAGACTTATCTGGTAGGCGAAGGGTTAAACTGCTGACGAGAGAAGGAGAGTTCAAGCCCTGCGTAGGATACTCTATCTGCGAATACACAAAATGGCTGCCGTGACAGGAGCCAATCAGAAAAACGCGCGAGAAGCGAGCACTCACGGAAATCGTAGTTTTGCTGGAGTACGCCCAAACAGTGCCCAAAGCCCCTTAAGGCCCCCAACATGCCCAGAACGTTGACCGGATAACAGAATAAGGGTAAACCAACAAAATGAGCCGTCTCTGACCTCGCTATGTGCAGTGGTTGCAGAGACATGTCCCAAACTGTAACATCCCATAGAAGTGAATGGAGCAATGGCATCTATGAGGTAAACGTGTGCCTTAAAGGAGCGGAGCACAAAGTTAACAAGGTGAATACGAAAAATAAGAACCACACAAATGCCCACTAGAAGAAGTCAGTAGACCCAATAAACACTAGTCCAAGTAGGGAAAGTGCCCACAACTCCCATAAAGGATGCTAACCAGTAGCAAAGGGGTTAAGTTATCACAGAAACTTGCTCCAAACACCTCACAGACATACAGATAAACCCACTGAGTGCATGAGTATATAATAGGAACTCCAACTGAGACCCCTGTGCGGGGGAAGCATGGGACATGTGGACCTCAGCACTCAAAGGGTTCTCACCTTTTTCAGCAGATCTTCTGTCTTCAAATTACCATAGATTAAGAAGAAGCCTCAGTGGGCAAATCCTGGGGAAAGAACTTGCAGCCAAGATTTCCCCACCAGGGCTTAGGTCCACAAAATCACCTGGTAAACTGAGCTATCCACATTTGGGTGATAGGAATTGTCAGTGGTGGTATTCCATATATAACAGAAAAATAACAAAAAAGTTTCTAAAACTATAGCAGAACTGTTCTCTTGCTTGTGTCTTGACCAAGGAACAATTCTTAGTGTTTGGGGACTGGCTAGATGCAGCCAATTGAGAGGAGGTAGGCTCCACCCAGCAGTCACCTCTCAGAATTGTTCCTGCCTATTTAAAGGGGCTGATCGCCTATCCAAAGTTACCAGTAAACTGTACTGGACGACAGAGAACACTTTAATAAACATGTTTTAAGTATCAATTCAAGAGAGATCTTGAAAGCATTGCGTAGTAATGAGGTGAAATCTATAGCATCCAGAGGGTTAATAGTAAATGAAAAGAACACTAACTCATCTAATAATAAACCTTACATCCCTTACTTAGTTCTGGGGATCGTGTCGTTGAATGTGGATGTGACTTTTTTGTTACTGCACTCCAAGATCAAAAATTCCTCCCAGCGAAATGTTCTCAGTAAGGAACACTTCAGTGGGAGGAGTTTGGGGTCCTGAAGCCACAAGATAAATGTGGGGAAGCAGTCTTTTCGTAATGGACTCATAGAGGACATTAGTATTTTTTGCCCAGATTAAGGTTAGTAGGCTTTTATTATTAGGAGATGTTGGCATTGATTTAACTCTTTGCATGCCAAAGATGTATCCACTATTTTGCAAAATAATGCTTTGGCTAACCCTCTGGCACTCAAAGGGTTAATACAGGCATGTCAAGCCTGCAGCCCCCTAGTAAATAAATTGTACCCCACCCCCAGGATTTCTCATTGTAACTACAATAAGGCCCTGCTGCTACAAACTCTATTCCAGATCAGTTTGGTTTGATGACACCTTCTGGAGTAGGAGTAGAAAACATTTGGCTCTCCAGCTATTGTCAGGCTGGGGATGATAGCAGCTGTAGTCTCCAGCAGCTTGATATCCAAATATTGGCTACCCATGTTTTACACGTGAACTAGACACCGGGCTCATTATCAGAACAGACACAAGAGAGCAAAAATCTATTTACACTTCATCCCTCTCTCCAGACTCCCCATTAAAATAGTTTCATGCGTCCATGTGTTTGCCACTCTCTTGCCCTATATCTGCTTCCTGAGGCTTTGGCACTTCACCATTTGCTAACTTTGCCTAGGTACGCTCCTTGTTTCCTGTGCTTTTTGCATGTTCTTTGAGCTACCTAGCTACTAGTAGTGTTCCTCAGTGATCCCTGCTTTTTTCCTGGCTACAACCTCGGCTTGTACATCTCCACTCACCGAATGTGTACTTTGGATTTTGCTGCCAAGCTTCTTGGCTTTGACCTCGGCTTGCACGACTTTTCCGCCTATCTTTCCAATTGTGTACTTTGCCTCCACTTCCCAGCTTCAACCCCGGCTTGTCCGACTACCTTCTTTCTCTGTAGTCTTGGCAAAGATGCGCACCTCCTGTGACCTTCCCAGCAAGGTACAACATCCTCTGCAGTCCTGGTGAAGGCATCCGCCTCCATTGGCCTTCCAGCAATATCTACCTACCTCTGCAATTCCCAGCAAGTGTTCCAATTTCCACTCGAGTATTTGGTTCCCTGGCCTCTCTGTCTTATCTGCATTAGGACCTACTCAATTTCTTGTTGAACTTGAGCACCTATTCTGGTCCAAACCCCAGCTCAACTGGGGTGCGGTCATCTAGCTTTGTGGCCAGCATCTTTAATCACTCGGCTAACACTGAATTAATGGTGATCTTTGACCGTCTACTATCTCAAGCTTCTCTCCCTATTATCATACTCATGCCATCTGGAAGAGCACAAGATTCACCTCTGTTTGAAGACACCAGAGCCTTGACTTGCAGACTCTACCAGCCATTGTTATGGCCCTCATTAGAGGGAACTGTTCAGTGTGAGGCCCTCTTTAGAGGGAATTCTTAAACACGTGGCCCTCCTTAGAGACAATTCAAGTATGCTCTCAGCTATATTTGAATTTGACATCCCTGCTTTAATGCTTTATTATTCACCTAATGGATGTAATAAGAGGATGTTCAATACTATTGTAACTAACAGTACTTTTGAAAATAAACATACTTATGTGTAGTGCTTGTCTGGCTGAGACTATGGGTCACACAATGTGCAGTCTCAAATAGCAACTTAATTGAAAATGGAAAGACTGTGGCTTAATTAAGTGCACAGAAAAAAAAATCAGAAAACCAGTTATATCTGTTTAACTGTTAAATACAAATATTTGAGAAATTAACCCATTTTATTTTGTCGTGATTTTTAATCTGCGGAAGTCAGTGCTCAGTGCTGGATAAATATACATTAAAGGACAACTATCACAGTGATACTGCCCAGTCGGTTGGCCTACATCCCTGTGAGTGGACCCTGAACTGAAGATGGGGATCTAGTTAGTCCAGGTAGATTGTGAGGGGTTAGTATTTGAAAAGGGATAAAGTATCATCTTGAGATTTTTTTTTTTTAACATGAAATGCCCAAAGGCTTCCTGAAAAAAGTGCACCATACCAAAAGAGGTGTCCATATTAAACAGTCAGGGTGGCAACTGGGCATACTACATAAGCAGTTAGAAGGAAGAGGGAATGGGCTATATGCAAAACATAAAAGTGAAGAAATCCAAATGGGGGAGAAATAAACATTCCCATTGAGTAAAAGGTGTGTGTGTCTGTGTGCATATGTGTGTTAAATGTGGGAACTTGGGGAATTTTTACTTCTGCCCTATGCTGCAATTGTCTTGTTCCACTTTCTTTTGAACATACAAGCCTTAGTGAACAGCCTCAGAACTGTTCAGAACAAGGGAAGTCTGTGATAAAATCCACATCACAACACTGATATCAAATGTATTTGCCACAACTAGAGAACAATGAAAAAGGAACTATCTGCTCCAAGCCTGCAAATGAAAAAATATTAATATGCATAAAAACAGAGTTTCTTTATTCTCCGTAAAGTAAGTGACTAAGTAATGGAGAATCGTTAATGATTTCAAATATGATTAACCATTCTAATAATAAAAAAAAATTCCATAAATACATTAAATGATGATGTATTTGGTGAGGATGAAATGGTTATGAACAGTGCTTGCTGTTTAGAGTGGCTTGAAGGAGAACCAACACTTCCTAATAGTAAGGCACAGAAAATCCTTACATGGCTGTCATGCAGTCATATCATCCATCTACACGCACATGGCTGTCCTGTACTCATGTCTTCCATCTACACTTACATGGCTGTCCTGTAGTCATCTCTTCCATCTACACGCACACGGCTGTCCTGTAGTTATATCTTCCATCTACACTTACATGTCTGTCCTGTAGTCATGCCATCCATCTACAAGCACATGGCTGTCCTGTAGTCATCTCTTCCATCTACACGCACATGGCTGTCCTGTAGTCATATCTTCCATCTACACGCACATGGCTGTTCTGTTGTCATATCTTCCATCTACACTTACATGGCTGTCCTGTAGTCATATGTTCCATCTACACTTACATGGCTGTCTTGTAGTCATCTTCCATCTACACACACATGTCTGTCCTTTAGTCATATGTTCCATCTACACTTACATGTCTGTCCTGTAGTCATATCTTCTATATTCACTGACATGTCTGTCCTGTAGTCATATCTTCTATATACACTGACACGGCTGTCCTGTAGTCATATCTTCTATATACACTGACATGGCTGTCCTGGAGTCATCTCCTCCATCTACACTTACATGGCTTTCCCGTAGTCATATCTTCCATCTACACTTACACGGTTGTCTGTAGTTATGCCTTCCCATCTACACTTACATGTCTGTCCTGTAGTAATGCCATCCATCTACACGCACGTCTGTCCTGTAGTAATGCCATCCACCTACACTGACATGTCTGTCCTGTAGTCATCTCTTCCATCTACATGCACCTGACTGTCCTGTAGTCATCTCTTCCATCTACACGCACATGGCTGTCCTGTAGTCATCTCTTCCATCTACATGCACCTGACTGTCCTGTAGTCATCTCTTCCATCTACACTTACATGGCTATCCTGTAGTCATCTCTTCCATCTATACGCACATGGCATTACTGTAGTCATCTCTTCCATCTACACTTACATGGCTATCCTGTAGTCATCTCTTCCATCTATACGCACATGGCTGTCTTGTAGTCATCTCTTCCATCTACATGCACATGACTGTCCTGTAGTCATATCTTCCATCTACACACACACATCTGTCCTGTAGTCATCTCTTCCATATATACTTACATGGCATTACTGTAGTCATGTTTTTCATCTACATTTACATGGCTGTCTTGTAATAATGTCTTCCACTCATATTTTCGTACCGGTCTTGTAGCAATAGCTTCCATTTACAATTGTATGGCTTTCGTGTAAAGAAGTCATGGTTACACATATCAGATTGTTTTCTTTTCATGTCTGCCAGCTACACTTACCAGGTAGTCCTGAATGGTTGCAATGTTTACTGCTGATTTACGCCACTGTCTCTGATAAACCAAATCAGTATCAAGACCGTAGGCTTGTGCTAATGACAAAGCCTCCCCATACTCTTCATTGTCAATCTACAACAAAAAGGAAAACTTAGTGATATCATCATGCAGCGCTGACAATAAAAAAACTGTGACAGTCACTTCTAAACTTACTCAAACAAACATCTCAGTTCATAAGACAATAATTATTTGATAATTTGTAAATAAAAAGCTAAGCCTTACCCTTTGCACAGTATGGTAAAAATGAATGCAGGAACTCTAACCCAGGGTGCCATGTCACTTTGGTGTGCCATGGACATCTACTTAGGGTGCCCCTTCTTATCTATAAAGTTATCAAGTTTCAGTTGTATATTTATGGAAATTGTTTTGCAGATCATATTTTTGTTATTTTAAGTGATAGACCGAAAAATAACTATATACTTATGTATTTGTACCCTTCAATAGTCCATGACAATTGATCTAAGATTCTAGGATTGCCCCGAGTGCATGATATGAGTGCCTTGAGTATAGATTGAGAACCACTGCTATAATGGGTAAATAACAAAAACATGTATAAAGAACAATGTATTTGATCAGCTTATTGATTATGTTGATCCCAGAGAAAAGCAAGAAGTTTAAAGTTGACCTCTTACAAAAGAGCAACAAACATCCATAACCTGTTGTCAGGGAACTGGAGACCAGTCCACTGAGGATCATGGAAATAATACAGTCATTTTGGAAAAATCCTGAAATTTCCAAACACAAAAGTTGCTATATACAATGTCAGTGCTTCAGGGAGCTCCCTGCAGTGTCAGCTCTGCAAGGCTGGCAAGACAAGATCGAAACCATTCTAAATTCTGTTTTACAGGGGAAGGGATTTTTTTTTAATTCTTATATTTAATTAATATATTTTGAAGAAAATAAAAAGTGTCTTACTTCCTGCAGTAAACCAATAAAAAATATTTGAAAAAAATGGTATGCATTGTTAGTGCCCCTTAAAGGGATAGTAATGCCTTAAAATAATAAGTAGTATTGTAGCTAAGGAAAAAAGAAATCCATCAGTGCAAGTCCTATCTCTCAAACCTTTATGGTTTGAGATAGAATATTTTAAATTTCCCCTCTCCCTACTCAAAGTGACTCTTCAGCAGAGCCGTGATACCGAAATCTAAAAAGAACTACTTCATTGGAATGATCTACAAAGTGTGCCTGGTTTGCAAGCATACTTTGTAGACCATTCCAACGAAGTAGTTCTTTTTAGATTTTGGTATCTCGGCTCTGCTGAAGAGCCGCCTGACGGTCCCCGGACCAGGATCTCCTGCTGTCAGCTAGATGCTGACGTCAGGAAAAGGGAGGGAGAGGAAAACTTTAAAACATTCTATGTCTCAAACCATAAAGGTGTGAGAGATAGGACTTGCATAGACGGATTTCTATTTTCTTTATCTACAATACCACTTATTATTATTTTAAGCTATTACTAACCCTTTAACCGTTTTGTGAGGAAGACGGATAATCAATGCATTGCAAAGCAATATGCTGCTCATACCGCTGCCAAAACAAGGGTTAAAGGAAATAAAAAAATGGGTTGGGTTTTGACACAGGTGACAAATCTGAGTTTTAGCACAGTATATTGCAAAATCTGACAACAGAAACCGAGATCATAAGCTAAAGTGTCACCTTGATCCAATAGGTACAAGCGAATATAACCAGCTTACATAATAAAATGTAACAAGTTTATCACATTAAGTGGTTACCATTTGGATAAAACAGTGGTTCTGGGACTTTCTGATGTGTTGTAAACCTTTAGTTTGTAATGAAATCCCCATGGAACCCTAATAATTTAAAGTGGAATTTTCACCTTAATTAAAGTTTACATATTTGAAAACTTCATTAAAAACTGCCTATATGTCATGTTAACAAAAAGTCCTCAGATGTACAGTTTAGGAGATATTAACACTTTTATGTCTGGGCAAAGTGAAACTAAATACTTCCTGGTAATGCACAAAGCTTAATTAGCATATGATAAATAATGGTCTTGGGACATAAAAATCCAAAGAAAAAATATACTATTAAGGGTACTGTGCTGAGACAACACAGGAAAGAGATTTGGGAGTAATTATTTCTTAAAGGTAGGCAGACAATGTAATAAAGCAGTGGGGAATGCAAGCAGGGAGCTGGGTTGTTTAGCTAGGGGCATTAGTAGCAAAAAAAGGGAAGTGATCATGCCACTCTACAGATCTCTAGTTAGATCTCACCTAGAGTATTGTGTACAGTACTGGAGACCTCATCTCCAGAAGGATATAGATACTCTAGAGAGATACTAAAATGGTGACTGGTTTACAGGAAAATAAATATCAGGACAGACTAAAGGATCTGAACATGTATAGCTTGAAGGAGAGAAGAGAGAGAGAGGGGATATGATAGAAACATTCAAATATATGGAGGGATTCAACCAAGTGCAGGAGAGAAGTACATTTCAAAGGAGTAAAAACGTTAGGAAAAGAGGCCATAGTCTAAAACTAGAGGGACACGGGTTGAGATGTAATATAAGAAAGTTTTGCTTCACTGAGAGGGTAGTAGATAAGTGGAAGAGCCTACCAGCAGAAGTGGTAGAAGTTAATACAGTGAGGGAATGTAAGCATGCATGGGATAGACATACGGCTGTCCTTAAAGGGATAGTAATACTTCGTTTTAACTTTATTTTATTTTGTAGGCATTAAAAAAACATGAAGAATGATATAAGTCTTATCTCTCAAACCTTTATGGTTTAAGAGATATTCACAAGCAAAGTGTCCCCCTCCCGCCCCTTTTACTGATGTAACACTTCTCAGCCAGGGCAGAAGGGAGCTGGCCCAGGTAGACTGCAAAGAGGGACAATCTTCAATTAAGATAAGGGAAAAACCTGAAAAGCTTGTCAAGGGGGGCAGGGATTTCATTGTTTTCATAGGAATAAGAGTGTCCCCTTCTGTTATCTGTCCAGTCTATGGACTGCATTCCACATCTGAGAAGAGATTGTTTACAGTAGGTAAAAGGGGCGGGAGGGGGAAACTTTGCTTATGAATATCTCTCAAACCATAAAGGTTTGAGAGATAAGACTTATATCATTCTTCATGTTTTTTTAATGCCTACAAAATAAAATAAAGTTAAAACGAAGTATTTCTATCCCTTTAACATAAGACAAGACCAATGACCAAAAAAGGTTTGAGGTTTTTAAAAGTATGAAAATGGGCAGACTAAGGGCACATTAGGTCCACACACAGGTTTAGCTATAACACAAGTCTTAATTAAGGGACTCCTCATTTTCCAGATTACAAAGATAACATGTACAAACAATACAACAACAGGGAAACAATGGGAAGAAAAGATTAAAATAAAACAAGACAGCTCTAAGCTAACCCCTCTTCCCCTCTTGAATTAGTCACACATGAGACCAGTATAGGAAAGCCAGCAGGACCAAACCCTATGTAAAACAGCATCCTTGCCTCTGTATTTATATACTGGTTTATTATGGGGGACTAAGTTCCTAATTAAAGCTTTCCAGTGGGTTACTGAGGGTGGGTCCCCATCCAACGAAGAGCCACTGTCTTGTAGTCTAATAGCAGCAATTCCCTCAAAATGTATAAACTATCATTTACCAGGTGTGTGTAGGGAATCATTTACACACACACACACACACACACACACACACACACACACACACACACACGGTTTCACAACCCAGGCATGTTCCTTAGTAACAAAGCCACATATACACTGTCAGACAACACAGCCTTATTACATTGATCACGGGTAGTCTTGGGGCCAGACAAACCCTAGCCCAGATTTACACTGGCAGTTACAGAACCACAACAGCCACACATATGACAACCAAACCTTATTCCACTGTCCACTGCTAGTCACAGAACCACACACACACTATCAGACACCAAAACCTAATTCCACTGTCTCCTGGCAGTCACAGAGCCACACATACACTGTCTGACAGCTCAGCCTTGTTCCTCTATCACTATTGACATTATCTTCATGAAACCCCTTGAACTACTTCCGAGATCATTGAGGGTCCACTGAACACACTGGGACACAACACCAGCCTGTGCATTGTACAGTGCATAACTAATCAGATATTACTCTCACTCACTGAACAGCCTCACCTTTCTCTGGTAAAGTTCCTCTGGAGTTGTAGACCTCAAACTCACGAGTCTGTAGTTTTTGGTAATGGTGCGTGGGCGCTTGCGTTGAGGAGCAAATCTCTCCATTTCTGTCACAAAGTAGAGGCCTTGTTTTATGTAGGCAAAATATCTGGCTTTGGCTGACATTTCATCATCACAATCCGAGTCATCCTCTCCATCCCCATCATCACCAGATCTACTCTCCAAGCGTGACCTCTTGGGTGCCAGCTTCACTTCACACTGATCCCGCAGCAAAGAATATACAAGGGGACAGTTAGAAAATGAGTGCACAAGTAATATCTGACAACAAACTGACTTAGTACATTTGATATTAGGAATATATTGATGCTGATGAACTAAGAGGAACTGGAGTTATTCTGGGGCAAACCAAATGAATCACAGGAGACAAAAAAGGGCAATTTAACCCATTGTATACAAGAGAGGTCTCAAAGGCATTGTGAAGCAATGCAAAAGAGACCTCTCTAGCATTCAAGGGGTTTAAAGCCCTATTTAAATTAATAGAAATTGTAGGGATTTTTTTTCATATGGTCCAATTTTTCTTTTTTTTTTATCAGTAAACTTCATGCAAACTATTTTAAAGAAATAAGCTTAAAAGTAGACACATTCAAACATCATAGCAAATGGCTTTTTTTAATGGTATTAAAGTTTTCAGTGCCAGAGGGGTATGCAATGCACTGCGTACCCCTCTGGCACTGAAAGGGTTAACTCCAATTACTGTAAACAAAATTCTGACTGTAACTTGTAAGTGTGAAATCCATTGTTTCATGTACATATCTCCTACATTGTCAAATGATTTCTTTTTTTCCCTCAAGAGTTATACCTTATGACAACGGTTCTCAATGTATTTATTTTTTATCAAGGTACCTCAATCACAGAACATGGAATTTTCATATCTATCATGTTAGGTAATCAATTATGTGCATATTTAGTGGGGAAAATCCCGAAAGGCAGATTGTTATGGTATATATATTTATTGATTATATTTTAGTTTTTTTGTGTTATTATTATTATTTTTCATTCAATAAATGTTTTGCTCTGTGTATGTATATATTATTTATATACTAGTTGAAGAGCCCATTACATGGCCACAGTGCCACTGCCAGCCGGTCGCGGGGCAGTCACGCACAGTAGAGACTGCTCGCACCGCAGCGGATACAGAGCTGGACACTCCTTCTCAGGGTCCAGCTCTGTATCCGCTGTGGCGCGGGCAGTCTCTACTGCGCATGACTGCAGCACGTGCAGCCGTCTGTACTGAGCATGACTGCGTCGTTACTCACGTTTTAGCTAATTATTATATAGGATATATATATTTACACACACACACAGTATATACCTCTGTACATATCTTTTTTTAAGGGCTATTTGTACTGGAGAGATATTGGTGCCAGTGCCAACTTCATTGCATTACAGGTTCAATTGCGCAATCACAATCAGAATAAACATCATAGTGGGCCACAGGGCATTGCTACCTACTTTTCAGGACATATCTATCATGTTATAGGTAATCAATTATGTGCATATTTAGTGGGGAAAATCCTGAAAGGCAGATTGTTATGGTATATATATTTATTGATTATATTTTAGTTTTTTTGTTTTTTGTGTTATTATTATACTGGAGAGATATTGGTGCCAGCACCAACTTCATTGCATTACAGGTTCAATTGCGCAATCACAATCAGAATAAATATCATAGTGGGCCACAGGGCATTGCTACCTACTGACAAGGATCTTGTTGTCAGCTGGGAACATGTGACTGTGTCATCTAAATACTAGCAATGGTGTGACTGGACTGTATGGTGAACTAAAAATGCAGTTGGTTGGCACAAGCCCAGATCTCTTGGGAAATGAGAAACTCCCATGATGGGCTATATTTAGAAAGAAAAAGAAAAGCAGTTCTAGAAAAAAAGGACTAACATCACAGGAGACAAAAGTAAGTATTCCCAGTGACGTAACACTTTGAATACCAGGGGAGTACGCATTGATTTGCGATGAGTTGCGCACCCCTCTGACACTCCAAGGGTCCAACGGACCTTTCACCATCTTTGCAGTGCGTTGGACAACTGTACAGCACTCGTCGTTTAAAGATCTATTTAAACGACTGGGAATTTTTGGACACTTTATTTGTTCACTATGGTACCATTGGTTTTGGTCCAAGAATTGTTATTCTTTAGTTTCCTGAACGCAGTCCATAGTGCACAACAGCTATAAAAAATACATCTTTTCACTCCTATGTAAGGATTCACTTTTAAAGGGATCGTAATGTTTCACAATAAAAGCAGCTTCAAATAATCTTCATAGTATTTGGGCCAAGGAGAGTGTTATTTTATTACTGTTGAATGATAAAGTGTCCCCCTCCTGCCCCTTTTACTGATGTAACACTGCTCAGCTCAGAACAGAAAGGTGGTGTCCAAGTGGATAGCAGAGAGGGACAATCTTCAATTAGCATAAGGGAAAAACCTGACAGTGCTTTCGATATTCTCACAGTAAGAAGATTGTCCCTTGCTGTGAGCTGTCTGGTCTATGGACCAGATTCCACATCTGAGGTGAGTGGCTCACACTAGGTAAAAGGGGCAGGAGGGGGATATTTTATCATTCAATTACTCTTGAACTACAACTCTGACAGTATTGAAATAACACTCTCCATGGGCCAAATGCTATGAAGACTCATTGCAGCTGCTGTTTTGGTGAAACATTACTATCCCTTTAAACAGTTTCAGAGAAATAAGTGCTACCCTGTTTGAAAACCACTGCTTTATGAACTTTAACCCTTTGAATGGCAGAGTGGTATATCCAGCATACTCCAAAACAATGAGATGGATATTCCTCTGGCACTCAAAAGGTTAAAGACCAGAGGGATGTGCATAGCTATCATGTCCTTAACACTTTCAGTGCCAGAGGGGTACCCAATGCATTGCAAAAGCAATATGTTGGGTACTTCTCTGACACTGAAAGGGTTAAGGCATTAAAAGTAACTTTAATTTTAGATTATTTTACAAATAAACATATATATTTTTTTTAACAAAGGGCCCAAAAACTTCAAAGCCATATCAGTTTTCTACTGTATCTATCTCCTCAAAGGAAAATAAATATCCTGCTTGTGTTCACTTCAAAAGGGAACAAATATCACTTTAATATATTCATAGGCTATGTATTTACACACAAAATGTTTTCATGCAATTACGGAATGAAATGACAGAATTAAATTTCAAATGGAGTGAGGAAACAGCTTCGACATAAAATGTCAAATTTGAAAAGCATTTTAAATTCAATAACGGAAAATATTTATCCAAGATAAACTACATACAATTTGATTGAATGGATTCCTCATTAACCCCTTGGTCACAGAAGTATCTGCAGTGTGGTGCTTAGAAATGAGAGTTTATCAAATATGAAAATGTTACAACATTAAAAAAAACACAATTATATTTAGGCAGAATGTATAAAAAAAAATATATATATATGTTGCACATCCTTCAGCCCTGAAAGTGGATGCGTCACCTCAGTATATAACGTAGGCTGTATGGTGAATATTACTAAAACAGTCTTTTTTTTTTTTTTTAACTTTATTTGTTGTAAATTTAAGTTATAAAGTCAGTCCTGCAGCCACTTCCACATAGACTGCAGTCCGTCACTCTGCCTCTGCTCCCTTCCCTCTTATCCAACCTCCACCGATGACGGAGGCTTCTGTCTGTAAGCTGCAGCACTCTCATTGGTTAAATATCGATATCTAGCCAGTGAGACCACTCCAGTCTATGCGGAAGTGGCTGCATGACTGACTTTATAACTTAAATTTACAACAAATAAAGCTAAAAAAAATTAAGACAGTTTTAGTAATATTCGCTATATAGCCTAACTATTTATGTTACGTTATACTGACGTGACACATCCACTTTAAAATGAAAGATTATACTCTGTTCATATTTTAAAGTGATCCTATCACTTAAAAAACAACGCTGCTGATTTTGAAATAATCCTCTATAAGTTGTATAATGCATTACCCACCTGCCTGAGAGCTGAAAGGGTTAAATGACATCATGTGGAAGAACTAATGTACATAGCTGGGAACTCTCTGGAGTTGCCCTGGAGACTCCGGTTTTCATTCTGCATTACCGGGTCTCTGGGGCAGAGGCTGATTCTCCGAGGTGTGGGCAGTTTTTGTTGGAACTCTGCCCATTGGTGCTCCTTCCCATCTAGTTCCTCCCACTTCTCCTCCTTCCCCAGCCTATTCTAGGCACTTTCTACTAGTTTGTGAAGCCACACCCCCACTCACCATTAGGCTCCACCCACTTTTGATGCAAATTGCATCATTTATCCAACCCAACAACACCACAGGACTCCCCATCCGGGGAGTCAAGAATAAAAAGTTCCCAGGTATGGTAATGTAGTTCTAAGGCAGGAAGTTCAGCATTCCTTAAGCCCTCTTTAAAGAGGGTGTGCATGCATTGTAAAGCACTTCAGTGAGTACCCCTCTAGTTCTTAAAGGGTTTTTAGCATTATATATGACGAAACCTGAGTGCCTGTCACACACATCCAGGGATGCCAGTAAGGAGGAGATATTCAAATCTCCTTCATACCCCCTGTCCAAGCGTAACTTGACAAGAGTGAATCTGTGTAAGGAGTTGGCCCACCCTCAAATTCAGTCTGGAAAAAAACAAAAACATGGTTGAATCTGATACACACAAATGCATAAAAATTACCTCATCCGGACCTCTCCTAAGTCCAAAACCTGTCCCTTCTCCACACACACACAAAATACACTCTACCCCAACCTCTCCTACACTGAAAACCTGTTCCTGCTCCACTCACACACACGAAATGAACCCACCCGGAAGGATGCAGATGCAGTCCGACCACTGGAGGTAAGGGGCCTATCTCCATCCTGTAGCCTAAACAGTCACAATCCCCAGTGTTTCTGCCTCAGCCTCCTCACTGAAGCTGCTCTGCCCAAAGCCTCAATACTAATATAAAGAATAAAAGTAAAGTGTAGCCTGTCACACCTCAGTTTGGCTCACTGCTGATCCGCAATGCGGAGACCAGTCTGGTGCGTCGCAAGTCTGGAAAAACCATGCCTTCAAAAGCTCTGGACCTCTGCAAAACCAAGTACCCAATCACTGTCCTCTTGACTGCCCACAGCAGGGAAAGCATATCCATCTTCATCTTAGTGAAAGTAGATAGTGAGATCCACATTTGAGAATGTTGGAAAATATAAAGAGGATCGGGAAGGAGAAGCATTTTAATCAGATCCACAGTCTCTATGAGAATGAAGGTTGTGTCCATAGGTATCCTATTGAAATGTTTCCCTCTGTTTGAACACCATCAAAAAGTGAGTTTGTAATGTCGTCTGCATCAAAAGGAGACATCAGAACATCGCCCACTTCAAAGGACAACATTCTGGTGTTGCACGCTTAAGGGTCGCCAAATAGAGGGCAACATTTCAATAGGATACCCTCTCACTCCCCCATCCCACACTGCACGCATATGAGCACCATCAATATGACAAATTAGTGCTCAGATGAATGGCAGTGATTGGTAAAGTGAATAAATAACTGGCACTATACATGCAATGCTGCAAGTAACATATTCTAGCTTTTTAGTGTGTGTAAATTCTTAGATGGGATGTTCTTGTACATGAGATAATGCTGATACAATGTAATCCCTTGAATGTAAGAGAGTGCTCCACACATGGTAAAACTGTGTTTGAGACCTTTATAGCATCCAGGGGGTTAAAGGATTTGTTTTTAGGGTTCCAGAAGGATTTCATTTGAGAACCACTGATGTAGATGAAAGAGACAGGATTTTGTAAGTGACAGGATATAAAGTAAAGAGGAGGAGTAGATGGAGGCAGACCCGACAGGTCAGTGTTATGATGGAGTCGTACACATTTAGAGAGAGATCCGTATAACAGCAATAGCACAAAAGAGGGAATATTACAAGCTTTGTTTCAAAACATTCAACTTTAAAATCTGGTTGAACACTCAAAATAAACTGTTGATTGACATTTGGAGCCATCTTCAACAGGCTAAACCAACTAGCACCATGGGGGGGGGGGAAATGTAGTAAATCCCCATTGATTTAAATGGGACTTTTAACCCTTTGAGTGCCAGAGGGGTATGCAATGCATTGCAGAGCAAATACAAACATCCACTTATCTGTATGCAGTGAAGCAATGTGTTGGGGACCTCTGTAAAATGTAATGGAGTTAAAAGGCCATATTCACTAATATTAAAAGGTCAGATGTATGTTTGTCTGATACAGTCATGCGCAGCAGAGACTGCCCGAACATAGTCATGCACAGTAGAGACTTCCCAAACGTAGTCATGTGCAGTAGAGACTGCCCGAACGTAGTCATGCACAGTAGAGACTTCCCAAACGTAGTCATGTGCAGTAGAGACTGCCCGAACATAGTCACGCACAGTAGAGACTGCCCAAACGTAGTCATGCACAGTAGAGACTGCCCAAACGTAGTCATGCACAGTAGAGACTGCCCGAACGTAGTCATGCACAGTAGAGACTGCCCAAACGTAGTCATGTGCAGTAGAGACTTCCCAAACGTAGTCATGTGCAGTAGAGACTGCCCAAACGTAGTCATGCACAGTAGAGACTTCCCAAAAGTAGTCATGGGCAGTAGAGACTGCCCGAACGTAGTCATGCGCAGTAGAGACTGCCCAAACGTAGTCATGCGCAGTAGAGACTTCCCAAACGTAGTCATGTGCAGTAGAGACTGCCCGAACATAGTCACGCACAGTAGAGACTGCCCAAACGTAGTCACGCACAGTAGAGACTGCCCAAACGTAGTCATGCGCAGTAGAGACTGCCCGAACGTAGTCATGCACAGTAGAGACTGCCCAAACGTAGTCATGTGCAGTAGAGACTTCCCAAACGTAGTCATGTGCAGTAGAGACTGCCCAAACGTAGTCATGCACAGTAGAGACTTCCCAAAAGTAGTCATGGGCAGTAGAGACTGCCCGAACGTAGTCATGCGCAGTAGAGACTGCCCAAACGTAGTCATGCGCAGTAGAGACTGCCCAAACGTAGTCATGCGCAGTAGAGACTGCCCAAACGTAGTCATGCGCAGTAGAGACTGCCCGAACGTAGTCATGCGCAGTAGAGACTGCCCGAACGTAGTCATGCGCAGTAGAGACTTCCCGAACGTAGTCATGCGCAGTAGAGACTGCCCGAACGTAGTCATGCGCAGTAGAGACTGCCCAAACGTAGTCATGCGCAGTAGAGACTGCCCAAACGTAGTCATGCGCAGTAGAGACTGCCCAAACGTAGTCATGCGCAGTAGAGACTGCCCAAACGTAGTCATGCGCAGTAGAGACTGCCCAAACGTAGTCATGCGCAGTAGAGACTGCCCAAACGTAGTCATGCGCAGTAGAGACTGCCCAAACGTAGTCATGCGCAGTAGAGACTGCCCAAACGTAGTCATGCGAAGTAGAGACTGCCCAAACGTAGTCATGCGCAGTAGAGACTTCCCAAACGTAGTCATGCGCAGTAGAGACTTCCCAAACGTAGTCATGCGCAGTAGAGACTGCCCGAACGTAGTCATGCGCAGTAGAGACTGCCCGAACGTAGTCATGCGCAGTAGAGACTTCCCGAACGTAGTCATGCGCAGTAGAGACTTCCCGAACGTAGTCATGCGCAGTAGAGACTTCCCGAACGTAGTAATGCGCAGTAGAGACTGCCCGAACATTTAACATTTCTTGATATTTTCAACTGTATCTGAATTTCTCCAGGGCCTCTATATTCATCTGGTTTCCTCTTTCTTCTACACTTTTCCTCCATTAAACCTCCAGCTAATGATCTAACTCCATCCCCACTGTAGGAATCTGAAGGAGCAGCAGGAGCTCAGAGGATCGGGAACATATCTGAGCGATTGGCGTGATCAGAGTAGAAACAATGTAAAGTGAACACTTTTCTCACTGCCATAGCAACAGAGGAAGCTTGACAATTGTTATTTCTCTATAAAGTATATGAATAAAAGACGTGGGGACAAAAGTATTAAGACAGTTCTGATTTATTTTCTCCCCTTAACCCCTCTGAATGCCAAAGGGGCAGCCAACACATTGCAGAACAATGTGTTGGCTACCCCTCTGGAACTCAAAGGGTTCAATTGCTACTGTACATATGTCAGTTTTGTTTTAGGAGGCACTGTCCCTTTACTGCTGTTCACCCCACTGAACATTTATATTACAAAAAAAAAAAAACAGCCTCATTTAAATCAATCAAAATTTGGGGGATTTCATTTTTCATCCTTGTTAACCCATTGAGGGCCAGAGGGGTGTGCAACACATTGGGTTTAAGATGGTTTGCTCTAAAATCACTCAGCTAGCCTGAATAATGTAATATATTATTACCAAAAGGGAAGAAAACGCAGTTATACACTTCTATATCTCTCCTAGCTACATTCACCTATGAAAATAGTTCTACACTAAACCACTTTCCCATCGGTTACTTTGTTCATGAAATGATTTCTTTCTTCTTTCCCTATGTCTTCAGGCCGAACTAGTGACTTTTCACACAACCGAGTAAATACATCGCTCAGTGAACAAATGACAGCTCCCCTACTGTTACAGGAGGGAAAAAAAACTTGTCTAATCCAGCATTAATGATCTAGAAGAAAGGTCTTCAGTGTAAGGCACGATTGCTTTTGAAATGCTATCCGTCGCCCATCCATGACGAAGGTAACGAAACCTCAATCTCAGATGTCAAAAATATTGCAAAATAGGAAACCAGCTTCTGTTTCCTCAAGACACAATTAGGCGCAGTCTCACTGAGAAAGGTCTATGGGATTCACATGGAGCCCTGACATATACTTTCCACATTAGCTTATGATTTGTGCTACAGAAAAACTACCATTAGATCTCATTTTTATGATCCTATTTTACTTTAACCACTGGATGGCTCTCCAAAACATTAACCCTTTGAGTGCCAGAGGGGTACGCAACGCATTGCTTTGCAATGCGTTGAGTACCCCTCTGGCACTCAAAGGGCTAAGATACAATTTGCCGGAGAGCTCTCTACCGCCCAAGGGATTAAACAATATCCCTGTGGCACGCAAAAGGTTAAACAAACCCAGAAATATCAGCTTATGTTAATCTGGGCACAAAATCCAAACAGTCGCTGTGAGTCAGCTCTGTGTTGATTGGTTCCCTGCTATTATTCTTGAATTAATAATGGATGTCATGTTCATGAAAGAAAGCATAATTAATTCTGCAGGACTCCATGGAGCTTATGTAATAGGTGTGTAATAAAGAGGGGATAACTTATCCAGTGTGATAAACTACTCCAGTTCCTACTTTATTTCATGGAGTCAATGTACTCTAAATGTATGATCTTTAGAATAACATAGAAACTGAAGGGTTTATCACACTGCAGAAGGTGCCCCCACTTTATAACGCTTGGTGCAAAACTTCCTGATCCCCTAATTCACCTCACTGTAATCTTATGATAAAAGGAGGCCTTCAATGGGAAGGCCTGAGTCCTGTAACTAAAATGTCTTCAGAAACAATATTTTTTACCCCTCTGGCACTCATAGGCTTAACCCTTTGAATTCTAGAAGGTTCTAGAAGCACGGAGTTAGAGACATATCTAGAATTCAAGGGCTTAAAACCCCATTTAAATAAAAGGGAACTTTAACTGCCCCCCTGCATAGAGCACTTGGTTTGTTCCAGTAATGTATGTCTCTGGCTTGATGAAAAAGGCCCTATATTTCAATACGGCAGCCATTAACAGAGCAGGCACATTAACCACGGACAATAAACAATGCAGTGAGAAGCGGTTCATAAATTACAAGTAGCGTATTGTTTGCAATTGTGACCTCTAGGTACCATCAGTTATTAATGCCCCAAAAAATAAAGATTAAGTTTTCCCAAAAATGCACACAATCATTTTAATATGCTTAAAGTGTTGGAAAGGAGACTTCTTCTGCCGTTATTAGGTTATTAAAATGACTGACTGGTAAAACAATTTATTTTCAATTTTCTTAAGCAGTGCTTTGGGGTTAGGAGTGTTGCATAGCATGAAAGTTACAGGTATTATTTGCAATTTCTCAGCAGGCTCTGTTTAATAGGCACATTGCTCTGCTTAACCCTTTAAGTGCCCGAGTAGTATTCAACACATTGCAAAACAATGCATTGGATACCACTCTGGAGCTGAAAGTGATAGTAATGTTTCACAAAAACAGCAACTCCGTTTAATCTTCATAGTATTTGTGTCTTGGAGAGTGTTATTTCATTACTGTCAGACTAGTAGTTTAGGTGTAATTGTGTGCGCTGCACAGCACTGCAGGATGTCCCTTATTCTTCTAATCACCTCCCACCTCCCTCCCCAACTCTCACTCCCTCCAAAGCCATGGTTACTGCATCAAAAAATGGAAGAGTCACAAGAAGTCCAGCTTATAGTGATGAAGCCAGTAAAGGCAATGGTTGCAGCTTTGTCCAGATCACGCTATTAGTGTCTCTCCATCATACTTACCGATCAGGGCTAAATACATATTGGTGAAGTGGATAGTGTAATAAGAGTCATTGTCTGTTTCACCAATATGTGTGGAACTTGCGCTGGCAGAGCTTTTATTGGCAATAATGGCTTCCCATACAAGCACTCAAGACACACTGGTCAGCTGAAAAGACACAGGGGGCTGGCTTAAAGGGATAGTAATACTTCGTTTCAACTTTATTTTATTTTGTAGGCATTAAAAAAATATGAAGAATGATATAAGTCTTATCTCTCAAACCTTTATGGTTTAAGAGATATTCACAAGCAAAGTTTCCCCTCCCACCCCTTTTACCTAGTGTAAGCCATCTCTTCTCAGATGTGGAATGCAGTCCGTAGACCAGACAGATAACAGCAGTGGACAATCTTCTTACAATGAAAACAATGAAAGCCCTGCCCCCTTAACAAGCTTTTCAGGTTTTTCTCTTATCTTAATTGAAGATTGTCCCTCTCTGCAGTATACCTGGGCACCTCCCTTCTGCTCTGGCTGAAAAGTGTTACATCAGTAAAAGGGGCGGGAGGGGGACACTTTGTCATTGAATTACTCTTGAACTACAATTCTGACAGAATTGAAATAACACTCTTCAAAGTCCAAATACTATGATGATTAACCCCTTAACGACAGATGACTTACCAGGTACGTCACGCAGAAACCGTCACTTAGTGACAGAGGACGTACCTGGTAAGTCACGGAAGTCCGCGTCTCCGTGTGGCTGCACGCCGCTCGGAGACTCTGGACTTCTTTGAAAAAAAAAAAAAAAAAAAAAAAATGTTCGGCGGGCGTTAAGGTGACAGCCGCGTACGAACGCGGCTGTCACTAAGGGGTTAATTAGAGCTGCTTTTAATATGAAACATTATTATCCCTTTAATATCAGAGACTCTGTCTTGGTGGAGCGTAGAGGGTTAGTTTTAAAAACAAAATTAACTGAAATTCTGTTTTCAGATGTGTGTAAATGGTTTCATCCTTAAAACAAAGGAGGCCTCTTTGTTCAATATGGGAGTGAAATATTTGAGCGACTTTAATGGCAGATTGATATTCAGTTGGAGACAAAATGTCTGAGAAAGATGTACTCCTATGTGAGAAAGGCTGGTAGAATTACATGTTTATAGGGTTTCTGATAAACATATGACCTCTCCCTTTTGAGATGGTTGCCAGGCCAGATGTCATTACTAGTGTTTCTCAAATTATCAAGGAAAATTCTAACATAGAGTGAGAGCGACACCTCCAGTGTAAATAGCATTTTTACAGGTGCATTGGAATTCCTCATATTATTATCATAATTTATGCATGATATCATATGGAAATTAAGGATTAGGAGCATCCATTCAGATAATACTGATGATGTCACTGTATAACGAGATGGATCTCTGTCCAATCAGAGGGGATGGGCAGAGAGTGCTGATAAGAGTGATTTTTCCATATAAAATACTATGATAGAAGGTCTTTCCTCTTGAGTCTGGGCTTCCTGGTTCCATTCCTGCTCTCATTCTTGCTGACTGTCTGCCATAGAAATCCTAAGAAATTCACACTTATTGGACTGGTAAATCTATCTGTCCTCACTATAATTCTGCACAATTCAGAATCAAATCTTAATTTTTTTTCCTTATTTGAAGAAAGTGAATTTTTCTTATAATTGTCTAAATCAGACTGGCCACCCAATTGTGACCAATTATAATAAGCTATATTGGCTCTATTAATTCGGAATTAAGCAGAATACATTAATTAATTGGTAAATGGTTATATTTTGCCAGATAGATAATAAAATAGTGATAGCAGTGAGATCTATTTATCCTTGTATATTTTGGTTAATATAATTTCTGTTATTTCTAGAATATTGTGTTTCTGGAAAGATTTTAATAGCTAATATTTGATCTGGGAAATTCTTTGAATTTGGTTATTAACCCTTTAACCTCTATTTGTCTATTTCATTTGTGGTGTTTCTTTGGATTTCTTTGTGTGTGTTTTGGGTCTAAAACTTATGTAAAGTGAAAGTTTCTTTTAAACTTTCACTAGAAAAAAGAAGTTCCCATCTTTGGTGTGGTATCCTATCCTTATAGTGGATTAACCCTTGGAGTACCTTATAGATTTCTTTGTGCATGCAGTAGGCCTAACTTTTGTAAAGTGAAGGTTTCTTTTAAACTTTCACTAGACAAAAGAAGCTGCCATCTTGGGTGTGGCACCCAATCTTAAGAAGTGGATTAACCTTTGAAGTACCCTATAGGTTTTACATAATATTGCTATAGTCATGTTTATGATATATATATATTGCATGAAGTTTGGTATACTGTCTAGATATATATTACTGGAGTAATTATAAGTATATTATTGGTATAATCTGTTATTGACCATATTAAATGCAATTCATATGTTTTATTCAGGAGGTATACAATAGTTGAAATCCGTAAATAGTTAAATTATAGTGATCTATCTGGGATCTTATTCCATTTAGTTTCTCTAAAATTTGCTATTGCATATGGTACAAGGATAATTGTCAGAGGACCTGGCTTAATATTAAGGTCAATTCACATGACAATATACCTTAAACCTTAATTAGCATAGCATACAGTTCCTGAGACTGAGGTATTCATATACACTGCTGCCAACTGTATTTAATTAATTGTAAGGATTTATCATCCTTTTCTGTGTTACTGAGTTCAATTATTATTATTCCATACCTCTGAATATACCCAGGTACGGTTAACCCTTTAACTGCTGGTCATAATAATTGTCATATTGGTTTCAGAGTTATTGTTATCTATTCAATTGGTGTTCACTCAGTTTTATCATTGTGGACTATGTTTTATATATGTTATACTTCACTTAAATAAATTATATATATATTTTTGCCCAAATATGAGTAATTGATTATTTAATCAATTCTTTACTGTGAAGTAGCTTGTCAATACCTAGTATTGTGTAAAGTTCTCAAAATTATTTAGATTGTCATTTATCTATTTATGTGAAGATATCCAACCTGATTGGTTCTCTTGTTTTAACCCCTTGAATACCTTCATCATAATTGGTTCGACATTAAGTTAGAGGGTGGTTGGACAGCGCTGCCAATCATTATAAGCGTCATCAAGCTGGCAGCGCTTTCCCTCTCACTAACTAAGAATTATAAGGTGGGGGGAAATTATTTAGGTTTAATTAGTATTTTAAGCCAGCGAAGGGGGACAAACAAATTTGGGAGGAGAAGTTGGAACATGACAGTTCCACTTTAAAATTAGGGGTTTTCAGAAAGGTTTCTGAAATGTACACTTAAGTCACAATTTAATGCATATGACAAGCAAGCTTAGAATGACAAACAAAAAAGTACGATATATTAATGTCACACATCTCTTTAGTACACAGATAGCCAATAGTTATGTGTATAGGTGCACAAATGTATTTCCTTCCCTGGGTAACCAAACATAACAGAATTTAGACTGACATTTTTACGCAGTTAACCAAAATGCACTATACATAGTCTGAAGGCAAACTTATCCCATCACACCAAAGTAACCCCCACAAAAGAATACATTTCCTAAAGGGAGATATCGCACTGCATCAAATGAGTGGTCACTTGCCTTTATACCCAAAGTCTGGTGTGCACAAATGTTTCCAGATGATGATGCTGATGGTAAAGGGGAAAAATTCCACCCCTTTAAATGTACTAAAAACTTCAAAACTATGGAATTTCCTACTGTATTCATTAGCCACTCCATTTTTGGCACGGGTTGCCAGAATAAAAAAAAACTACACCAAATTCAATCTCTCACATTTTTCAGTTGTAAATTGCCTCTAGTAAAAAATTGTAATGTCTAAAAAATTAAGAAATAGTAGACAAAACAATCCCTTTTTGATAGAAGATAACCCACCACATCAAATGAGCAATCACTTGCTTTTCTGCCTCAAATGTACAAAAATCTTCTTCTAAGAGAAATGGTAGCCCATTAGTAGGGGTTGGCATACTATAGGTAGTCAAACAAAGAAATTGCTTGTCACAATATTTCTTTGTTTGTCTCCCTAAGTTGGAAGGGTACCCCAGGAATGGGCCCTTGCTCACTATGTGCCTAGAGGGAATCAGCTACACCACATCGACGAGGCCCACGTAGGCCGAAATGTACATCTATGGTTTTGTGGATTCTCTCAGGCAGAGCGGATTTTCCTGACATTTTGGAGCTGGACTGTCTGAGGGCGGGTTTCAATGATAAGAAGGTTTTTAACGGCTCCGGAATGATGAGTTTACATAAAACATAGTGAGCCAAATATATGGAGAAGATCGACCCCTGTGCTCATCCTACTGAGAGACCTCCCCAGGTCTGTAACATATAAATGAAAAACCAAAAATAGACTGCATGATGAGATGTCCTCAATCCAATATAAAAAAAAATACTAATTTATTTAAACATTTGAAATCAAGTACAGATCTCTTATAGACTCACAACCTCCTAAATGCAAGGACAAAAAGAATACATCAACTCGTTTCGCGTAAACCACGCTTACTCATGATGAGGGAAGGACCAGTCTGATGTGGACATGGATATTTCCTCTCTGTAGTGGCATATGGGAGCAAAAAGTGCAATTTGTAGCACCTCTGAGAGGCCACCATGCCTTAGAACAAAATACTTTATTTTGTTTGTCCTCAGTGAGTCCTTGTCACAAAATTTCTTTGTTTGTCATACTATAAGGGGTGCCAGAAGTGCAAAACCGCACAAACTGATTTTTTTTTTATTTTTTTTAATTGTCTGTCTCCATTAAATAACGAATAGAAATATGAATGACAGTTATGCAAGTTATATCATTATGGAAAGAAGACATTCACACAAATCAAATGAGGTACTGTAAATGCCTTTGTATCCTTAAAGGGATAGTAATATTTCGTTTTATCTTTATTTTATTTTGTAGGCATTAAAAAAACATGAAGAACGATATAAGTCTTATCTCTCAAGCCTTTATGGTTTAAGAGATATTCACAAGCAAAGTATCCCCCCCCCCCCCGTTCAGCCAGTTCAGAAGGGAGGTGCCCAGGTAGACTGCAGAGAGGGACAATCTTCAATTAAGATAAGGGAAAAAGCTGAAAAACTTGTCAAGGGGGGGGGGAGGGCTTTCATTCTTTTCATACAAAGAAGATTGTCCCCTGCTGTTATCTGTCTGGTCTTACAACCAGATTCACATCTGAGAAGAGATGGATTACACTAGGAAAAAGAGGCGGGAGGGGAAACTTTGCTTGTGAATATCTCTTAAACCATAAAGGTTTGAAAGATAAGACTTATATCATTCTTCATGTTTTTTAATGCCTACAAAATAAAATAAAGATAAAACAAAGTATTACTATCCCTTTAAGCTGGTGTGCACAAATATTTCCATAATGTGCCATTATAGATATTACAATCTTTGAAAACCATGGATTTCCTACTATAGATGGTACCTGCTACCAGCCATCGATAGACATAGTGTATGGGGTGCCAAGACCACTAACCTACACCTTTCAATTTGTCTTTTTCAAACGAAGTGTGTCAGTATAAGATCTGTGAGCAAACTAAAGGTAGATTTAATCAAACAATGTAACTTTATATTGTCTGATAAGATAGTTTTGCTAAATATTTGAATGGTGAATGCAAGGTCATTAGAGACAATTGTTTATACTGAGGTAATTTAAAAAATATAGGATATTCAATCTGCATGTGTAAGTCTGTACAGTAGGATGGATATGGCTGTGTGTTGTAAAGTGCAATTTTGGTATAGTTTAGCAGACATATAAGAGAAGTGTGTCAAGTACCAAAGTGTACATGGCAGACACACCCAGACAGGGCCGGATTTGCCATAAGGCAAAGTAGGCACCTGTCTACAGGCGCACGCCACCGAGGGGCGCCTGCCAATGGGATTCTTTTTTTTTTTTTTTATTCTTAAAAAAAAAAAAAAAAAATTGCCACCTAGCTGGCTGAGCCAGCACCCACTCCATGTCGCCCTCACATTGCACCCCTGTTGTCTACTTCCTACCTCCCTGGCAGGACAGGTCTGCGCCTCCTCTGTAAGTGCTGAGCTCCCTCGTCGGCTCTGTAGGAATGCAGAGCGCTGGGAGATGACATCATCTCCCAGCGCTCTGCATTCCTGAATAGCAGACCGTGCGGGAGCTTCAGCAACTACAGAACTGACTGTGCCAAAGGAGGCACAGACAACAAATCTCCTGCTAGTGAGGTAGGAAATGGACAGTGGGAGGGAGGCAGGCAGGCAATGTGAGGGCAACATGGAGATGGTGGAGGCAATTTGGAGCTGATGGTGGGCAATTTGGAGATGGTGGGGGGAATGTGGAGCTGATGGGGGCAAGTTGGAGCTGATGGGGCAATGTGAGGGCAATAAAGAGATGATGGGGGCAATGTGGACATTAGGAGCATTGTGGAGGTGTCCAGTGGAGATGGCCAATGTGGGGGGGGCGCTTTAGATTTCTGTGCCTACAGGCTCCTGAGATGTAAATCCGGCCCTGCACCCAGGGGTGGCAGTAAGAAAGACAGTCCTCTTGGATTGGTGGAATCATGAGGCTGAAGGCCCCATAGCCACTGACTGTTAAGATGTAAGCTATTTGGATACTTTCTCTGGGCAAGAGGAAGCACAGAGAATAGCAAATAGCTAAATATAATCTATAAGGAGGAAGATGAGGAGAACCTGTGCCACTAAGAACCGGGACTAGGCCAGGATAAATGATGTACCAAGGTAAATGAGGGTGAAGGGAGAAAAACGCGGTACCGAAAAAGGGCTGAGATAAAGTAGAGCCGAGGACAAGCCAAAGGGTCAAAACCGGGCAGACAGAACGATGAACACTAGACTGAGCACAAAAAACGCAAGGAGCTAACCGGTAGGAGGTTATCCGACGAGTGAGCGCTGAGAGAAGCGTGAACAGAGGCTTTATATGCTCAGGAGACTGACGTCACGATAACCGACGTCACAAGAACCCGGAAGTTGGCTGCACAGCTCTTTGCGCATGCGCGAGGTGACGGCAGCAGTGACGAGCCGGGAAACGGACAGAGCACCGAACGGAGCGGCTGGGAAGCGAACCGGAGTGCAGGTCACAACACTGACTGGACGAGTTTCAACTCCTAACTAACTTGCCAGTTCATCATGTCTCCCCTACTCTCTATTCACCGCCTCATCATGTCCTGCCTCCCTCCCTCTCATTCAGATCTTACCTCCCTCTTATTTGCCATCACTTCAAGTCTTCCCTCCCTCCCCATTTGCCTCATCATTATGTGCTCTCCCTTCCACCATTCTCCCACTTTTCTGACTCTTCTCTCAGCCTGCCTTTCGCCTCATCACTGGTGTGCTCCTTTCACCTTCCCTTGGTCATGTTGGCTCTCCTACTAAGTATCCTTGCCTTCATACTCATAAAACAAACGTTGCTGCCTTTATTTTATATTCACAAGCATGCACACACACATGTACACTCAGTCTTCCTCTCTTCACTCAACACCTTACCTCCTGCACATGCCTCTGCACATCCCCAAGGCACTTTTCCCACATGCTGAAACAAACATGTAAACTGGAGACAGCGGCAGATGAGGGGACACAGCTTTACATGTAAGGTTCCACAAGTCAGGCCACGTAACAGTTGGACAGACTGCTCCAGCAACCCTTAGACTGACAGAGAGGTATCCTAGACATTCCAATGCAATCCACTCCATCACTTAACCCTTTCAGTGCAAGAGGTGAACCCAATGCTTTGGTAACTATTGTACTGGAAATCCCTATGTCACTTAAAGGGTTACACCATCTGGGCATCTCCGTGCCACTATTGTTAGTTATAGATAAAAATTCTAAACAATTTAAAAAAATTATATTAACCCTTTGGATGCTAGTCAGGTCCCCAAAGCATTATGAGATATCTTAAGTACTCAAGGGGTTAAGGTGGAAAAGAGTAAAGGAAGGCATATGGGTGTGAACTTTTTGGGGTGAAAATGGGGGGGTCCTGATGTGGTAAAGGGAAATAACCTCCTCTCTACACTTTACCACAGAACAGATTGAGAGCTTCAGGGGACGCCTGTGAGGGCCACGTACAGTGCCAGTGCCACCTGTTTACCACTGATATAACCCCAGGAGACAGCAACACTATGTTTAGTAACTATTTCTTTGCTAGGTTATCCCTTAAGTTCTCTCATGCACATTTTTGATAACTACCACATCTAATAGGTTTGATTTTTTTTTTGTTACAACACATAATAAATTAAAGTGACACACCACTAAAATGCTCACTTTTTTCTGAAAAAAAAAAAAAAAAAAAAAGAGACATGTTCCCACAGCAATCATACCGAAACAGAGGGACAACAAAATGCTGAAAATGGGACTGGCCTCCAATGAAATGGACCAAGTCTCTAACACTTAACCCTTTGAGTGCTAGAAGGGCATCCAATATATTTGCAAAATAATTCACTGGTTACCCATCTGGCATTCAACGGGTTAAATATTGATAATCAATAGGATTTTTTTTATTTCCTCTACGGTGCAGCTGGCTAGCTCCTCTTTTGACTTAATGTGTATGGCTCTTCTGTAGATCTGAAAATGTACCTCCAAGCTAAGAAAACCTCCGTCGTGGGCTGCAGTAACCTGGGGAGCAGGTTCGAACCACTCACAGGATTTTCCCAGCAAGTTCTTTAATGTTTTTACGGAGGACACAGTCAAAGAACCTGAGCAGCGAGCCAAAATCACAGCGTTTTCCGCCCACCAATTTATATCCATCAGGGAATAATAGGATTCTTTATCTGTGGAAAGACGTAAAAAAAAAAAAAAAAATCAATGTGCTAGTAAGAAGACGAGAGTAAAGTCATAAAAACCATGTAAAAAAGGATGACAGATGTATGTTGTATTGTAGAGTAACAACGGGGGATTGGAACCAAGCAGACTGAAAAAGAAAAGAAAAAAAAACTGTGTGCAGACTTTTCTGTATTCCTTTTTAGAGCCAATTAATACCAGCACCAAAAGGGTCAAACTCAGTACTAAGTTCTAAAAGGTATTGACATTTGCAAACTAGCGAGCTTAATCCTTTAAGTGCCATAGAGCTGTTTAATGCATTGAAAGAACTCAAATGGTTAATATGTAGATTAAAATGTAGATTGGACATGAACCCTCTCTGGCTATCAGAGGGTTAAAGAGGCATGAACATGTCCTAATGGCGAGGAAATCCTAATGTCCCTATAAATTTTGCCATTGTGCCTACTTAACCGTTTAAGGACCAGAGAGGAGTGACATGCTGAAGCAAGCTTTGCATACCCCTCTGGTCCTTAAAGGGTTAAAATTCCCATGTGCGCTGAGCAGAGTTTGCATCCTGTGGTCCTTCTCGAAACGGTTATGTCCACCTTAATGTACAAGATGTCCAAGACTGACTGACAATGCTATTTCTTGAAGAAAGGCACAAGGACAAAATTCATAGGGGTCTTTAGGATTTTGGGTGACCTTTTAACACATTAACCATGTCACCTGGATAAAAATGCTGACATGAGAATCTCACACTGCATGACAGTGCAAGAATCTCATGTCATATAGTAAAAGGTTGCATAAGTGAATACATTTCTTAATATATTTAAGACATTTCTATCTCTTTAAGTGATATCACTTCTCCAATTCCTGTGTTATTCTTTGAAGCTTATGTACTACAATCTCTCAATTTGGAGAAATATTAGTGCATTGGCTCTACAGTACTAAACGTGATATCACTGGAGATGTGATCTCTACATTATCACATTTTAGCATACCTTGGTCCATCTCCCTACATGTGAATTTACATTCCCCCATATGTTTGAGCATTAAAGGAACACCAACGCCATAAAGAACGAAAAAGGGTTATATTCATTTAAATACACCGTACTCAAACTGTTATCTGTAAACATTCTCAATTTGATAATGTAGACCTAAAATACAGTGTTAAGGAATCCATTCAAGTTTCATGCAGGATTCCCTGACTCCATTGTTAAAGCAATCTTGACAGGGATCTCAAGTGTCCGTAAACTGGGTACTAATACCAATACATAAAAACTGGTCATTGGCACTCAAGTGCTAAAAGCACATAGTAATCCATTTTCATTTTGTGTATTCATTTTCCTTTAAAGGCAGTGTAATGGTTGAATTATTTGTCATGCTTTTGAGTTAGAGAGTATGACTGACATTAATCGCGCACTTTAATGCTGATTAATTATGTTTCAACATTATTTGAACACACAGATTTAGTATATTGCAATTCAGAACAGTGACGAGGAATCCTTGAAGACTTAGCACAAAAAATAGCAAAATGTCTTCTCAAAAGAGGAACAGAAAATGTAGGAATGACTATATCTTTGACATTGGTCCAAAAGAAAAAAAAGTCACATCCTTCAAGGAATCCAATTTTCTCTAGGGTCAATACAGTCTCAAGAACTCCATGCTAGAAAAGGCAGAGTGCTTAAATACTAATTTACCTTTCAACTTTCTTCTCTTTTCCACAGAGCTCCTCCAATCAGGGTTGATCTCATCATATCCAGGCTAAACATATAGAAAGAAAGAGAGAAAGTCAAGTAAGGGAAGAAAATAAAGGACAAGTATAATGCTGTGGAACGTTCTTGATGATGTATGTCATTACAGTGAAGCAGACTGAACCTGTAATGGATGTGATATGTGCTGATAGATTGCTGGTCTCCTGACTGAAACACTAAAAACTCCCAGTTCAGCCCTTTAACCATTTGAGTGATAGAGGGGTACGCAGCTCATTGATTTGCAATGTACTGCGTACCCCTCTGGCATTAAAAGGGTTAAAACTTGACACACACACACACACACACACACACACACACACACACACACACACACACACGAAAAATGCCTATATGCACGAATACATGGGAACCACTGTTGCCTCTGCAGCAGGCATCTTTCATGTGTGTCCATTTTTAACCTTTTCACTACCAGAGCGGTATAAAAAGCATTGTGTTGCAATGCATTTAATACCTCTGGCACTCAAAGGGTTATAGGGGTGATCTGTCAACCCTAGCTTTACATCAGAGGGGGGCAATCTACAGCTCTCCAAATTATGTTGTACAGCAAACCATAAATGCAAGAATCATTCTCATTAAAGAGACACACACCCATAACCAACCTGGTTTAGTAAAATTACATACACACACTGGTTCTTAATGCTCAAAGGAAAGGACAAGCAATTCTGATGCAGACCTCCTGCACAAATGGGAACATATACCCCCCCCCCCCCCCCCACACCCTCACTGTTTGAAAAGGTAGAGGTCTCCAGTGCATTTCTATAGTATTCAAGGGACAGAATCAATGGGAGTTTTGGAAATGTTTTATTTTGCAGGGTTGGCCTAGAACATCTCTTCATTTCTTTCGTACACAAGGCCAGTATGTGCTTTCACGATCCTCCACTCTGATAGGGAGATGTTGTTTATTTCTCTACTAGTGTAAAAACCAAGGTCCAGTTGATGTTAACTCTTTGAGTGCCTGTGGGGTACGCAATGCATTGCTTTGCAACGCATTGCATACCCCTCTAGCACTCAAAGGATTAAGAGGCCGGTCCTGCTCTGCGTAATGCCGCCACCTCACTGAACAGTCATGCACTGTAGCGACTGCCAGAATGCACAGAATGCTCCTAGCACAGAGCTCCCAGCATTCTTTGCGTTCGGGCAGTCTCTAATGTGCATGACTGCATCGGACAAACATTTTAGCATTTTAGCATTTTATTATATAGTATTTGTGGCTTCCTGGAAATGGGGAAGCTGGATTTCCACACCTCTTGAGTTTCAACATAAGTGAAGTGTGGAGGATGTCCCTGCTTCTTGCAAGGGACTCCACGGTGAGTTCCCTGTTACCAGATGAAATTAAGACGATTAGGCAGAAGACCCATGCAGCTTTGCATTCCTCAGCATTATCAGGAGCATGATGCATTAGAACACTGACTGCACATGTGCCCAACCCACTGGAAAACTTGTATAATACAACACATATATCCTCAGTCCCCAGCATTTATTTCCCTGAAGCACCCTCCTCTGGGAGGGCCAAATCACCCGAGACTGCCAAAAAGTTCTAGGCTTGACTTTAACCACTAGGAACCCTGCTGACAATCTCCAATCTCCAGATCACACAACTGGCGAATTCAATCTCCCATTCATTTAAAGAAGAAGTAACACTTCCTAATAGTAACTCACACACACACGCACGTGCACACATACACACTTAACTTACTATTACCAGACATTCTTAATGGCCCCCATGAAATTTGTCCTTGTTTGTTTGTTCAAGAGATAACATTGTCAATCAGTCCTGGAAGTCCCGTCCATGGAGGCGGACATGATAGTTGCTGGCAGGCCCTCATGACACAAAGTCTGACCAACGCTCATGGTAATCTTAAACAGGCTAATGCACTCTACTTGCTTCAATTGCAGAAATTGCCAGCAACTGTCATGAAATGCATTGCACACACCTCTGACACTTAAAGGGATAGTAATACTTCGTTTTAACTTTATTTTATTTTGTAGGCATAAAAAAAACATGAAGAATGATATAAGTCTTATCTCTCAAACCTTTATGGTTTATGAGATATTCACAAGCAAAGTTTTCCCCTCCCGCCCCTTTTACCTAGTGTAAGCCATCTCTTCTCAGATGTGGAATGCAGTCTATAGACCAGACAGATAACAGAAGGGGACACTCTTATTCCTATGAAAACAAAGAAATCCCTGCCCCCCTTGACAAGCTTTTCAGGGTTTTCCCTTATCTTAATTGAAGATTGTCCCTCTCTGCAGTCTACCTGGGCACTTCCCTTCTGATCTGGCTGAACAATGTGACATCAGTAAAAGGGGCGGGAGGGGGACACTTTGTCATTGAATTACTCTTGAACTACAACTCTGACAGAATTGAAATAACACTCTCCAAAGTCCAAATACTATGATGATTAATTAGAGCTGCTTTTATTATGAAACATTACTATCCCTTTAAAGAGTTAAAGGCATAGTAATGTTTCATAATAAAAGCAGCTCCAATTAATCTTCATAGTATTTGGGCCATGGAGAGTGTTGTTCCACTCTCACCTGATGTAACACTACTTACCTTAGAACAGAAAGGTGGTGTCCAGATGGCTCGCTGAGAGGGACAATCTTCAATTAGCATAAGGGGAAAACCTGAAAAACCTATCCAGGGGGCCAGGGTTTTCATTGTTCTCACAGTAAGAAGATTGTCCCCTGCTGTGATCTGTCTGGTCTTAAGACCAGATTCCACATCTGAGGAGAGCAGTTACACTAGGTAAAAAAGGCGGGAGGGGGATACTTTATCATTCAATTACTCTTGAACTACAACTCTGACAGTACTGAAATAACACTCTCCATGGCGCAAATACTATGAAGATTAAATGGAGCTGCTTTTATTTTGAAACATTACTATCCCTTTAAAAATACAATTATTGTGATTAAATTGTGGATTAAATTAACCCCTCTTAGGACCATTGTGGTGTATATCACATAGCTTCTCAATGCATCACGTATCCCTCTGATCTGTAACTCTGAGTGCCTGAGAGGTATCCAACATGATACCCCTCAGGCACTCAAAGGGTTAAGGTATTAATGTAATGAAAAGACTGACCCGGTTGGCATTTTCAAGGAATAAAATTGATTATTTTTTCACCCAAGCATACGTCCTTACACAAGGGACTTGTAGCTATTTTTCTGGTCCTAGAAAGAGTGAGGAGCTTTATGGACAGCAATGAGAAACTCATTCACAGATTAAGCCTCCAGCAGAGATACAATTCATGCGCTGTTCCTATAAAGCTCCAATCTGTGGGAGATGTGATCACCAAAGTGAAAAGACTTCTGCAGTCAGGAATAATAAGATCTTTATTCTTATACAGCACAGATAGTACACTCGGAACTGCCAGTCACTGCACAGAACAGCTTACAATTTAACCTCTGGCTAGAATCGTAAAGATGGCTTTTTGTAGCAGTGTTTGATGCAATGGAATTGCATAAAAAGAAATGGGATTTTACGGTCTTTTACATGCGCTTTTATAGCAAGATTTTTTTTCTTATTTTGTTCTTTTTGTTTTCCTCTGAGCATCCCTGTCTCTCAATAAGATAATAAAATTGCATAATAAACACAGATACCCATAATATATGTGTGATTTCATTAATGGAGAGCTGCCAGTTCAGTGTCTGAATGTCCTATAGGAAGCATTCCACACAGGCAAAATGCACTGCTATCGCTGCAGAGAAGCTATTTTTCTCAGATAGTGTGATAATACAGTTACACTTTTATAGAACTGATTTCATGTGAACACATTGAAATTACATTAAACTGCACACTGTTTCCGGTAGCTGTGTTTTCCCTGTGATTTTATCACGTGTGTCTGCGGAAAGAATAGGATGTTGGAACAATCTTGCTACACTGTAGAAACAAAAACACACCAACATTTTCAGTTGCTACAAAAAGGTTGTGCTACAAAGTCGCAGTGTGGAAGAGCCCTTACAATAAGAGGCTCTTGACATTTACCATTGGTGGATCGTATCCCTGTAAGAAACCTCATTCTGATAGCTGAAGTCTATTGTCTATTGTGAGGAGCTAGGACCAAGAGGCAACCACATATACTACAGAAAGACAAACAGGCAGTCAGGCAGACCGTTAGATAAGTTTGGGCATTCATCGAATATTGATTGTGTTTCCCTCCCTTGCGAGGCATGAAAATAGGATAAAAGAAAGTGTAAATGTAGCCGTTACTGTGAAACACACACATACAGCATGTTTGTGTACACCTGCGTGCCCTACAGATTTCTATAGGATCTACAAGTCTGGACTGTGGGATAGGAACAGCCGATTTTTATAGTACTCTCTCAATTACTGATCAAGTACCAGATACAGTCTGGTCATTAACCCTTTGAGTGCCAGAGAGGTGTTCAATGCATTGCTTCGCATTCTAGGGCAAACAAATTGTACCACTGGGGACAAATACAAATTATGATTGATCTAAATGGAGCTTTTAAACCTTTGAAAGCTAAAGAGGTTTACTCTAGCATACAAGGGGTTAAAATCTCTTTTTAAGTAAAGGGGTATTGGGAATGTTTAGATTTCTCCCATGGTGCAGATGATTTGCCCAGGTTTACCCTAGTCTTGTTCTTTGCAGTGTGACTTTTGATGAACTCCTGCCCAAGAGCCACTTATTTCTAGAGTGAAGATTCCCCTTTAATTACTTTGCAGCATGTGTGAAGAGCATCTACACTTCATCTCTCTTCACTAGTAGAGCCAGTGTAATTATATTTACTGATAATGATAGAATTTCCCAAGACAGCACATTTAGAAAAATATATTATGAACATTGTAAGGCAGCATTCATCTACCCCATTACCAAATGAATGCAAACACACACATTAGTTACTCTAAAAGATATTTCTGAAACAATGAGTTTATCAGATAGCACAATGGATTTTATTGTCCAGCTTGTGAATGCACGCCACCTTTAGTCCCTAATGTTCTCACAATCTAATGCTCTGCATTGAAAAGTGTAGAACGGTCACTGATGTGAAGCACAGGAGAATTACTTTTCAACAAAGAAAAGCCCATCAGATGCAGTTACAATGACCAATATAGGACTGTCACGCTGCAAGTGAAATGTACAGAACAAATAACTTGTTTATCATCAAGGCAATTCAGTGGTGACTACTCTATTGCCCAAAGGACTCCTGCATTAGCACATCAGGCAGCAAATGAAAACAAGTTAGCATAAGGTCAGCTGCTACTAAAATTGGAAAACTGAAGCAAGAGCATAGAAAACATAATCTTTATACAGCAGTAAACATACTATGGTGCTGTAAACCGACCTGGTGATATTTTATGCTGACTTGAAGGACAATGTATCAGGTTGTTTCATAACACTAGTAGCCAAGTTCTTCAATAGTGGGCCACATGATGAGAAAGTCATAGTCTGCAGGCCGCACAAGACAATACAGAAAAGTATTACATGAGACCAGAAGGATAATATACAATTATAAGAGACCAACAGAGCAATATGACATAACAACGTGACAAGGGGGGGGGTCAAGAATTAAGCTGAGAACAAGCAGGTATCAAATGGCAATGGGGCAGGGAGGCACAGGGCAATATGTGCCACCAGTGTGGAACAATCAAGAACAGAGTACAGGTAAGCAAGAGGAGTAGAGCGAAGCAAGACATTGCAACATCAGGGGTACAGGACAGCAAGCAATGGACCTAGGGCAGTAAATGCAAGAAAGAGACAGAGGAAAGTAAGAATGCGCAACTGGGAAGCAAGGGGGGGACAGAGGGAGAGCATAACTGGGGGAGCAAAAGGACAGAACTATAGAGGGAAGCAAAACGGTAGCAGAGACCAATAAAAGGGAAGTTGAGCAACAAGACGGGGTTATGGGAAGGGTGGTAGAGAGGAGCAAGATGGGTGAATCGAACTAGACATTCGCATGTGAGAAGGGGCAAATTAGACCAAGAGGGGATTAAAGGCACTGGCATGGACCAGGAGGTGGTAGAATTTCCTGTTTGTGCTGGTTCATTAAAGTGGAACTTTCACCCTCTAGATACTTAATGTTATTGTAGGTGTGTATAAAGCTTAGCAAATTTCCTAGAGACAGACTATTTCCTGTCTGGAAACTTCCACTCCTAGACACCAAGCAGTCAAGAGTGGGGTTAGGTGGAAAACAAGTATGGGGTCGGACAGGCTCCTGAAACACATCACAGGGATCAGAGGAAACCTCCTGTACTAAGGGAATGTTCAGGGTGTTCAACACAGCCCTGATCAGACCCTCGGCTGAAGGAACAGGATCAGCCTCAAAGGTGTCCCCAAAAAATCGAGAGGATGGAACAGCAGAACAGTCAACATAATCAGAATACACCAATAATTCCTCCTCAAAGGAATCAGACACATCAGGTACACCCGGCAGTTTAGGCAGGGAAGACCTGATAGGGGTGGGGGCCTGCCATGAGTGGAAGACCCCCTGCAAAGTGGATGTAAGAAGTTGTAAGGTACACCGGAGGTCCCTGGTAGTAGCCTTAAACTCTTGCATCCAAACTGGCTCTAGTGCATGGCTGGAGGTCCCTGCAGGGGACTCAGGGGCAGCAGCGCATGCTGGGCAAACATGACCTGAGTATTCTCTAGGTAACCCTGGGTGACATGAGGAACAATGAGCGATAGGGGACACAGACGCCCCAGTGTCCTTAGTCTTAGGTTTAGCCCCAAGGTCTAATGGAATAGACATGCTCACAGAGTCAAACGGTCAAAGAATCAGAAACACCCAAAACAACAGAAATGCTAAAATAGATTTATCTGACAGGAAAAGGGTTAAACTGCAGAGGAGAGAGGGAGAGTCCAAGCCCTGCGTAGGATACTTGTTCACAGAAGGAACAAAATGGCTGCCACATTGGGAGCCAATCAGAAACGAGTGTGCGAAGCAAGAGCTCATGGGAATTGTAGTTTCTCAAAAAACAATGCCCGAAGCCCCCTGAGCCCCCCAACATGCCCAGAACATTGACCTAAAGACAGAGCTAGGGCAGATCAACAACATGAGCCATCTCTGACCTCGCTACATGGAGCAGTTGCAGAGATACGTCCCAAACTGTAAAGTCCCATAGGAGTAAATGCAGCAATGGCGTCTATGCAGTAACCGCATGCCTTAAAGGCACAGAACATAAATTTAAGCAAAGTGATTACAAAATGTAAAACACGCTCAAAAAAACACTAGAACGAGTCAGGAGACCCAATAAGCACTGAACCCAGTAAAGAAAGTGCTCAAAACCCTGCAAAGTATGCCAATCAGCAGCAAAAGGGTTAAGTTACCAGAAAAACTTGCTCCAAACACCCAAAAGACATACAGATAAACACAATGAGTGCATGAGTATGTAATAGGAACTCCAAGGAGACCCCCTGTGCAGAGGGGAAGCGTGGGACATGTGGACCACTGCACTCAAAGGGTTGCTCACCTTTTCAGCTGGTCTTCTGTTTTCAGATTACCATATATAAAGAAGAAGCCTCAGTGGGCAACTCCTGGGGAAAGAATCTGCAGCCAAGATTTTCCCCCCAGGGCTTAGATCCACAAAAGCACCTGGTAAACTGAGCTACCCACATTTGGGTGATGGGAACTGTCAGTGATGGTAATACGCCTAATGGTGGTATCCCATGTCTAACAGAAAATAATAAAAAACTAAAAATATTGCAGAACTGTTCTCTTGCCTTGTGTCTTGACCAAGGAACAAATCTTACTGGTTGGGGATTGGCTAGTTGCAAGCTAAGGAGAGGAGGTAGGCTCCACCCAGCAGTCACTTCACAGAATTGTTCCTGCCTACATAAAGGGGCTGATCGCCTACCCAAAGTTACCAGTAACCTGTATTGGACGACAGAGAAAAGACGGGTAAGTGGGTGGATGGGGCAGGGAGCAGTCTAACGTTGCAGTCCCGGAAGATTCTGGAGCACTTTGAGGGGCCTTTCATTCAATGAAGGAAGGCAGAGCACAGCTTCGGAGAAATCTCAGCACTCATTCAGCTGTTCCCTGGTGAACACAAAGCCCCCGGTGAACTGGAGGCAAAAGTCCCTCCCGGAGAGGCAGATGGTGGGTGTGAAGGACACTGACATACAGTGGTCATACAACTGGGGCTTTAACCACTTGTGAAGAATTGTTATTGTGAAGAATCATGTTATGGGAAAAAGTTGGAAACATACACAGCATGAAGGAAGCACACTCGCTCAAAGGAAGAGGTGGGAGAAGATCTTGAGAACAGGGGACATATTGCAGAGCTGTGTGGTACAGCTTATACCAAGGACCAAGAATTTGTGACGTCAATGGGAATTTTTAAAAAAAGCTTCATCTCTTAGACTATTGCGTTTTAAAAGAAAATAATTGAAAACCTATAGACAGTTTTGATATATATACGTACAATAGCATTAAGTGTCAAGAGGGTGAAAGTTTCACTTTAAGAAGGAAAACAGTTTGCTAAAAAACACACCTCGGGTATGGTGGGCCACATGTTGAAAGTCCATGTTTTATAACATCAGTTTCATTATTTTTTTTTTCTCTCAAGAATCCAAATGGTGATTAAAAAAAAAAAAAGCAATTAAGAATGTAATTAATCGAATTAAAATAGTGAAATCACTTAACGGGACGATAATAATAAGAGATTATAGAAGAACCATAGGAGAAATAAAGATTCCCATTGATTTAAATAGGGCTGTTAACTCCCTGAATTCTAGAATAGTCTCCATCACACTTACCCAGTGCATTAGTGGGTTAAAAGGCCCATTTAAATCAACTGAAATTTGGGGAATTTTTATTTGCTCCAGAGGGAGGGTGATTTGCACCAGAACTGCACTTCTTTGGCTATTGAACTGAACCTTACACCTCTCTGTCACTCAAACGGTTAACTCACAGCAAAGGAAGCATAATAATATATTACAATTTAAAATATGACTCTGTGCGGACATTAATGATGAAAGGTTTGTAAGGAAACAAGACAGGTAAGTAATTATGGGTAATATAAGAAAGCCGTAGATTTTCACTACACTCTACATTTATCTGATGATCTCAGGATACAAACATAATCCAATAATATCTGCTTATTTCCAGAGAGAGTCTAGAGATCATAAATCTTTACGACAGCCCAAATTAATTAAAAACAATGCTCTTGAGTATTACAGTTTTCCTTCATGTTGGTTGCTTTACCCAAATAAAATGCAGCCATTTGGTTGAAATAACAGTTTTAAACAAGCAGTCCTCAAAATATTGAAAGTGCCAATTTACAGGGGAACAATACTAGATTAATGAACACAAATACTGGTACCGCATCATATGTACATGTGAATTAGAGCATGGGGACTAATGACCAAGAGTATAACCACACAAAAGCAAAGGTCTTAGATTTTATAAGGAATTATTTTCTCTTACGGATATGGAATTATTATTTATCTTGTAACGTAAGCTTATGGTTATTGAATGTTAATTTTTCCATGCTTACCCTTTGTACTGTATATTGATCCTTGTTATTACTCTTAAAACACTTATGTATGCTGCTGTACTAAATAAAAAACTTAATCGTAAATGAGGCTTTTAACTCTTTAAATGTTAGAGGGCCCTAGTGCATTACTTGCTTAAACAGGCCTGCAGGACATAAATTGAGCTTCCTATTGGAAATAATTATAAAGTAAGAAATTAACCACCAGAACTGTGGCAGTCTACACTGTGTAAAGCGTAAAGCACCGTGCCCATTTGGATTTGCAAGAGTAAAACGTAGCAACCCTTTAGGCTCACACTTAAAAATTCCAGGGCAAAGAGAAAATACCAGTTTGTATAAAGGGTGACAAAACCTTCTATAGGTAAATCAGTGAAAGGAGTTATACTAAAAAGACCTAATAAGATTTGAACTGGACATATCACTTTATAACAACATAGTAATTATGAAAGTTTCTAAATCCTCTACTTGTTGTGTTAGCCATCTTCCTATAATATAAAAGGCCAGAATGTTTGTCTGATGCAGTCATGAGCAGTAGAGACTAGAAGCATTCTGTGCATTCGTCAGTCTCTACAGCGAATGACGGCACTGAGTGCACCGCCAGTGAGGGTCAGAAGGTCGTAAGTCAATGTGGCACTCAAAGACTTAAATTAAATGTGCTCTCTTACAAAATGTATTATATTCTTGATGAGAGAGGGTGTGTCCGCTCATTCCCTTCTATCTTTTTAGGACCCCAACAGCTTTCACTGCATTACATGGAAAGACAGGTTGATGGTCCCTGCCTCACTTCTCGTTGTGTGTAATGAAGTTGTGGTCATGTGACCCCACCACTAGAGTCTAAATGGAACTCTCCAACATTATCGTCTATCGGGAGAGAGTGCCCCGTAGTCTCTAAGGGTGTGGTCATGTGACCTTGGCTCCATTACATTCAGTGAGTAGAGAAGAAGGGATCTCCAATCTCTGCCTTCCAGTGAACAGGGGTGAGAGAAGTAGAGAGGGGGTACTTGGAGTCATTCCCCTCTCTCTGCAGGAATACAAGAGATTGCCTGTGTGTATGCGTATGTGTTTTTTTATGTTTGTATGTTTATGTGTAGCTACATGAGCAAAGCTTGAAAGCATGACAAAAAGTGTCAATGGGCAAAGTGCACACAAACCTGGCATTTGTGGCTGATAGCCTCAGCAGTTTTGATGCTGCACAGAAGAGCCCCAGGCTCCTTTTCCCCTCTAAGACTGTTCCCATTGGAGAACACTTTGTAAAATGTGATAACTGCACTTTAATACTCCAGAAAAAGAGGTCTTGGGAACTCCCTCTCTAGTTACTAAATATTAACATAGAGGGAGGAGGGCTGGGGTAGAAACCAGTGGGGAAGAGGATTTAATGGGGGGAAGTATATTTTTATTTACCCCCTTAAGAACTGGCGCATGCACGTGCAGCCGAGATTTAAGCACCATGGAACATTTTTTTGGCTCCGATTCAGGTGTCCCCGAGTGGCGTGCAGCCTTGAGGGGAGCCCTGAATTCCATGACATCCAGGACCATCACTGGTCCTTAAGTGCCAGACAGCCGTGATGGTACTGGCACGGCTTTGGACGTTAAGGGGTTAATATGATAAAGAAACTAACTATATAACAAGCTTTTCTTTAATAAAAAAAAGGCTAATGTAATATATAAGTGATTGTGAACCTCTTTCTTCATCACCTATGTTGCTATATGTTATGAGCCCAGTTTTACCCTTTGATTGTCAAAGGGGTACGCAATGCGGATACATTTTTGCCTAATAAAATAATGTTGTTAATGGTACCTAATAGAATTTAAATACATTTAACACTGATACTATGTTTACCTCTTACATACAGCACATGGCTTTACAATGTGATGGGAGGATTCTATAGCATAGAAGAGATGAAAGGATTCGATTATTAGCTTCCACGTTGAATTCACATGAAACTAATGCCCAATGTCTAAGTTCAAGGGCCACCAACAGGCCAGGGGCTGGATTCTATTGCAGGTGCTAATTTTAGCTCTAGTTTTATCTCCAGGTTTCCCCATAGACTTCAATGGGAACATTTTGGATAAAACGGGTGTTAACATTTATCACCTGCAATAGAATCCAGCCCCAGGATGTAAGGATTTCCCTGGTAAGCACATGTGAGTTAATCAGTGGATCATTCACTTTGATTGGCCCACTTGTGCTAAAACAGGGAAATCTTTATATTTTGGACTGTTGGTTACACTTGATCATTGAACTTGGGCACCCCTGAACTAATGGATTCTACCTCAGTATAAAGCTTGAGAAGGCCTGTCGCAAACAGTAAACACAGAAACTGGACAAGGGAAACAATCCATGAAAAATGGGAATAGAATCCCCCCTAAAAAGAGCAGTAGACTATTGCTATTTTAAAAGTCCTTTGAGTCCCATTGCTTTGCAATGCATTGCATACCCCTCTGGCACTCAAAGGGTTAACATGTAAATATTGTAAAGCTTACCCTGCTCCGAAAAACAGGCTTCTCCCACTGCTGGTAGATTTTCATTCAAATGTTTTTGCAGCTTAGAATTATTGTTTACATTTTTGGTTTTGGTTTTTTTGGGGAGGTTTAACCCCTTAACGACCCTTGATGGTCATAGTACGTCAAGGGTCGATCTGACTGAACGACCTATGACATACTATGACCATTATGGAGTTCCGGGCTCCCCCCGTAGCTGCACGCTGTTCTGGGAATCCGGAACCAGAAAAAGAAAAAATGCTCCGCGGTCGTTCAGTCTCGTCGCCGCAACGATTGGCCGGTTGTTAAGGGGTTAAACTGCATTCTCCATATTCTATGACTCAAGCTCTCCCAATTCGTGCACTATAACAAAAAAAAGAATAAAAAAATTCTCCAGCAGTGTAAGTACAATTTTTGATAGTACGAGTAGTGGGTCAGTTGGTTACTTATCTGAACTTGAAGCCTCAATGCTGACACTGAAGCTGTGGAAATTTGGTTCAACAGCTCCTTGTGACCATAGGAAAGTCAAGTTATCGCCCTGTGCCTCAGGCCCCAAAAACTTAGATTGTAAACTCTATGAGACAGGGATTAATGGTATCTGAAATAATCTGTGTACAGCAATGCGTATTAATTGGTAGCGATGCATACAGATAATTATATTATCAGTATTAATCAGAAAGAAAAGGTCACACAGCAAACATTTCTTGGAATGGATTATTCCTATAGGACACTATTGCTGCACATACAACAACCCAACATAGCACTCTGCAAATTTCCTTTAGTCATTGATGAACCATGGAAGTTGCATTACAGAGTCTCTGCCTGGCAATACGTGGGCCTACTGAACAAAATAATGTATGCTTTTTTTGCTGAAATGATCACTGCAACATTTAATCACTAGCAGTGCCACCATGCCACTGAAATGATCCCTGCAGTCCAATCAAAGGGAGGCTGTCGGTTGGCAATATGGCCAATTTAAAAGCTGTGGCAGTATTACAGCATTAAAATACCCATGAGTACCTAGACAAACTGCAGTTTTAAATATGGTTTCCACAGTTGGATATTTATGATTATTTTTATTACAATTTAAGTACTTTTTTGTCATTTGAAAAAAGTTTTAGTATTTATTGAGGTAACGTAGAAAACAACAAGGAATGTGTTTTTAACTTGAGAGGCCAAACTACTATTTCTACTACTCATGCAGCTTAGAGCAGGTGTTGACAGCCTTCAGCTCTCCAGCTGTTGTTGTTGCACTACAACTCGTATCACCCTCAACCAGCCATTGCTGTGCAGAAAATGATAGGAACTGCAGTTAAACAGCAGCTGTGGACTGCAAGTTACATATCCCTGTGTTAGTGGGATCAACCGTCTCTGAGTGACCCACCAATTTACGGTAATTTCATATACCTTACATGGTAACCACACTTAGACATCTTAGAATACTTGATTTAACCCTTTGAGTACCAGAGGGGTATCCAACATATTGATTTGCAATGCACTGGATACCCTACTGGCACTCAAAGAGTTAAAATGGAACTGCCACCAGTATACAGTCTCACCTCAGGGAAAGCCTAGACAGGATCTGCATGATTGTCAGTGTAAGCCAATGAGCTAGCACTGGTCAGCAGTGTGCACTAAAGCAGCAGCTGGCTGGCATGTCACACCATAATGTCTAATTTGCAAAGTTAATTACCTCAAACATTTAATTTAAAATAAAAATGTACTAATATATAGTTGATTGTGATATTTTCAAACACCCACTAACATGGTTCTTGTATGGAAGCAAATCATGAATAGTTATTAAAAAAACAGAAGAAATTGCTAAGTAAGCATTTTCTCCAGCATAGAAGGGGTTAAGAATCCCATTATCAGCAAGCCATGTCTCCTTTAGATTCCCATAATTCCCTGCTCTGTTCAACACCTCTAGTACCATAATGGTCACAGCTATAACTGAATCACCAATTACATAGAGAAAGGCAAATAAAAGTATTTTCTGTCTCTTTCAGACTCCTTCGAGGATGCATCTGTTTTCACATTGCTTTCAAAAAGTTCATTTTATTTACTTGTATGGCTGGATTCCCTCCTAATTATACCGCAACCACTTTAAAGTTTATTTCACTACTGGATCTTTACTGTCGCCAATAAAACTCCCCTGCTGCTGAATTAATGGAGCAATAGCACAAAGAAATATTTAAAAAATAGTTTCCACAGATCACATTCCCTCACGTTTTAGATGTACAAAATATTATATATATATATATATATATATATATATATATAACCAAACAAATGAACTGTGCACTCTCCTGTAAATGGCATGGGTGTCAGGTCCTATAAAGTATACATACAGTTAGTTGTTCAAGAACCACACTCACAGGACTTCCAATCTGATGAAAATTGTGCAGTTTTTAATGAATCAACGTTTCGGCCCTATTTTGGGCCTTTGTCAAGATAAACTTTATATGTGTGTATATATATATATATATATATATATATATATATATATATATATATATAACACACACACACACACACACTACCGTACAAAAGTTTGGGGTCACTTACAAATCTAATGAGTTGTAAAATAAATAGGAAATAAAATCAAGATGTTGACAAGGTTAGAAATAATGATTTTTAATTTAAATAATAATTGTGTCCTTCAAACTTTGCTTTCATCGAAGAATCATCCACGTGCCCCAATTACAGCCTTGCAGATCTTTGGCATTCTAGTTGTCAGTTTGTTGAGGTAATGTGCAGAGAGTTCACCCATGCTTCCTGAAGCACCTCCCACAATTTGCTTGATGGACACTTCTTATGTACCATACGCTCAAGATGATCCAATAACAGAAACAAGTACATTTCTACATGACCCCAAACTTCTGAACGGTAGTGTATAAATACATACATGTATGTATTTATGTTTGTATAACAGTAAACATCCCATTTAAAAAATAGTAGTTGCATACCCATCTGGCACTCAAAGGGTTAAATATGAAAATGGTGGAGGCTTATATCAAATTGTTACAGAGGGTTCTGCGAAAGCTATCTCTACTAAGACTATATGGCATACATCCAGCTTTCACCCTCAGCATACTAAATATAGAGTTCCCTTTAGACAGTTTCTCAGTTCAAGAAGAAATAATTCCAGAGGTGAAGATTATGAGAGACATTCATTAGCGCTTAGGGGCAGGCTATAGCAGAGGGGATATTCAGCATGATTTAGCTTACAATATGGCCTCTAAGAGGAATAGAGGAGATTTAATAAACAAGTATTATCTGGAATACGTCTTCAGATGCTGTTTAAAAGGCAGACTCAAAGCTTGAAAGATTTACTATGATATTCAAGTTTTTCTCCAATGGCAGATGTTATTAAGCATTCAATCTTAAATAAATGGCATGTATTGGAGAGGGATTCCATTAAAAAAAGACTAGTGAGAAACCTACGGCATGTTTTTAGAGATGCAGTAACACTAGGGATCAAGTGGCTCTTAGTGAGTAATGAACACATACAGAATGTAATTGGATGGCCAGGATAACACCTGGTTGGAACTGTAAATGTGGGGCTTGTCAGAGCTGCAACTTAATAATACAGCAGGATTGTGTTGATAAATAGGGAGTCATCTATCATTTACCTGATTTCACAGCATGTAAAACTTTATTTGTTGTATATCCTTTTTTTGCCAATGTAAAAATTGTGTGGGGAAGACAATTAGGTAGGTTACAGGAAGAATTAGGAAACGTGAAGCTGACATTAGGTTAGTGAGGCACTTTATTGAAAGCCATCAGCAAAAACCTGAATTACTTACATTTCTGTGTTTACAAAAGTTAACTGGGTCCAAGAGAGGCATCAAAGACAAAACAGTTTGCTGGAACTAGATGGCCTGTACACTTGTATGCTGTTTGCCTTCTTTGTCTCAATGATTATAATGAGCTTAAATGTTTTATGAAGACTTTTGTACTACTGTTTATGTGTTCCTATTTTACATGTTGTACTATTACTTATATATTTCACTGTTTGTATTTTTTATGTGTGGTACACTTATGATGAGGTAATTATGTCTGAACTTGTGGGTTGTGCATTGGTGTGTGTGTGTGTGTGTGTGTGTGTGTGTGTGTGTGTGTGTGTGTGTGTGTGTGTGTGTCTGTCTGTCTGTTTGTGTGTGGTGCTACAGCACAATCACTAATGAACATGGTAGAGCTCACATGCACCCTCCATTTTTCAACATTGAAGGGACAAAAACCTGAAGATGCCGCTCAGCCTATCGACATTTAAGATATCAGATACCAATAGCAAAGTAAAAAAGCTAAAATACTAATAGACATACGTACTTGTGTGAACAGATGCCTTAAATTCAGCATGCTTGTCGGTATGATCCTTGCATTAACAGCAACACAACGAATAACAAAGTAAAGAGCATACACTCCATCTACCAATAAGTTATGAATTGTATTACTGTCCTATCATTGTCAGTTAGAGATCTTGGAAAAACACATACACACATTAAAGGGATAGTAATACTTACAATGTAAACAAATATATATTGTAGTTTTTATCCTCCTAACTAAAACAAGGGTACTCCCACATCTGAGAGGTGGTTTATTCAAATGTTATTGCAGCTTAAACCTGAATTATCTAGGTGCAATCTCTCAATGTCCTGAAATTGTATAGTGGCGCTGTTGATACACCATCCTATGGAGATTTATGGGCAACTGACCAGAGCTGTCCATAGGATGATGTAGCAACAGCTCAAGTTGTACCATTCCAGGCTACTGAGATACTGTACCTAAAATATACAAGTTTGATTTGCAATAATTTTTGAATAAAACATCTCTCAGCAGTGGGAGTACCCTTGTTTTACTCAGGAGGATAAACAAGAATATATATATATATATATATATATATATATATATATATATATATATATATATATATATATATATATATATATATATTTTTTTTTTTTTTTTTTTTTTTTTTTTTTTTTTTTTTTTTAAATATATATAATAAGTAGTAGTATGCCTTTTAAATATTTTTTTTTTCCTTCTCTATCTTCCTAAATGACACTAGGTTAACATGGGCAAATGGAAAGGGAACCAATTTAGCCACACAACAGTTACCTGTGATATTTATTTGTACTGCACTAGCTCTCACATCATAGGGAACCAGACCACAACGTCATCAGTCATACATTGTTAGCTAATGCCACCTGGGCCAGCCATTCATTAGAGGTTGTTATGTGCATCTTCAGATACTCGCTGCTGAAACTTCCATGGATGCAATTTGGCTTGATTATTCTGTCACGGATATCCTGGGAAATCAGTGATGGACGCTAGCATGCATGACAAGATCACCTGAGGAGCCTATGACAGAGGGTGTAGGTAGAATGATGGTCAACCTAATCCCCTGCTACAGCTGAAGGCGGATTAAACAGGAACTACCACCCCTATACAAGTTTGGCTAATAATTAACTAAATATAGCGATTAGCTAGAAAACTTGTTGTATTTTTTTTTTTATAAAATGCATGGAATGGCTAAAATGAAAGGTGTAAAAATTATGTGGTTCCTTACTTCCGGACAGACTGCGGGTACTGCTCTCCACCTCAGTCTGTCAATCTTCCTCTGAGCCTCTCCCTACGTAGCATCTCGATCCAGCCTCCTCCAATGACGAAGGATTTCTGCTTATAAGTTGTGTAAGTTGGAGCAATCTCTGGCCAGTGAGAGCTCTCCAGCTTACAAGGAGAAATCCTCCGTCGGAGGAGGCTGGATCAAGACCAGGATGGAACTAGGTTGTACGATACACTGAGACTCCCAGACTAGAGAATCACTATGCAGATGACAGGATCTACAGTCAAATCTCCTTCCCCAAGTACAGGTGCAGGTAGCAATGAGGACACCCCTAAGATTTCTAAAACAGGAAGTTGATATAACCCAGTCAATGTTGGAAAGGAAACTTTACGAGTATCCAAAAAAGAGCAAGAGAAATAATCCACGAATGAAAGTCAAAGCAAGAACGACTAAACTGACCAGTGTAATGGTTATAGGCCAGGGTTCAAATAGAGTACGACTAGGACAGACAATTCTCATAATCCCAACAGATACAACAGAGAGGGATACTACCTCAACCTAGTGATCGATAAGTGACCATATGACTTGCGCACCTCTGGTACCCAAAGTCATATAGGGTTAACCAAGTAAGGATAACTGATCGACATGGGGTGATAATAACAACTCACCCCTGCAAACCCCGACACCGAAGCTAGGAAACCAGATATAGTCGGACACCCCGCAGCACAGAGAGATAGGACTACTGAGAGATGTGACACTCCCAGCTTCAACTTGCCCTGCAGTGGAAACACACTGTTGAGTGGAGTTGGCAAGAGACCACTAAGACAAATGCGGATGCCCAAGTCGAAGGTAACGATGGGGTATTGTAACGGTTTTGTAGGACACTCAGACCAGCAGGTTAGAATAAAACACAGTTTTATTAATAAAACAAGAATGAACGCCCTCTATAGGCAATACAGAATAATAGAAAGAACAGTGGCTAACAGATGCCTTCTCAGGCCCAGTATACAGATGCAATAAATATACATATACTGTCACAGGACAGGCATAGAAACATAAGGGTACTCAATGGTTAAAGTACATGTACATCAATCAGTCTCTGTTGTGGTGTTTGACACACCCAAGGTGGTACTGGAGCAGCTAGTGGTGCTAGATGAAACAACACCGTCAGTCTATTGAACAGAGATCGCTGCTTAGGCAGAACAGGAACTGAGGCCAAATACTCTGCAGAGATGAGCTAGAGCCACAAGCCCCCACAGGCGTTTAACGGAGATAACCACACTGCAAGAGCTAGAGCCAATAGCCCCTACGGGCGCAGCAACGGAGACAAACTACACTGCAAGAGCTAGAGCCAATAGCCCCCACGGGCGTTTAACGGAGACTAATATCACTGCAAGAGCGAAGCTACTAGAGCCAACAGCCCCCACGGGCGTAGCAACAGAGACTAATCACTGCAAGAGCTTGAGCCAATAGCCCCCACGGGAGTTGTAACGGAGACTAAACACTGTAAGAGCTAGAGCCAATAGCGCCTCCCGCGGACGAGGTAACGGAGACTGACTACACTGCAAGATAGACAGAATGAACCACCTCCTTATACAACGGCTCTGCAAGGTAACCGGCTCAGCAAGTGTAGCGGAAGATCAGAGCAACGGCTCTGCAAGTGTTAATGGAGGCTCAGTGAATGGAGACAGCAGTTCTGCAAGTGTAATATGGAGGCTCAGTGAATGGAGACAGCAGTTCTGCAAGTGTACTGGAGGCTCAGTGAACGGAGACAACAGCTCTGCAAGTGTAAACGGAGGCTCAGGGAACGGAGATAACAGCTCTGCAAGTGTTAACTAGAGATGCACCGATACCACTTTTTTAAGACCGAGTACAAGTACCGATACTTTTTTCAAGTACTCGCCGATACCAATTACCGATACTTTTTTTTGCAGTCATTTGGCAGTTTTCCAGGTACTTAAAGCGCATATATTATATATATAATATATATGCTTTAGGTACTTGGAAAACTGGCAAATGACCTCAAAAAAAGTATTGGTGAGTACTTGAAATATAATATATATATATATATATATATATATATATATATATATATATATACACACACACACACACACCACCTCTTGACTGTCCCCTTTTGCCTCTTTCTCCCACTCTTGATTCCCACCTTTTACTTAATTCTCCCCCTCTTGAGCTCCCTCCTTTTGCCTTGGCTTTTTCTCTCCCTTTTGATCCCCCTTTGTCCCCCTCCTTGACTCTTGATCCCACTCTTTTGCCTCTCTTGCTCTCTCCTGATCCCCCTCCTTTTTGCCTTTTCATAGTCCCCCTCCTTTTGTCTCCTGATCTTTACTCCTTTTGCCTTTTTTTTTTTTTTTCCTTTTTCTCAGTCCCTTTTTCTCCCTCTTGGCACCCCTCTCTGCCTCTTTCACCACCCACTCAAATGTCCCATCTAGCCTCCCTTACCCTCCTCTGCCGGGTGCTCGCTGTTCTCTTGCGAGCCCCGGCAGAAGTCAGCGTCAGAGCGTTGCCATGGTAACCCGCGGCAACGCTCAGACGCTACAGGAGGGAGAGAGGCAACCGGGGAGCATTGTGAGCAGCTCCCCGGGCTCCCTCACTGCAGCACCGACCCTGACACAGGGTATCGGTGCTGGCATCGGCCACATTTGCGCAAGTACAAGTACTCGCGCAAATGCTGGTATAGGCACCGATACCAGTATCGGTATCGGTGCAACCCTAGTGTTAACGGAGGCTCAGCGAACAGAGGCACGGCTCTGCAAGTGTTAACGGAGGCTATGACACGATCAGCCCTGCCACAAGCACAGCGGAAGTCAAAATGTCACCTAGGCGACACCAAGCAGCAGCAGCAGGAACAGAGACAGGGTCAGCAGCGAGCCGGTTCAGGTCACGGAGCAGGAAGTCAGCCAGGTCGGGTCAGATCACGGAGCAGGATTCTCAGACAAGCCAGATCAGGTCACAAGCAGGAACGTCAGCCAGGCCACGTCAGATCATGGAGTAGGATTCTCAGACAAGCCAGATCAGGTCACAAGCAGGAACGTCAGCCAGGCCGGGTCAGATCACGGAGCAAGAAACAAGGAGCGTCGTCAAACAGGCCAAATCGGTACACAGGAAGCAGGGACACTGGAACACAGCAACAGCAACACTGGCTCAGGAACACCACGAAAGGGCACCTGACCGGTGCCAAAGGGCAGGTATAAAAAGGCCACAATGGGCGGGCCAAACAAGCTCAGCCAATGGGAGCGCCCACAACCAAGAGTGACAGATAAGGATCACGGGTACCGTGATAGGTATGAACAGGTAAATACAATAAGTAGTGCCAGTTGCCTGGGTCAGAGAGTGAACAGAGAAAACGGGTATAATAGTGAGTACAATACAACTGCCAGGTCCGAAGGCCCAATATATGAATGCACCTGTCAATGTGAAAGAAGCCAAGCAGCAGAACAGTCAAAACAAACCAAGGTCATCAGGAACATAAGGGGTATCAGAGATAAGCAGAATCCGTAGTCAGTAAATGTAAGCCAAAGAATAAAGAACCGGGAGGACAAGCCAAAGAATACACAAAGCCAAGGTCGAACTGCAACAAAATCTGGTCTAACAAACTCAAATAATCTGGCAGCAATAGTACTGTCTGAGCAGCATATAAACTAGACCTCACCAATAGGAAATGAGAGGAGGCGTTTAGAAAGTGACTTGGAGGGAGCAGAGTAAAAAAAAAAAAAAAAAAACAGCAAACCAGCAGGCATACACAATAAGCACCAGTATGAACAGATGTCTTCAAGGTCATTTGTTCTGCTTTTGCCCATGTTAACATAAAGTTACTTACACACTGCTTGTATAAAAGAATATTACTATCCTTATTCTGCAGCACTGGACAACAGTGCATATGTGTAATTTGGCACTCATATCTCAATATGTCAAACTTCTGTCAACCCCTTGGATTCTGGAATCTAAGGGATTAATACATAACAAAATAAATTAGAAATATTAATATTGTACAACTTGAAGCACTTTTACCCAGAGGATAAAAAATAACTTATCTGGAATACTTCTTCAGATGCTTTTTAAAAGAGAGAGCAACACAGTGAAAGGTCTTTCAATGCCAATTCAATTAAGAAATCCCATGTATTATCATTCTTACCAAACACTCTTTTCAAAATGCTAAATGCCTACCTTTACAATATGCTGCAGGACACATTTTAAATTGTTATGTTTACAGGCAAAATTCTTTCACTTTCTAATTACTGTCATTTGTGAACAGGTCATAAAGGGGAAATATGTTTCAGCAGTCATGTCAGACAAAGAGGAAGAAAAAAGGAAAAAAGAATTTCAAGTTGCTTGTACGGTCTGTACTCAAATGTTCACAACCTGAAAATAATTTAAGGAGGGAGTGCAACTGTCACATATCCTGACTCTTGGTCCTTTCCTCCCCCTGTGTTTTGATTGGCGGACTTGCCTTTTTAAACCCCAGCTGATACTTACCTCAGTGCCTGTTCTAAGAGCTACCTGTTTTTTGAGTTTCATGTGTATTTCTGAGTTGCTCCAGTTTCCCGACTCCACCTGTATTCTGAGTACATCTCCTGTCTGACTCTTGGTATCGTTAAAGGGGAACTTTCACCCCGCAATAACTTAACGTTGACTTATTGCTCACCTGGCGACTAGCTGCTTAGTAGCGCTAGTCGCCAGCAATATTACCCGGTTCTTCAGATATCGGCTTTTTGCCGATGGTGACAGGAGCAGGAAGCACGGACGTCTCTTCACAGTGACGTCCGTGCGCCTGCGCTGTCAGTCCCTTTTGCACCACACGGTGCAAAAGGGACTGACAGCGCAGGCGCACGGACGTCACTGTGAAGAGACGTCCGTGCTTCCTGCTCCTGTCACCATCGGCAAAAAGCCGATATCTGAAGAGCCCGGTAATATTGCTGGCGACTAGCGCTACTAAGCAGCTAGTCGCCAGGTGAGCAATAAGTCAACGTTAAGTTATTGCGGGGTGAAAGTTCCCCTTTAATTTTGATTCCTATGCATAGAAACATAGAATTTGATGACAGATATGAACGATTCAGCCCATCTAGTCTGCCCATTTTCCTACTGTAAAAAACCTCAAACCTTTTTTGGTCTTTTCTTATGTTAAGAACAGCCTTATGCCTACCCCATGCATGCTTAAATTCTGTCACTGTATTAACTTCTACCACTTCTGCTGGTAGGCTATTCCACTTATCTACTGCCCTCTTAGTGAAGTCCAACTTTCTTACATTAGTGTTCCACTAGTTTTAGACTATGGCCTCTTGTCCTAACATTTTTACTCCTTTGAAATGCACTTCTCTCCTGCACTTCATGTATTTCAATGTTTCTATCATATCCCCTCTCTTTCTTCTCTCATCCAAGCTGTACATGTTCAGATCCTTTAGTCTATCCTGATATGTCTTTTCCTGTAAACCAGTCACAATTTTAGTAGCCTTTCTCTGAATTATCTCTAGAGTATCTATATCCTTCTGGAGATGGGGTCTCCAGTATTGTACACAATACTCTAGATGAGGTCTAACTAGAGATCTGTAGAGTGGCATGACCACTTCCCTCTTTCTGCTACTAATGCCCCTAGCTATACAACCCAGCACCCTGCTTGCATTCCCTGCTGCTTTTTTACATTGCCCGCCTACCTTTAAGTCATTAGAAATAATTACTCCCAAATCCCTTTCCTCTGACAGCACAGTACCCTTAACAGTATATTTTTCCTTTGGATTTTTATGTCCCAAAAGCATTATTTTACATTTATCAACGTTAAACTGAAGCTGCCATACTCTTGTCCATTCTTCTAATTTACCCAAATCATTTTTCATTGGGCTTATTCACCCTGGAAGGTCTACCCTATTGCAGAAAAAGGAATACCTTACCTTGAAGACCTTTTGCAATATCACTAATAAAAATATTAAAAAGAATGGGCCCCAGTACAGATCCCCGAGGTACTCCACTAGTAACACTCCTTTCATCCGAATATTCTCAATTGACTACCACCCTCTGTCTCCTGTCACTCAGCCATTGTCTTATCCATTTAACTATTTTTGCATCCAGACCCAAACACTGCAATTTATTAATAAGTCTTCTATGACGGACAGTGTCAAATGCTTTACTGAAATCTGGATAAGCTATATCTACTGCTGTCCCTTTGTCTATTATTTTAGTTATCCAGTTAAAAAAATCTATGAGGTTAGTCTGACAAGATCTCCCTGCTGTAAACCCATGCTGTTTTGTTTCTTGCAAGCCATTCAAATTCAGATATTCAATTATTTTCTTTAGCACATTCTCCATTAATTTTCCCACTACTGATGTAAGACTTAATAGTCTGTAGTTACCAGACTCGTCCCTGCTACTGTTTTGTGAAGCAGTACTATATATGCTATCTTCCAATCTTCTGGAACTACTCCTGTTGATAGCGACTGATTGAATAATTCTGTTAAAGGTTTTGCCAGAACACACTTAAGTTCTTTTAAAAACTTTGGGTGTATCCCATCTGGTCCCATTCATTTATCTGTTTCTAACTTAGAAAGTTGAAGTAAAACTTCTTCCTCTGTAAACACGCATGTTTCCCATGTCTTGCCATTTGTTTTTTATAACAGAGGTCCCTTCCCTTCATCTTCCTCTGTAAAAAAAATGAACAAAAATATTCATTGAGACAGTCAGCTAGCCCTTTATTCTCACTACATAGTTTCCATTTTTTGTTTTCAGTCTAAGTATTATTCCTTGTTTCATCTTCCTCCTTTCACTTATATATCTAAAAATGTTTTATTCCACTTTTGTATTGATTGGGCAATTTTTTCCTCTGTGTGTGCTTTGGCATATCTAATAATGTATTTGGCCTCCTTCAGCCTAATTTTGTACCGATACCTATCTTCTTCCTTCTACGTCTGCTTATATGTCTTAAATGCTTCTTTTTTCTCCTTTACGATATTTGCCACTTCTGCGGAGTACCACAGTGGTTTTCTTTTTCTTTTACTCTTGCTGACATGCCTAATGCAATGCTCCCATTTCTCCTGGACTCCATCTACAGATTTCCAAGTTGTTAAAGACGGACATAAAAAGGTTTCTGTTTTAGAAAAATCAGCCTTTCTAAAGTCTAGAACCTTTGTTTTTGTGTGGCGCAACTCTGCCGCCATCTTTATATTAAACACAGATTGATGATCACTGGAGCCCAAACACTCTCCTACAGCTACATCTGATGTCAAGTCTCCATTAGTAAATAATAAATCTAGTAAATAATAAATCTTCCTAGTCGGCTCTTCTACTAATTGACTAAGAGCTAATCTTTGTAAAGAATTTAGGATATCTCTACTAATGGCTGAACCTGCTGCTTGGTTTTTCCAGTCCATATCAGAAAGATTAAAATCCCCCATAATAATAACCTCACCTTTCACAGTCATCTTAGTTATTTCCTTAACCAGCAGTTGATCCAACTCCTCTGCTTGTCCTGGTGGACTATAGATCACACCTATACGAGTAACCATCTTATTCCCAATTTCTAAGGTTATCCAAACAGTCTCTGTGTTCTCCTCCATACCCTGTATAAGATTAACCTTTAAGCTATTTTTGACATAAATGGCAACCCCTCCTCCCTTTCTGCCTTTTCTAAATAAATAATAACCTGGTATTTCTATATCCCAGTCATTTTTTTTGTTGTACCAGGTCTCAGTAATCCCTCCCTTGCACTACCTTCACCTGGATATTGACTTCCCCTTTGCCTGCTCCTCTATAATGCTACACAATTGATCTCTCAGCTCCTGACCTCAGCAGAATTCTTTGCCTAGATGCATTCGACTGCCAGTGAGAGAGCACGTACTCCGGAGTGAACTCTGCCAAGCCCTCTCCCTGTGTACTCTGTCTTCACCATTGAGACAGCATGTACATGGGGGGGAGGGAGGCGCAAACACCTGACAAACCATGCACTCCGACAAGCTGTCTGTTAACCATTTTGAGAGAACAAACGCCAGGGTAAGTACCCAACAAATCATACAACCCGCCAAGCACTGTCTTCGCCACTGAGATAGCTTATACTCAGGGACAAACCTCTGACAAATTGTTGACTCCACCAAAACCGGTCTTAGCAAATGAGAGAGCATGAACACCGGGGGGGGGGGGCACATCCACAAACAGAGCACTACCCCAAGCTCCTTTTGTCCACCTGAGTGTGCTTGTTCGCCCGAGAACATTGTCAGAACAGGCTACTACTGGTGGATTTGCCATGTCCGGCATTTGGAGTGGGCATTAGATCCATACATCCTAACTTTAGAGGTTCTGCCTCACTTCCTTGTGGATCCCATCCAGACATCTCCTGTGTAGCTTATGCAGTACTCTGGTGGTAACATCCTGGTCCTGGCCCCGGCTCAACTGGGGGTCAGACATCTGGCTTCCTGGTCAGCACATTTAACTTGGATTTGGCCGCAGCAAGGGACCATCAGAGACAGTTTACACATGAAGCACTGCACCCCACTCTTTGAATTCTAGCATCCAACAGCTGCATGGAATGTTTGGACAGAGACCCTAACAATAACCTTGCAAAAAGTAGTTAGAAAAAAGTCTCAAGATGCCCAGAAATAATAATTCTGCGTGTCACATTAAGAGCCCCCCACAAATACAATCAGCAATGTTTTGATAAGTGCACACGTGAAAAACATTTCAAAAATACTTCCTGGGCACTATCTTTCCAGAGCCATATAATCTCATTTCATTCCCAGTTGTCAGAAGAATGATGCAGTTTGGCATCAAAAGAAAGCTATATATAGCTATCATAGGGCCTTAGGTTGAAAAAAGTGGTTATTTGGAAACTCTTACCTAAATTTACTGTAAATTTTAGTGTCCATTTTTTAGGGATTGTTCATAAAGCATAATGTACAGTGCTGTAGTGGGGCCAGTGGGGTTCAGAGCTAGTACTTTTTTCCAGCCATGGCTCTTCTCTGGTTTATAGTAGTGCAAGGCTGGCAATTTACAAAAACTATGCTACCAGACATACATATAGTGTCAGTGCAGTATGAAAAGCTTCTCTGTTGCTCTTCTCAGACACAATTGTTATTTCCAAAACATACGCACCACTGTAATCACATCCAACAAATAAGCAGAGTATTAAAAATATCAAATACTTTATTTGAGAATAGGCCATGAACCTGTGCAATAGGAGAGACTTTCCAGACCAGATGCAAAGTTGGTGTTTCAGGAAGCCTATCACGGTGCCTGTGCTATCGCTGGCGACATTTTGCTACATTGTGCTACTTCCTGATGCCTTTTATTGGTTAACGACGCTTTGCTCCGCCCAGTGCCAGCCCTTTAATACTGAGCCCTGTCACTTCTGTGGTGCCCTTTCGTGGTGTTCCTGTTGCTAAGCGCTTGTTCCAGTATTCGTGTGATTCCTGTGTATGACTCAGACTGCCTGACTACCCTGCCTGTATACGTTCCTGCTCTGTGTACCGACCCGGCCTGGCTGACGTTCCTGCTCTGTGTACCGACCCAGCCTGGCTAACATTCCTGCTCTGTGTACCGACTCGGCCTGGCTGACGTTCATGCACTGCGTAACGACCCGGATTGGCTGGCATTCCTGTTCTGTGTATTGAACCGGTTTTGGCGGACGTTCTTGCTCTGTGTATCGACCTGGCCCGGCTCACTGCTCCATCCGGAATCCAGTTAGGGGCTGTCCTTCGGTGTCCTGTCTGTCCACTGACAGATCCTCTGGTTGCCTCATTTGCTGCTCGGCAGCCTTGTTACTGCTACCCAGTCACTGAATTGTGCCTTGTTATCCGACACCCCAGTGTTGTAGATCCATCCGGTTGCACCACAGTACACTTGACCTGTTACTGCTACTAGCTGAGGTTGGTCTGTTCCTGGGCGCCTCAGGCTGTTCTCACTATCTGGCAGTCGATTCCAGTTCTGAGCATGCGTTAACCCCTTGTAGGTGTCACGGAGTGACTATGAAATTAACACACTGACAAGTACAGATGAACTTAATATAAAACTTTATTAAGTACAATGAAGACAGGTAGTAATAAAACAGGCTGGTGGCAACAAATGACAACAATAGTAAGGTAATGACACAAAGTGGCAGTAGATGGTAACACACCTTCACGAGACCAGGAAGGAACAGTGAACTAATTTTCCTCACCCTTCACCAGGCAGGTGAACTGTAATGGAATGGCCCTTGGACTTACACGGTAAATGTGAGGGCAGTGTGGGTACACCGCATAAACGGAATGAATGGCACACCTTCACGAGACCAGGGAGGACTAGTTAACTCACTATCCTCACCCTTCACAGATGAGCGATAATGGAAAGGGCCAGGGGCTCATACAGGTAGATGGAATAACAGTGTGAGCATACAATGCTTATGTCTGGATAGTACACCTTCACGAGACCAGGGAGGAACAGTGGACTCATTTTCCTCACCCTTCACCAGGCAGGTGAACTGTAACGGAATGGCCCTTGGACTTACACTGTAGATGTGAGGGCAGTGCAGAGCACTCCCACACACACAGTCGACAAAAAATTAAAAGAGTGCACCAATACCTGGACAGGGTATACAACAGGCTGGTAGCCAAAACTGAGGCTCGATAAGGCAGCACGCAAACCGGGACGGCCACAGGAGGTCAAACACACGGTATGATCGGCAAGCGCCGCTAACGGAAGCGAGCGCAGAGTGGAAGGCACAGGCAACACGGAAACCAATCCGAGGCACAGAATGGTAACGGAACGCAACAATGGAGAGAGTAACCCAAGAGGCAGCCAATGGTCAGAACCTGATCGGGTAATCAGACGTCGCCAGTGGTCGTAGCTGGAGCGGGTAGTCAGACGTAGCCAGGGGGGTCAGAGCCGGAACGGGAAGTCAGACGTAGCCATGTAATGCACAGGAACAGTAATGGACCAACACAGCAATAAGCTCAGGTACACCACGAAAGGGCAAAGGTAATGACACAGGTTGAGGTTTAAAAACCCTGACAGGTGGGTGGAGCGATGACCTCACCAACAAGCAGACCTATAAGAATAGCGACTCAGCGAGAGCAACAGTCAGGAAGTAAATAATGTTGCATATAGGCAATACTGCGAGAGGCAATCACAGGGCACCGTGATAGTGGGTTGGTGCCATTGCACATTTGGTCACAGTCATTGCAGTCTCAGTTTGGTGTTACTCTGTGCCTACAGTTGCAGTCAGTCCTCCATTACTGCTCCGGCAGTCTACCGCTTGTCCAGGGCCTTCCAGGGCCGGATATCCGTGTACAACGCTGACTTCGGGAAGGGGGAGGGAGGGGAGAACTGTGCATTCAGTTATCTCTCCAACCATGAAGGTTTGAGAAATGAACCTGGGGGCTATTAAATTATTTTGCAAATATCTACAATATGGGGGATAGTAATAATAAAGTATTACTATCCCTTGAAGTTAATGATGTGATTCAAGTTATAAAGTGGGTGGTACATAATAGGGTGGGTGGGGCTTAAGCAAAATTAGCCTGGGGATGTAGGCGGGACAGGGTGGGAAGGAGAAGAAGTGGGCAAAGTTACTCAGTAAACTCAAAAGAGCCAGAAAATCAGCCTCTGTCCCCGGAGACCCGGTAATTGACACTAAAAACCGGAGTTTCTGGAGCAGATATGGAAAATTCCCTGGTATGTAAATAACACATGTTCCAAAAGTAAAGGCACTGTTAGCCACGTACATGAAAATGTGCGCTAACTGTTTGCTGACTTAGGTGCAATTGCTAATCCTCTCCCAAAACGGGGGACATAGCCAAACCCTCTTTTTGAAATGCATTTGTTAAAAAAGCACAAACATTTTGTTGGAATCATTTTTCCATCAAAAGTACATTGTAAGTAGCGATTTTGCAAGTTTCTTGCATCCGGCTCTTTGTTACCTTTATACTGAAACTAATCAGGGAATAGCTACTTGTCGCAGTGGTGGACAATGTGGGGCCTTTCAGCTGCTGCCAAACTACAACCTCCATCATTCAGCCAGATGGGAGCTGTAGTCTGGCAGCAGCTGGAGGGCCTCATTTTGCCCTATGGTAAATCTAACTGAACACTATTCTGTATAATTGCAACACTAACTCTTTAGGACCCAGAGAGATGGCAACACATTGTCTTGCACTGAATTGCTCAAGCCCCTGGTCCTTAAAATATTAAGATATTATTTGCTATGAAGATCAAGGATTACAAAATTATTCTGAAAAAAAAAAAACGTTTCTCACACTTTCAGGCCGCTCTTTACTGAAAGCTTTAAATTCTTGTCTACAAAGCATACGAAGCCTAATGAAAGACTTGTACATAGATTGCAGGTTTATCGGAGTAGTAATCAAGCTTTAATAGCTGTGCCGTAAAACGCCATTCCTACTTACAAGTTCACTCGCTGCCTTTCAAAGCTTCCAATTCACCACTTCATACAAGGACATAGATAACACACAGGCAAATGAATAATCTGACAAGCACAGGGACACATCTATTCAAGGTTTAAAGGGACAGTAATACTTCATTTTATCTTTATTTTATTTTGAAGGCTTTAAAAAAAACATGAAGAACGATATAAGTCTTATTTCTCAAACCTTTATGGTTTGAGAGATATTCACAAGCTAAGTTTTCCCTCCTGCCCCTTTTACCTAGTGTAAGCCATCTCTTCTTAGATGTGGAATCCAGTCCATAGACCAGACAGATAACAGAAGGGGACAATCTTCTTCCTATGAGAACAATGAAAGCCCTGCCCCCCTTGACAAGTTTTTCAGGTTTTTCCCTTATCTTACTTGAAGATTGCCCCTCTCTGCAGTCTACCTGGGCACCTCCCTTCTGATCTGGCTGAACAGTGTTACATCAGTAAAAGGGGTGGGAGGGGGATACTTTGTCACTGAATTACTCTTGAACTACAACTCTGACAGAATTGAAATAACACTCTCCAAAGTCCAAATACTATGATGATTAATTAGAGCTGCTTTTATTATGAAACATTACTATCCTTTTTAAAGGAAACTAAGAACCCAAAATAAGAACCTTCCCAAGTACATTGTATGGACAAATCTGGATGGCTCCTCATGAAATTTTCCCTTGCCACTTAACGACTATTATCTCATGTATATAAGAGATTAGGAAGGGGATCTTAATGATCCTTATCTCGTTTATATACAAGGTAATCAAAAAGGCTGCAGTGCATTCTGAGGTCTTTGGGACTGGGCTAATATAAGTAATATTTATATGGCTGCTTAGGGAGGGGCAGATTACCTATGTGGCCACCAGTCAAGATAAGTAGAAGGACACTGACAGAACATGCGGAGACATCTGGTGCATAAATACCTTTGATCTCCCCTTTAGGTCCTGGATCAATGGCGAATCAGAGGTACAAATGAATTGTGCTATATTTTCACACACAGCATACACACACAGACACACTTTTATTAGAAATGGTTTTCTAAATTAAGAAACATTTATATCTAGCAGCCTAGGGGTAAAAATGCAAGAGACTTCATGATTTTTCAACTATATTAATATCTCTGAAGTAGGAGAAACTGTAAATGAAAGCCCTACTTTTCCTACATTGCCACCTCCTGGAAACATTTGTGTACATCTACTATGAGTTAAAAAGGCAAGTTTCCCCTCATTTGATAAGGGGGGCTGTCTTCTTTCCAACACTGAAACATAGAAACATAGAAACATAGAAGATTGACGGCAGAAAAAGACCACCTGGTCCATCTAGTCTGCCCTTTAGTATTCCTTTATTGTTATCTTAGGATAGATACATGTTTATCCCAGGCATGTTTAAATTGTGTTACTGTGGATTTATCAACCACCTCTGCTGGAAGTTTGTTCCAAGTTTCTACTACTCTTTCAGTGAAATAATATTTTCTAATGTTTTTCTTGATTTTTCCTCCAACTAGCCTCATGGTTAAACTGTCTTTTCACACTGTATATATCCCTATAGCGTGCATTAGGCCTCTTTAACATCACAGCAGCGATGCTGCTTTGGAGATCTCGTCTGTTGTGACACCTGCAACTACTGGAATAAGTTTCCTTTCACACTGGTGTGAAAAGCACCAAAGTCCAAGAATCTGTAGCTTTACAGTTTTCACAAAGCAACACCTAAAAGATGCAGCAGGTGAGATCTGCACGACAGCCATTTTGGGACATCTGTAGATCTTTCACACAAGTAATGTTGTAGGTTCGGATGCCCATCTGAACTTTCAATGAATGGCTGACCCACATGGATGCCAGCGAATAATACCACATCGGCCAGCTGCTAGAAATGCCACTCATGCTTCCGGATCAGAGGCGGCATGCAGAAAAAAGGTGAGTTTACAGCCAGGGCGACAGAACTGAACAGAACTAGGGGGGCTGCTACAGTTCTGTAACCCTTGTATCATTGGAAGGTAGGGTAGTTTCCACAGTATTGTGAAATAATGCGATGGAAACTGCCCTAGCAACCAAGGGGTTAAAAGGTATATTGTGTAACCACATGTGAGACAGACTATGCAGACTTATAATGCATAACACATGCTTATCTTACTCTAATGATCAGTAAAATGTGGCTGCTATGGGAACAGACTATGCAAAAAGACAGGGGCAGTCCCAGGGTAGTTGCCCCCTGCTGACTGGGCAACTACCCCATGAAATTTGCCCTTTAACAATAAAGGTGATTGATACATGTGTACCAAGTTTTCTTCAGCTCAGTCTAAAGTGGATCCTTTTCATCCTTACGCTCAAAGGTACGTTGTAATTATGTAATGTTCAACACAAGCACAGACAGCATTGTAACAGAGAGACACTACAGGGAGCTGCACTGTAGAACAAATGTATGGAGCCACATGTGGCCCCTGTGTTTAACATGCCGTTTGTAGGGCTTTTGGCCCAAAGATTTTTTTTTTTTAACATGCTGACTAGAAGTGCGTAATATTTAAATCGATAAGAACCATTTTCAGCTTTTGGAGATAAATGAAATTACCTTGAATTAAGTTTGAGTATTTACAAACAATTCAGAACAGCCTATAGTTTACTCTATACGAAGGGTCCCAGATACAAGCTTTAGCAAATATTAATATTTTCTTTTTGAAATGTGCTCTCTCTCTGTGCTGCACTTTATGCTAATTAAGGTATGTGCTACTCTGAGAGAGAGCAATATCCAGAAACAAAATGAATTAATAGGTTTATTTATATAGCTAAACAAGTGTATGCAGCACTTTTCAATATAAAGGGATCTATCACCCCTATAAAAGTTAGTCTTATTAGTTAGATTATTTAGTGAATATGTTTAAAACTGTATTCATTTGTTTTTTAAAACGCTATTTGGGCAAAAATTCATGTTTATAGATTGCCCTGCGCCCTACTTCCGGAGAGACTGCGGTTACCTGCTCTGTACCGCAGTCTTTCACTCTTCCTCTGCTCCCCTCCCTCTATCCAGACTCCTCCAGTGGCGGAAGCTTTCTGCCTGTAAGCTGGAGCTCTCTCATTGGCCAGAGATCAATATCTAGCCAATTAGATCGCTCCAGCTTACAGACAAAAAGCCTCCATCATCAGAGAAGGCTGGATAGAGTGAGGCGAACAGAGGAAGAGTGACAGACTGCAGTACAGAGCAGGTAACCGCAGTCTGTCCAGAAGTAGGGTTCAAGGCAATCTATAAACATTAATTTTCGCCCAAATAGCGTTTTAAAAAAACAAATGAATACAGTTTTAAACATAGTCGCTAAATAATCTAACTAATAAGACTAACTTGTATAGGGGAGATAGATCCCCTTTAAGGGTTCATATAATACAAGTGTGGTTTGCAAAGTGAAACAACTGGGGACCCTGTTCTACAGCGAAGCCTAAATCAGGGGCAGTCAACTGTTAGACCTTCTGCTGTTGGGGACCAAAACTCCCATCATCTCTGTCGTCTGGCTAGAGATGATGGGAGTTGTAGTCTTCAATAGCTGCAAGTAAAAAACTTGACTACCCCTGTCATTAGCTATGCTTGTAGTTGCCTTTTTGACTTGCCAGATTTATAGGTAGTTTTGAATGATGTTTTCCAATATGCACAGATATTATTTTTTACATTTTTATGTTTCCAAAAGTGTGCTTCCTGGATCTGTTTCCAGACAGCGTTATGGAAACAGCTGTACAATGTAACACTATCCCTGCAGCACAGCGAGGTCTCTAACTCATTGCAACACATTACACGGGATACCTTTCTGTATTCAAAGGGTTAACTGACAGGAGCCAGGCTTTTCTGCTGTGCAGATAATGTTACATTGTATCACTATACCTGCTGGCCCAGTTCCTGACAGGAGGCTCACTCTAAACAACAGAAACATATGAAATTAACCCTTTGAATGCCAGAGGGGTATGCAACGCATTGCTCTGCAATGCGTTGTGTACCCCTCTGGCACTCAAAGGGTTAAAACATGTATAGGCAATCAGAGTTCACATATTAGGCATATTATGCACACACAATATGTAAAGTCAGAAAGAAGACTTACTTTCACTAAAAAAAAAAAAAAAAAGTAAACTTGTTGAAAGGCAAATACTGTTGTTTAATCTTCAGTCCTGGAGGTAATCATGTATATCAATGAGTGCTTCTTTCCAGAACGTAGACTCGAAGAGTAACAGTGAGTCATACCTGCTCGCTTTGTGACCATTCCCCTTGCATCCTCAGAGAGGGCACATCCCAAACGGTCAGTTTGCCAGAAAAATGGATAGCAGCCAGAAGTGTTTCATCCGGAGAAAGGCTCATCTTATATATACCATCCTGCGGGCAATAAACCAAGAATGGAATGAGACAGCGATCTCTAACTGAATTTAAAGGCAAACTATACCAACAAGCAACTCTTTACAAGACCTTTCATTATCACCTGTGTTGTTAGCCACTTTTGATTTTAAAACAATAGCCTGAAACAGTTGGCTTTATTCTCCACATTATGTAAGTTAGACAGTACTGGCTGGGATGTCACCACATACTAACATTCCACGTTGCTTTCCCTCCCAACTGTCTTTCCCCATTGGCCAATACTAGCTCATTTAAATAAACTAAGAAACATATATACAATTAAATATCTCAAACACAGTTATCTTGTCCCTGAGTTGTACTACTTTTCTTGCTTTCTTTTTTTATTTACTTAATTTTTTTTAAAGGGACAGTAATGTCCTACAAAAAATATTTAGAGTTAGGTAGTGATTAAAACAAGAAACTAAGTGCCACAAACCCAATCTCTCAAACCACTATGGTTTGAGATATATAGGGATTGAAAGTCCCCCCCTCCCTCCCTCCCCTTTCTCCTGATGTCAGCTGTGAAGCTGACAGCAGGAGATTCGAGTTGTACGACTCGAGGAGACTCTGCAGCAGAGCCGGAATCGCATTACTTAAATATAATTAATTCATTGGAAAGGACTGCAAAGGGTACCTGGTTTGTAAGCACACTCTGTAGACATTTCCAGTGAATGAATTACTTTTAAGCAACACAATTTCGGCTCTGCTGCAGAGCCTCCTGCTGGTCCTGGACCAGGATCTTCTGCTGTCCGCTAGACTCTGAAATCAGGAGGGGGGGGGGGGGGAACTTTCAATCCCTATTAGTGATGAGCGAGCATGCTCGGCCGAAGCTCGGTTCGGCTCGAGCATCGCTCTGCTCGGCACATGGCGGTACTCGTACGAGTACCGCATGTGCTCGCCCGCCATGTTCGGGTCTCCTCCCCGCACGTTTCGCGGCTGCTGCGCAGCCAATAAACGTGCGGGGAGGCTCTGACATCAGTGTAATGCCAGCAGCCATGTTGGCTGCTGGCATTACACTGATTGGCTGGCCAGAACCCGTGATCGGGTGCTGTATAGCACCCGACGCGCGAGTTTGGCTCATTCTTAGCCAGGGAGAGATGCGCTTAGGCAGGGAAAGTCAGTGTAGGGAGAATAAAATTGTTGGAACTCTTTCAAGACCCCAAAGTCCTTTTTAGGACTGTTGTGTGTGGGGACAGCATTTATATTTTGTTTGGGGGGGCACAATTTCCTTTTTTTTTGTGGGGGGGATATTTCTAAGGTGACATATAATACTAGATGCACAGGAAGTCAGTGTAGGGAGAATAAAATTGTTGAAACTCTTTCAAGACCCAAAAGTCCTTTTTAGGACTGTTGTGTGTGGGGGCAGCATTTAATTTTTTTTGGGGGTGGCAGAATTTAATTTTTTTTTGGGGGGGGACATGTTCTAAGGTGACATTGTACTAGGTGCACAGGGACAAATATTTCACAGTGCAGTGACAAGCTGACATATTCTGTTAGGTGCACAGGGCCAATTATTTTACAACGCAGCGACAAAAAGGGCCATTTTAAACGTGTGCCTAGCCATAGATTATTGTCACATTCTGTTTAGTGTGCAAATTCACAAATTAACGTCACATATTCCGTTCACTGTGCCTAGCCGCAGATTAGCGTCACATTCTGTTTCGTGTGCCTAGCCGCAGATTAGCGTCACATTCTGTTTCGTGTGCCTAGCCGCAGATTAGCGTCACATTCTGTTTCGTGTGCCTAGCCGCAGATTAGCGTCACATTCTGTTTCGTGTGCCTAGCCGCAGATTAGCGTCACATATTGTTTAGTGTGCCTAGCCGCAGATTAACGTCATATATTGTTTAGTGTGCCTAGCCGCAGATTAGCATCACATTCTGTTTCGTGTGCCTAGCCGCAGATTAGCGGCACATTCTGTTTCGTGTGCCTAGCCGCAGATTAGCGTCACATATTGTTTAGTGTGCCTAGCCGCAGATTAGCGTCACATATTGTTTAGTGTGCCTAGCCGCAGATTAGTTTTTATCTTCCTTTTTGTGTGTTTTACGGTCAGTCTGTAAAAATGGCATACTACGGGCGAAACATCGTTCCCAGCAGCGACGTTGGAGTCCAAGATGCATCCAGACATCCTCCCTATGCTGTCCCTGAACCATTTCTGTGGTGTTTCCATCATTTTCTGACCTTTTCCTATGAACCAGGCACCCTCCCCTCATCAGAGCAGGGGGTGCCTGGTGTAATGCTCGAGTCCTCCCATTGACTTCAATGGGGCTCGGGTGCTCGGCCGAGCACTCGAGCCTCCGGGGGCGCTCGGCCAGAGCACCCGAACACCCGAGCATCGGGGTGCTCGATCATCACTAATCCCTATACCTCTCAAACCCCAGCAGATTGAGAGATAGGGTTTGTGGCAATTAGTTTTTTTTTTTAATCACTACCCAACTCTAAATATCTTTTAAGGGCCATTACTGACTCATTAAACGTATCTTTATTAAAATTTCGACAACATATAAACATACCACATAAAACACATGGGAGACAAACACAAGAGATAAACATACATATACTACTTTTTTTTAAAGCGGAACGATCACCATCATAATACTGCTCCCCAAATCTATTACTAATGTAGCGATATGTAAATCCATACTTTTATTATGCTGAAAAAGTCAGCATTATTAAGTAAAGCAGCTTCTCTGTAGGCATCCAGCAGACAACAAAGCAGACATCTTAGAGGTAAAGTACCTCTGAGTCTACACTGTGTGTCCTGTGCTCTGCACGGATTGGTGGTGACGTTCGTTGGTTACCTTAAGGTAACGGAAGTTGCTGAAGACTCAGGCGTACAGAGCTTCTCTTGTAAACTCTGTGCCCTGGAAGCCTACAGAAGTAGTTTATTTTCTTTAATAACGCAGACCTTTTCATCATAATAAAAGTATGGCTTTACCTATCTCTACATTAGTAAAGGATTGGGGGGCAATGTTATGATGGTGATAGTTGCACTTTAATAAATCAGCCTTAGTGTCTTCTACTTCTAAAAGGTGAAATTTAATAAATTATCAATGCACTGGAGACCTCTCTAGCATTCAAGGTTTAAATGAATTGTAATTTATCCCCAGAAATGCAACTCTCTACCATACCTGGGAACTTCCAGTTGAGGGCTACCTGGAGGGGAGTCCTCTGTTCAGCAGGGGGTGACAAAAATGATGCTAATCACGCCAAAAAGGGGCGGGGCTTGATGTGAGTGGGGGGGCAGGGCTTAAAGGTGTCACACAGGAGGCTGGGGACAGAGGACCAGCGGGAGAAAAAGCAGATGTGGCAGAGTTTCAGTAGAAACTCCCCACATCCAGAGGAATCAGCCTCTGCCCCGGAGACCCAGTAAAGCTCTGTCAAAACCGGAGTCTCCGGGGCAAATCCGGAGAGTTCCCAGGTATGCTCTCTACCTTATTCAATTGTACCTATAAAGTCACATGGTAATCAGCACTCACAATACAGCAGAACAGACAGATGTGACAGCCTTTATTCTGCAGTCAGAAACACTGGAAATGGCACCCTACAATACAGAGTTATTTATGTTGTATAATGCAATGTGAAAGGGGCTCCAGCTTAGTAACCTGCTATAAACACTGCAGCTATTAAACTACGCTTCAAAAAAGTAATAGTAATTATCTCGTTAGTAAAGCAATTCACTAGTTTTATGTTTCAACCAATTTCAAGATACACACTTTAATAAAAATCAAAAGGTTTAATAACTTTTGCTACATCTGTACGTGTTCAAGTCCAATTCACAATGTCACTTATCCCTGTGACATTAAAGGTCTCCTAAAACTAATGTATGTAACCCTATGCATGCCAGAGGGGAGCGAAACACAATGAGAAGTAAAGAGTTAACCCTCTGCGTGCCAGAGAGGTATCCAACACATTTTTATAACTGACTAAATGATTTAAAGAAAGACCAAAGTATGTTATTTACACAGACTAATTTATAAACACATATACTTATGGTTAATCAAACATTATTTTTTTTTGTTGCTGTGGAGCAATGTGATACACTTATATACATACACCATAGAGTTTGATCTCCTAAAAGAGGGACACCAAGGTGGCAAAGAGGGACACAGGGATTTGGGTCTCAGAGAGGGACTGTCCTTTCAAAAGAGGGACACTTGGGAGGTATGCTGCATATACACATTTTATGGGCATACCTGGGAACTTTCCACTGACGTCCACCCAGAAGGGAGTCCTCTGGTGCAGCAGGGGGTGAGAATAATGGTGCAAATCGCATCAAAAAGGGGTGGGGCTTGACGTGAGCTGGGGGGGTGGCTTATAAGAGTGAGACAGAGCTCAAAAGAAGGCTGGGGAAGGAGCTTCAACAGGGGAAATAGCAGGATTGGGTAGAGTTTCAATAGGAACTCCCCACATCCGGAGGAATCAGCTTCTGCCTGGAGACCCGGTAAAGCAGTGTTGAAACTGGAGTCTCCGGGGCAAATCCGGAGAGTTCCCAGGTATGTTTATGGGGTGTGTGTGTGGCTTTTATGTAGTCACAGTAACTAGTATGTAGCATATGATTGCATGAAATAATGTAATAATGAGTATTGGCATTCGCCTTTGTCGTATGTCCTGATGAAGGCATGAGATAGACGTTGCAATAAATCAGATCTACACTTTGCAGTAGATGCCAGACTACAAATTTCATCATCCTCAGCAGGCCATATGTGATTCAACAGCTGGAGAGACACTTGTTTGCCCACCCCAGATCTGGATTATTCATGAATAATGTTTAGACGTTGATAAAGTGCTTTCTTTAAATATTTAAAACACAGGAGCCGTTCCGCTGTATCCTATAATTAAACATGTTTGCTGAACCGTTTGCAGTTTTTCAATTAACTATTTTTGTTGCTGGAGAGAACATCAACAATGCTGCCTGCCAACAAACAGAGAGCTGGATGTAGTTTGTCACGCAGTGGATTGCAGTACTAGGAAATTGACACGAAGAAGAAAAATTGTCATTCTGGCTAACGAAAACCACAGGGGCCGCTGGCTGCTTTTCACCTATTATCAAACAAAGAAAGGTACGGGCTTCATATTGCATTGAAGAGCCCTTTAGTACTGAAGGGGTTATACTCCTCATCTCAATCAATGTGAAACTGTATTCGTTCCCTGTGGTGCAGATGCATTGCTCCAGACTCTATCACTTTTGTGGTGTACAGAACTCTGTAGTAGCTTTTTTAACCAATTTAGTGCCAGAGGGTTAAACTATACATTGTGTACCCCTCTGGTTCTCAAAGGGTTAACCCTTTGAGTGCAATGCACTGGAACTAGCAGTAAACTTTTCTTTTAAAGCGTAACTACCACCCATTTTAATCTTTATGGCAAATAATTCCCCATCTGGCGACTAGCTGCTCAGTAGTGATATCTCCAGAATAATTACCAGGTTAATGAGAATGATACCGTGCTCCGGGGCTGACAGGCAGTAGAGAGCGCTGACATCTTTCCATAGTGACGTCTGAGCTCCTGCGCTGTCAGTCCCAGTCGGCTCTAGGGGGCGATGCAGGGAGCTATTCTGCTCCAAAAAGGACTGACAGCACAGGTGCGCAGACGTCACTATGGAAAGATATCTGCGCTCTCTACTGCCTATCTATAGGTGCAATTCAATGAATTAAAGAGGTGCAGTTTTGAGGCAAACCATACCCACCATAGTAAACAAAAACTCTTCAACTTGTCAATGACTGAAATGGGAATCTTAACCTCTTGAATGCTAGATGTTCCTTTAATCCTTTGTGTACCAGAGGGGTACGCAACGAATTCCAAGGCAATGAGTCGCGAACCACTCTTGCACTGAAAGGGTTTACATATTTCTTTGAAATGAACTGGAGACCACTCTGTCATTCGCTTAAATTACTGGGAATTTTAATTTCTCCCCCATGATATAGTTGGTTTCCTCCAAAACTGCTCATCATCAGCTTAGTGTATTGCACCTAATAACAGATAATTATATTATATATCTCTGTATACAGATATACATAACATCTCACTTTTATTCACTGTCTGGCACCTCTCACAGCAATCTTCAGGTTTGAGTTACATTTACATTTATTTAGAAGAATAAATATATAATTTTTACGTTTGTAATATACATACTTGGGAACTTTCAAAATAAGCTGACCCTGAGATATTGTAAATATTAACCCTTAAAGTTCCCATAATATAAATTACCTGTGATATGTCCCTGATCATTGTAATTGAAAGGTGCTCCAATCAGTCCTCATGGACCCGTTACTATATAACCGCTTAACCCCTTAACGACCCTGGACGTGCCAGGACCGTCACTCCAGTTCCAGCATGTTAGGACCAGTAACAGTCCTGGCACGTCTTGGAATTCCGGGGTCCCCGCGCGGCTGCACGCCACTCATGGGCCTCGGAATCCATTGCAACAACAAGAAAACATGACCCGTGGTCCCGATCGAAGAACAAATACTTCAGTGGAATGGTCTGCAAAGTGTTCTTGCTAACCAAACACACTTTGTAGACCGTTCCAGTGAAGTATCTTTTTCGATAGTGCTCATTCAGTCCTGCTGAAGAGCCGCTGAGTCAGCCGACACAGACCCACTGCTGACAGCTTTACAGCTCATCAACAGGAGGGGTAATTTTCAGCGCTTATATCTCTCAAACCATAAAGGTTAGAGAGATACGACTTGGCACATTAATATTATCTTTTTAATACCTTCAGTATTAGGGTTAGTTAATGTTAGACATTACTAACCCTTTACGGGCTTGCAGCCCCTCCCACAAACACGGGCCAAGCCCTTAACTTACCAAAATGCAAATAAGGAATCCTACTTATGTTTCTTTGATCAGAAAAATCAAAGGAAGGCACTGTATGAACAGAAATAGCTACTTTCATGCATGTTGCCTCCATTCGTTGTGGGCTGCTTTTAACCCTTTGAGTGCCAGAGGGGTATGCAACGCATTGCAGAGCAATGCGTTGCATACCCCTCGGGCACTCAAAGGGTTAAACTAAATTCCCATTGAGTACACTGAGATTAAGCATGCACAAATTGTGCATATAAAGATTAGCAAAAGTACGCGTCCTCCAAACACTTATCCCAACGGTAAACAAATACAAAAATATATATAACAAAACCAATTGCAAAAGAGAAAACCAGTGGCACATGCAATTACATTTTGCTTTGCAATTTTATGCCTAGGTGAAGTCCAACTGATTGTGGTACCTCGGAGTGCATGACGTGTATGCACAAACATCAGAGATGCTCAGTCATCAAGGATAATGGATTCACAGCATGTCACAATCACTACAGCATCCGAGCTGCAATTTGATCTAAGCATACCCTCCAAATGCACCTTTTAGCAGGTACCTTTGTACTTTATAAAACAGCATAAGCATTTTGTACATTTTTCAGCACGGAAGGGGGGTCATTTGTGTTCATTCTGCGTGTAAGAGAAAGAAACTCAAACACAAGTACAGAACAGTCTCATACCATGTAAAGAAAATCTGATTATATGTGGTGGTCCCGTATAATCAGGTTTTCTTTACATATGCATTCCCAGAGAGAGAGAGAGAGTGCGAGACCATGTGTGAGATGATGAAGACAAGATATGAGATATGATTATGGCTGAAAGCATAGACTCTACTGATTACCAGTCAGTGGGGCTGATGTAATAAAGCAAAGCAGTACAATTCTGGTGCTAATCAAGTGCACCATGCGGAACAAATAAAAAAAAAAAAAAAAAAATCCATAAATGCCCTGCAAGATAAATGGGGCTTTTAACCCCTTGAATGCTATGAGCTGGAACACTCTCTAGCATTCAAGGGGATAAAACACCCATTTAAATCAATGGAAATTTTCCAGCTGATTTCAGCCACAACAGCACCACTTTTACTATTGATCCTCAGGGGGGTAGATATACTAAGAAAAGGTGGTAAAGTAAGGGCTGGATTTTCATCCCAGCCAAGGAACTCTAGGTGATAACTCCACCCATGATCACACCCCGTTTTCTCCGCCCCCATTCCTAATTCCTATTTCCTTGCACAGAAAATACCCTTGGCCTATGACAAACAAAGAAAAAAGGCTTTAACTCATTGGTTGATCTCCAACATATTGGAGCTCTAGACAGTTACCTACTGTGCCTATTCGGACATCTGTCCCTGGGTATAGTTCTGGGGCAAACCAAGCGCATCATAAGCATGGGTGTAAACCTACTGAGCTCTAGTATGAAATCTGAGTCTGGGCCCCTCTCCCCCATCTCAATGGTCTGCATCAAGTTTGAATCATGTGCCATGACAGATATCCAGAAGAAAAGCAAGTTGTTTGATACTGCATCAGATGTTATGCATCCCCATGCTGACAGTCAGACCGATTTGCACCAAAAGGATGTCCAGGCCATTGAATTCCATTTGACACCATTTCCATGTTCAAAGCATCAAGGGAAAACAGGGCAGGGGCTTACCAACTCTATTCATCTCACTGTCTAGCAGCATCCCTGCTGTGTGTCAGTCAAGATAACGAATTGGTCTGATTTTAAGGGATTGTATGGTAGTATAGAGCCGAAGCACCCCCATGGATACCAGGTTCCATCACAACTGCACTCTCTGTATTTATGTCACTGAGCATAAAGAGCAGATCAAAATCCCCAATGGTTTGAATGAATTAATATGTTTATTTATATAGCGCCACAAGTGTACGCAGCACTTTACAATTTCAGGGTTTAAACAATACAGGTTTACAGGTGCTTTGTAAAGTGAAACATTGGGTGTGAGGTCCCTACCCAAAAGCTTACAATCTAAATGACCCTTAACCTTGAATGCCGGTGAGATGGCTCAGTTGGTTAATGCGCCAGCTGTAGAATCTGTTCAAGCCACAAGGTCACAGGTTCTAGGTCCGGCAAGGTCAGCTTATCCTTTCACTCTTCTGAGGTAGATAAAATGAATAGTCCAGGACATAGCTGACAATGAGAGACAATCTCAATGTATTCTTCCTAGTAAAATACTCTCACAAAAAATAATGCTGAAGAGATCTCCAGATCATTGTTAAGCAATGCATTGTTGACCTCTCTAACACTGAAGTAGTTAAAATCCTCTTATAAATTACTAGTTGAACAGCCCGTTACACGGGCCACAGTGCCTCTGGCAGCCGGTTGCGGGGCAGTCAAACGCAGTGGAGACTGGCCGCGCCTCGGCTGATACAGAGCTGGGCGCTCCGAAGGAGCGCCCAGCTCTGTATCAGCCGTAGCGCGGCCAGTCTCCACTGCGTGTGACTGCCGCACGCGCAGCAGTGTCTACTGCGCATGTCGGGCGTTACACACAACTTAGCGAATTATTATATAGGATGGGGAATTTGAGGAATATTTATGTGTTCTTATAGTGCAGTTGGTTTGCTCCAGAAAGTATATCATACTTAGGGTTGTTTAACAGAAATATAAAAGGAGGCTGATTCCTAATGCCCAAGCAATCCAGATTTTACACTGTAACAGGGCTGGCCTTTTAGAAATGATAAAATATTAAAGAGATTCTACAACAGAGGTAAAGGTGTTCAAGTGTGAAACAAGAGAAATAGATGCAGTACTAAAAGGCAATAAACCTTTAAGTCAGTCAGGTTAGTAAATGTACGTGGTAAAGTAAGAAATGGCTCTCAAAGGAGACTACAGATTGTGCAAAGCGAAAAGGACATCATTTTCAGAATGCTGGCAGATTAGTAAAGAGGAAAGTAGTGATCTGTAACAGTCTAAGCTACTGGAGAGCAACCTAAGGCAATACAGCTCTTCAGAACTACAAATCCCATCATCGGATTGGAGGGCGTCAAATTGCAAACCTGATCAAAGCAGAAGGCTAATTAAATGAACATCAATACCTAATAATAACCCATCACATTTAAAAGTGGACCTGTCACCTTCATTCAAGTTTGCATATTTGAACACTTCATTAAAAACATTTTAATGACAATTTTTAGTGATATTTTATATGCTAATTAAGATGTGTACTACACCAGGAGACTTTCACTCTCACTCTTCTCAGAAATCCCCTCTCTGCTGGACTTTTGATTAACATGACAGCCAGTGCTGTTATTTGCATAAGACAACAAATAAAGGTAAATATTACATATTTTTAAATAAGCAATAGCTAACAAATATACAGTACTGTGCAAAAGTCTTAGGCAGGTGTAAAAAAATGCTGTAAAGTTAGCATGCTTTCAAAAATAGACATGTTAATAGTTTATATTTATCAATTACCAAAATGCAAAGTGAGTGAACAGAAGAAAAAGTTAATAAAATAAATATTTGGTGTGACCACCCTTTGCCTTCAAAACAGCACCAATTCTTCTAGGTACACTTGCACACAGTTTGTTAAGAAAATCTGCAGGTAGATTGTTCCAAACATCTTGGAGAACTAGCAACAGTTCTTCTGTGGATTTAGGCAGCCTCAGTTGCTTCTCCCTCTTCATTTAATCCCAGACAGACTCAATACCATCACTTCCAGTACTCCTTGTTCTTCTTTACACTGAATATAGTTCTTAATGACTTTGGCTGTATGTTTGGAGTCACTGTCATGATACAGAATAAATTTGGGGCCAATCAGATGGCTCCCTGATGGTACTGCATGATGGATAAGTATCTGCCTGTACTTCTCAGCACTGAGGAGATCATTCATTCTAACCAAATATCCAACCCCATTTGCAGAAATGTAGCCCCAAATTTGCAAGGAACAAAACATAACAATGTAACCTCATAGTATATCATATAAGTCATTGCTCAATTAACTTGTTATGTGCCAAGATGTAAAGAACGGAGTTTACTAAGGAACTCACGTATTCATACAGATCATAATACACAGTAATCTCATGAAATAACTGACAGAAAGTGACAATGCGTTAGAGGGGACATAAGAATGTATAGATCAGCATACCATACGTTTCAAGCGACTTCTTATATGATATATTATGAGGTTACATTGTTATGTTTTGTAATATTTGTATGAACATGTGAGAGTATGTGTGTGTGTGTATATATATATATATATATATATATATATATATATATATACACACACAATGCAGGAAGGTGGAAGCACTCTCACTTTAAAGGTCCAAAAATGCCTGGGTGCTCTAATATGACTGGATGCATAAATTGATATAGTGAATCAAGCACTCACAGGACTTTCATGATGGGGTTAAAAGTGTTTTAATTCAAATCAACGTTTCGGCCAGACTGAGCTGGCCTTCCTGAGGAAGGCCAGCTCAGTCTGGCCGAAACGTTGATTTGAATTAAAACACTTTTAACCACATCATGAAAGTCCTGTGAGTGCTTGATTCACTATATCAATTTATATATATATAGATATATATATATATATACACACACAGACTTCCTTGGTAAATTCCAATCGCTACATCCAGACACTTAACGAGTTAATTGAGTGATTCTATACATGAAACGTCATTAGGTTTCATTGTATCGCTCAGACATTTAGCTCTTTGTGTCCTCTGCATACACATTATTCCTCATTCTTCTTTTTAATGTAATCTCGCATCCTCTGAGAATAATCTCGTTAAACCCACAGTTTTTGGCTCTTAATTTAATATAATATATATCAATAAATTATTCGGCACTGTTGCACTTTTTGTATAACGCTATGCAATGCATTGCGTAACCCTCTGGCAAAACATTACTATCCCTTTAAGAAGAAGATCTCAATGTCTCTTATTTTTCACTTCGCAAGTGGGCAATGCCACAAATTAAGTTGGTGCTTTATAAATAAATGATCAAAATAATAATGTAGAGTGACTACAATTTAGGCATGGTAAATTACCTTTATGTCTGCAGTGGCTAAATTAAAGGTAATAGTTCTGAAAGAAAGAACTGTTTGTTATGCAAAGACCAGCATATTGGTAGATCACAGGCTGCCAGTGATTACTAGACGGACATCTCTGAAGCAAACCTTATTTATTTCTTTTAATTGGGTGACTAAAGTAATGCATTGAGAGGAACAACTGATGCAACTTATTTAGTTTTTAATAAGGTGTTGGCAGTCATCCCTGCGTAACAAATAACTCACTAGTTGGAAGTAAATTACAAGGAGATTACAAGAATAAAACACAGACTGAAGTGAAAGAGACAGAGTTGGAGTATGCGGAACACATTCAGAGGAATGTGACCTTGACTCTTTAATGGTTTTAATTCAGAATAGGTCTTTGTAACCCAATGGAGGCAAGAGACCTCTCCGATGAATTGTACAGAAATGTGTTGGTTATGCCTCCAGCATTCAAAGGGTTAAAAGTAAAGATCTGCAGTAGGTCTGATACTCCATGAGTAAAACCCATATCTTTTTAGGTAAATATGAGAGAAACAGATTTGCAACTACTATCCTATGCCAAATTGCACTCATTGCTGAGATATTTAATTTAAAAATGAACACAACTCAACAAGGCTTCAACAAGCTAGAAGGCACAGACTTCATATATGCAAGGCTACTACAACTTACTTACGTTCTCCTATCCTGACAAGACACAGAGCACCGTATTCTGCACTTAACCCTTATGTTCTCTGTAGGTCTCCTTTTAACACTTGCAAAGCTTTCGAGCAGAGAACCCATTTCCAGCATTTCATTTTCCTAAGCACTTGCCACTCTGTACTGTCCAAACCCTTAAATTATAAAGCAAATGTTTATACTTGTGGTGCTACATAAGTATACATATTAATCCATTCATTCATCTTCTTTGCGTGCAACAAGGTGGCAAACAGGTCAGTACACGGATATCTCTGGTGAGCTATTCATTCTAAGGTCTGATCAGATAACCAGGGGCCACTGCTTGAGATTAGAGGAAAGAAGGTTTCAACTTCAGCAGTGGAAGGGTTTTTTTTACAGAAAGGTATGGAAAATTGTGGAATTCCTTGCCCAAGGATGTGGTAATGGCAGATACAATGGATACATGTAAGAGAAGATTTCTTTCGGGAGGGGGCAAAACAGGAAGGACTGATAAAGACTACCTTATTTGACAGCAGAAAAGCCTATATAATTGTCTGGGTTATGAGGCAAAGGTTACACTTGATTTACTATGTAGAGCTGTCCTAAAGGAAGCACTAGAAAAAAATTACATTGTAGATATCAGACAACCCTGTTGTTTACAGTTTGCGTAACCCTTTTGAGTGCCAGAGAGGTAGCCAATGCATTGCAACGCAATGCGTTGGATATCTCTCTGGCACTCAAAGGGTTAAAGAGTTCAACAATAACTTTTAAATGAACCATCTACCTGCCAGAAAAGACATTATGTATGCATAGATTATGTATAATAGAGGATTACTGGACCTTTAAATTTTTTTAGTGACCAAATCTCCCTTCTTAAAGTAACACTAACATTTAAAAATGAAATAGATTGATATAACGTTAAATATTACTTACAGCTAGCATAAGTAAAAGTTAATGGTATTCTACATGCCTATAAAATATAATCCTATACTTGCTTTAAATAGTAACATAGTAAATTAGGTTGAATAAAGACACAAGTCCATCAAGTTCAAACTTTGCCTCATACCCTAGTGACATGAAAACTGTATAGCTTTCATGTTACCAAATAAGAAATGTATCTAATGTTCTCTAAATGTATCCATTGTATCTGCCATAACCACCTTCTTGGGCAAGGAATTCCACAATTTAACAGACCTTACTGTAAAAAAAATCCCTTCCTCTGCTGAAGTCTAAACCTCCTTTCCTCTAATCTCAAGGGATGTCCCCTGGTCACCTGATCAGGCCTTGGAATGAATATCTCACCACAGAGATCCTTGTATTGACCTCTCATATACTTGTACAATGTGATAAGGTCTCCTCTTAGTCGTCTTTTCTCTAGAGTAAATAAACCAAGTTTGTCTAGTCATACCTCATACATCAAGTCCTCCATTCCCTTAATTAATTTTGTTGCTCTTCGCTGTACACTCTCTAGTTCCGATGAAGTAATCATAGTTAGATATCTCGATGACAGAGCTCCTGAAGAGCCACCGTCTGGTCCCAGAAGCAGGATCTCATGACGTCTGCTATACAGCGGACGCATAAAAAGGGGGAGGGAGCGGAGGTCTTTATTTTCTTACATCTCTCAAGCCATAACGGTTTGAGAGATGGGAATAAGGGCATTGCATGTTTTTTTTATTATTCCTATCAATTCACGAACACTTTTTGGGGGGTTTACTATCCCTTTTATACTTAATATTCCATTTGTTTGCCCAATCTTCCATTTTATGTAAATCCCTCTGTAGAGAGCAAATATCCTGTTCTGAATTAATTACTCTGCATAATTTAGTGTAATCTGCATATATTGATATTTTGCTTTCTATATCTATTTCCAGGTCATTTATAAACATGTTAAAAAGCAGCGGACCTAGTACTGGAGGTACTCCACTCTCCACTTTAACTGTACTGGAGAATTGTCTATTTACAGCCACACACTGTTCCCTATCCTTCAACCAGTTTTGTATCCAATTCCAAAGGTTATCTCCTAACCCTGATTTCCTTATTTTATACCACATTCTTCTGTGTGTCACTGTATCAAATGCCTTTGCAAAAACTAGATATACTACATCAACTGCCTTACCATTATCTAAGTTGCTACTTACTTCCTCATAGAAGCTGAAAAGGTTAGTTTGGCATGATCTATTCCTCATAAAACCATGTTAATTCCTGATAATGATCTTATTTTGTGTTGTAATCCTGAATATAGTCCCTTAGTATCCCTTCTAGCAGTTTTCCCACTACAGAGGTCAAACTCCCCAGGTCTATAATTCCCAGGTTGTGTTTTAGTTCCCTTCTTAAATAGAGGCACTACACTGGCTCTTCACCAATCTTGTGGCATGGAACCTGTGGTGAGAGAATCTTTAAAGAGTAAATATAGGGGTCTTGCTAAAACCGCACGGAGGTGCCTGAAGAACCCTTGAATGTATACCACTAGGACCGGTGCTTTGTCAGTCTTAATTTTGTTCTGTCTTCCCATGACATCTTCGTGAATTAACCCAATATCCTGATAATTATATTGTTTTATTACTTGATGAGGCTCTTATACCATTTCATATTCCCTTGTATATACTGATGCATGTGCAAACCGCCCTATTAACCCTTTGAGTGCCAGAATGGTACGGAATGCGTTGCAAAGCAATGCATTCCGTACAACTCTGGCACTCAAAGGGTTAAAAGAGTGTTTACTCCTTGTTGTTTGTGCTGTTTGTATTGAGCGATAAGACCAAAAGTCGATTAATTGTGATTAGTGCACGCTGCCCATTTATACAGAAAGGCTGTTATCTTATTTCAGCCCATTCCAGTTAATCCTGGACAATCAATGGGAAGGTTAACTTTCACAAAGCATATGTAAGACTAGATTTCAGGCCTCAGAAAACAAAGAGAGACTTTGTATAGACACCAGCATGGAGGACATGGTGTATTAGTGTATATAATGCCATTTTAGATTAGGTGCTAGTGTTCCTTTAACATGCCTCCCAACATTTTACATTGCCAAAATGGGACAATTTATTTTAGGTGGTGTTGCTATGGGAACTATTGGTGGGAGGCGCATTTCCGAGACTTAATAGGTGAATTCATGACCTGTTGACGGTTGTTTATATAACTGAATAAATGATTTAAGACAAAGAAAAAAGTATTTTACTTACAAAGACTAATTTCTAAACACAGATATTGAAGTTTAACCCCTTAAGGACCGGCCACGCGCACACGGACCACAGAGCATTTTATTCTTTTTTCCTTTCTTTTACTTTTTTGGATTCAGGGCTACCCGAACAGCATACAGCCACGCAGGAAGCCCTGAAATCCATGATGTGCCAGGACCTTCACTGGTCCTTTAGGGAAGTTCTCCTATGATGGTCCTGGATCCTTGAAGCGGAACTACCACCTATTTTAAATTTTGTCAAATAATTCCCCATCTGGCAATTAGCTGCTCAGTAGTGCTAGTCGCCAGAATAATTACCTGGTTAAACTGAATGAGACCCTGCTCCAGGGCTGACAGGCTGTAGAGAGCGCAGACATCTTTCCATAATGACGTCTGCGCGCCTGCGCTGTCAGTCCCAGCCAGCTCTAGGAGGCGTTGCTGGGAGCTGTTCGGCTCCAAAAGGGACTGACAGCACAGACATCACTACGGAAAGATGTCTGCGCTGTTTCCTGCCTGTCAGGCCCAGAGCACGGTATCATTCTATTTAACCAGGTAATTATTCTGGTGACTAGCACTACTGAGCAGCTAGTCGCCAGATGGGGAATTATTTGACATAAAGTTTAAAATAGGTGGTAGTTCCGCTTTAAGGGGGTTAAACAGACATTAATGTGAGTTTTATTGCTGTGGATCAGGGTGATACACTTGTATACATGTACAACAAAAGTTTGAAGCAATGCGTTCCGTAGCCCTCTGGCACTCAAAGGGTTAAAAAGAGGGCCACCACGGTGGGAAGGCAGGACAGAGGGACACTTGGGAGGTATGCTTTAATGCCTACCTCATATTAACCAATGGTGATAAATTGGCAGGCAAGGTGCCCTGCCCTATTTGCTTCTCCCACAAACACCTCGTTTGACAGGCTTCTAAGCAGAACAGCGTCAGAGTAAAAGACTAAAGAAACAAAATCATAAAATAAGGAGAAAAACAGGTTGGCTTTTTGTTGGAGACTTATGAGGGTCTTATACATCAAGCAAAACCAACTGTACCTCCACAGGGAACAAATAAATATTCCTAAAGTTCCCTTTGCATTGGATACCTTTCTGGCACTCTAAGGGTTAAAAAAAATGGGGTTTAGCTTATTGACTGTGCTGGAGACCTATATAGCATTAAAGGGGGTAAATATCCCATTTAAACTGATGGAGACTTTAAATTTCCCCCACTACAGTGCAGTTGGTTTGTTCCAGATTTGCACCTGTGTGTGAGAAAAAATATCAGATGGCTTTACTATTGACAAATAAAGCAACAGATCAAAGAGGCAATTAAACAGAATGCCATGTTGTATTAGGTGAGAGATCTTTAAATGATTTCAAAGAAGTCAACAATAAAAGTATACATGAGAGACTTATAAGATGAAAAGATCATTCTTTGAAGATAAGGAATGACAGGTTCATGGAATAGGTGATTACCCGGAATATAATGAGCTCACTGAAGTACTGTGACAGCTCAGCCAATCCAGTGCCTTGATCCTGCCTGACTGATAACCGGATGATTACAGTCCTTCAGTTCTAAGCATGTCCAGCACACAAACACTTAAACTAGCAACGAACCACAGTTGTCAAACAAACTGTTGTGTGTATCACAACCTCCGTTAATGCTAGCTCAAAAGGTCCACTGGTGTCCTCTACAGACCTTTACTCCATCTTTACTGCAACCTTGTGCGAGCTCAAAAAAAAAAAAAAAAAAAAAAAAAGATTCAGCATGTGTAACTTTGGTGCATTTACATAAAGAGACAGTCACCCATTTGAAAGGCACAATAGTGCAGCATAGTACCTTTCACAACGGGTGAAACTGGAAAGCAGCATCGCTGTAGTAGTGTCAGCCTTGCGAAATGGGCCTAAAGCCTTTCTGAGTACAAGAGCCTGGTATCCAAACCTCAATGAATTAACTACTTTGGGCTTTGTCTCTTATAAACAGGACAGCAGTGTTCACATGTGACAGAGAGGCAACCTTAGGAGAAGATTTTAGGGATCTGATATTAAATGGGATATTTATTGTCTACTGTAATTACTTGAGAGGTTGCTTTCATTTGATTGATAAGGTTTTTTAAAGGCATAGGGATGTATTTAATAACCCAAAGAGCTGTTGTACTGGAACAAACCAAACGTATCATAGGTAGAAATAGAAATTCTCCAAATTGCCATTGATTTAAACGGAACTTCCAAAATCCCCATTTAATTAGATGAGAATTGTTATTTGTCATCTAAGGTGCAGCTGGTTTGATCCAGAAAAGTGATTTTAGCTTACTGAATTGTATCTAATGTTATATATTTAAACTGGAACTGTTATTTGAAAGAATCGTGATTTTTTTACATTTCGAGTGCCAGAGAGGTATTCAAAACATTGCAACGTAATACATTGGGTACCTCACTGGCACTCAAAGGGTTAAAGTCTTCAAAATCACATAGTAGCCATTTTTACTTAAAACAATAAATTAGGTTATGCACATTTGACACCTCTAGCTGGCATGCCAGCAATATTGCTTTCCCTTCCAAATGCAACTCCCTGTCAGCCAGATACTAGCATTCTATACCGCTCTCCCTCCCAACCCCAGCTCTCCGCTAGACAGATACTAACATTCCATACTGCTCTTCCTCCCATCCCCAGCTCCCTGCTAGGCAGATACTAGCATTCTATACCGCTCTCCCTCCCAACCACAGCTCCCTGCCAGCCAGATACTAGCATTCTATACCGCTCTCCCTCCCAACCCCAGCTCTCCGCTAGACAGATACTAACATTCCATACTGCTCTTCCTCCCATCCCCAGCTCCCTGCTAGGCAGATACTAGCATTCTATACCGCTCTCCCTCCCAACCACAGCTCCCTGCCAGCCAGATACTAGCATTCTATACCGCTCTCCCTCCCATCCCCAGCTCCCTGCTAGGCAGATACTAGCATTCTATACCGCTCTCCCTCCCAATCACAGCTCCCTGCCAGCCAGATACTAGCATTCTATAGTGCTCTCCCTCCCAACCACAGCTCCCTGCTAGACAGATACTAGCATTCTAAACCGCTCTCCCTCCCAACCCCAGCTCCCTGCTAGACAGATACTAACATTCCATACCGCTCTTCCTCCATCCCCAGCTCCCTGCTAGGCAGATACTAGCATTCTATACCGCTCTCCTCCCAACCACAGCTCCCTGCTAGGCAGATACTAGCATTCTATACCGCTCTCCTCCCAACCACAGCTCTCCGCTAGACAGATACTAGCATTCTATACCGCTCTCCCTCCCAACCACAGCTCCCTGCTAGGCAGATACTAGCATTCTATACCGCTCTCCTCCCAACCACAGCTCTCCGCTAGACAGATACTAGCATTCTATACCGCTCTCCTCCCAACCACAGCTCTCCTCTAGACAGATACTAGCATTCTATACCGCTCTCCCTCCCAACCACAGCTCCCTGCTAGACAGATACTAGCATTCTATACCACTCTCCTCCCAACCACAGCTCCCTGCTAGACAGATACTAGCATTCTATACCGCTCTCCTCCCAACCACAGCTCCCTGCTAGACAGATGCTATATTCCCTGCCGTTCTTCCTCCCAACCTCAGCTCCCTGCTAGACAGATGCTAGCATTCCATACCACTCTCCCTCCTAACCATAGCTCCCTGCTAGACAGATGCTAGCATTCTATACCGCTCTCCTTCTCAACCACAGCTCCCTGCTAGACAGATGCTAGCATTCTATAACGCTCTCCCTCCCAACCACAGTTCCCTGCTAGACAGATGTTAGCATTCCATACCGCTCTCCCTCTCAACCACAGCTCCCTGATAGACAGATACTAGCATTCTATACCGCTCTCCCTCTCAACCACAGCTCCCTGCTAGACAGATGCTAGCATTCTATACCGCTCTCCCTCCCAACCACAGCTCCCTGCTAGACAGATGTTAGCATTCTATACCGCTCTCCCTCCCAACCACAGCTCCCTGCTAGACAGATGTTAGCATTCTATACCGCTCTCCCTCCCAACCACAGCTCCCTGCATTCCAACAGCCACCCCCTGCCAAACAGTACTAGACAGTTTGCAATTAACTAACTGCCTTAGCCCTTAATGATGTATATATAAAAGTTTAGGCTTAGGTTTAGGCTGTAACATAAAACAACTCATCTTTCCAGATGCAAGCTGGTTATACATCACATTAAAATTACATAACCCAAGTTCATTGTTGGGATGATGGGAGATGTAGTCCCCAGCATCTCAAGGTCCAATAACTGAATACCCCTTCTTTAAGCCTTCAAAGTGTTAATATCAAGTAGATAACATGCAGCTCTACTGTTTCTCAGGGTCAAGATAACACAGGTTTTAGCCAGGTTGCAGCCATTCATGTGAAACCGCCAATCTAGCTGAACTTGAATGGTCAGCATTGTCAAACAAGGCACGGGCTTCGTGTAGTTAGAATCACAGACCTGCTCTGCCTGTCTTGTAACAAAGCTTCCATCTCGCTCTTAAGAATGAAAAGCCTCATATCCTTCCAGATCTCTTTGGATAATACCATTAAATCTTAAGACATGCCTCAATGAATAATTGCACCTCCATTTGCACTTCTGAAAAATAATATGCTTGATTTCCTTTAATAATCCAATCAAAAAAACACTTGCAGTTTTACACTTGAGCGCTATTCTGCTTTGTTAGCATAATTACATTAAAATGCCTGACACCGAATATTACACAGCATTAACCATTTAAGAGCAAGAGGGGTGCAGAATGCATTGTTGCAAATACCTCTGGTCCTTAACCCCTAAAACTCTGATTGACATGACAGTACCATCACAGAATTCCATCTTTCAAGGACGGATGATGGTCTTGGCACATAACAGGTTAATGATAACATGGAGCACCTTCCTGTACAGGACGGGAGCAGTCAGTTTCCACCATTCCCCTGTGGTTCTGCACATGTGATAGCTGCTGCAGAGATCACATGTGAAAGTGGAGCCATATGGCAATGGTCTTGAACATTACATCTCTCACTGTTCTCCAACTCAGTCCTCTGCAGGGGAGGGCTGGCAACTTTTGGCCTGGGGGGCAAGTACAATCAAGTGGCCCATTTCTACACTCTCCAGCCCACCTTTCCAGCCCAGTCTAGCCAATTTTCTTAAATTGTATAATTGACATCAATGTTGTGAATTAAAAGCAAGTAATACCATGAAGCATATGAATGAAATGGACCTAAACTAGTGATACCACAAAGCTTACAATTGAAATGGAGCTATACTAGGGATAACACCAACATCAGAAATTAAATGCTGGCACACTAGTGATACCACAGAGCCTACATCTGAAATGGTACTACGCTAGTGATACCTTGGCTTTTTTCTTTGTTGACAATTGTCTCTGATGCTCATATATAATGCCTAGAGATTACAATCTACAAATGAACTGTATCAGAGTTTGCATTCTCTAGAGCAGAAGTGACCATATTTCAGTGAGATGGGATGTACTTCTCTGTTAGTCATCCTAATATTATCTACTGATTTACCATCATGGAGTCAACAGTCATTCACCAACTCCTTCTTTGGGCAGTGAAGCTTAAGACACCACCACCACTCCTCTGTTTTATAGCCATCAGAGATATCTTCCCTCATCCCTTTTTGCCATCCCCATACCAATATCACACCTCCCAACATTTCAAATTGCCAAAGAGGGACACTTGTGTTTTACGGGGTGTTGCTGGGGGCTTGGCTGGTAGGTGGGGCACTACCGAGAATTTTTAGGCTATATTATGACCTATTGACACCTTCTTGTGTGACCTAATAAATTACTTATAACGAGACCAAAGTATTTTATTAACACAGACTAATTTATAAACACATCTACTGATGTTTAAACAAACAATAATGTGAATTTTATTGCTGTAGAGCAGTATGATACACTTATATATACACCTCACTAGTCTGATCCCCTAAAAAGAGGGACATCAGGTTGGGAAAGAGGGACAGAGGGATTTGGGTCTAAAAGAGGGACTGTCCCTCCTAAAGAGGGACACTTGGGAGGCATGCAATATTCTTCTTCCCTATCCTTCCTGCCACAATCTTTCACTGCTTTTCTTCCCATTTCCCACAGTCTCCCTGCTGTTATTCTACAAACTAGGCATAACACAAGTTGGCATGTCTACATATCCTATGATGTTTTTTTATAATAACAGCAGGACAACAGCGGGAAACAGGAAGGAAATAGGCAGTGGAACCGGGAACTTTAGGTAGTAGTGGGAATAATAAGGACGGGTGGTGGTGCTGCTGCAGTGGATAATACTAATATTTTGTTAAATTACAACTCCCATCATCCTCAAATAGCTGGCTCAGGATAATTAGAGGTGACATTTGTTAACAGCTGAGCCTCAGGTTGCCCACCCCTGCTCTCCCTAGAATCATGTGTATGCTACAAACACCCCAGGGTCACTTCGCACACACACACATATATATATTATTATTTTATTTACTTTGTATTCTTTATTCACAGATGCACCCTGGCACATGCACGCATACACTCACACACTCATACTCTGGCACATACACGCATACACTAGCACACACACTCACACCCTGGCACATACACTAGTGCACACATTTGCACCCTGTCACACACATACACTAGCACACACATTTTCACCCTGGAGCATACACTAGCACACACACTCACAGGCTGGCACATGCGCACATACACTAGCACACACACTCACACCATGGCACAGACATGCATGCATACGCCAGCACAAATTCACACACATGCATACACTGGCACACTCTTGAATGCATGTGTGTGCTAGTGTATGCATGTGTAAGTTAGTGAATACACTAGTGCACACATTCACACCCTGGTGCACAAACATTCACACCCTGGCAACACACATACACACCCTGGCAACACACATACATACATTAACACACACATGCATACACCTTAATTCCCCAGAACACTAATGCATACACTAGCATATTCACACCCCAGAACACTAATGCATACACTAGCACATTCACCCCCCAGAACACTAATGCATACACTAGCACATTCACACCCCAGAACACTAATGCATACACTAGCACATTCATACCCCAGAACACTTATGCATACACTAGCACACAAGTATAACACTTTACAACCTCAAATACAGTCACATAGTGATCCATAAATAGACACTGAAAAATACACTCTTACATTCTTACTTTTAGCTGGGTGCTGAGCCCATTATTTGAAGCAAGCAACTCTGTCTGCAAAAGCCCCATAACCTGCTTTGCAGGACTCTCCTGGTGCCAGTCACTTCCCCTGCGCTGCACACACACACCACACATCTGCCTTCTGTCACTTCCCTATCCCAACTGACCTGTAAAAAAACGTGTTGGTTGCTAGGCAACCGATCGTCTCCACTCCACCTCCAACTTTCCTCTTCATTCTTCTTTGGGCAAAGGACAAGTGTGCTGCGTTGATTGATAGCAGTCCTGAGTTGCCTGCTCTGGGCTGATAAAACAAGTGCAGCATAAACTGCTGGGCCAGCCCAGCAGCCAGTTTCACGCACAGCTTCTGACCGGAGCAGCAAGTGACGAAGGGAGGCTGCGGCCCACCAGCCCATATTTATGACCGGCCCAGGGGGCAATTTCCCCCCTGCCTCCCGGGCCAGCCCGCCCCTGGTCCTCTGCACTCTGATTGTGAGGCAGAGAGACAGAAAACATACGTCCCAACACTTCAAATGGCCAAAGGGGACACTTTTGCTTTGGGTGGTATTGCTGGTGGCAGAACTGGTGAGCACAGCATTAAACACATATTGTAGGTTATTTCATGACATATTCCTCTTTGTTTAGCTTAATTAGAGGATTTTAGTGCACTTATATCCTTTTCGCTTAGTCCATTTTGGACACAGAAACAATGGTGTAAATTTCCCATCTCCGCAAGGTAGGGCACTTCAAAAATGGCAGGGCCTTAGAGGTGGAGATTGCCCTCTTCCATTCAGTTTTACCCTAGTCCCTCAGTTTCAACATATAGCAAAGTAGAATAAAGAAATAAAAGTGAGAGGAAAGAAGGAAATCTCCTCAACAAAGATACCAAGAGGACCCTTCTGCCCAGGGACCATACAGAACACAGGACTCTCCAGATGGGAGTCCTGTGTTCTATATGGAGTTAAGAGAAAATATTTAAAGGGATAGTAATGTTTCAAAATAAAAGCAGCTCCAATTAATCTTCATAATATTTGGGCCATGGAGAGTGTTATTTCAATACTGTCAGAGTTGTAGTTCGAGTGTAATTGAATGATAAAGTATCCCCCATCCCACCCTTTTAACTGATGTAACACTGCTCACCTCAGAACAGAAAGGTGGTGCCCAGATAGCTTGCAGAGAGGGCCAATCTTCAATTAGCATAAGGGAAAAATCTGAAAAACCTGTTGGGGGGCAGGATTTTCATTGTTCTCACAGTAAGATTGTCCCTTGCTATAAGCTGTCTGGTCTGTGGACCAGATTCCACATCTGATGGGAGGTGGCTTACACAAAGTAAAAGGGGTGGGATACTTTATCATTCAATTACTCCTGAACTACAGTTAATTTGCCATGCTTTTATTTTGAAACATTACTATCCCTTTAATGCAAACTACACTATGATCCTCTTTTCTCTTACATATAATGTGAAACACAGGAACCACAGGGATATACCAAAAATCCATAAAGATTCCTGGGGGGAAATGAGAAAAAAAAGGCTCTACTAGACATACACCAGTATTCCACAGGACTAAATGGTACCATACCATTCTAAGGTGTCAACAGACATCAAATTTGCACACCAAGCAGCAAAACAAGAGCAAAAAGTAACAGGGTTCAGAACTCTACACAAAGAAAGAGAAGAAATGGGTCCTTCAACAGGCAAAACTACATGAAAGATCTTCCACCCAAGGTTAGGACATTGACACAGGAGTGTTTGATGAAGGTGTGACAATCACATACACCTGTAAGATGTTACCTTCATCCAAGAAGCTATAGTAAATCTGAACTCAGACTGGCCCATCGAGGGCATTCAGGAATGTAGAGACAGATATTTTCTCAACTACTGCAGGCAATGAACACAGTACTTAAGATAACGTATTACGTCCAGAAGATGGAGCTCTTGCTCATGCTTGTTAGAACGATCAAGGCAAAAAGGAGGAAGAAGACTTTCCTGGTTATGTGAAAATCCGAGACAACCTTGGGCAAAAAACCTATGAAAATACAAATAACCACCTTGTCCTGTGCAAAACCAAGAAAGAGCTTGTAGTTTGGCAATTCTGCAAACAGAAACAATAGCCAGAAGGCCATATTAAGCATCAGGATATGCAAAGAAAAATACAAGGGAGGCCTCTGGATAACTCCAAATACCAAAATCAAATCCCATGTAGGATCCCTGAAGGTAGGATTTGTATGAGCCATCCCATGAACAAAGGTCTTGATATCACAAAGGAAAGCAATACACTTCTGAAAAAGAAAAAAGAGGACTAAGATTGTTCCCTTAATAGAAACTAGACCATCTCGAAGACAAGCCAGAATTGTCTGAAGGCTGAAAGATAATAGGGATACATCTCAGTCAGCACACCACTGGCAAAACAAAGACCACATACTATTTTTCATATATAAAACAGCCTTCCTAGCCTGAATCACAGTGGGGATGACAGTGTCCATAAACCTTACTTCTTCAAGATGCTGGATTCAAGAGCTATGCCATCAAAGCCAATCTTTCCACCTGATTATAACAAAGTGGACCCTGAGTCAGGATATCAAGCCTCAGAGGGAGGCAAAATAGCTCTGTGATGAATAGCTTGAGAAGATCCAAGAACCAAGCCCAATGGGGTCAAAAGGGGGAGATCACAATGACTTGAGCGCTCTCCATCTTGATCTTCTTCAGCTTCCTGGGAGTCAACGGAAACAGTAGAAACACATATGTCAGCTATACATTAAATGGAACGGACATCACTTCCATTGCAAATTTGATCTGAACAAGGAATCTAAGAGTTTATCAACCTGATCTTTAAGGGTTGTGGCAATTGCCAAAGGCAGAGAAGTGTTTTTAGGAGGAGAGATATTGGGGGAATGAACTGCACGTGGAAAAACCCACTGAGACAAAGCCTCAGCAGAGAAAGGATAGAGATTAGAAACATGTTTGTTAATGAAGTGTCTCTTATCAGGCTCTTCAAGGAACACCTGGTACAGAGAACGATGGGAAGGAAAAATGGATGATTCCCCCTTTTGCCTTGTTGGAAGATGCTAGCTGAGGAATACCCTGCTTCAGAAGCCTCAGAGACCTGCAAAGTCTCCAAAACAGCTCTGATAAGCCCCTCAGCAAGGGTCCTCCTCACAGGCATCCACCAAGGACAATGAAGCATCCATATCTTCCCCATCCATATCAACTTCCTCCGAGGAGGAGTCTCCAATCAGATGAGAATATCCCCTAAAAACAAGATCAATGTGTCTGACAAGGAGTATGGGACATCAAGGATGGATAACCCCTTCAATAGATAAAGGGATAAAAGTGACTGAAGAAACCAGTGAAATAAAACTGTCTCTAGATCTGCAGTAGAGGGCCCCAGGAGAGTAGTAGGGGCCACAGTCGAAGAGTGAAATAGGATGCCTGAATATTCCTGTGGAAGACCAGTTTGCCATGAGAAACTGTGCTACAGGGGTTAAAGGGACCCCTGAATCCTTGGGCTTAAACTTCCCCATGTCTGACATATTCAGAGAAAATCCCCTTTAAAGTAGGACAAAGTAGTCCAAAGCAGTAGAAAGAAATTGCACAGAAATACCCAACAAATTATCTGATTGCAAGTGGTTAAACTGGAATGGTAAAGAAGAGAGACCAGCCTCTGAGTAGCCTATGAAATGGGAGTAATAAGATGGATGCCACAGCACCACCCAGAAAGCCCAGGAAAAAGGGGATTCTGGGGAATTTCGTATTTCTATTGCATAGGCCTAGCAAACAGTGGTTCTTCATCCATTTCCAAACAGTGAAATTAAGTGGTATAAACATTGTATCCACAATGACCATGCAATAGAGCAGGTCCAGCTATTCATTATGTGCCCATTTTTGACCCTTGACAGTAAAATGGGTACAGAAATATGTCTCTGTAAAAAATCGCTGTGCACTTCTATGGAACAAAGATGGCCACGTCACTGGCTCCTGTTCTTAAAGGAGCTGTGTTCCATAAATATAGAAAATGAAGTATTAGCAGAAACAAAATTGAAATACATATATAGCTAGAGAAATGCAAGGAAATTAAAATGGAATAAGGCTATCTGAGTAAATGGAAGAAGAAGAAAAGAAGACCATAAAAAAATAATATAATCACATCGAAGTACAGAAATGGTTAAAAAAATATGCATACTACATAGGTTGACACCTTTAAAAACACTGGATGTAGGTGAAATGAGACGTGCTGAACAGGCAAGAACACCACATTTCAGTGGGTGCCACGCAATAACAGGGTATAGAAAGGACCATAGCACTCACCAGTCTTCAGTTTTCAGACTCCCATTTGTTCAATACAGAATCACAGAGAAGATCAGTATTTAGGTATGGAGTTGTCACAAAGTCAACTTCCACAGAGATACACCTGTGAACTCAGCAATCCATCTCCAGGGAAGCCAGTTAATGGGAGTCTGCCTAGTGAAGGATTATACAGCACCATATTTAAGCATAAAAATAAAAAAGAAGCCTCAAAACTAAGAGAACAGTGCCAGTTTGCTGAGGCAGGTTCCTTGAAACTGGGGGGCAGAGGTAAAGCTGGAAAGAAGAGGGTAGTCTCCACCACCAAGGACTAGCCTTTTTGGAAGTACCCTCCTCTCTGGAGGAAGGAACTTTACCCATGGTTCCTGAGTTCCACATTGGACTAAGAGAAAAATGATTCAGAACAATTTCAAAGTATTTTATTTACACAGACAAATCCATAAACATATACTGAAGTTTAAACAAATGTTAATGAATGTTTTATTGCTGTTGAGCAATGTGACATATTTATATACACAGTACACATTTTGATCTCATAAAAAGAGGGACATTGTGATAGAAGAGAGAGAGACACATAGGGATTTCCATCTCAGAGGGACTGTCCCTCCTAAAAAAGGGACAATTGAGAGTTGAACGAAGGTTCAAATCATCACAGAAAACCTATACTTAAATGTGTTTTTTCATTTGTTTTATATAATCAAACTAAATAATGGGTTATACATATAAATATGAAATCAAAGAAAGCCCTACTTACCATTTAAAAAATGAATAATTATTTGTGTGGGTGTATGAAATGAAGGGAAAATACTAGCTAAAAAGGCTAAAACGACTTTTATCTTCTAATGAAAAAATCCCTTGTCACCAAGGAGTTAATGTATTGAAACAGAGTTTATTAAGACCAAGCAAGGTTGTTAGTTTAAAGGGATAGTAATATTTCACAAAAACAGCAGCTCCAATTAATCTTCATGGTATTTGGGCCATGGGGAGGGCTATTTCATTACTGTGAGAGATGTAGTTCAAGAGTAATTGAATGATACAATAAGTAAGTAAAGTAAGACTACAGTGTGTAGAGTGTGTGGTCCTGCTTAGCAATGTTTATGTCTGACTCCATGGACATGACATCCTGAGTGTTTTGGAAAGGTTATCTCGTGAACAAATGGCTAAGGCAAGATTCATAGGGCCATAAGGATTTTCTGAACATACTAACCCCTTGAGTGCCAGAGGGGAACATAATGCTTTGCAATGCATTGAGCACTCCTCTGGAACTCAAAGGGTTAAGGTAGATGGTGTTATTAGGAGGCTTGCAATATGGCACTGGATTAAGGTACTGGGGGAGAGGCCTGGGTAGATGAGGGCCCATCAGCCATCCCATGAGGAATTAAAGCAGAACTTTCACCTTCTGTAAAGTCACCCTCCAATAATTAAGCATATGGTGACTAGCTTCATAATAGTGCTATTAGATCTCAGAAGTACCAGATTCTGAAGTAATTCTTAATCTTCGGAGAATGATGGCCAGATTAGTGCCGTCTGCTCGTCAGCGCCGCCAATCCCTTCTGGTGCCTTTCGGCACAGTGCAATGCCTCGTAGAGGAGACCGGGACTGACAGCGCAGTCGTGTAGACGTCTCTAAGACTAGATGTCTGCGTTGATGCCTGGCTTCTGGTCTCCGAAGATTAAGAATTACTTCAGAATCGGGTACTTATGAGATCTAATAGAACTATTATGAAGCTAGTCGCCATATGCTTAATTATTGGAGGGCGACTTTATAGAGGGTGATAGTTCCCTTTAAAAGTACACTTATTTCTTTCCAGCGGTCTCTGATAATAGCGCTTGGACTTCAGTTGCAGATGTAGAGGTAGTAGACATTGAGCTTAGGGACCAGCTAATGGTTTACTGTCGCTTTTAAAGTTTTGCTTCATAAAATGATACATGTCTTTGGCCGCGTCATTTGAAGTGTCGCAATTAAAGTTCTGTGTCTTAAAGTGTCGCAAATTCGCCATATCGTTCATTAACATGTCGCAGCAATATGGGTGCAACGATGATGCTCCATGGGTGCATTAAAGATGCAATATGGTTGCAATATTGGTGCATTAAGAATGCAATATGGGTGCAGTACTGACGCTATATGGGTGCATTAAGCATGCAATATGGGTGTGTTAAGGACGCTATATGGGTGCATCAAGGACGCAATATGGTTGCAATATTGGTAAATTAAGGACACAATATGGGTGCAATACTGACGCTATATGGGTGCATTAAGGACGCAATATGGGTGCAATATTGGTGCATTAAGGACGCAGTATGGGTGCATTAAGGATGCAATATCGGTGCAATACTGACGCTATATGGGTGCATTAAGGACGCAATATGGGTGCATTAATGACGCAATATGGGTGCAATAATGACCCAAAACCCACAAAAATCCAACCCAAAACACAACCCAAAAAAACAATCCAAAACCACTAAACCCAACCCAAAACCAACTTAAAACCAACAGAAAAGCCACAAAAACCCAACCCAAAACCCACAAAAGCCAACCCAAAACCCAACCTTATGCACCAATTTTACACCCATATTGTGTCCATATTGCACCCATATTGCGTGCTTAATGCACCCATATTGAGTCCTTAATATAGCGTCAGTATTGCACCGATACTGCGTCCTTAATGCACCAATATTGCAACCATATTGCATCCTTAATGCACCCATATAGCGTCAGTATTGCACCCATATTGGGTCCTTAATGCACCAATATTGCAACCATATTGCGTCCTTAATGCACCCATATTGCGTCCTACTTAATGCACCCATATTGCGTACTAAATGCACCCATATAGCGGCAGTATTGCACCCATATTGCGTCCTTAATGCACCCATATAGCATCATTATTGCACCCATATTGCATCCTTAATGCAACAATATTGCACCCATATTGCGTCCTTAATGCACCCATATAGCATCATTATTGCAGCCATATTGCGTCAGTATTGCAGCCATATTGCGTCCTTAATGCACCAATACTGCAACCATATTGCATCCTTAATGCACCCATATTGCGTCAGTATTGCACCCATACTGCGTCCTTAATGCACCAATATTACACCCATATTGCTTCCTTAATGCACCCATATAGCGTCAGTATTACACCCATTTTGCTGCTACATGTTACTGCACGATATGGCGAATGTACCATTTGGAACAATGCAAAATGTAGAATTTGTGACACTTTAAGACACAGAACTTTAACTGCGACACTTCAAATGATGCAGCCAAAGACATGCAACATTTTATGACGCGAAACTTTAAATGTGACACTTCAAATGGATACCCCAGCTAATGGGGTACTGGCAACTAATAGTTAACAAGTGAGTCCAGACCTTGATAAGTGGTGGTTTGGGGGCTAAGCACAGGCATAACCAAGGCTTGCATTGCTTAGAAAAATAAGGGGAAATGGCAAGGGCTAGGAATTAAAGGAGAAGTAACATCTCCTAATAATAACCCTCCACACTAACCTACCTTACTATGGTCAGAAAATCCTAAATTTTGCCCCTGCACGTTTGTTTGAGAGATAACATCTGCTGTTGTCAGTGACCCACTTCTCCCAGAAAATGCAACAGAATAACTTTCTGAAATCTGGCCACTAGAGGGCACTGTTAATATAAAAACATCAGTTTAAAGTGTAATATGTAGCATGTATTGTAGTAGCAGATCCCTTATTTAACACAGCAAGAAAAAAGCCATTAAACATATCTTTTCCAAAAAAAGTGTATGGCTCCTTAAAGTACAATAATGTTTAACCAGCCTTAAAGGAGAAGTAATACCTAGTAACCCACACTTACCTTTCAGTACCCAGAAAATCCTAATGTCCAGTATAAATGTTGTAGATCTTTTACTTTTTATGTAATGATGGAAGTAGTGAATTGCTTGACTTCTAGCTGTTGGGGACTACAAGTCCCAGCCATTGGCTGTTTGGGGATATAGGAAGTTGTAGTTCCCAAACAGCTATACACCCAACAACTAACTATCCCTGTTGTAAAGTGTATTTTTTTAACAAGGCAACAGTGAGGGTAACGATTTATTGCTCAGAGGTGTCTAAATCTATTTCTACAAAGACATGCAAACACTGAATATTTTATAATGTTTTGGTATTAATACCAAGCAAACACTTGCATTTCAATATAAATGTATGCACAATTATCTTATTTGTCATTTATCTCTTTTAGTTTGTTTCCTCACACCAACAAGTCTAAAATCAAATTCCTTTCCACCTACTGGAACTAAATTAATGAAGTAAATCCTTATTACCTGTTCTGTTCCATGTCGGTTAGATAATCTCAATTTAATAATCCTCCATAATCCTTTTCTTTTCAGTGCCTGTTGAACAAGACCATTTGTTACAAAGTAGACCAAAATGAGATGGAAATTTCTTCCTTTCTACAGATATTTTCAGCTCAAAGTATAAGAAAGGAAAGATAAATAAACCACTTAAATCGCTACATTTCCCATGACCCGTTATAAGCCCTTTTAAGCAATTTCAAAACTAATTTACAATTATCATGAATTATTGGAAAGTTACTGCTTTGGAATCACTTACCACATACAAATATCAATCTGGAATCTTTTTTTCATTATTTTCTACTTCTTTTATTTGAAATAAGGGCAGAAATAAGGCTTAGAATGCCAAGTTTGCATGGCCACACCCACAATCTAAGTTGTGGGTGTGGCAAGTGGATCTTCAGTATTCCTGCACACATACTCCTGGTTTTTGCAGCCCAGTCTTCATATTGTTTTACTGGCCATTACTGGACCCCTTAAAAGCGAAGCATTCGTACAAAATTCTCCTAATAATTGCTCATAATTAAACAGTGTTTGTCTGCTGTTTATTATAATAGAAATTATCTTTCAGGCTATCAGTAAGATACTCTTAACACACGCGCAAACACTTATCAGGGAATTGTTTCTGCTTATAAACAAAATACATTATTTATGTTTGCGCTGCTGGAAATACTGTATAGCTTTTCCAAAATAGGAGATCACAGCCTCCAGTGATCCAAAACACTGTAACCGATGATTTTTTAATACAATGTAAACATGTTAAACCGTTTAAAATTTAAATAAGGGCATTTAAGATGTTCCAATAAATAATTAAGTGCTGAAAATGAATACTAAAAAGCACACAAGGCTTTTTTCATTACTTACTGTGCTCATGTCGTCTTCGTAATTAGTGACCTGTTTATAATGGGGTGCGCCAGAGAGGACCCTCCAGGCGGATATCCCACACTGTGTGGCTTTAGACACTCCATCTTCATTTGTCTCGTGGCCTCCAACAAGAAGAAGCCTAAAATACACAAAACCACAGCACACCATAACTTTTCATTCATCTCTGTCATCACAGAACAGAAATGATTTAGTTTAACTTTTTCTTGCTTCACTAGAAAATATTTTACACATTGACTTTATTTTGCTTTACTTAGTTGCCCTTCTTCTCCTTACCTTTTTCAAAGACATGATCGCCTTCTACCTTTAATATTGTCAAAACAGTCTGTGACTCAACTTGATCTGAAAAGGATATTGGAGTCCTCCTTTCTGTTTATGTCTACCTCTTGCTCTTAAAGGGATAGTAATACTTCATTTTAACTTTATTTTATTTTGTAGGCATTAAAAAAACATGAAGAATGATATAAGTCTTAGGTCTCAAACCTTTATGGTTTGGGAGATATTCACAAGCAACGTTTCCCCTCCCCGCCTCTTTTACCTAGTGTAAGCCATCTCTTCTCAGATGTGGAATGCAGTCCATAGACCAGACAGATAACAGAAGTGGACAATCTTCTTCCTATCAGAACAATGAAAACCCTGCCCCCGTTGAGAAGTTTTTCAGCTTTTTCCCTTATCTTAATTGAAGATTGTCCCTCTCTGCAGTCTACCTGGGCACCTCCCTTCTGATCTGGCTGAACGGGGGGGGGGATACTTTGCTTGTGAATATCTCTTAAACCATAAAGGTTTGAGAGATAAGACTTATATCGTTCTTGATGTTTTTTTAATGCCTACAGAATAAAATAAAGATAAAACAAAGTATTACTATCCCTTTCAGGAATAAAAGGCAGAATGAAGAGGAATCCAGCTGAATTTATAGGCCCCTAAGAAATTCAGCAAATATTTAAAATATCCAAAACTGTAATTTTTTTTTGTTCTGTGTGGCCACTTAGAAGCATTAGGGATAAGCTCCCCATTGCTGTATCTATTAAGATAAATGTTCATTTTCCTTATTTGCCAAGATGACATACTGTAAGTGTAAAGGGCTTAATGTATAAAAACAAATTGTGCCATTCTGGCATGATCCATCTGCGCCATAGGGGACAAATACAAATTCCCATTGAGTTAACACTTTGAGTTCCAATGGGGTATCAGCATTGCAATGGATACCTGTTTGGCACTCAAAGGGTTAAACTGGGCTTCTAACCCATTGACTGTTAAACAGATCTCCAACATATTGCTTCACAAAGATTATCTCATCTTCCGACTGTACAGGAAAATAGATGGGTGTAGGAGAAGATTCGTAAGGCGACATGTGGCCCCAGGGCCACGTGTTGTCCACCACTGACTTACAGTGAAAAAGTAGGATGCAGGAATATGACACAACTTGGCAGTACAGACTGGTAACTTGAGATTGGAACACTGGACAAGCACATGATAAGCAATGGGAAGAATCTATTGTACAAACACTCTGTTGGCAGACAGTCAGTGCTCTTTATCAAGGCTAACATCTTCAGGCAGGCAACACTGAGTATTAACACTGTGGATGTCTTTAGGAACAAACACTTAACTTCGAATGCGAGTTTCCATTTATGACGAGTATTTTAGAGATACCATTTTGGTCATTTTGGGTAAAGGGATGATTGTGTTGTATTATATATACATAGTATTGGGTTAGATTGGAATGAACTCATCAGTAAAAGGGGAGGGAGGGGGATACTATGTCATTGAATTACTCTTGAACTACAACTCTGAAAGTATTGAAATAACACTCTCCAAAGTCCAAATACTATGATGATTAATTAGATCTGCTTTTATTATGAAACATTACTATCCCTTTAACAGCAATACTGAGGCAAACCAACTGCACCACAGGGAACAAATACACATTTCCAAAATTCACCTCCATTTAAATGGGGCTTTTAACTCCTTAAATGCCAAATAAATCTTGAGTGCGTTGCTTTACAATATGTTGGAGACCTCTCTCACATTGAAGGGGGTAAAAGTCACCTTTAGATTAATGGGAATTTTTATTTCTCCCCTATGAGGAGACATATCTTTCCTTATTAATTACATCTACTGTTATGATGGCAATATAGGGAGTTGTTGTTTTTTTTTTGGCTCAGGACAATGTTTCAGGGCCACTTTGTTTATGACCATAATCTCCTCTCTCTAGCTACTGCATGGTCTGTCTCATGGTGTACTTGTGAAGATTCTACTTGTGACATTGTACTTGTCTACTGTATCTCTGAAATTTGTTGAAATTCATTAAAGATTATTAGCGTGAAAAAAAAACAAAAAAAAACAAACAAACAATGATTGCTCCTCTTTTTCCTTCTTTCTTTATTAACACATCTAAGTCAGGGGAGTCCAAGTGTTTCCAGTCATGAGCCACACGATCAGAAGGCAGTAAGTGTCAGGGCCAAATTATTTTTTATTGATAACAATGGTGAATTATCAGCTATTCAAAAATATGTATATTTAAAAACATTCCGTTGCCTGATTTAATACTTCGTTTTATCTTTATTTTATTTTGTAGGCATTAAAAAAACATGAAGAACGATATAAGTCTTATCTCTCAAACCTTTATGGTTTATGAGATATTCACAAGCAAAGTTTCCCCCTCCTGCCCCTTTTACCTAGTGTAAGCCATCTCTTCTCAGATGTGAATCTGGTTGTAAGACCAGACAGATAACAGAAGGGGACAATCTTCTTTGCATGAAAACAATGAAAGCCCTTCCCCCCTTGACAAGTTCTTCAGCTTTTTCCCTTATCTTAATTGAAGATTGTCCCTCTCTGCAGTCTACCTGGGCATCTCCCTTTTGATCTGGCTGAACGGGGGGGGGGTATTTTGTTTGTGAATATCTCTTAAACCATAAAGGTTTGAGAGATAAGACTTATATTGTTCTTCATGTTTTTTTAATGCCTACAAAATAAAATAAAGATAAAGCGAAGTATTACTATCCCTTTAAGGTGAAATATGTTATAAATCAAGCACCTCCCAGCAGTGGGAGTCCCTTATTTTACACAACGGGAACATTTTTTTACTTATATATATGTCCATGTTGCTCCACCCCTTTGTATCACAGATGCACTTTCAGACACGGACTAAGCTCCATCTGTTCCTGGTGCTCATGCACTCGTCTCTGTTACTTGTTTTGTGCGCTAATATTTCTCGAGTAGACCAATTCTGAAATATATGCAGCTGCAAGATGATATTTGGTTAATGTACTAAAGTAGATTAGTTTGACATAATATGGGAAAAAAAATATATTGCAAGGTTTATCCAGTTGAGTTAAACAAGGGCATTTCGACCACTGACAGATGTTTTATTTAAAAGTTATTGCAGCTCAAACTTGCATTTTTAAGTGGTAATAACATTTTAGTAAGGCATATCACAGCACTGGAAGGACTATGGTTTTGTTCAACCAGAAAAGCCCTACAATACAAGTTATAATAATAAAACATTATTTGCCCCGTTACCATTAAATATGAACTATAGACCTAGCTGGGAACTCAATGTTTTGCCCCGGAGACTCCGGACTTAGCTGTTAATTACCGGGTCTCCGGGGCAGAGGCTGATTCTCCAGTGGTGGGGAGTTTTTACTAAATCTCTGTCCCTTCTCCTCCTTCCCATTGTGCTCCTCCCACTCCCTGCCCCTTCATCTCCTTCCCCAGCCTATTCCTCCAAGATTTTTATGTTTTTTTTAAGTCCCCCCCCCCCACTTGCAATTAAGCCAGCCACCTTTTAACACAAATTGCGTCATTTATCTTCCTCAGCGGCAGCATAGGACTCCCCTCTCCGGGAAGTCTGTATGAAAAAGTTACCAGGCATGACTATAGATATACGCTCATACTGTGATTAACAGAAGTACTTCCATAGGTAGGAGTCATATAGCAGGCAGATATATTTTTGCATAGTATCTACAGTTCACTGTATTAGCAGTGCACCATTATAGCTCTGTATTTAGGTTTCAACTCTACACAAGAAATAATGGCCTTTATCAGTATGAATGAGACTGGCCATACAGATTCTAATGGGACATGAAAATGTGTTCTAAATAGTAATGTTTCATGTCCAGCAACAGACTACAGCAAAGTCCAAATACAAAAAAACAGTAAATACATTTAACTGAATGCTGTGTGAAGAACATCCTTCTTTTAACCCATTTTTAACGCATTGCGTACCTCTCTGGCACTCAAAGGGTTAAACAAATTAGGTGCCATGAATTTAAAGGGTACAGTTCCCCTTTAACTCCTTAGAAGCAAAAGATAATTCCAAAACCCCAAGAAGAAATGCAGCAGTTCCAACACAAACCAGGCGTTCCACAGGGAACCAATAAAAATTCCAGAATACTCAATGATTTAAAATAGGATTTTAGTCTTACTTGTTAAATCCTTTTCTCTTAGTCCATACAGGTTACTGGTAACTTTGGGTAGGCGACCAGCCCCTTAAATAGGCAGTAACAATTCTGAGAAGTGACTGCTGGGTGGAGCCTATCTCCTCTCCTTAGCTTGCTGCCAGCAAATCCCCAACCAGTAAGATTTGCAGACTAACTATTGACTAGGTAGTAAAAAATTAAAGGAAGACTCCTGTGAGCATGAAGCCAAAAGGACCCCCACGTTCTGCCACAGGAGAGCCAAGCATGGTCCCTTGACAAGGTGGGAGACCAGTAACCTGTATGGACTAAGAGAAAAGGATAACAGGTAAGACTAAAATCCTCTTTTCTCTATCGTCCAATACAGGTTACTGGTAACTTTGGGATGTCCAACCATTAAGTTCCCCAGGGTGGAAAGAAAGGCAAGGACCAGGCGCAGGTCCCCAAAGTCACCAGAGCACCAATGAACCTGCAGATCATAAAAAGCTCAACACGAGCCGCAAAGTGTCAACTGTCACTGAACAGGGGTAAAACAAACCCCAGGAACTGTTACACAGCACACTGAACTAGAGCCAGCAGGGCTCAAAAGTGAGAGTACTGAGAGACTAATGAGATCCTAGACAGGCAAGGCCGCCTCCAGGATCTTCCTCCCAAAACTGGAATCAACCGATGCCAGCAAATGCACATGATAGTGTTTAGAAAAAGTGTGCACAGACGACCAAGTGGACGCCTTGCACAACTGATCAGCTGAGGCCTGGTTCTTGTAGGCCCTAGAAGACACAATAGACCTCACAGAATGAGCCGTGACCCTGAAGGGAACAGGCTTCTTCCGAAGTTCGTAAGCCTTATAAATCGTGGACTTGATCCAAGGCTTCCCTGCCCTAGGACTCTCAGGAATGACAAAAAGTGTCAGACTGCCTCAAGAACTCAATGCGATGCACATAGAACTTGAGACAATAAAGAACATCCAATAGATGAAGATCCTTCTCTTTGTCAGAAGCAGGGTTAGGGCAGAAGGAAGGAACCACAATCTCCTGATTAATGTGGAACTCAGGCACCACCTTCGGGAGAAACTCTTGTGAGGTGCGAAGCACCGCCTTGTCCTTGTGAAAGACCAAAAAGAGTGGTCTACAAGACAGGGCATACAGCTTCACAACTCAGCGAACAGAAACAATCACCAGGAGAAATGCCAACTTCCACGTCAGCATACATAGAGGAATGGTAGCCAAAGACTCAAAAGGAGGGCGTTAAAGCACTCTCAAGACCAGGTTATGGTCCCACTGAGAAGCAGAGGACTTAAACACCGGATGGGTATGAGCAACACCATGGAAGAAAACCTTGACATCAGGAATGATAGCAAGATGCCTCTGAAAGAAGACAGAGAGCACAGAAGTCTGAACCTTAAGAGAGCTCAAAATCCTGCAACATGTCTTTGTCAGCACACCAAGATAGAAAGGTAGACCAAACACGATGGTAGGCCTTAGAGGAAACAGGCTTACGGGCACTAAGCATAGTAGCCACCACACCAGAAGAAAATCCCTTCTTCAAAATTGAGGATTCAATCTCCATGCCATCAAAGAGGATAACCCTGTAGAAGAAGGTCTGGATGGGGGGGGGGGGGGGGGTTGAAGATGTTCCACCACTGAGAGGTCCAGAAGCTCTGGAAACCAAGCCGGTCAAGGCCAGTACGGAGCAATCAGAATGACTGGGCAGCGCTTCGGTCTCAGTTTCCGTAGCACCCTGTTCAACAGGGGAACAGGAGGAAAGATGTATGCCAGAGGAAATGTCCATGGGATCGACTAGGCATCCACTGCCAGGGGATCTGCCCAGTGAGAGCAGAACATTGCTACCTTCCTGTTGGTGCTTGGTTGCCATCAGGTCGATGCATGGAAGACCCCACTGCTGGATGATGAGGTTGAACACCTCTGGATGTAGCTCCCACTCTGCGCTGTCCACCGTGTGCCGACTGAGGAAGTCTGCTAGAACGTGGTCTAAGCCAGGAATATGAACTGTGGAAATGGCAGGGACATGCTCCTCTGCCCATGATAAAATAGCCTTGACCTCTAGCCCATCTGCGAGACTTCTTGTGCCGCCATGCTTGTTGATGTAGGCTACAGCTGTGGCGTTGTCCGACTGTATCCTGATGAGGCAATCCACCAGTTGCTGTGTCCAGTGATGAAGGGCATGTAATATTGCCCGAAGCTCCAAGACACTGATGGAAAGGACAGATTCCTCCTGAGACCACCGGCCCTGAACACTCAAGTGCCCCAGCACCGCTCCCCATCTGGAGAGGCTGGCATCCGTCGTCACCTTGGTCCAGAAGGGCACCAGGAAGGGTCTGCCTTTCAGGAGATTATTCAGGTTGAGCCACCACGAGAGGCTCTGCTCCATGTGAAGAGGGAAAGATAGGGATCTTTCCAGCAGATCTGCTCAGCCCATGCATGCCAAGATTAGAAACCTCTGAAGTTCCCTGGCGTGAGCCATGGCAAACAGAACTACTTCTATGGTGGAAATGAACTTCACCACCAAGGATGACACCTTGGCTGGAACCGGATCCTGAGACAGGATAGCCTGGACCTTCAGTGCTATCTGATGAGCCACCTCATCCATGAGAAATACCATCCCTCTCTGAGTGACAAAGAGGAGACCCAGAATGACCATCCTCTGGGTAGGAACACGGTCTGACTTGTCTAAAATGATGATCCACCCGTGATGGGAGAGAGCATGAATGTAGTTCTGCACTATCATGGTGCCCGTGTATTGCTGGCGACATTTTACAGCATTGTGCCCGAGTCCTTCTTATTGGCTAGAGTGATATGTCTCCACCCAGAGGTAGCCTTTAAGTACTGAGCCCTGTCATTTCTACAGGGCCCTTTCGTGGTGTTCCCGTTGCTAAGAGCTTGCTGTTGTTATCGTGTGAAATCCTGTGTATGACCCAGACTGCCTGACTTCTCTCTCTGATTCTGTTCCTGCTCCGTGTACCGACTTGGCCTGGCTGACGTTCCTGCTCCGTGTACCAACTTGGATTGGCTGACGTTCCTGCTCTGTGTACCGACTTGGATTGGCTGACGTTTCTGCTCCGTGTACTGACCCAGCCTGGCTGACGTTCCAGTTCTGTGCATCGACCCGGATTGGCTTCCGTTCCTGCTCTTTGTGCCTCCAGCGCGGTGCACTACCGCGTCCGGTAGAGAGTATCTCCTGTGCTCTGTCTTGAGCGTGCTGGCCCAGTTGGTTGCCTCGTGTACTGCTTTACCGTTCTGTGACTGCGACCCATTTGTGCCTTGCTGCCTCCTTCCTCCTGACCCAGGGCAGACGCAGTTCTCATTGCTCACTAAACGCTTGACTTGTTATTGCATTGCCACTGAGGTTGGTCTCCTGGGCGCCTCAGTTAGTCTCCACTCCTGTCAGTCGCTATCAAGCCTGAGAGTCTATTACCAGGGCTGTCCGGTGCTCACCCGGGTAGGAGCTATTCTATTGGCACACTATACGCTGGCTTGTCACTACTCCTTAACTGAGGTTGGTCTCCTGGGCGCCTCAGTCGGCTCTGTCACCTGGCAGTTGCCATAGAGTTTAGCGGTTACATTTGTTGTCCGGTCCCGTTACCTTGGGCCGCAGTCTGTGTTGATTCCAGGGCGTTCCGTTATTCCTCCAGTTGCAGTACTGCTGGTAGTCCATGATCCTTTCAGGGCCTCGCTCACCCTTCTTTGGCCTAGTCGCTATTGTGACACTCATCCACAGAGAGTGCTTCTTGGGCCTCGCTATTAGGGCCTCCCAGCCTCCAGGCCTAATAGCACCTACACCTTGGTGTCTCACTGTTTCACACGAACTGTTCCTGACCTTTGTCAGTATATGTACTGCTCTCTGATATATATACTGGACCCGTGTGGGTTAATGTTATTTTGTAACCTGTCCTGTGTCAGTATTGATTGTTAACTATTGCTGGACAAACGAGGATTACTTTATTCTGTCTGATTTCAATAAAACTGTGTTTTACCAACCTGTCTGCTTCTGAGTGTACTGAAAACCGTTACATGCACCTGCTGATGAAGGACTTCCAGAGAAGAGGCCTTCAGAAGGAGGTCGTCCATATATGGAGTCACCTTGATGCCGTTCCGATGTAGGACAGAGATCAATGCTCCTAGGACTCTGTTGAAGGCTTGAGAAGCCGTAGTAAGGCCAAAGGGGAGGGCAGAAAACTGGAAATGCCCTTGGTCACAGGCAAAGCGGAGATACTGCCGACTCTCTGGATGAATGGTGATGTGCAGACAGGTATCTTGAAGATTCAGAGAGGCCAGAAATTCCCCAGGGGACATGGCCACTATCACAGTATGCGGAGACTCCTGGTGGTATTGGGACCGAAGCACAAAGGAGTTGAGATCTTTCAGATCCAAAACGGGCCAACAGCCGCCGTCCTTCTTTGAAACCACAAAGAGGTTGGAGTAGAATCCCAAGCCCCTCTCCTGAGGAGGAACTGGATCCAGGACCGCCTTGTCCAGAAGGGCCTGTATAGCTTCCTCGAAAAGGTGGCGCTATTCTGGTCCCAATGGAGAAAGAGAAGAGAAGATCCTGGGAGGAGGAAGGGCAGTGAAGGGAATCCTGTACCCCGTAGCCACCAACTGTAAAACCCATGGGCCCACCACGGAGGCCTGCCAAGCGGAGAGGTAGTGGCGTAAGTGGCCACCTACCTGCGCGGTTGGGGATCTGGGTTCAGCGAGTCATGCAGAAGAAGGTTTGGAAGCCTTGGGCTTCGCGGAGGACTTGGAGCTCCATTTCTGCTTAGGCTTGGATGAGAAGCACATGGCCTGAGGGACCGTCTGGGTCACTTGGCGTGAGTCTGCTTGAAAGGGACTAAAAAGTCGATTCCTTTTGACAGGCTCCTTCTTCCTCAGGACCACTGGCAGGTGAGTACTCTTTCCTCCAGCGGCCTCACTGATGACATCCTTGAGCTCAGGCCCAAACAGGGAGGAGCCCTGAAAAGGCAAAGACAGGACAGCCTTCTTGGAGGCCGTGACAACAGACCAGATCTTGAGCACATCTAGCACATCTTGCACATCTAGCTGCCACAGACATGGTAGATGTCCTGGCTACCATATTAACAGCATCAAACAGGGCAGCAGAGACATAATGCTAAGCCTCAGCAATGTTAGCGAGAAGTCGCAACATGTCAGCAGTAGGGGCCACCTGACACATGAATTGAGCTGTTCAGTCCAAAAAGCCACAGCCCTATTCACCCACGCTGCAGCAAAGGCAGGGTGAAGGGCACAGCAGCCGTTGCAAAAATAGCCTTAAGAGAGGTCTCAAGCTTCTTACCAGTCTAGTCTCTGAGAGCAGAGGCATCAGCCACCGGCAAAGCAGTGGACTTAGAAAGCCTGGAAACTGGGGAATCCACTTGGGGGGGGGGACCTGTTGCGTGAGGGCCGTTTCAGAGAACGGGTAAAGCTTAACAAACTTCCTAGACACAGATGGTTTCCTGTCTGGAAATTTCCACTCCTCAGACAGCAAACGGTCAAGGGTGGGGTTAGGTGGAAAACAAGTATGCGCCAAACAGGCTCCTGAAACACATCAGAGGGGTCAAAAGATGCCTCCTGTACCAAGGGAATGTTCAGGGTGGTATGCACAACCCTGATTAGGCCCTCAACCGAGGAAATAGGGTCAGCCTCAAAGGGGTCCCCAAAAATCTGAGATGAAGGAACAGCTGAACAGTCATCATCATCAGAGTCCACCAACAATTCCTCCTCAGAGGAGTCAGACACATCAGGTACACCCGACAGTTTAGGCAGGGAAGATCTGATAGAAACTGGGGCCTGCCATGAGTGGAAGACCCCCTGTAAAGTGGATGGAAGGAGCTGTAATGTGAATGGGAGGTCCCTGATAGTAGCCTTAAACTCTTGCATCCATACTGGCTCTAGTGCATGGCTGGAGGCGCCTGCAGGGGATTCAGGGGCAGCAGCGCATGCTGAGCAAACATGACCTGAATATTCTCTAGGTAACCCTGTGTGACATGAGGAGAAATGAGCAATGGGGGACACAGACACCCCAGTGTCCTTTGTCTTAGGTTTAGCCCCACAGAGTCAAACGGTGAAAGTATCAAAACACCCACAAAACAGTGTGTATGATAAATAAATGCACCCTAGAAACGGTAATTAAGACTTATCTGGTAGGCAAAGGGTTAAACTGCGGAGAAGAGGAGGAGAGTCCAAGCCCTGCATAGGATACTCGATCTGCGAATACACAAAATGGCTGCCGTGACAGAAGCCAATCAGAAACGAGCACACAACAGTGCCTGAAGCCCACTAAAGCCTCCAACATGCCCAGAATGTTGACTGGATGACAGAGCAAGGGCAAACCCACAAAATGAGCCATCTCTGACCTCACTATGTGAAGCAGTTGCAGAGATATGTCCCAAACTGTAAAGTCCCATAGAAGTGAATGGAGCACGTCTATGCAATAAACGAAACATAAAGTAACGAGGTCAATACCAAACGTAAAACCACTCAAAAGCCCACTGGTCCCAGTAGATAAAGTGGCCAAAAACACCCCAAAGGTGCTAACCAGCAACAAAAGGGTTAAGTTACCACAGAAATGTGCTCCAAACACCTCACAGACATACAGATAAACTCAATGAGTGCATGAGTAAGTAATAGGAACTCCAAATGAGACCCCTGTGTGGAGGGGAAGCATGGGACATGTAGACCTCAGTACTCAAAGGGTGCTCACCTTTTTTAGCAAGTCTTCTGTCTTCAGATTACCATATATCAAGAAGAAGCCTCAGTGGGCAACTCCTGGGGAAATAACGTGCAGCCAAGATTTTACCCCCAGGGCTTAGGTCCACAAAAGCACCTCGTAAACTGAGCTATCCACATTTGGGTGATGGGAATTGTCAGTGATGGTAATTTGCATAACGGTGGTATCCCATATCTAACAGAAAAATAATAAAAAAGCTAAAACTATAGCAGAACTGTTCTCTTGCCTTGTGTCTTGACCAAGGAACAAATCTTACTGGTTGGGGGATTGGCTAGCTGCAAGCTAAGGAGAGGAGGTAGGCTCCACCTAGCAGTCACTTCTCAGAATTGTTTCTGCCTATTTAAAGGGGCTGATCACCTACCCAAAGTTAACAGTTACCTGTATTGGACGACAGAGAAATGAGATTTATTAACCCCTTCAATGCCAGAGGGCTACAAAGAACTGCTTTGATTTGTGTTGACAACCTCTAGAATTCAGGGGGGTTAAGACACCCATTTACATCAACAGTGGTGCAGATGGTTTCCTTTTTCAGCATAATTGTGAAACATCCACAAAGATAATAAAAAATCTACATCAGCCTCTATATTTCATTTAAAGGGATAGTAATGTTTCACAATAAAATCAGCTCCAATTAATCTTCATAGTATTTGGTCCATGTTATTTCAATACTGTCAGAGTTGTAGTTCAAGAGTAATTGAATGATAAAGTATCCCCCTCCCGCCCTTTTTACTGATGTATCACTGCTCACCTAAGAGCAGGAAGCCTGCCCGGATGGATCACAAAGAAGGACAATCTTCAGTGAGCATAAGGACAAACCTGAAAAACATGTCAAGGGGGGCAGGGATTTCCTTATGCTCACAGTAAGAAGATTGACCCTTGCTGTGATCTGTCTGGTCCCAGGACCAGATTCCACATCTGAGAGGAGGTGGCTTACACTAGGTAAAAGGGGCGGAAGGGGGACACCATCATTCAATTACTCTTGAACTACAACTCTGACAACATTGAAATAACACTCTCCATGGCCCAAATACTATGAAGATTAATTGCAGCTGCTGTATTTGTGAAACATTACTATCCCTTTAAAGAAAAAAAGTATATATTCTGCTTCAAACAAAAACACCCAGAAAAAAAAGAAATAAAAAGATGAGAGAAAAAAAAAAAAACCTCATTGTTCGTTCCGTATCATAACAACAGAACATTTGCCAATTCCACAAAACGTAATTACTCCAAATCATAGTAATTGCTCTCTCATTTGTTACCAGGCAGGGCCTCTGCCAATTGGATCCAACACAACACAGCATTATATTTGTCCAGAAAAGAAAAAGTTTGCCTGCAGCGGATATTATTGGAAAGATCATAAAATGTTCCGTGCGTGGCTTGCAATAAAATTCCATTCTGCCATATGTTTACAGCAAAGTGTGCCCACGCAATACCCCGGGTGAGAACCCACAGGGTGAAAATAGCACATAATTGCCTTGGTTTTAAAAGTTAACTTTATAATTCACATAAAACCTGCAGTTAACACGTCAGTTATTTTCCACACCAATATTAGCAGTGCCAGATTTTATTCTCAGACATCCCTAGCCCCACCTGCAGCCATATCCCCCACCAGTCATGGCCCCTCTCCCCCATCCCTACTTACTGTTGCCTGCTATAGAATATATTCTTAGGCCTCTTTCATACAGAGGACACATCAGTCACAGTCCCCTGCAACAGTTGTGTCTCCTGTGTTGTTTCTCTCACCGCTGTTCTGCGTTTCCCCTCCAGTCCAGACACAGGCTATTCAAGGCCTCTCTAGCATCCAACGGTGTTAACTAAAGGCATATATAAACTGGTAATTAAACTGGTTACCACAAACTAGGGGAAAAGATATTGCTCTGGCCACATCCACAAAACATGACACTCTACGCAGTTGCCTATTGATAAACCTGGCTGTGAATGTTAGGGAGAAAAGGAATCATGGGTACTGCTGAGCTTACACCAATTCACAAAACACAAACTCACTATGAACTCCATAATGAGACTTATATACGAAAGCAGCGTGGAGAAATTATAGGGCAAACAAACTGTATGGGGGGGGGGATACAAATTCTTTAAATTCCCATAGACTTAAATGGAACACTTAACCCTTTCAATGCTGAAGGTGCAATGTGTAGAAAGTTTTCCAGCATTCAAGGGGTTAAAATATCTATTCCGTGGAGACTTTTTTTTACATCCCCTAAGATACAGTTTGTTTGTCCTAAAATAAATTGCCTTAATATACGAGGCCATAAATGTGCAGGGCCTTATTTCCTATTAGGCACAGGAGGAAACTACACAGAGCTCCACATTTTGAGGAATGCCTTGGCTGTGCTGGCCACACCCACATTCTAAATTGTGGGTGTGGCCGAAGCAAACAATGTCTCTGAACCAGTTTCATACGTTTTTGCAGGCTACTTTTTAACCTTTTGGATGCTACAGAGATCTCCAGCGCATTAAGAAGCAATGTGTTGGAGTTCTCTCTAGCAACCAAGGGGTTTATGCTTATGCCAGAAAATAGTGGATGGGTTTTGGGCTCAGGACATGTAAGGAATGGGGGTGTGGCCATAGGTGGAGTTAAGGGCAGCTAGAGTGCCTTTCCTAGGGGAGTGTGGAAAGTAAATATGGTCCTGTATATATATGTGCTGCCGTCCATGGCACATAACACAATGTCATCAAAAGGCCTTTGGAGTTACTATTAATTGAACAGAATACTTTGATATTTGGGGATACCTTTTTTATTTGGACTAATGGTTTATATTTTAAGACAAGCCTTTGAGAGCTCAATCCCCTTAAGGTCCCCATACATGGTCATTTTGTCATTGAAAAATACTAAATTGGCCCTTTATCATACTGTGAATGGGCCAGCTAAATAAGATCAGCACAGATTGATAGCATTGATCGCCCAGTGATCGGATCGCTCTATGCTTGGCCTCAAAGACCAAACCCCAAGGATCTTGCCTCGAGCAGTGAAATGTGGATGTTCTGAATGGTGTGCATAGATACACCCATATAAACATGCAATCCAACCGCTGAGTGATTACATTGGCTGGATTTGGTCTGTGTACGTGTGGGGAGTAATCACCAGCAATTTGATTGCTTGCTGTGTATGGGCACCTATATTGAAGAACTACTGAGTTCCAAATTAAGATAACAATCTGGGATAATAGGAGAGGCCACAGAGGAAGAAGGAAGTAACAGAACCAGACAAGCCAATAAAGTATAATTAGACAGACACTTAGAACCCTTGTACAGGGACAACACAAGAGAGGTGATGTTGTGCTGGGTATGCTGTGAGCACTGAAAGGTAATCTGCTGGACTACAGTGCTTTTCACATGCATACCTACGGCCTAATATGAATGCTCTAAAGTCTGGCAGGTTGGACCTTTACTGCACTCAAAAAGGAACGCAGTAAAGATGCAGCACTGCAGATCAGAAAGGCAACCTATGGCACCACCTGCAGACCATTCACACAAGCAATGTTAGATGTTGAGAGGCTCATCTCGATGTCCAATAAAGTGCCAATCCATGTTGGCTTCATCCAATGCAATTCGGCTGGCACACATGCTGACCACCTGTCAGTCAGGACAGGGTGACAGAACATTAGCAGAGATCTGCTCCAGCTCCCTTACCTGTGTGAAGCAGCCCTAAGATGCATGGGAGGGAGACAACTACACACGTGGCAATGTTTATTAAGTGTCTGTTATCCCTTTGAGTGCCAGAGGTGTTCACAATGCATTGTACTTCTCTGGCACTCAAAGGTTAATGAGATTAAAAAAAATCCCCAAAACATTGGATTGCTTTGTATTGTATTACAGATATCTTCTAGAATTGAAAGGGTTAAAATCTCAATTTAAATCAATAGGAATTTGGAGGAGGTTTTTTATGTCTCCCCTACAGTTCAGTTGGTTGGCTCAGAGTTGTTATGCATTTATTTTATTTATTTTTTGCCTATACACATAAGGATTAATACATTTTACTATCCTCTGCAGTAAAAGAAAGAAGCTGCCTACAAGCCAGTCTGTGTTATAACAATGATCATACTCGGGCTGGCTTTCCACAGTGCTCTTAACATTCAGGGTGGCTCACTGCTTCAGCAAAGATGCTTGTAATTACTATTTTTGATGATTGCTATATATAATTGAAAGGAAAAAGGGAAGTTATTAGGCCCATGGTGCTACCTTAGTGGCTGCTGCCGTTCTTCCAAATAACAGGCTTTGTTGGTACTAAAAGCAGCATCTGTTTTTACTCCCAAGACACCACTGCTCTGCTCTACTACATCAAACACCTGAATGCTCAGCCTGCTGGTGTATATGGCCAGCACTGCACTAAAACAGGACCAAAGTGAGTTCATCAAGGGTACTTCAACTGCTGGAGCATGTTCTAGTCAACAGTTATTACAGTTCAAATAGTCACAAAGTGGAGCTGTTATCATTCAAAGGGCTAAAAGTTCCATTTAACTCAATGTAAACGTGGGGAATGGTTGTGTGTTCCCTATGGTGCAGCTGGTTTGCTTCATAATGTATACACTGTTTCCTAGTATATCATCCCTAGAGTTGTGTTGTGTGCGTATAGTAGAATGGTCTGAACAATTCGATGCACATACTTCACATACTAAATAACGAGGAGCTTGTCTATTTCTTCTTTCAAGTAAATATATAGAACACGTTGTAAATTCTTATTAAAAAGGAATCAGCAGCTCTGCTGATCTAGAATTACTGATTAGTGTAAAGGTTACATGTAATAATATTAAGGGTTTTTCTGAAAGTAGAGTGGAAAAGTGTGATGTGTTTCTTACGGTACACGTCTGAAAGGTTAATGTTCCATTTTTTTTTTTAATGAAAATTATCACTGAAAACAAAATCTGATTAATGAGATTTATGATTGAGGTACAGCAGGGCACCTGACACACAGCTTTTGTTCAGGATTTGAGCCTGGGTCTGTTGGGATGGAAGGAAGCTGTGTTAGCTTAAAGGGGATCTATTACCCCTCTAAAAGTTAGGCTTATTAGGTACAGTATATATAGTTATAAATAATATCGAAAACATTAGTTGTTTGTTTTTGGGGGTTTTTTAAATGCTATTTGGGCTAAAATTATTGCTTTCAGAGTGCCCTGCACCCTACTTCCACATACACTGCTCTTGCTGCAGATTGCTGCGCTTCCTCTGCTCCCGTCCCACTACCCAGCCTCCTCCAATGACGGAGGCTTTCTGTCTGTAAGCTGGAGCAATCTCATTGGCAGAAATCAATATCTAGCCAATGAGATCGCTCCGGCTTACAGACAGAAAGCCTCTGTCATTGGAGGAGGCTGGGTAGCGGGAAGGGAGCAAAGGCAGAGCGGCAGGACCAGTGTATGCGGAAGTAGCGTGCAGGGCACTCTGTAAGCAATAATTTTAGCCCAAATAGTTTTTTTTTTAAATAAATAATGTTTTGAACATTATTGCTATATACTGTACCTAATAAGCCTAACTTTTAAAGGGGTGAGAGATCCCCTTTAAAGGCTGGGCAGCTCCTGTTGTCTGTGTAATGTTTTCCTGATCAGTCATGGAATATCCAATAGTCTAGCATATTCCAAAACCCTCTGGCTCCACCATGACATCACCCATAGACAAGTCTTATACACTGTTAGCCAGATTATTGTGGTTTACACAAATGAACTAGCATCCTTAGCCTTGTACTCCTTACTGTCTTTTGGGCACCAAACTGGATTGACCCCAACTATGAATTCTCTCTCTGCCCCCTGGTAATAATTCCTGTTTAGTTTGACTACATTTGCTCTTCACTTACAATTATGACTCCTTGGTCAGCCTAGGTTTAATCTCTGCTCCCTTATTATACAACCTCTGTTCCGTTTGACTGCCCTCTGGTACCTGATTATTTAAGTCTTCCTTTGCAAGCCCCCATAGCCTTTCAAACCTTAGTGCTCAATGCCTTGGAACAATCATATACATGGGCACTGGATTCCCTTCTCTGAAACAGAGCCTGTGACAGTGTCCGTTGAATGCATGTGATCATTCATAAATATCCACAAAAAGAAGAGCAATTCTGTAGCAAACCAACTGCACCACAGATGACAAAAGTTCCCATTGAATTAAATGGGCCGTTTAACCTTGAATTCTAGGGAGATCCGCCAACTTATTACTCTGCAACATACTGGAAACCGCTCTGGCACTCAAGTGCTTAAAAGACCCATTTACTGAATGAGAATAATTATTGTTGTCAGAATTGCTCCCCATGTCTTTGTGCATATGGCTCTTCGTTTTTATTTACATTTTAAAACCTTGCATGCTCCACAATGGTTTGGAAGCCTCTCTAGTATTCAAGGTGGTAAAGAAAATGTACTGAAAACAATAGGACAGTTTCAGCTTTGACTTCATAATAAACTGCCCACATTTTTGGTCGAGCAATGCATTACCATCAGTGTGAAGAGTCATACAACTGATGTGTCTTACACTAAGGGCTTTACTCCTGGGGAGTCCAACTTAAGGCAGGGCTGCCCAGCTGGGCGCCACCTGCAGGAAAAAGAATTCCTTAGCTTTCACAGTAATGTATTCTTTACAGGAGAACTAATACCTCCTAGTAATAACCCCCCCACACACACTTACCTTAATATGGCCAGAAATTCTTATAACCCCTATTAATTTTGCACTTGTGTCTCTGTTAATGCTATCAGTGCAAGAGAGGGTGCACAGCGCATTACTTCGCAATGCAATGTGCACCCCTCTGGCACTGAAAGGGTTAGAAATATAATATCTCCAATCAGTCTATGGAGGTGGACAGATCAGTTGCTGAATTTTTGTAACTGAAGAACACCCACTTGCTGTGTTCCTGTATTCCTGCTAGCAACTGTCATGTCCGCCTCCATGACTGATGAGGTTCTTTCTTAAATAAAAGCACCAGGAAAAAATTCCAAAGAGGCAATAAGATTTTCTTGCCCTAAAATGTATCCCTACCAACTGTCCCTGATTTCTAGGGACAAACTCTGGTTTAGGCTTACTGTCCCTGAATTCTGGTGGCCTCATTTTTGTCCCTGTTTTTTTTTTTTTTAATGTTTTACCAGGCAGAATACATTGACATTTCTCTCATTTTCAAGTACGTCCTGGAGAGTTTACAGTAAAGAGTTGCATATTTACACAAATAGAGAAACATTACACAACCACATAAACATGCACATACAATTGCAATCCATTACTCTATGTCTGCTTATCTTTCGAAAGTTAATAGGTTCTGCTCAACCCCAGGGATAATGTCTCTTTAAAACTCTTTCGCCGAGTCTTCTGTATACTAATAGTAACATATTGCACTATGTCTAAGATCTTACTTGTGTGTAGTTCAAAAGTTATTCTGCGCTAAAGTTTCCCCGTCCGCCCCTTCTTGCCATGTCAAGCAGAATCAGCAGTGTGGCCCAGATGGCTGCAGTGAGGGACAAACTTCAGGAAGCAAAGGGAAATCCTGCCCTCCTTCACCAAGGGGGTCAGGATTCCCTTATACTTACGGACTGAAGTTTGTCCCTCTCTGCAGCCGTCGAGTCATACAACCAGACTTGAGATTCAGAGCGAGGCGGCTAGGGGATCCTTAGCACTGATTAATTTTTGAACTACACACAAGTAAGATATTAGACATAGCGCAATACGTTACTATTAATATACAGAAGACTCGGCGAAAGTCTTTTAAAGAGATATTACTATCACTTTACGTCTGTTGTATTAGAGTTCTTGTTGTCTCACTGCAGTGCACCATGGATCGTATTGATCTTCTGTCATGTAACCAGGGGAAATGTGTCCATGGAAATGATTCTGAAATGTATGAATAAGGTAAGTGGATGGTTAATATTAGGAGGTGTAACTCCTTTAATAGGGTTTCTAGAAACAGCTAATGGTCCAAACAAAAATCCAGTCCCATAAAAACTTTAGACAGCAGGAACCTAGAGGTAAAATGTAACTGAAGTAAAGCTTCTTTTGGTCTGTAAGACGACAGTACTAAAGAGCCCAGGAAAACGGGACAAGTTATTAGGCCCATGGTGCTACCTTAGTGGCTGCTGCCGTTCTTCCAAATAACAGGCTTTGTTGGTACTAAAAGCAGCATCTGTTTTCATTCCCAAGACACCACTGCTCTGCTCCACTACATCAAACACCTGAATGCTAAGCCTGCTGGTGAATATGGCCAGCACTGCACTAAAACAGGGCCACAGAGAGGCTGATGTACTTAGATGACCTAAAGCAATTCTGGGACAATCCAACTGCATCACAAAGAAAAAAAATAGCACTGATGTAAATTATGTCTTTAACCCCTCAAATGGGAATATGAGGAAAATGTATTTGTCCCCCTATGGTGCAGTTGGTTTGCACCATTGGTCAATGAGTACTGCTGATTACACATATTAAAAACTGAAGTGAATACGCACTCCACTTTTGGGTTTGTGCATATAGCCCAGGGGTGGATAACAAAAGACTCTAAAGCTGCTGCTGGACTACAACTTCCATCATCCCCTGCCAGCTGGGAGTTGTAGCCCAGCAGCAGCAGCTTTAAAGGGATAGTAATACTTCGTTTTAACTTTATTTTATTTTGTAGGCATTAAGAAAACATGAAGAATGATATAAGTCTTATCTCTCAAACATTTATGGTTTATGAGATATTCACAAGCAAAGTTTCCCACTCCCGCCCCTTTTACCTAGTGTAAGCCATCTCTTCTCAGATGTGGACTGCAGTCCATAGACCAGACAGATAACAGAAGGGGACACTCTTATTCCTATGAAAACAAAGAAATCCCTGCCCCCCTTGACAAGCTTTTCAGGTTTTTCCCTTATCTTAATTGAAGATTGTCCCTCTCTGCAATCTACCTGGGCACCTTTCTTCTGCTTTGGCTGAGCAGTAAAAGGGGCGGGAGGGGGACACTTTGCTTGTGAATATCTCTTAAACCATAAAGGGTTGAGAGATAAGACTTATATCATTCTTCATGTTTTTTTTAATGCCTACAAAATAAAATAAAGTTAAAATGAAGTATTACTATCCCTTTAAGGTCTCACACTACCCATCCCTGATATAGATCTTTGTCTCACGCAGCAAAATTGACATATGTGTAATTATCCTAAAAGATCAGTAAAAATGTATTATGAAAAAAATAAAATTGCGTATGTAGTGTCAGTGATGTCATGTAGACAGCGCCCAGTACGCCATATATGAGAACATTTTAATCCTTTGGATACAGGAAAAATCACCACATTTGTGACTGTTCTAATACTAGGGGTTTTTGTAGATTCCTAATACGAGGATTTCCTACAAAGATGCTGGCAGAGCATGTTACATATACATATACATATATATATATATATATATATATATACACACACACATAAATACATACTTACACACTAGCTGAAGAGCCCGTGTGCACGGGCCACAGTGCCAGGCAGCAACGGCCGTGGTGCAGTCATGCACAGTAGAGACTGCCCGCGCCGTGGCTGATACGGAGCAGAGAGAGGACTACAGTCTGAGTTCGGAGCGCCCCGCTCCGTTATCAGCCATGGCGCGAGCAGTCTCTACTGCGCATGACAGCTTCTGACAAACATACATTTAGCGAATTATTATATAGGATATCTTTATGTATGCTGTATATCAATTTTTTACTGATATTTTTTATTTTAATTTCTATTATTGTCCCCAGTAAAAGAAAAGTTTTTATACTATTAGTTTCCATACCATTTCTGAGACCTTTCGGCCATTTACGGTGATTTAGGGTCTTTATACTTGTTCTCTAGATACGGTGTACTTTATTATTGTTGCAGGGTATCTCCCGAGTGGGGTCTGTGCTGAGCACCGTGTGGGTTTGATTTTGTGGTGGATTGTGTTAGAAGTGTTTGGGCTCCCAAGAGGTCAGGGCTACAAGACTCCCAGGATATAAGACATTTTGAAGTCTTTTGAGCAGCAAAAAGATTACATATATAAATACATTCAATAAGAAGTAGCACCTCCATATTCGTATATCTTTTGGCATAAGCAAGGCACTCCAGACAAAGTGTAATGCTGAAAAAGTCTTTTATAGGGGCAATGCCTCTTAACCATGAAGATTAATTGGAGCTGCTGTTTTTGTGAAACATTACTATCCCTTTAAACACATCATCTATATCAGTGGTTCTCAATCTTTTTTTGTTCGGGGCACCCCTAACATATTTAATGTACTTTATCAAGGGCATAAGAAGGGTACAGTACATAAATATACAGTTATTATTAGGTTTTATAATCATAATAACAAAACTAAATCTATTGTGCATAACAATTTCTATAAACCTTTATTTAATAGTCCATTTTTGTCAGTCTTCATAGAAAACATGGGGCACCCTAAGTTGATGTCCGTGGCACAACAAAGTGCCACGGCACCCTGGTTGAGAATCACTGATCTATATCAATGGAATTTATTATTTGTCTCTTAAGATACAGTTGATATACACAACTATTTTTTCTCTATGTCTTTGTGTATATATGTCCATTAGCGTTATTATTTGATTACAAGGCTCCAGTACAAAGCAGCAATTAAACAGTGTTGTAAGTGAATTCAGAAGTGGCCAATCACAGTGTGATCAGCTGGAAACTCCCAATCAATAGGAGATTGGACCAACTGCCCTGTGCTCAGCACCAATTGATCAAAAGGTCAATGAGATTTTCCAGGATATTTCCCAAAGGCAAGTGAATTCTTGTATGTCATGTATAAATCACCCCAACAAGCAGTTAATAATGTATTATCTCAAGGTTCAAAAGTTCAGTACAGGATAAAGCCTTTGTTTTGAACAGTGATTATTTTCACTTCAAAATTCATTTTAACTACATGTCCAACTTCTTAGAGCATAAAATAATACATTTGGTCTTCCTTTCACTGTTGCCTACCACTTCAATGGAGGGACGTAAATACATGAAGTTTATTAAATGGGAAGTAACACTTCTTAACCCTTTCAGTGACACAGAGGTATGCAACGCGTTGCATAACCTTCTGGCACTGAAAGGGTTAATAATAATCTCCCAATTGCTTTACTATAACAAGAATATATAGCAATGATGTCTATGATAGATAGATAGAGAGAGAGAGAGAGAGAGATAGAGAGAGAGATAAAGATAGATAGATAGATAGATAGATAGATAGATAGATAGATAGATAGATAGATAGATAGATAGATAGGACAAACAGACGGATAAGACAGATAAGACAGACAGATAGGCAAATAGACAGATAAGACAGATGGATAGATAAGACAGATAGATAGATAGATAGATAGATAGATAGATAGATAGATAGATAGATAGATAGAGAGATAAAGACAGACAGATAGAGATAGACAGATAAGAGACAGACAGACAGATAGATTGATTGATTGATTAGTGGTCTTTCTGCTGTGTGATCCTTAATTCAACCACCAGTGCATTGGACACCCCTCTAGCCCCGAAAGAGTTAACCCATTACATGCTGGAGCTCTTTCTACCACCCAAACAGAATACCATAGTATCAACATAAAAATATGTTAGAATGCTAGTTTAGAATGGTAATTTAACGAGGTAAGTCTGTAATGACTTTGCTGATTCGAAAACGGATTTCAAAATCACCTACATTTTTATACGCCATTCTCTATTTAAAATCATAATTCAAAATCACCTATATTTTTATAAGTCATTCTTTATTAAAAATCATAATTCAAAATCACCTATATTTTTATAAGCCATTCTTTATTTAAAATCATAATTCAGGAGATATGTGCCTTTATTTGTCAGTTTATGCAAATTAGGACATTACTTCCTCGTGGAAATGGCAGTTGGGAGGGAGAGTACAACATTAGCATCTGACACACCAGGCTGTGCTAGTCAGTACTCCTTAATTTGCATAAACTGACAAAAAAATAATACTAAATATCTCAAATTTAAAAATAATGGATAGTTTACATATATATATATATATATATATATATATATATATATATATATATATATATATATATATATATGTATGCTAAATCTGGAAGCTCTTTCAATATCTCCTTCATTATAACAAGTTAGGATTTCTGGTAAATGTTACCAGGAAATAATATCTGACATGGGCGACCAACATGCGGCCCGCCTGAGATTAAAAAAATTATACACACACACACACACACTCTTAACTAGCAAGCACGAGCACACACACTTAACTAGCACACATGATCTAGTAGGCCAGTAAGACCTAATCCCCTGCAGGCCTGTACTGTGCAGTTCAAGAAAACATGTCTGTTAAATACATGTCTGTTAAATACAAGTACTGTGATCGATACCTCTCTGGCACTCAAAGAGTTAATGGCTTTCTGACCACGTGGCCTACGACTGAAAAAACTTGGGCACCCCTGCTATCCAATATAAATTATCCATTTTTTATTTTTTTTTTTTAAATAAAAAAGGACAGATAAAGCTTATTTAATGAAAAATATCTACACTGATTATTTTCCTTCTGAGGAATATTAGGGTCCTTCACTGGAAGGTTTTCATTTAGAAATTATTACTCCTCAAACTTTATTTACTTTTTTTTTTTTTTTTTAAATTGAGATGGAACTAACATCTTATGTCATTTTGAAAGAGCATTCAAAATCGCCTTATATTAGCCATTTTTTTTATTTAAAACAATAGTTTATTTAGCTGTATTTATTTGTCAGTTAATGCAAATTAGACAGTACTAGCTGGCACAGCCATATGTCAGATACTAACATTAAACCAGGAATGGGCAAACTGATGCCCTCCAGCTGTTGAGGACTACAGTTCCCATTAACCTCCACCAGTCAATGTCCATATCTGGGAACTTACTACTGTGGAGACCCCAGCGATGGCTTATGGGTTGTGGCCAAGCTTATGTTATAGACACATTTTGCATCATAAAATGGGTGGGGATTAATCAGTTGGGTGGGGCTTAACTGGACAGGAAGTGGGTGGAACGGAAGAGAAGTGGGCAGAGTTACTCAGGAAACTCAGCCTCTGTCCCAGTTGACCCAGTAATTAAAGCATATCTATCATGCCAATAGTTGTCCTCTCCTAATCATTTATTCCATCAACAGAAGCAAGGAAATGTGGTTACGTATGTTTTACAGTGACTGCCTCATTCTAAAACGTACCTAAGTTTCATCCATACAGGAAAAGGGAGAGTGCAGCCATGTTGGTGAAGTGTGTCAGGAGGCCGTCCCCGTATGTGACACTCACATTCTCAAAGACTTGCCTTTCTGGCTGTTTCTTGTTTTCCATACTGGCATGCATTCAGGTTACAAGAAGGGATTACAGGACAGGGGGAGTCACACTGAAGCTGTGCTGTATATTATAAGAATCAGTCAAGCTTAAGTCTACTCAGGGTGAAAGTTCCATTTTAACACTAAAACCCAGAGCTCCATGTACAGGACTTTCATGACTGACAAGACGTTATCTCTTGAGCAGTGGCACAAGTACAAAACTGATATAAGGATTTTGAGACCATAGCAAAGTAAGTGGGGTATAGTATTAGGAGGAATTATTTCTCTAAAGCAGTGGTTCTTTTTTACTCAAGGCATAATCTCGAACTTTTTGGAGCACCCCTAAAATATTTAACCCTATTTAACCCTTTGAGTGCCAGAGGGGTACACAACGCATTGCTTTGCAACGCGTTGTGTAACCCTCTGGCACTCAAAAGGTTAATGTAATTTAGCAAGGGCATAATGAAGGGTACAGTACATAAATATACAGTTATTATTAGGTCTTACAATCATAATAAAAAAATAAACACATTGTGCAGAACAATTTCCATAAATCTACATTTAAAAGTCAGTATTAACATTTTTGTCAAAGTCTTCATAGAAAACATGCGGCACCCTATGTTGATGACTGTGGTACACAAAGTGCCACTGCACACTGGCTGATAATCACTGCTCTAAAGAGATGAGGCAGTAAACCTAATTGTATAACACTTTCTATAATTGATTACTAGCTCTTATTTTCCCCAATAGTCTATTCTCAGAAGTTAGATGTGAAATCCATATGCTATATAATATATAAAAAATACAGATATCCATGGATTGTAGAGATGGCAATATCCTCTCTGGTTCGGATGACAAAACAAATGGCTTCTGTTTCGTTCAAAAGGTTTATGTCATCTGATACTCTCAAGGTGAATGCCATCACTGGTACCTATCAGGCCGAAAAGCAGCTGTAATAATTTATCAACATAGAAACTGCAACCACTGGAAACAAGCTGGAAAATCAGGAAGAATTTCACATTATATTGTGCAGAGTTTAATCTGAGCAAACTATGCCCCCAAGTGGTAAAAATCAGGAAATAGCAGTCCTGACAATTTTAGAACGCTGCAGAACTGATGTCTATAACATATATAGCCTCCCCTAGACCCCCACCCCAAAACACTTATTTTTAAAGCATATGACAATAACTTTTAAATTAATTGTCCTGGAGCCATTAGAGGAAGCATACAGGGGATTGGGAGGGCTGTAGTGTACTCTGTGCACCGGCCCTGCTCCCATGAGATGTCACTAGCTTCTCAACTACAAAGAGCCTATGTGAGGCATGTAAATTATAGTGGCACTACCACAATGTAGTGGGACACTGGGGAAGTCTGCCACAATCTCACACTACATTTAAACCAGCTTAGAAGACACACACAGCCACTCAGTAGCAGTGCAATGCGTTTCATGTGGAGGGAGGGGCCATCATCCAAAGGGAATCCAGTGACGATAGCAGCTGATGTGAAAAGAGGTCTCTGTACAGTGTCAGGGGTGGATACGTTCAGCTTCCCCATCTCCAAGAAATTCCCCAACTCCAAGAAATAATGGCATTTTTTGTACATTTTTTGTCCGGAGACTTCCACTCATCAGACATAAGGGGGTCAAGAGTGGGGTTAGGTGGAAAACAAGTATAGGGCTTTTTAGTCTCCTGAAATACATCAGAGGGATCCGAAGAAACCTCCTGAACTACGGGAATGTTTAGGGTAGTTAAGACAGCTCTGATCAAGCCCTCGGCCGAGGGGACAGGATCAGCCTCAAAGGGGTCCTCAAAAAACTGAAAGGAGCCCACAGCAGAACATTCCTGAACATCCAAATCCACCAACAGTTCCTCCTCAGAGGAATCTGACATTTCAAGTACTCCCTGTGGTTTTGACAGGGAATATCTGACGGCAGAAGGGGTCTGCCAGGAGTGGAAGACCCCCTGTAACTGGGATGGAAAGAGTTGCAATGTAGACCGGAGGTCTCTAGTATCAGCCTTGAACTCTCGCAACCAAACTGGCTCTAATGCATGGCTGGAGGTCCCTGGGAGAGACTAGGCATAAATGACTTGAGAATTCTCTAGGTAACCCTGAATGACATGACGAGCAATGTGCAATAGGGGACACAGAGACCCCAGCGTCCTTAGTCTTAGGCCTGGCCCCAAGCTCTAACAGATTAGACATTCTAACAGTGTCAAAACATTTAAAGTATAAGGAATCACCCAAATACATTGTGTAAGTTTAAAATTTCACCCCAGAAATCGCTAAAATGCACTTATCTGGCAGGAGAAGGGTTAATCTGCAGAGGAGAGAAGGAGAGTCCAAGCCCTGCGTAGGATACTCGTTTAGGAAAAGGAACAAAATGGCTGCTGCGGCAGGAGCCAATCAGCAACGAGCGCGCAGAGCAATCGCTTATGGGAAATGTAGTTTTCCCAGAAAAAGTACTCCGAAGCCCCCTGAGCCCCCCAACACACAAAATGTTAACCGGATGACAGCGCAAGGGCAGACAATTAAAATGAGCCATCTCTGAAGTCGCTATGTTGGGCGGTTGCAGAGATATGTCCCAAACTGTACAGTCCCATAGAAGTCAATGGAGCAATGGAGTCTAGGCGGTAAAAGCACACCTTTAACATAAATTTTGAAAAGTTGAAACTATGAATTAAAATTATATGAAACATCACTAGAACATGTTAGCAAACCCAAAACACACTGAACCCAGTAGGGAAAGTGCCAATAAACCCCCAAAAGATGCAAAACCAACAGCTAAAGGGTTAAGTTACCACAGAAACTTGCTCCAAAACACCCAACAGACATATAGGTAGACCCAATGAGTGCAGGAGTGTGCAATAGGAACTCCAAAGCAAAACCCCTGTGCAGAGGGGCACTGTGGGACATGTGGACCTGCAGCACTCAAAGAGTTGCTCACCTTTCCTGCAGATCTTCTGTCTTCAGATTACCATGTATTAAGAAGAAGCCTCAGTGGGCAACTCCTGAGGAAAGAACTTTGATTCAAGATTTTCCCCCCAGGGCTTAAGGTCCACAAAATGCACTTGGTTATTGAGCTAGCCACATCTAAGGGCATTAACAGTTATGGTAATCCGCCTAATGGTGGTATTCCATTTCTAACATAAAAATAAAATTTTTTCTAAAACTATAGCAGAACTGTTCTCTTGCCTGTGTCTTCACCAAGGAACAAATCTTACTGGAGCTGGTTGGCTAGCTGCAGCCAAGGAGGGAAGGTAGGCTCCATCCCTTGCATTCACTTCTAGAATTGTTCCTGCTTACTTAAAGGGGCAGATTGCCTACCCTAAGTTACCAGTAACCTGTAATGGACGACAGAGAAAAAAAAATTATATATATATAAAATAAAAATAAATTAAAAGTGCTAGAGAGGTGTCCAACACATTAAACAGGAAAAAATTTGACTGCACGCGAAGATAGAAATAGTGATATTCTATAGTAATAAACAAAATCTTCTTTATTAGTATTCAGTATAAAAACAGATGTGCATATACCAACAGAAAATGCAAACAGGGTAGACGTGAGGCAGGACACATGAAAGGGAGCGCTATCCGTCTGACATGTTTAGCACCATATTAGCGCTTACTCATAGATTAGCGGTATTACCACACCCACTTGCTTACATAGCTTCAGTGCCGGGGTGAAAGGTTAAAATCAAAAGCAAAAAGCTCCCAACCGAGAGCATGTCCCCTTACATGTTATTACAATAACCCATTAATTGTAGTGAAAAAGCTCTACTTGATATTACTCCACAGGTAAAAATACCATGTGATAACAGTACACATAAATCAAAAGCTAGAAGGGATATTGAAATCATCCAAATATGGAGATAGATGAAAACTCCAACCGACATATTATTCTTCTCAACACCTAAAATAATAATGATCATCCCATAGTGCAACCATAATTGCTAATCCAGGGCTGTATGTGTAAATACACAAAAAATTGTTGTGTGGTGAGAATTACAATATCCCAAATGTTGGATTGGCCATTATCCATGAATGTATCCAAAAACTGGAAACATCCCAACAAAATGTGTATAAAATGTACATATGTATATTTAACTACCTGTGTGCATCCCGACGGGATATAAGTGCACTTGTGTACATTGTACATAAATACAGGGATGTTCAAAAGATACACAAAACTCCATATATTCCAATCCAGATACTATAATATACTATACTAACCCAACTATAAAACTCAATGCATATATCAGTGCCCCTGGATCAATACATCAGCCAATCCTCAGATTATTCAGAAAATATGGCTGATGTCCCAATCGGAATTCAATCCAAGAGGCACACGGGTTCCGAAATGGAAAATCCAATAAGCTTCACGTTTGGCGATGAGACAGAGTATATCTCCCACCGCCATGGAAGCATAACTCTTTCAATCCCCTGGAATCCAAAGGACGAAAGGCTCCCTCCATGACATTCTAATATGTGCTTTGCGATTGCAGATTCAGTTTTGCCACGTTCTATCTGGCTAATGTGCTCCCATATGCAATGTTTGAAGTGGCGGATGATACCACCTACATACTGCTTCATGCAAATCTTGCATGTAATTAAATAAATAACATACTCTGAGTTGCAATTAATGTACTCAGTGATACTGTAAACTGTTTTTTATGTTGTACTCTCAAAACTGCCTGAAACCCCAGCATACTGGCAGCACTAACAAATAGAGGATCCACACCTAAAGAAACCTTTTTGTACTTGCTTGCTGAGGAACAAGATAGGTGGTAAAATGTTCCATCAAAGGAAAAGAAATTGTGGGACAGGAGGTACAGCGATGAGAGAACCAGAAAGTCAATGAGGATGGGGTCATATCGAGAGAAATGCTCCAACTGCGTTTGGAGGGCAATAAGTCCCTTATCGTGAGGGATGGATGAGTACAATGAACAACCATTGTGCCATTCAAAGTCCCACAGCTGTTGGAGAACCTGTTTAGTGTCTCTTAAGGAGCCAGGCAAAAAATCCACCACCGGCCGGAGGCAACAGTCAACTAGGTCCAACAGGGGCTCATTCAAAGAGCCAATGCCAGACACAATTGGCCGACCTGGAGGGTCGACCAATGACTTGTGCACCTTCGGTACGTGGTGGAAAATAGGCGTCACCTGGCTCACTGGGACCAAAGCCAGCATCTCCTGTTTACATAAAACACCCAGAGACAAACCTCTCTGAACCAGTAAACTGAGCTTGAAAAACAAGGTAGGGTCCATATTAAGGACCTGGTAGGTGGCTGAATCAGAGAGTTGGTGTAAAGTCTCATTTTGATAATTCACCGTATCCAGGACCACAATTGAGCCCCCCTTGTCCGCCATCTTGATAATCAAGGAATCATTCTCCTTTAACTGTGCCAAAGCCTCCTTCTCCAGAAGTGAGAGATTATGACCCCCTTTGGATTGGCATTTTGCTTCATTCAGAGCTACCAGGTCTCTCTCAACTAGCTTCTGGAAGAGATCAAGCTGATTTCCCTTAGAGTGTAAGGGGAAAAAACTTGAAACCGAACGCAAGCCAGTTTTGAGAGAGTGGATAGATCCTCCAAGATGATATACAGGAGACTCCTCCCTGAGGCCCTGTAGATCGTAAAAAGCACAAATGTCACCAAACTGCGACGGCACCCCATCACACAATACAGAGGCTGTCTGGGTCTCCAGTACCCCAGACTGAGAGTCCTGTATTGAATCCGAAAAGAAGATTTTTTAAGTAGTTAACAGTCTCACAAAACGATTAACATCAATGTATTAAATATATCAAAGTTGCAATCCGGCTCAAAATTGAGTCCTAATTTCAATACTCTAATCTGGGAAGGAGTTAGAGCAACTTCAGATAAATTGAGAACTTCTAATGACTGGACTTGTTCTTTGTTCCTCGTTTGGGGTATCTTGTGGGTCCTAGTGCCATGGCACCCTCTTCTTGTCAGTCTCCAGTAACCCTTTACAATTTTTTCTTCTTCTTCTTCTTCTTCTTCTTTACCATGGCCTTTGCAGCCTTTTTTGACTCCATGGCCATAGGTAAACCCTCATCAGAATCCATGCCATTAGATCCCTCAAGGGGTTCCTGTACCCCAGTTGCTTTATGCAGTAAAACCTTGTCATCATCAGGATCCTCATTATCCGTGTAGGTATCTGATTGTAAAAAGCTTACTCGCCTTTCAGCATCTTTTAACGTAGAACAACCTGAGGGAACCACCGATCCTGATCTTCTTCATTTGAAGACTTTATCCTCCGCATAGTCAATTCTATCCCTTATACATTTCTTATGTTTGAAATTGGACAACTCTTTATCCATTTTGTCAAGGGTAAGCTTAAGTGACTAGTCATAGTCCACAAATGGAACATTGGTCTTATTTGGCTGTAGAACGGATTGGAACAGTAGTATTTCATATTTTATTGAGCATAATTGTTTATTTTGAACTATTCGCTCCATTAATGCAAAAGAACAATCACTTAACACTGTGTTCCATTTCATAATAAAGTTGGAATCCTTGACATCAAAGGGATACTTATTGGCTCTCAAACCACGTGGTATTCTATGCACCTGTATGTATTTACTCAGTGTAGTAATGTCCCACTATGCACGCAGTTGCTTACTAAGAACCTTCTCAAGTCCTCAGAATAAGGCTTTAATATCAAGATTTTCCGCTGGAGACACTAGACCTACTGTGTCTAGTTCAAATAATTCCTGTGCTAGCATCTTCCGAGCCTCATCATTCATGCATTCAGTAAATGAAAAAGTCACTGCCTCCCCCCCCCCCCTCCTTCATCACAGATGGTTCCACTAAATTCGCTGAATCCATATTTGGCATGAAGTATCCAACACATGCACAATATTCAGTGCTTATGGTTACTGAAGTATTATAAACATATACTGCAATCGCATAGGTCAAACCACTTGAATCAAGACCACATGCTTGGTGGAGTGTATTGTACTGGAGATAAATATCACAAACATTGGAATAATACGCTGCACACCTGAAATGAAAAATACGCTGCAAAATGGAAAACAAGTTCTTGATTGATGCAAATTCTATGAGAGCACAAAGCAAACTTAAGAATTCTGAAAAACTGATCTAGTTCTTCACCAAAATAAATTCAAGTTACAGTTAAATAATGAATATGTAGCCCCCTCTTTTTCAAGGGACCAAAAATAATTGGAAACGTGACTCAAAAGCTGTCACATGGACAGGTGTGGACTATTCCTTCCTTATTTCTTCATCAATTAAGAAGGTAAAATGTCTGGAGTTGATTCGCATTTGGAAGCACTCCTAAACTTACAGTGGGATACTGGCCTACTGATGCTCTATTAACCCTTTGCATTCCAGTGGGATGTAAACACCCTTATTTTCATATTAATGTTGGTGTACTCTATGAGGGAGGATGGGAGATTTCTGCTACCTATTTCAGGGACTAAAATACAATGGAACCAATGCACTAAGATTTCTCCATCTTTGAAGATATTAGTGCAGGGGCTCTATAGACTAATATAGGAACTGGAGAGTGATATCACTGGAGAAGTCATCTCCACTTTATCACCTCTCTATCACTCCTTAGGGCATACCGCCAATGACTGGCCGAGGATGATATGAGCTGCAGTCCAACAGCTAGAGGACCACAGGTTGCCCACAGCTGCCTTAACACGTTGCTTTAAAGGGATAGTAATTCTTAAGTATTACTAATCCCTATAGAAAAGACCTACTAAAAAAAACCGTATTGCCCCCAGTGTCATCTCTCAAACGTTTATGGTTTGAGAGATGATCGCTTCTAAAGTTGCCCTCTCCCTCCCCCTTCCCCGTAGTCAGCTTTATAGCTGACTGAAGGGAAATCCAGTCACAGATCATCAGGCGGCTCTGCAGCAGAGGCTCGATCGCGTTCATTAAAAAAAAAAAAAAACTTGCAAACCAAGCACACATAGAAGACCATTTCAGTGAAAGTTTTTTTTTAGTTAACGCGATCAGGCTGTGCTGGAGAGCCGCCTGAAAGTCATACGACTCACTTCCCTGCAGTCAACTAGAATGCCGACTACAGGGAAGGGGGAGGGAGAGGGCAACTTTAGAAGCGTTCATCTCTCAAACCATAAAGGTTTGAGAAATGACACTGAGGGCAACACTTTTTTTTTTGTAGGGCTTTACTATAGGGATTAGTAATACTTAAGTATTAGTATCCCTTTAAGCATTGCTTTGTGGGATGCTACAGGTAAGAAATTGCTGAATAACTCCAGTCCAGACACCCAAGTTGCCTGTTTTCCGTAGCAACCTGTTACCAACCCTTCACTGAATATAAAGTTCCACTGATGTGAAGCTTTTTCTTTTTCACAGGCATTAATTTAGAAAAGCCATCACATTAGTACAGCAGATGTATAATTTAAAAGGCTCTTATCAGGATAGATGAGATTCAGCGACAGCTGAAATGGGGCTGCCCTATTACGTTAAGGTTAAGAAAAAAAATTCTCTCCTGGCTGAAGTAAAATTCATTATGGCAGCACAAAGTTCAGAAAAAAAAGAAAAGCTCTTTCTATACAGGACCTGAAAGGGTAGCATGAGAATCTATTAAGATTAATGGAGCAATTGCTTCAGAAATTCCTAAAGCTCTGGTGTAAGCAGAAGGTTATTTGTAATGATTAAAGATTTCCTCATCCCGAGCCCAACAAAAAAACAAAAATTAAGAATGAAACAACAAAGCTTCTTAACAGGCTGTGCATAGCAAACATTCATCAGCTCACTAGAAGGGAGATCTGAAGCAAACATTTAAACCTTAATATTGAAAGAAATGGGTACAACAGAGAGAAAGTACCTCAGATAGCCACGATATTGGCCCTTATGTATAAATGCAAAGCAGTGCCATTTGTGAGCAAACCAACTGCACTTTAGGGCAAATACAAAAACTCCATGATTGTCACTGCTGCCACATGGGCAGGTCTGTTCTCCTGCATTGTGAGACATGGTGGATCAGGAAACGTCTGAAGAGAGACCCCTGGGGTTAAGCTGATGGTCCGGTGAGAGCATACCAATATTTCAAACTGACAAAAGGGAGACACTTTTTGTTTTAAGTGGTGTTGCTGGAGTTGGGGCTGTTTGGTGGGTGGGGCATTACAGAGAATTTTTAGGTTATTTCATGACCTATTGACTGACATAAATGAATAAATGACTTAAATAAAGACCAAAGTATTTTATTTACACAGACTAATTTATAAACACAGATACTGAAGCCTAAACAAACATTGATGTGAGTTTAATTGTTGTGGAGCAATGTGATACGTTTATAGACACACCACACAGTCTGATTTCTACAAAGAAAGAAAACAGGAGGGAAAGAGGGACAGAGGGATCTGGGTCTCAAAGAGGGACTGTCCCTGCTAAAGAGGGAGACTTGGGAGGTATGTGAGAGAGACTGAAATGCAAGACTTTGAGGTCTCACAGTTCAGAATCATTGTACTGTGCCCCTATAATTGCATTCCAGCTTAATACCAGTTGTTTTCTGCCCATTCAACTGTCTACCACAGGACCAAACAGTAAAACATGATCCAAGTAAATGATCAGGGGGGTGGAAAAGGGTGGGGATATATGTAGTAAATAGGGAGGAACTCCTGGAAAATAAAGATGTAGATAAAAGGCATGTAGGGAGTGATATATGTAAATACTTCACAATTAATTGTATGCTAGCAAATGCAAGAAGTATGGTAGATAAAATAGGAGAACTAGAATTGCTGGCGGTTAATGAGCAATTGGACATAATTGGTATGAAACATGGTGGAATGATACACATGATTGGGCTGTAAATATAGAGGGCTATTCCCTGTTTAGGAGAGACAGGAGTAATAGAAAAGGGGGAGGTGTGTGCTTATATTTGAAACCAGAGCTAAATCCAATGTTGAGGGGTGATATTAGTGAGGAGTCCTTGTGGGTAGAAATTGAGGCTAAATATGGTGTAAAAGGTAAACTGCTATTGCAAATAAGGAAAACTGCCCAGCTTGGGCATACTATAATTATGGGAGATTTTAATTATCCAGAAATCAACTGGAAAAATGAGACCTGTCAGAGTTCTAAGGGTAGCAGGTTTCTGAGCATACTTCATGAAAGCTACATGTCACAAATGGTGGAAGTGCCGACAAGAAATAACAATATATTTGACAGTGATAACGAATAACACAGAAATGGTATCCAATATTAAGGTAAGTGATCATTTGGGAAACAGTGATCACAACATGTTTACATTTGAGATCTGTCTGGCAAAGCAAAACTGTATAGGTTCAAACAAAACTCTTCATTTTAAAAAAGCTAACTTCAAATTGTTAAGGGCTTCAATGCAACACAGACTGGGATACAATATTTAAAGACAAAAGTACTGAGGATAAATGGTCAGAATTCAAATTTAGGTTGCACAAATGTACCCAACAGTATATACCAATGGGGAACAAATGCAAAAGAAGTAAGTCACAGCCAATGTGCTTAACTACACATGTGAAGAAGGAAATGGCAAAGAAAAAAGCATTCAAACTATTTAAGTCTGAAGGAACTGAACATTCTTTCTTAAAATACAGAGAGTGCAACAAAGATTGCAAAAAGGCAATTAGGGCAGCAAAAATAGAAAATGGAACTCGAATTGCAAGGGAAAGTAAGACTAATCCCCAAAAGTTTTTCAAATATATAAATAGCAAAAAACTCAAGAGGGAGTGTATTGGACCTTTCAAAAATGAGATGGGTGAGTTGATTAGTGAGGATAAGGAAAAGGCCGATGTTCTAAACACTTTCTTTGCATCAGTATATACAAGGGAGCAAGGAATGGTAGAAGAGCCTCAACAAGTAACTAATAAAGCAATACAATTATCAGATATTTGGTTAACTCAAGAAGATGTCATGGGTAGACTGAACAGCATTAAGACTGACAAAGCACAGGGTCCTGATGGTATACATCCAAGGGTTCTTAAGGAACTTCGTGCAGTGCTTGCAAAACCCCTATATTTAAAGATTCTCTCACCACAGGCTTAATGGAATCATTTTAGGGGACTCGTTGATAGAGAAAGACCAGGGGACCCTTTTCAACTACACACTTGGAAGCAGTGACCAGTGTCAAATAGCAGTAGCAAAGGCAAACAAAATCCTATCTTGCATAAAAAGATATTGAAGTAAGAGCGGATAACATCATTTTTCCGTTGTACAAATCTCTGTTAAGACCTCATCTTGAGTATGCAGTGCAGTTTTGGGCACCAGTTCTGAGAAAGGATATACTAGAACTAGAGCGGGTACAGCGAAAAGCAACAAAATGAATTAAGGGAATGGAGGACTTGACGTATGAGGAACGACTAGACCAACTTGGTTTATTTACTCTAGAGAAAAGACGACTAAGAGGAGACCTTATCACATTGTACAAGTATATGAGAGGTCAATACAAGGATCTCTGTGGTGAGCTATTTATTCCAAGGCCTGATCAGGTGACCAGGGGACCCCCCTTGAGATTAGAGGAAAGGAGGATTATACTTCAGCAGAGGAAGGGGTTTTTTACAGTAAGGTCTGTTAAATTGTCGAATTCTTTGCCCAAGGAGGTGGTTATGGCAGATACAATGGATACATTCAAGAGAAGATTAGGTACATTTCTTTCAAAAAGGAACATACAGGTTATACTGTTTATTAGTAGGCAGATCAGGAAGGTCTGAAAAAGACTAACTTATTTGGTAGAAGGATAGCTATACAGTTCTCATGTCACTAGGGTATGAGGCAAGGGTTGAACTTGATGGACCTGTGTCTTCATTCAACCTAATTTACTATGTTACTATAAAGATTGCCCTTTATTTTGGTCTTTAATTCAGGGGTTAAACAAATCAAAAGATTATTAGCCCCAACTGCTTAAGTTCTTTGTGGTGCATCAGACTTAACCCTTTGAGTGTCAGAGAGGTATGCAACACCATTCTGGCACTCAAAGGGTTAATGGGAGAGGAGTTGTCATTTCCAATGCCCAAAATACAGCCAAGGCTGATAAATACCATGTATTATTAAAAATGTCCAAGTACTACAAGGTCTTGATTACCTTGAATCTAAAATTGCATACTTGAAAACTTCATTCAAAACTGCCTGTGTGTTGTTGGACAAAAGTCCTGCAGATGTACAGTGTAAGAGATACTGATTCTTTCATTACTGAAAAGTGAAAGTCTTTAGCCGAAGCTGTTTTGGGATCAAACTGTACAATCCCAGGCTTTTTACTACATCTTCCCCAAAGGAGTAAGCTGAATAACACATTAAAATTCCCTTTAAAGGGATAGTAATGGATCATATTAACCCTTTGAGTGCTGTAGGGGTACACATTGCATTGTTTAATATTGTAGATAGTAAAAAAATAAAGTAATTGAGGTCACTCTCATCTCTCAAACCCTTATGATGGTTTGAGAGATATACGATTACAAAGTATCTCCCCTTTCCCTGACGTCAGGCTCTAGCTGAGAGAACCTAGATGTAGAATTCAGGCTTAATGGTACTTAAAGGGACTTGGGAGTTGTTATTTCAGATGAGGTGAAGGTAGGCAAGCAGTGCAGTAAGCAGTGGGAAAACTGAATACTGCATTGTATAGGAAGAGGGATGAGCAGTAAGGTAACACCAAAGTCTAGCACACTGCAACTTTATTGTATTCACACAGGAAAACAGTAAAGATGTTAGAGACCTTTCTGGCATTTAAGGGGTTACAAAACATTTAAAGAACACTAATACCTAACTTGTTGTTATACACATTTAAATGCCACATATTCCATGTTAAAATTAGAAAAACATTCTACATTTTTTTCTGAGGACTAAAATCAAGTCTTATTTGGGGGGAGCAGATATCCCTGCCTTTTCCAGGACTTCTGCTGATTGCCCAGGATTATCTGTAAATGGGTTAAGATAAGATAACAGCCTTTCTAAATACAATATTAATGAACAATAATATAACTGACCAGCTCTTATCCAGCAACACAAAAAGCCCACACAGCATTAAAGGGGAACAATCACCTCATAACATTTTTTTACCATAGGTTAACCCCTTAACGACTGGCCGATCGGCGCAGAGCGCTCAGTTAAGGACCACGGAGCATTTTTTTTTTTGCTCCTTCTGCTTCCGGACTCCCCGAACGGCGTGCAGCCACGGGCGGAGCCTGGAATTCCATGGCGGTCATAGTACGTCATGGGTCGTTCAGTCAGATCGACCCTTGACGTACTTTGACCGTCAAGAGTCGTTAAGGGGTTAAGTTAATAAAGTAGTATTAGGAAAGCTGTTTTTTCCTAAATGTACATACTGCATCTTCAAGCTGTGCACGTCCGCATAATGCAGCACACTGAATCTTCTACACAGCTCTTCTTCTCCTCCCTCCTAACTACCCCAGGGAGCGCGTTCACGTGTCCCTTCGGCGTGGTGTGAATGGCTTCTATCATTACATCAAGCTCCGGTTAGCATTATACTGAGGTTGGGGGGAGAATTAGGAAGTGAAAAAGAGCAGTGCCGGCGATTCAGCGTGCTGCATTATGCTGACTAGCACAGCTTGAAGATGCAATATCTTTAAAAGTACGTACATTTAGGGAAAAAAAAAAACAGCTTTCCTAATAATACTTTATTAACTAAACCTATGATAAAAAAAAAAATGTATGAAGTGATTGTTCCCCTTTAACCCTTTGAGAGCCAGAGAGGTATCCAACGCATTGAAATGCAATGTGTTGGATAACAATCTGGCACTCAAAGGGTTTAAATAAGTGCTCTCTGAACAGGACGAGTTACATGTATAATAGGTTTCGGGTTACATTTTAGGGAGGCAACATATGAATAATTAATTTTACATATACTAGCTGTAAGTATGTGATATTTAAAGTTATATCAACTTATTACATTTTTTTAAGTTGGCGTACATATAAAATAATGGAAAATTGGTAAATGGGTATTTGTCCTCTACAGTCCAGCTGGTTTTCTCCAGTCCGTTTTAGTACCTCTGTCTCAGATCACGGATGGATAACCTGCAGCCCTCTAGCTGTTATCATGGGAAGCCTTGAATTAAATTTTGAATCCATTTTCTAAGACACCAACTAATGATTAGTTGATACAACCTAATTAGTTGTGGCACCACTAATTAAAAGCTCTCTAACTGTCAATGGCCTAGATCTATGGTTTCTCACAATTAGTCCCACAAACCAACAGGACAAGTTTTCACAATCTCCCTGCTTGTTAACAAGAGGGTAATCCATGGCTTAGTCATTGTGATAGCTCCACTTACGCTAAATGTGTGATATCCATAAAACCTGTCCTGTTTAACCTTACAATCCCTGGTCTAGAGTATATAGCAGTTCATAAGTAATCAAGGGTTTTATTTTCTCCATAGACTTCAATTGTAATCAGTTAGCTAAAACCAGTGATAACACTTATTAACTGAATTGTAATCTAGGGTAGTATTAGATAATTGCTGCCAATCCGGAAGTATTCAAATCCAGTGTGAAAATATACAATAAGTGAAATACTTTCTTACAAACGTACCTGTGCCTTGCATTGTAAGTTACCGATGAAATCCCATGTGAATAATGATATCCAAAGTTGAAACTGTGACTCTCTTGGTAACTCTGATTGGTTCCGACACTGCTTCAAGAGAAATGAAAAGTTACTGTAATCACAAACAGGACTGAACCTACAACTCCGGTTCCTCTGGGCTAGACATCCCCCACAAACCACCCATGATCCAGCCACTGTCGTCTGGCACAGGAAATGTCCTTAGCCTAGGGGCAGTCAACTGCTGGACCTCTAGCACAAAGCTTTAAAACTAACTCCTCCTAATAATAACTCCCCGCCTCACTACGGTCAGAAATTCCTAATGACCCCTATGAATTCTGCCAGTCCTGGATGTCATGTCCTTGTTTTTTGTTTGTTTGTTTGTTTTTTTAAACTGAAGCAGACAAGGGCAGGATCCTACTTAACTCCTTAAGGACCAGAGGGAAGTGTATTGCATTGTGAAGCAATGTGTTGCTCACCCCTGTGGTTCGTAAAAGGTTAAGATTTCCATGTGCAGTGGGCAGAGTTTGTGTCCTCTGGTCCCGCTAGCAAATGACATGCACAAGACATCCAGGACTGACTGAAGAGGTTATCTCTTGAACAAAGAGGTACAAGAGCAAATTTCATAGGGCCCATTAGGATTTTCTGGCTATAGTAAGGTAAGAAGAGGGCTGTTAGTAAGAGGTGTTACCTCTCCTTTAAATAGCACACGGTGCTAAACTGAAAAGACATTCTCACGTTTCAGAAATAAAAGTATCAATAATACCTTGTGTTTCTCAGCATTAGCCCTCAAGGTACCCCAGGTCATATTTCCAGGATATCCCTACAAGTTCACAGCAGGGCAGTCAGTGGATCAGTCACTGTAATTGCTCTACCTGTGCTTAACCCTTTGCAATGCGATGCATACCCATCCGGCACTCAAAGAGTTAATTAGGAATACTCATTAAACCTGGCCTGTTGGTGTACCTAGACGGCTGGAGCTGAGAACCATGCAACTAAAATATATATCTGCTAGTCATTAGGCTGACATATTTCGAATCACGTATGCAAACTTGAACTCTAGGAGACGGGTACATTTTAAATTAACACTTTGAATGCCAGAGGGGTACGCAAAGCAATGCACTGAGTACCCCTCTGGCAATCAAAGGTTTATAATGTGACAGGTCCACTTTAATTCTCTGTTATGCAATGGGTACATAAATCTCTGAGTGTTACAGAACAATTTTCTTAAATTTCACTTAACCCTAGGTGCCAAAGAGAGAGCCAATGCATCTCTCTGGGACTCAAAGGGTTAAAAGGTGATGTAATGCTCAGGGGCATCTGCACACATTTTTCTAGGCCAGCTCCTAAGTTTATGTGGAACTGGCAAGTGTAGGGTTAAGTGCTCCCCCTTGCCCCCCACCCCAGGCAACCATGGTAATGCTTCATTACAAAATCTATCAGGAGATGTATTACTGAAAAGTGGTTACAGATCAATTTTTTTTTTTTTTTTTTTTAATTTAAAGTGGACCTTTCACCCTCTATAAAGTTGCTCTCCAATAATTAGGCATATGGCGCTAGCTTCATAGTAGTGCTATCATAAGTACTAGGTTGTGAATTAATCCTTATTCTATGGAGACTGGAAGCCAGACTTGCATGCAGACATCTTGTCTTAGAGACTCTGTGCACCTGCACTGTCCATCCCCGTCTCCTCTAGAAGGAATTACATGGTACCTTAAAGCACCGGAAGGGACTGACGGCGCAGACGGCTCTAAAGCAAGAAGCCTGGCTGTCAGTCTACATAGAATAAGGATTACTTCAGAACCGGGTACTTATGAGATATAATAGCACTATTATGAAGTTAGTTGCCTAATTATTGGAGGGCGACTTTATAGAGGGCGAAAGTTCAGCTTTAAACAGAAATGTTCTGCTGTGGTCACCATCATGTACAGCTGCTTTTGCTTTATATGGTGTGCCTTAGTCTAAGACTCCACATTCTGCCATATGCAGCAAAAGAAATTGCTAGTTTGCCCTCTGATCGTCACTTAGAGCTGCTGTTAACAATTAAAAGTGGACCTGTCACCTTGAAATCAGTTTAGTTAACTTTAAAGAAAACTAGAATCTGTCTTTATAATTGTGCTGCCCATTTGTTTGTAAGTTTATTAGTTTCTGAGAAAATAACCTTTATTTGTTGATGGCACAGTACGGCACTTTATTCTAACTAGTTTCTGTGCTGTGCCATTATTACCACATATCCTATATAATAAAACGCTAGAATTTTAACAATGCAGTCCAGCGCAGTGAGTTTGGACACATGCTTCAGCACATGGCTGCATCATATGCTCCTCCAGTGAGGGGGTGGCAGGACGCAGAGCAGGACCGGCCTCTTAAAATCACCCGGACCTTGGCCTGTGTACACGGGCTTTTACACTAGTTGTACTATAAATGAACTTAGGTAAGGCCCATACACGGGTAAATTTGAAAAGCACATTGGGCTGTATATAAGAGTTCAAAATATAACTAATTAGCATACTGTTTATAGAATTAGCATAAAGTGCCGCCCTGTGCCATCAAAATATAAAAGTTACATTTTCAAAAAATATTTATTTTACAGAAAAATGGCTAATACAACATACAAGCAGATTTATTTATTTGTAAAACAAATTAAATTTATCTTAGGGTGACCAGTTCACTTTAAAAGGGCAGTGAAGGTGACAGGATGGGACCACCTAACTGTAAGTACCTGTCCTGCACCTATGGGAAAGGAGATCCAGGTCGTAACCTTTTGAGTGCCAGAGGGGTATGCATCGCATTGCAAAGCAATGCGCTGCGTATCCTTCTGGCACTCAAAGGGTTAAACTGCTCCCATTCATTTATGGATCACACTAAAGATCTCCGTGATTTGGAAAAACTGGTTGACAGACCCTTACTTGGAGCTTATGAGAAATTTCTGTCTCCTCCAGTCAAGCCCACTGTTGGCTAATTAGTGATGTTCCTTCCTCCCCTGCAAGCCCGACTGAGTCACTGCATTCACCCAGCAATGCAGATCATGGAGACCTGCAGGGCAATTGGTGGGTGAATGAAAGGGGTTTAGGAAATGGGAACTCAGTTCTCATAGCAGCAAGACAACTACCTATAGTCGCTTCTAATTACTCTTTACTGCTGCTTTAACCCTTTAAGTGGCAGGCCAGAGAAATATTCCACACCTTGTGACACTCTCTGGTACCCAAAGGGTTAAATTAAAAAAAATCAGATTGAGCTGCTATAACTTGAAGAAAGTGTCTCCCAGCACACCAGTGATAGGACACTTGTTTTACCTAGGAAAACTCTTCAATACATATCATTTTATCAAATAATTATAAAACATTATTGACTCTTTTTAACCCTTTTAGGATCAGTGGGGTGTGTGCAAAGCATTGATTTTCAATGTGTTACATATCCCACTGGCATTCAGTGGGTTAAAGCATTAAATGGATAGTAATGTTTCAAAACAAAAGCAGCTCCAATTCATCTTCATAGTATTTGGGCCATGGAGAGTGTTATTTCAATACTGTCAGAGTGGTAGTTCAAGAGTAATTGAATGATACAGTATCCCCCTCCCGCCCCTTTTACTGATGTAACACTGCTCACCTCAGAGCAGCAAGACTGTCTGGATGGATTGCAGAGAGGGACAATCTTCAATCTGCATAAGGGAAAAACCTGAATAACCTGTTATGGGGGCAGGGTTTTCCCTTATACTCACAGTATACTCTGACAGTATTGAAATAATCCCCCCCACGGCCCAAATACTATAAAGATTAATTGGAGCTGCTTTTATTTTGAAACATTACTATACCTTTAACAGCCCTATCCTCTGGACCTTAACCTTACTGATTTCCTGAGGGGTGCGCAATGCACTGATCTGCAATGCGTTACATACCCCAACTGGCATTTAGCAGGTTAAAGTTAATGTTAACAGCTCTGCCCTAACTGAATGGCAGACATTTTTAGAGCAATAACTATGCCAGCCTAGAGAGAGGGTCATTTAGCTTCTGCTGTTAACAGAGATGTTTGTTATAACTGAAATCACATCCCGCATTGTGAGAACATAGCCAGTGGTACAAAACAAACAGAACAAACTCACACACAAGGCACTGAAACTCACCTCACAAGGTAACTTTTCAGCTGCCCACGGTAATTGATCACCAGGAGTTCAGCCGACCACTGAGTGCTCGCTTTGTACTCTAGAAATACCAGCCCGGCAACAGCATAACTCAGGTCCCCTGGGAAGCTGGTTTGCTGTGGAAGAGAAGAAAACAGTCATGATTTCCGATTCATTAAAAGTTTAATTCTCACAAAGTTCTCAAGCAAACACCCTTTCCTTTTCATTTTGCTTTTTTCTTTGCTAATTACAGTGCTATTTTGGCTTTTTTCAGACTAGTCTGACTGCAGTATCGATTAACCTTTTGGATGCTAGAGAGATCTCCAATTCATGTCTTCGCAATGTGTTAGACACGTCTCTAGCACTCAATGGGTTCATCAGAAATTTGCAAAGCACACTGGCAGTGGCAAAGGGTAATTGGCAGAAAAGTGATGTTTTATTTTACATTTATTTATTTTAGAAGTATAAATAAATACAGATATTCTCAAACTGTGTTAACCGGAGCCCCAGGGTTTCTTGAAAAATTATAAGGAGTTCCACAGAACAAATGTAAATAATGGTGTACAGTGGGAAGAAACTAGGGTGTATGGGTGGCTCTGTGACTACCAGTGGACAGTGGAACAGGCTGAAGTGGAAGACAATATACATGTGTTCCGGTCACTGACAGCAGAAATGGCTACGGTGTCAGACAGTGTATGTCTGGTTCTGTGACTACCGGTGGACGATGGAAAAAGGTCTGGGACTCAGGCAGTATATGTCTGGTTCTGTGACAACTGGTGGACAATGGAATAAGGCTAAAGTGGCAGACAATGTACATGCCTCTGACTCACAGTAGAAAAGGCTGGTGTGTCAGACAGTGTAAGTCTGGTTCTGAGGTTACCAGTTGACAAAGAAACAAGGTTGGAGCATCAGATTGTGTACGTCTGGTTCTGTGAAGACCAGTGGATGGTAGAACAAGGCCGGGATGTCAGAAAATGTATTGCATTTCTATGGCTACCACTGGACATGTGAAAGACAAACTTTTTACACAATGTAAATGTTGTCATTTATAAGATTTTTCTCTCTACAGATAAAAAAAAACAGACAAAAGACATTTTACCTAATTTTAGTTTAAATTACTGGTACCACCAGGCATTTAATTTCATGTGATATTAATACTAGGTTAAAGGGATAGTAATACTTCGTTTTAACTTTATTTTATTTTGTAGGCATTAAAAAAACATGAAGAATGATATAAGTCTTATCTCTGAAACCTTTATGGTTTAAGAGATATTCACAAAGAAAGTATCCCTTCCCTGTTCAACCAGATCAGAAGGGAGATGCCCAGGTAGACTGCAGAGAGGGACAATCTTCAATTAAGATAATGGAAAAAGCTGAAAAACTTGTCAAGGGGGGAAGGGCTTTCATTGTTTTCATACAAAGAAAATTGTCCCCTTCTGTTATCTGTACTGTCATACAACCAGACTCACATTTGAGAAGAGATGGCTTACACTAGGAAAAAGGGGCGGGGAGGGGAACTTTGCTTGTGAATATCTCATAAACCATAAAGGTTTGAGAGATAAGACTTATATTATTCTTCATGTTTTTTTAATGCCTACAAAATAAAATAAAGTTAAAACGAAGTATTACTATCCCTTTAACCCCTAAAGTGCCAAGTGGGTACAACGTACGAGTGAGGACAGCTGTACCTGCTGTGCCAAGCTCGTACGTTGTACAGCTTAAATGCGGCCACTGCATTGGCCGGTATAACCGGCATGCAGTGGCCGCATTTAAAAAAAAAAATTGCCTGGCACTCGTGGGGGGACATGAGGATTACTCCTAATGTCCCCCCAGGTATTGATCTCCCAGCCGATCGCACTGGGAGATCAATATTTACTAAGGAGAAGCAGAGCTTCTCCTATCCCTCCTCTCCTACCTGAACTTCCGGGTAGGAGTGGGCGGGAACGGGGGAAGCCTCCCAACGTCATCGGTGACATAGTCACCGATGACGTTACAAGGCTATCCCCGATGAAGATCACTCCTACCAGAGGTAGGAGTGAACAGAAGGAGAGCTTTTGCTCTCCTTCTGTCGCCATATTGAGCTCCCAGCCCAATCGGCTGGGAGATCAATAACTGGGTGCACATCAGGAGGGGTCCTGATGTGCCCCAGCGAGGTCTGAAAATAAAAATTCTAAATAAAAAAAAAATAAATAAAAAAATTAACCCTGTGAGTGCTGCAGGGTTCCCCAATGCATTGCTTTGCAATGCACTGGGGATCCCTGTGGCACTCACAGGGTCAATTGTTGCAGCCCGTATTTTTTTACAGAGACCTCATTGGGGGGCTTCAGGAAGGGTCCTGAAGCCCCCCAATGAGGTCTATAAAAAATAGAAAAAAAAAAAAAAATTAACCCTGTGTGTGCCACAGGGGAGGGGGTTCATTGCAGAGCCCCCCTCCTGTGGCAGACATAGGAATATTTGTTAGTATTTTATAATCAGAGATTGTTGGGGGGACATCAGGAGAATTCCTGATGTCCCCCCACAAGGTCTGATAATAATTTAAAAAAAATTAACTCTGTGAGTGCCACAGTGGTCCCCAGCACATTGCTTTGAAATGTGTTGGAGAACCCTGTGACACTCACAGGGTCAATTCTTTTAGCCCATATTTTTTTTTTACTAAGACCTCATTGGGGGACATAAGGAATATTTTTTAGTATTTTATAATCAGAGATTGTTGGGGGGACATCAGGAGAATTCCTGATGTCCCCCCACAAGGTCTGATAATAATTAAAAAAAAAAATTAAAAAAAAATTAACTCTGTGAGTGCCGCAGTGGTCCCCAGCACATTGCTTTGCAATGTGCTGGAGAACCCTGTGACACTCACAGGGTCAATTCTTTTAGCCCATATTTTTTTTTTACTAAGACCTCATTGGGGGACATAAGGAAGGTTCCAGAAGCCCCCCAATGAGGTCTATAAAAAATAGAAAAAAAAAAAAAAAAATTAACCCTTTGTGTGCCACAGGGGAGGGGGTTCATTGCAGAGCCCCCCTCCTGTGGCAGACATAGGAATATTTTTTAGTATTTTATAATCAGAGATTGTTGGGGGGACATCAGGAGAATTCCTGATGTCCCCCCACAAGGTCTGATAATAATTAAAAAAAAAATTAAAAAAAAATTAACTCTGTGAGTGCCGCAGTGGTCCCCAGCACATTGCTTTGCAATGTGCTGGAGAACCCTGTGACACTCACAGGGTCAATTCTTTTAGCCCATTTTTTTTTTTTACTAAGATCTCATTGGGGGACATAAGGAAGGGTCCTGAAGCCCCCCAATGAGGTCTATAAAAAACAGACAAAAAAAAAAAAAAATTAACCCTCTGAGTGCCACAGGGGAGGGGGTTCATTTTAGACCCCCTCCTGTGGCACACACAGGACTTTTTTTTTTACTATTGCTTTACATTCAAAGCTTGTTGGGGGGCCCTAAGGCCACCCAACAAGCTATGAATAAAGAAGAATTTTTTTTTTTTTTTAAAAAGAACCCTCTGTGTGCGACAGGGGGTCAATTGCATTGCTTTGCAATGCATCGGACATCCCTGTGGCATGCACACAAAATGACTCAATCCCCCCCCCCCCGTACCCTACCCACCAGCCCAGTTACACAGCCTACTGGCAGTCCCATTCCCACAGTTTGACCCCCCCAGCCTGGTTCCACTGCCTACTGGTAAACCCAAGTGCCAATACGCACTGGATTCAGGCTGGAAATCAAACAGTGTATGTGGGGGACTTACAGTGCACAGTGGTAGTCACAGATCCCCCATATGTACTACCTTACCTCCCCCACCACCACTGCCATACTTGCGCTCTGCCCAGTGGTAGATATACCCACATACACTGCCTGACCCCTCGTCCCTCCCCCCACCTGGTTTCACTGGCAGTCACAGGTCCTCACGTACACTGACTGACCACTGATAGCCATAGAATCATACATACGCTGTTTGCTTCCCCATCCTTGTTCAACTGGTAGCTACACTCCTGGCACCCAATATGGTATGTCATCCCACAGCTGTGGGGTACCATTTATCGTAGGCTGGCAGGAGGTCCTCCTAGGAAATCCCATGGTGTTGAACCATTTTCGTATCTTTGAAGTGACTGATTTGTAAAAAAAAAAAAAAAAAAAAAGTTTTTTTTTTTCTGTAGCACCACATTCTGGAAATAGTTGTGCACACTAACTTAGGGGTAGAAAGGCAAGTGACCCCTCATTAGATGCGGCAGGTTATCTTCTTTCCAAAATGGTATGGTTTCGCTACATTTTCTTCACTTCTATAGCTGTTATAACCATTTTCATACACGCAAGAATGTTTGAGAAAATGTTAGAGAAATCAGGAGGTTGTAGCAGTAGTAGTTTTGTACTTGTAGCGCCCCCTAAGGTAGGTCAGTTCATACCAATGGGGTGTCATTTTTCTCCTAAGAGCAATAGCTAATGGATACAGTTGGAAATTCCATGGTTTTTACAGATTTCAATACATTTGAAGGGGCAGAAATGTAAGAAAATGCCTTTTTTTTCATTAGCACCACCTTCTGGAGGCATTTGTGCACTCCAGGCTTGGGGTAAGAAGGCAAGTCACCCCTCACTAGATGCGGCAGGTTGTCTTCTTTCCAAAATGGTATCGTTTGTGTACCCTTTCTTCACTTCTCTAGTTCTTATAACCATTTTTGTATAGAGAAGTAATGTTTGAGAAAATGTTAGAAAAATTAGAGGTTGGTGTAGTTTTGTACTTGTAGCGCCCCCTAAGGTATGTGTACTCATACGAATGAGGTGTCACTTTTCTCCTACGAGCCATAGCTAAAGAATACATTTGAAAAATCAATGGTTTTCACAGATTTCAGTACATTTAAAGGGGCAAAAATGTAAGAAAATGCCTTTTTTTTCATTAGCGCCCCCTTCTGGAGGCATTTGTGCACACCAGACTTGGGGTAAGAAGGCAAGTCACCCCTCATTAGATGCGGTAGGTTGTCTTCTTTCCAAAATGGTATGGTTTGTGTACCCTTTCTTCACTTCTGTAGTTGTTATAACCATTTTTGTATAGACAAGTAATGTTTGAGAAAATGTTAGAAAAATTAGAAGTTGTAGTAGGTGTCGTTTTGCACTTATAGCGCCCCCTGAGGTAGGTCAACTCATGCCAATGGGGTGTCATTTTTCTCCTAAGAGCACTAGCTAATGGATACTGCTGGAAATTCCATGGTTTTTACAGATTTCAGTACATTTGAAGGGGCAGAAATGTAAGAAAATGCCTTTTTTTTTCATTAGCGCCACCTTCTGGAGGCATTTGTGCACACCAGACTTGGGGTAAGAAGGCAAGTCACCCCTCATTAGATGCGGTAGGTTGTCTTCTTTCCAAAATTGTATGGTTTGTGTACCCTTTCTTCACTTCTGTAGTTGTTATAACCATTTTTGTATAGACAAGTAATGTTTGAGAAAATGTTAGAAAAATTAGAAGTTGTAGTAGGTGTCGTTTTGCACTTATAGCGCCCCCTGAGGTAGGTCAACTCATGCCAATGGGGTGTCATTTTTCTCCTAAGAGCACTAGCTAATGGATACTGCTGGAAATTCCATGGTTTTTACAGATTTCAGTACATTTGAAGGGGCAAAAATGTAAGAAAATGCCTTTTTTTTCATTAGCGCCCCCTTCTGGAGGCATTTGTGCACACCAGACTTGGGGTAAGAAGGCAAGTCACCCCTCATTAGATGCGGTAGGTTGTCTTCTTTCCAAAATTGTATGGTTTGTGTACCCTTTCTTCACTTCTGTAGTTGTTATAACCATTTTTGTATAGACAAGTAATGTTTGAGAAAATGTTAGAAAAATTAGAAGTTGTAGTAGGTGTCGTTTTGCACTTATAGCGCCCCCTGAGGTAGGTCAACTCATGCCAATGGGGTGTCATTTTTCTCCTAAGAGCACTAGCTAATGGATACTGCTGGAAATTCCATGGTTTTTACAGATTTCAGTACATTTGAAGGGGCAGAAATGTAAGAAAATGCCCACAAGGTCTGATAATAATTAAAAAAAAAATTAAAAAAAAATTAACTCTGTGAGTGCCGCAGTGGTCCCCAGCACATTGCTTTGCAATGTGCTGGAGAACCCTGTGACACTCACAGGGTCAATTCTTTTAGCCCATTTTTTTTTTTACTAAGATCTCATTGGGGGACATAAGGAAGGGTCCTGAAGCCCCCCAATGAGGTCTATAAAAAACAGACAAAAAAAAAAAAAATTAACCCTCTGAGTGCCACAGGGGAGGGGGTTCATTTTAGACCCCCTCCTGTGGCACACACAGGACTTTTTTTTTTTACTATTGCTTTACATTCAAAGCTTGTTGGGGGGCCCTAAGGCCACCCAACAAGCTATGAATAAAGAAGAATTTTTTTTTTTTTTAAAAAAGAACCCTCTGTGTGCGACAGGGGGTCAATTGCATTGCTTTGCAATGCATCGGACATCCCTGTGGCATGCACACAAAATGACTCAATCCCCCCCCCCCGTACCCTACCCACCAGCCCAGTTACACAGCCTACTGGCAGTCCCATTCCCACAGTTTGACCCCCCCAGCCTGGTTCCACTGCCTACTGGTAAACCCAAGTGCCAATACGCACTGGATTCAGGCTGGAAATCAAACAGTGTATGTGGGGGACTTACAGTGCACAGTGGTAGTCACAGATCCCCCATATGTACTACCTTACCTCCCCCACCACCACTGCCATACTTGCGCTCTGCCCAGTGGTAGATATACCCACATACACTGCCTGACCCCTCGTCCCTCCCCCCACCTGGTTTCACTGGCAGTCACAGGTCCTCACGTACACTGACTGACCACTGATAGCCATAGAATCATACATACGCTGTTTGCTTCCCCATCCTTGTTCAACTGGTAGCTACACTCCTGGCACCCAATATGGTATGTCATCCCACAGCTGTGGGGTACCATTTATCGTAGGCTGGCAGGAGGTCCTCCTAGGAAATCCCATGGTGTTGAACCATTTTCGTATCTTTGAAGTGACTGATTTGTAAAAAAAAAAAAAAAAAAGTTTTTTTTTTTCTGTAGCACCACATTCTGGAAATAGTTGTGCACACTAACTTAGGGGTAGAAAGGCAAGTGACCCCTCATTAGATGCGGCAGGTTATCTTCTTTCCAAAATGGTATGGTTTCGCTACATTTTCTTCACTTCTATAGCTGTTATAACCATTTTCATACACGCAAGAATGTTTGAGAAAATGTTAGAGAAATCAGGAGGTTGTAGCAGTAGTAGTTTTGTACTTGTAGCGCCCCCTAAGGTAGGTCAGTTCATACCAATGGGGTGTCATTTTTCTCCTAAGAGCAATAGCTAATGGATACAGTTGGAAATTCCATGGTTTTTACAGATTTCAATACATTTGAAGGGGCAGAAATGTAAGAAAATGCCTTTTTTTTCATTAGCACCACCTTCTGGAGGCATTTGTGCACTCCAGGCTTGGGGTAAGAAGGCAAGTCACCCCTCACTAGATGCGGCAGGTTGTCTTCTTTCCAAAATGGTATCGTTTGTGTACCCTTTCTTCACTTCTCTAGTTCTTATAACCATTTTTGTATAGAGAAGTAATGTTTGAGAAAATGTTAGAAAAATTAGAGGTTGGTGTAGTTTTGTACTTGTAGCGCCCCCTAAGGTATGTGTACTCATACGAATGAGGTGTCACTTTTCTCCTACGAGCCATAGCTAAAGAATACATTTGAAAAATCAATGGTTTTCACAGATTTCAGTACATTTAAAGGGGCAAAAATGTAAGAAAATGCCTTTTTTTTCATTAGCGCCCCCTTCTGGAGGCATTTGTGCACACCAGACTTGGGGTAAGAAGGCAAGTCACCCCTCATTAGATGCGGTAGGTTGTCTTCTTTCCAAAATGGTATGGTTTGTGTACCCTTTCTTCACTTCTGTAGTTGTTATAACCATTTTTGTATAGACAAGTAATGTTTGAGAAAATGTTAGAAAAATTAGAAGTTGTAGTAGGTGTCGTTTTGCACTTATAGCGCCCCCTGAGGTAGGTCAACTCATGCCAATGGGGTGTCATTTTTCTCCTAAGAGCACTAGCTAATGGATACTGCTGGAAATTCCATGGTTTTTACAGATTTCAGTACATTTGAAGGGGCAGAAATGTAAGAAAATGCCTTTTTTTTTCATTAGCGCCACCTTCTGGAGGCATTTGTGCACACCAGACTTGGGGTAAGAAGGCAAGTCACCCCTCATTAGATGCGGTAGGTTGTCTTCTTTCCAAAATTGTATGGTTTGTGTACCCTTTCTTCACTTCTGTAGTTGTTATAACCATTTTTGTATAGACAAGTAATGTTTGAGAAAATGTTAGAAAAATTAGAAGTTGTAGTAGGTGTCGTTTTGCACTTATAGCGCCCCCTGAGGTAGGTCAACTCATGCCAATGGGGTGTCATTTTTCTCCTAAGAGCACTAGCTAATGGATACTGCTGGAAATTCCATGGTTTTTACAGATTTCAGTACATTTGAAGGGGCAAAAATGTAAGAAAATGCCTTTTTTTTCATTAGCGCCCCCTTCTGGAGGCATTTGTGCACACCAGACTTGGGGTAAGAAGGCAAGTCACCCCTCATTAGATGCGGTAGGTTGTCTTCTTTCCAAAATTGTATGGTTTGTGTACCCTTTCTTCACTTCTGTAGTTGTTATAACCATTTTTGTATAGACAAGTAATGTTTGAGAAAATGTTAGAAAAATTAGAAGTTGTAGTAGGTGTCGTTTTGCACTTATAGCGCCCCCTGAGGTAGGTCAACTCATGCCAATGGGGTGTCATTTTTCTCCTAAGAGCACTAGCTAATGGATACTGCTGGAAATTCCATGGTTTTTACAGATTTCAGTACATTTGAAGGGGCAGAAATGTAAGAAAATGCCCACAAGGTCTGATAATAATTAAAAAAAAAATTAAAAAAAAATTAACTCTGTGAGTGCCGCAGTGGTCCCCAGCACATTGCTTTGCAATGTGCTGGAGAACCCTGTGACACTCACAGGGTCAATTCTTTTAGCCCATTTTTTTTTTTACTAAGATCTCATTGGGGGACATAAGGAAGGGTCCTGAAGCCCCCCAATGAGGTCTATAAAAAACAGACAAAAAAAAAAAAAATTAACCCTCTGAGTGCCACAGGGGAGGGGGTTCATTTTAGACCCCCTCCTGTGGCACACACAGGACTTTTTTTTTTTACTATTGCTTTACATTCAAAGCTTGTTGGGGGGCCCTAAGGCCACCCAACAAGCTATGAATAAAGAAGAATTTTTTTTTTTTTTAAAAAAGAACCCTCTGTGTGCGACAGGGGGTCAATTGCATTGCTTTGCAATGCATCGGACATCCCTGTGGCATGCACACAAAATGACTCAATCCCCCCCCCCCGTACCCTACCCACCAGCCCAGTTACACAGCCTACTGGCAGTCCCATTCCCACAGTTTGACCCCCCCAGCCTGGTTCCACTGCCTACTGGTAAACCCAAGTGCCAATACGCACTGGATTCAGGCTGGAAATCAAACAGTGTATGTGGGGGACTTACAGTGCACAGTGGTAGTCACAGATCCCCCATATGTACTACCTTACCTCCCCCACCACCACTGCCATACTTGCGCTCTGCCCAGTGGTAGATATACCCACATACACTGCCTGACCCCTCGTCCCTCCCCCCACCTGGTTTCACTGGCAGTCACAGGTCCTCACGTACACTGACTGACCACTGATAGCCATAGAATCATACATACGCTGTTTGCTTCCCCATCCTTGTTCAACTGGTAGCTACACTCCTGGCACCCAATATGGTATGTCATCCCACAGCTGTGGGGTACCATTTATCGTAGGCTGGCAGGAGGTCCTCCTAGGAAATCCCATGGTGTTGAACCATTTTCGTATCTTTGAAGTGACTGATTTGTAAAAAAAAAAAAAAAAAAGTTTTTTTTTTTCTGTAGCACCACATTCTGGAAATAGTTGTGCACACTAACTTAGGGGTAGAAAGGCAAGTGACCCCTCATTAGATGCGGCAGGTTATCTTCTTTCCAAAATGGTATGGTTTCGCTACATTTTCTTCACTTCTATAGCTGTTATAACCATTTTCATACACGCAAGAATGTTTGAGAAAATGTTAGAGAAATCAGGAGGTTGTAGCAGTAGTAGTTTTGTACTTGTAGCGCCCCCTAAGGTAGGTCAGTTCATACCAATGGGGTGTCATTTTTCTCCTAAGAGCAATAGCTAATGGATACAGTTGGAAATTCCATGGTTTTTACAGATTTCAATACATTTGAAGGGGCAGAAATGTAAGAAAATGCCTTTTTTTTCATTAGCACCACCTTCTGGAGGCATTTGTGCACTCCAGGCTTGGGGTAAGAAGGCAAGTCACCCCTCACTAGATGCGGCAGGTTGTCTTCTTTCCAAAATGGTATCGTTTGTGTACCCTTTCTTCACTTCTCTAGTTCTTATAACCATTTTTGTATAGAGAAGTAATGTTTGAGAAAATGTTAGAAAAATTAGAGGTTGGTGTAGTTTTGTACTTGTAGCGCCCCCTAAGGTATGTGTACTCATACGAATGAGGTGTCACTTTTCTCCTACGAGCCATAGCTAAAGAATACATTTGAAAAATCAATGGTTTTCACAGATTTCAGTACATTTAAAGGGGCAAAAATGTAAGAAAATGCCTTTTTTTTCATTAGCGCCCCCTTCTGGAGGCATTTGTGCACACCAGACTTGGGGTAAGAAGGCAAGTCACCCCTCATTAGATGCGGTAGGTTGTCTTCTTTCCAAAATGGTATGGTTTGTGTACCCTTTCTTCACTTCTGTAGTTGTTATAACCATTTTTGTATAGACAAGTAATGTTTGAGAAAATGTTAGAAAAATTAGAAGTTGTAGTAGGTGTCGTTTTGCACTTATAGCGCCCCCTGAGGTAGGTCAACTCATGCCAATGGGGTGTCATTTTTCTCCTAAGAGCACTAGCTAATGGATACTGTTGGAAATTCCATGGTTTTTACAGATTTCAATACATTTGAAGGGGCAGAAATGTAAGAAAATGCCTTTTTTTTCATTAGCACCACCTTCTGGAGGCATTTGTGCACTCCAGGCTTGGGGTAAGAAGGCAAGTCACCCCTCACTAGATGCGGCAGGTTGTCTTCTTTCCAAAATGGTATCGTTTGTGTACCCTTTCTTCACTTCTCTAGTTCTTATAACCATTTTTGTATAGAGAAGTAATGTTTGAGAAAATGTTAGAAAAATTAGAGGTTGGTGTAGTTTTGTACTTGTAGCGCCCCCTAAGGTATGTGTACTCATACGAATGAGGTGTCACTTTTCTCCTACGAGCCATAGCTAAAGAATACATTTGAAAAATCAATGGTTTTCACAGATTTCAGTACATTTAAAGGGGCAAAAATGTAAGAAAATGCCTTTTTTTTCATTAGCGCCCCCTTCTGGAGGCATTTGTGCACACCAGACTTGGGGTAAGAAGGCAAGTCACCCCTCATTAGATGCGGTAGGTTGTCTTCTTTCCAAAATGGTATGGTTTGTGTACCCTTTCTTCACTTCTGTAGTTGTTATAACCATTTTTGTATAGACAAGTAATGTTTGAGAAAATGTTAGAAAACTTAGAAGTTGTAGTAGGTGTCGTTTTGCACTTATAGCGCCCCCTGAGGTAGGTCAACTCATGCCAATGGGGTGTCATTTTTCTCCTAAGAGCACTAGCTAATGGATACTGCTGGAAATTCCATGGTTTTTACAGATTTCAGTACATTTGAAGGGGCAGAAATGTAAGAAAATGCCTTTTTTTTTCATTAGCGCCACCTTCTGGAGGCATTTGTGCACACCAGACTTGGGGTAAGAAGGCAAGTCACCCCTCATTAGATGCGGTAGGTTGTCTTCTTTCCAAAATTGTATGGTTTGTGTACCCTTTCTTCACTTCTGTAGTTGTTATAACCATTTTTGTATAGACAAGTAATGTTTGAGAAAATGTTAGAAAAATTAGAAGTTGTAGTAGGTGTCGTTTTGCACTTATAGCGCCCCCTGAGGTAGGTCAACTCATGCCAATGGGGTGTCATTTTTCTCCTAAGAGCACTAGCTAATGGATACTGCTGGAAATTCCATGGTTTTTACAGATTTCAGTACATTTGAAGGGGCAGAAATGTAAGAAAATGCCTTTTTTTTTCATTAGCGCCACCTTCTGGAGGCATTTGTGCACACCAGACTTGGGGTAAGAAGGCAAGTCACCCCTCATTAGATGCGGTAGGTTGTCTTCTTTCCAAAATTGTATGGTTTGTGTACCCTTTCTTCACTTCTGTAGTTGTTATAACCATTTTTGTATAGACAAGTAATGTTTGAGAAAATGTTAGAAAAATTAGAAGTTGTAGTAGGTGTCGTTTTGCACTTATAGCGCCCCCTGAGGTAGGTCAACTCATGCGAATGGGGTGTCATTTTTCTCCTAAGAGCACTAGCTAATGGATACTGCTGGAAATTCCATGGTTTTTACAGATTTCAGTACATTTGAAGGGGCAGAAATGTAAGAAAATGCCTTTTTTTTTCATTAGCGCCACCTTCTGGAGGCATTTGTGCACACCAGACTTGGGGTGAGAAGGCAAGTCACCCCTCATTAGATGCGGTAGATTGTCTTCTTTCCAAAATGGTATGATTTGTGTACCCTTTCTTCACTTCTGTAGTTGTTATAACCATTTTTGTATAGACAAGTAATGTTTGAGAAAATGTTAGAAAACTTAGAAGTTGTAGTAGATGTCGTTTTGCACTTCTAGCTCCCCCTGAGGTAGGTCAACTCATGCCAATGGGGTGTCATTTTTTTCCTAAGAGCACTAGCTAATGGATACTGCTGGAAATTCCATGGTTTTTACAGATTTCAGTACATTTGAAGGGGCAGAAATGTAAGAAAATGCTATTTTTTTTCTAAAGTGCCACCTTCTGGAAGCATTTGGGCACAACAGGCGTGGGGTAAGAAGGCAATTCACCCCTCATTAGATGCGGCAGGTTGTCTTCTTTCCAAAATGGTATGGTTTGTGTAACCTTTCTTCACTTCTCTAGTTGTTATAACCATTTTTGTACAGACAAGTAATGTTTGAGAAAATGTTAGAAAAATTAGTGGTTGCAATAGGTGTAGTTTGGTACTTGTAGCGCCCACTAAGGTAGGGGAACTCATACCAATGAGGTGTCATTTTTCTCCTAAGAGCACTAGCTAATGAATACAGTTGGAAATTCCATGGTTTTCACAGATTTCCATACAGATGAAGGGGCAGAAACGTAAGAAAATGCCATTTTTTTCCTATAGTGCCACCTTCTGGAAGCATTTGTGCACAACAGGCTTGGGGCAAGAAGGTAAGTTACCCCTCATTAGATGCGGCAGGTTGTCTACTTTTCAGAAATATATAGTTTTATATAGTTATTCCACTGTTTTAGGGTAGTTTTACCACAAAAACCCTAGAATGCGCATTTTAGTTTATAAAGTTGAAAATGTCATTTTGCGCTGCTGGTGATTAGGGCTCTACGCTAGCCATGGACGTAGGTAAAACTATACAAATTTGGTATTTTTTTACTCGGGGGACTCAGGGCTTTTTCAAATAATTGAAACTTTTTCAATCAAGTTAAATGTTTTTGATACATAGTATGTGATTTTAGCAAAATTAGTAAATTTTCACTTTTTTTTGTCATTATGACATCATAGATTTTTGCACGATGCAAAATTCTGTTCATGTAAGGTACCATGAGAAAGCTCAATTCGTTCTGAAAAAAACAATATATAGTTTTCCATATTTAACTAAAAATCCCAAGAGGAAATCAAGCGTAAACAGAAGGATAGCAAAAATGCTGAAAATGTGTCTGGCCTGCAGGGTACAGGAAATGGCCCGAGCCTCCGGCACTGAAAGGGTTAAATCTGAAAATGCTAGCACTAACTCCAGTGCATTGGGAAACATTGTTAGGGTTCTACATAGATTTATATCAGGGGTGATTTTAAACCAGTTCTACAATGTGTTGTAAACCCCTATAGTTTTTAAAGAGTTAAGGTTATAGCATTTCAAGTGCCCCTAAATCATTACTAACATACCAATACACATATAAATAATTTTATTATGCTGAATAAGTCCTCCATTATGGAGAAATATAACTTGCTCGGCAGGCATCATGGGGCAACATCACAGACATCTTGACGAAAAGGCATCTGTTAGTCTGCGCCATCTGTCCCGGTCTCCTCTGGGATTGGTGAGTGGAGTTCCTTTGTACCTTAAGATACAGGAAGGGACTGACAGCGCATGCACACAGAGAGTCTACAGGAAGATGCCTGCTGCTCATGCCTGCCGAACAAGTTGCATTTCTCAATAATGCCAGACTTATTCACTATAATAAAAGTATTTATATGCCTATCCCTATGTTAATAATGATTTGGGGGGCACTTTAATTTTGATGAAAGTTCCTCTTTAACCGGATACCACTGGGGGACAAAAATAATGACACCAATTCCCAAAAACACATATTGGTCAGGCAAGATGTAAAATAACCCAGAATTCCTAGAGGACAGCAGAGGTCTTTTGCTCTGCTACCAATATTTCTAAGAGACAGCAGATGTCTTGGTTCTTTCTTGGTTACCAATACTTTACACTTGTACCGTGAGGCCACCATTGACCACAGAATGACAAAGAAAACAATATATTAAATCTCTACTTTTATTCTTTGTGTTGTACTTCATTTATTTATGCTTCTATTTCAAGTTTTTCTTTGCCAATACATTATTATTACATTTATTAAAATAAAGCCAGTGTGCTAAAATGTAGAATTGTTTGTTTCCTATCTAGTACAGTGGTTCTCAATGAAAGGTTTGTGGAACCCCAGCATTTTATTTACAACTAAAAGGGGTTCCAGAGAACAAGGCTGGGATGAAGAGTGTATGTGGTTCAGTGACTCAGCAGATATGAAAAATCCCTCTCAAATTATAAACTAGATTGCTGTAAATAAATACATACTGCCATCACCTCTTACATTTACATGGTAGTAACTTTAATCTAAAAAACTAGCCCATATTTATAAAAGCAAACTGGAGTTATTCTAGACTAATCCAACTGCACCATAGGGGACATATAAAATCCCTATAGTAGTAAATAACAATTTTAACCCTTTGAATGCTAGAGAGGTCACCAATGCATGGCGAAGCCATGCACTGGAGACCTTGCTGGCATTCAAGGGGTTAAAAAACTCTATTCAATTGCAAGGAAATTTAGAAATGTTCATCTGTCCGCTACGGCACAGTTGGCGTAGTCCACAATAACTCCAGTTTGCTTTTATACATATGGACCGCAGTCTTTATCAGTGCCAACTAGCATTCAAATGTACATACTGGGGTATTTCTATTATCATCTCAAGCAATACATCTGGACTATAAACAGAATTCATTATCACGGTGCACAGGGAAACAGCATAAAGAGTCACACTGTACTATCAGCATATAAAGACTCATTTCTCTCTGTTTGCTTTACTAAGAACACATAGGCAGATAGATCGTAAAGCGGAACTACCACCCAAATTAAAGTTACCCCCAAATAATTATGCTGATGTCTGCCTCTTCGTGTGAGAACGAGTTGGATTTGTCAATAACGCTGTACTTATTCTGGATAATACTACAATGGATAGGCTTATCGTTATGTGCATAATTATTTGGGGGTAACTTTAATTTGGGTGATAGTTCAGCTTTGGGTTAGGATGACAGTTTCACTAGAGCTGGAGTAGCTCTCTCTCTTTCTCTCTCTAAAACTATCACAATTAATCTTTGTCCAACACAGCAGTTGGCTCAAGATCAGGGTCCTTCTCCTAACTGTTATTCAGTTGTCTAAATATCAAGCATTGCCTCAATCCCATATGCCAGGTCTCTCCGCTTCTGCCCCTAAGTGTTCTCTATCGTAAGCTTCTATGAGCAAGGGCCATTACTTCCTGTACATGAGTCTGTATTTATACCTCACGATGTTTCTGCTGTTGCTTCTCTTCTATATGCACTGTGAAATGTCAGAGGTCTGTACGTAAGCGATATTATGATTACTAATATTATTACTACTGAGAGATCGGCAAAGCACTGAGAAGCAATACTTGGTGACTTCTCTAGTATCCAAAGGGGTGAAATCAGCAATAAACATTTTGTAACGAAAATATATGTTATAAGGCTTTTTCTATTGAGAAAAATAAGTGTACTTTCACTGCCGGAAGACTTTTCATTCAAATGTTTTTACAACTAAAATTAATTTCTTCAGAGAGTCATCAGATACCTCTAAAGACCAAGTTTTCTGGATTTCCCTATTGAAGCACAGGTGTGTAATTAGTGGATGTGCATGGGCTAAATCAATCAAGTAAGACCAACCAAATTGGTGATTTTTAAAATTCCAGCAGTGTATGTAGCCTCAACAGACCAAAACCACAGCGATCTTGAACGGGGCTGTGACAGCAGGTAATTTGGACTTGATTGGACACACACACATAAACACGCATTCTTATTGCAAGTTCCCTGGATTTGGGGGGGGGGGGTGTATGTATGTGTGTTTTACCTGGAATGGGAGGGGGTTTGCAGTTTTGACAGCAGTTTTATCAGTTTCTAAAACTTTAATGTTTTATAAACACAACAGCTTTGATTAATTGTAATAGTACATGGGCCACTTACAATAATGTCTGTGTAGCAGTTCAAGAGTAATTTAATTCTAAAGTATCCCCCTCCCTCCCTAGCCGCCTCCCCTCAGATGTGGAATTTGGTTGTGGGACCAGACAGCACGCAGCGAGGGACAATCTTCATACACAGAAAATAAGGAGAACTGTGCATCCTTTGCTGCGTAACATGCAACCAATTTAGAGAGGCAGCATGACATAGGAGAAAGGGGAGAGAGGGGGATCCTTTAGAATTGAATTGCTCTTGAACTACTACACAGACATTAATGTAATACAGCGCTAAATGGCCCACATACTATTAAGATTAATCGGAGTGGATATGTTCATAAAACATTACTATCCCTTTAAAAATAGCTGTAAGAACTTTTTGAATACAATATCTTTGCACAGTAGGAATTTATTAAGGAGGAAAAGCCATAAAAACATATTTTTCATTTAAAAAGTTTACTGCTCCTTTAAACAAAAAAATAACAACAAGAGAGCGATTTCCAATGTATTGAGAAGCAATGAATTGAAGACCTCTAAAGGCTTTGATGGGAATCCAAAGAAATTGGATCCCTTGAGGTCCAGTGGGATATCCAACACATTGCAAAGCAATGTATTTTAATCCTATGGACCTAAGAGGGTTAACATGAAACTCCACTGCAAAAATGTGGCGCTTGCAATATGTGCAACATTAATTTTCATCCATTTCTATGAACTTTAATTATCTCTAATTATGTTTTTTGCACAGGGTTCAAGTACAGGCTAAACCTAAACATTGCTGGATATATTCCACAAAACCCTGGCAGTGCAGACTCGTACTGTGTGATGCTTCGCTTGTCTTTCTTCTACCTTCAAACAAAAATACCCATATGAAAATAAAGAACAGCCTGGTCAGTTATTTATGTTTGAATCCTACAGCTACAGAAACATGCTTTTTATCTTTCTTTTAATCCTGTGTCACAAGTACAGCATTGGCCTCTACTTTGACTGAGCACAAATGCATCTTTTGATGTTTGTGTAGTAAATGGATCTTGATGTTTGATTCCTTTTGGATCTCTCTACCAGCCAAATATAAATTTATTGGTAAAGAAAAGTTACAAATCAAATACCGGAGGGATTACGAAAAGTTCACTGCCCATGAGATCAAACAGCCTGACTGTCCCGGTGCTTTCGGCGTAAGCCACCAAAGTGCAGTCGTGACTCCATGCCACTTTCCTCCATTGTGGGTTGGGGTCCTTCGGGACTAAACAGAAAAAAACAAAGAAGGGAAATTCAGACGCACTATTCCATAAAAACATGATTTGATAGTCTCAGCACTCCATACATCGTATACATACATTGCATTCCAAGATTCTTATAATCTTAAAGCAGAACTAACATCTCCTAATCATACCGCCTACACAAACACACCTTTGCCTTACTTCAGTAGAAAAATCATAATGGCCCATAAGAATGTTGACTTTCTGTCTTTGTTCAAGAAATAACAGCATCAAACCAGCCTTCATGTACATGGAAGCAGCCATGACAGTTGTTAACAGAACCACATGGCCTCAATTCTTGTTCACTGCACATAATAATCATAACTCTTTAACCACCAGATAGGTGCATTGTTGTTTCACAATGCATTGTGCTCCCCATGGTTCTCATAGGGTTAAGTAGGTTCATTCACTCTGCCAGCAACTGTCATGTCCGCCTCCATGGACATAACATCCAAGGCTTATAGATGTTACCTCTTGAACTAAGGAATGAGGGTAAAATTCACAATGATTTTTCTGGCCATAGTAAGATAAGTGGGGGTTATTATTAGGAGATGTTAATTTTTTCTTTAATGAAACACTAATACTTTCCTTTAACTGCATACCGTATTTTAATTTATATTACCTGTCAGCGGTTATTTACGTTCATTCTGCATACTTTAATGTGCCTCTTCCTTCTTCTGTAAATGGCGTCAAAGCGTTCTACCTGCAGTCTGGAACGTACAGAACCCTAGCCCATATTCATAAACGCAAACTGGAGTTATTCTCGAGTAAACCATCTGCACCATAGGGGAAAATAAAAAAAATCTTAAAGGGAAAGTAATACTTAAAATGTAAAAGAATATATGTTGTAGGGTTTCTCCCCCTGAGTAAAACAAGGGTACTCCTACTGTTAAGAGATGTTTTATTAAAAAATTATAACAGCTCAAATATTTTTTAGGTGCAATATCACAGTGGCCTGAAAATTTACAGTGGCGCTGTTGCTACACCATCCTATGGACTGCTCTGGTCTGCAGACCATAAATCTCCATAGGATAGTGTAGCAACAGCTCCACTGTGAATTTTCAGGCCACTGTGATATTGCACCTAAAAAATTCAAGTTTGAGCTGTTATAATTTTTTTAAGAAAATATCTCTCAGCAGTGGGAGTACCTTTGTTTTACTCGGGGGATAAACCCTACAACATATATTTTTTTACATTTTAAGTATTACTATCCCTTTAAGCTCCCATGCACTTGAATAGAACTTTTTAACCCCTTGAATGCTGGCATTGGAGGCTTCTCTAACATTCAAGGGGTTAAAATCCCAGTGTAATTGAACATGATTTTGTATTTGTCCCCTGTGGTGCAGTTGGTTTACTCCAGAATAACCCCAGTTGGCTTTTATGAATATGGACCCTTGCTCTCTTTCTGGCTAGGGAGATTCAGTTGCACTGCACTGACAAGCCCCACTAAAGGCCTACAAGTACAGCTGGGGTTTTATCATTCTTCTCTCATATCAAGACATTGCAGTAATGAACGGTCGGTGGATGTGATATGGAAATATCTCCTCTAGAACAGCACAAGAGAAAGGACAACATGTCTGAGGGACACCATCCCTAAAAATAAACTACTAGGTGTCGTTTTGTGTCTGCTTGTCATCTAGAGTGATACCAATGCACCTCGCTGACACAAATGGTAAGTTCTCCTCCATAATGGCACAAGAGCAAAACACATGATTAACTTAATCCTTTGAGTGCTGGGGGGGTATCCAATACATTGCAAAGCAATGCTTTGGATACCCCTCTGGCACTCAAAGGGTTAATTGGGCACCACCCCAAAAATAAACTACTAAGATATATTTGTTCTCACTTTGTGCTCGTCACATCTCTTGCCACATAACTGTGCCTGCAAAGATTTAAACAAACTCTGTATACGTTCCTCACTCATTAATTTAATGATCATCTCTACACCTAGAGAGAATAAATAATGAAGAGAGAGAGTGACACAGACCTTTTAATTCTTTCCAGGAAAAGTTGTAGACTCTTTTTACAGACTGTAGACAGAGGGAGCTCACATCATAAAAGTTGATGGAAGTGAAATAATACAATAGCTCAGAGGTTCCTTTTTTTTTTTTTTTTTTTTTTTTTTTTTTTTTAATATTGTGGAAGTGTTAAAAAAAAAATCTGTGACACATACAACAGGGACAGCATAATAATGAAGATATGAAAGCATGTGTTGTGACATATGAAAAATTGTGCTGTAACATAAGTTGAGAACCAGTGACATAGTCAATTCAGGCTGTCATGAGTGCATGTTGATAATGATCAGTCAGGTAATAAAGGTTTAGTAATGCCTTATATATTAATAAACAGTAATATCGTAGATATTAAAAAAATAAATCAGTAGATGCCAGTCCTATCTCTCAAACCTTTATGGTTTGAGAGATATAATGTTTTAAAGTTCCCCCTCCCTCCCCTTGCACTGATGTCAGCTGTAAAGTTGACAGAAGGAGATTTGAGTCGGCCGACTCGAGGCGGTTCTTCAGCAGAGCCAAAATATCGCAGTCTACTAAGAAATACTTTATTGGAACGGTTTACAAAGTTTGCCTGGTATGCAAGCACACTTTATAGACCATTCCAATGAAGTATTTCTTTTTAGACTGCGGTATTTCGGCTCTGCTGAAGAGCCGCCTGCCGGTCCCAGGACCAAGATCTTCTTGTCAGCTAGAGGCTGATGTCTGTCCAAGGGGAGGGAGGAGGGAACGTTAAAATGTTATATTTCTCAAATCATAAAGGTTTGAAAGATCAGACTGGCCTCTATTGATTTATTATTTTAATATCTACAATATTACTGTTTATTAATATAAAGCATTACTAACCCCTTAAGATCAGTAAAACTAAGTTCTGGGTATATAATAGAAAAAACCATTATGCCATTTAAACTACTGAATTTCTTATAGCACTATGTGTGCAAGGTAATTTGCACAATGTGTTGAACAGAAAATGTGTTTATACTTAAAGTGGATCTATCACATATATAGAGAAGTAATGCTCATTAGTTAGAGCATTTAGCGAAAAAGTTTAACATGTTACTCATTTTTAAAAAAAAAACATTATCTGTGCAAAAATTAATGTTTAAAACATGCCCAGCAGCCTACTTCCTGCTTGCAGCACTGCCTCTGCTCCCATCCCACTACCCAGCATCCTCTGATGACGGAGACTTTCTTTCTCTAAGTTACAGCAATCTTATTGGCAGAGATCGATATCTAGCCAATAAGATCGCCCCAGCTTAGAAACAGACAGCCTCCGCCATCGGAGGATGCTGGGTAGTGGGATGGGAGCAGCCTCTGTGCGGCAATCTGCTGCAAGCGGAAGTAGGCTGCTGGGCACTTTTTAAACATTAATTTTTGCGCAGATAACGGGTTTTTTGTAAAAAATTACTAACATGTTAAACTTTTTCTCTAAATGCTTTAACTATTGAGTATTACTTCTCTATATGTGATAGATCCACTTTAAATGGGAGCTATCACCCTATACAAGTTTACCATATTTTAATCCTCATATAACGATAAGCTTTAATAATTTTTTTTAAAAAAAGCAAGCTATGGCAAAATTTATATTATTAAATCTTCTGTTCCCTTCCCATGTATGGTCGTGTTCCAACCTCCTCTGATGACAGAGGCATTCTCCCTGTAAGCTGGTTGGAATGTACCCATGCTTGGGGGAGGAAACAGAAGATTGACAGATTGCGGTGCAGAGCTGTAACCGTAGTCTGTCCGGAAGTAAGGCACACGCTTGTTTTTAATAATGTAAAGTTTGCCACAACATGCTTTTGTTTGGACAGAGAGAGAGAGAGAGAGAGAGAGAGAGAGAGAGAGAGAGAGAGAGAGAGAGAGAGAGAGAGAGAGAGAGAGAGAGAGAGAGAGAGAGAGAGAGAGAGTATGTATCTCCATGCAAGAGTAATGGTATGTAATACTTATATTATTGCAAGCATATTATATCATTATACTCTGCTAGCTATACTGGATTTACTAATATATACACTAATCATATGGTTTTTATATTTCTGTACAATTTATTGTGTTTGCAATGCAATGCGTACCCCTCTGGCACTCTAAGGGTTAAAACTCTCCCTCTCCCCAACTACCACCACCCTTTGTGTTCTGGAAGGAAAACAATTGCACCCTAAAGGGCATTTAAGTCCATAAATATTTAACCAGGGCTTTAACCCACTTGAATGCTAAAGACTATTCCGAAACATTGATTCACAATGTGTTGGAGACATCTCTAGCATTTAAAGGGTTAAAAGCACTATTTAAATCAATGGGGATTTGCATTTGTTCCCTATGATGCACGTGGTCTGCCCCCGAACTGGTACACTTTGCAGTACATAGCTGTAACCGAAATGGTTATTTTTTTCATACAAGTTTAGGATGTAACTCTGAACATTCAACATTTTCATCTCTTTCAGAAAAGTAGCCAAATTGATTCTGTTCCCTCAGAAGGTTTTAGTTTCTTACTGCTGCTGCAACATATTTTTACATTTCAATTAGCCCTGTTTTCTGCAGCGTTTCTTGTTGACCTACTTGAATGGTATTAAATTGGATGATTTCTGTAGCCTGTTTAAAAAGGATTGAAGCCAGGCTGTACTTCTAATCACTCACCTTGGCATTTTCCTATCACAGAGCCAAAGTCATCTTTTGCAGACCTGAAAGTTTGCAGGAAATAGAACAGAAAAGGGGAAATGAAATTGTGGTAAATGTTAGAGTGATGGTTTCTTACAAATATGAGGAAGAAGACATTTACCCATTAGCAATATACATATATATATATCACAGTAAAAAAAACCACTGAATCTTGATGGAAAGTATCTTGCCAATGAAAACCTGGTGTGCCCTTAAAGCAGAACTACCACCATCACTTAGAAACATGGCCCCAAATAATTACTCATCTGGTGACTAGCTGTTCAGTAGCGCTAGTCGTCAGAATTATTATCGCGTTAATGAGAATTATACACTGCTCCGGGAATGACAGGCAGGAAACAGCGCAAACATCTTTCCATAGTGATGTCTGCGCACCTGCACTGTCAGTCCCAGCCTGCTCTAAGAGCTAGGATCCATTCTGCTCCAAAAGGGACTGACAGCGAGGGTGCTCAGACGTCACTATGGAAAGATGTCTGCGCTGTTTCCTGCCTGTCATTCCCAGAACAGTGGATAAATCTCACAAGCGCGGTAATAATTCAGGCGACTAGTACTACTGAGCAGCTAGTTGCCAGATGGGTAATTTTTTGGGGCCACGTTTCTAAGTGGCGGTAGTTCTGCTTTAACTCTTTGAGTGACAGATACCTCTCTAGCACTCAAAGGGTTAAAAGGAGCAGTAAACTTTTTTATGAAAAGCAACACATGGTATAGGACTGTGTGTAGAGTAAAATAAAATTACAGAACAAATCATTGCAGAACAAAAACAAATTTCCAATGATTTAAAGGGGAACTATCACCCCTATACAAGCTTGCCTCAGGGTGACCTTCATTTAGCGTTAACCTGTAATCGTTGTTTTTCTTGATTTTTAAAGCATGCTATGTTGAAATTTACATTTATAAAAAATGAACTGGGGCCTTACTTTAGGACAGACTGTAGTTAAAAACCTGTAACGCTGTCTGTCAATCTCCGTCTGTTCCCTCCCCAGGTATTGTCATGTTCCAATGGAGGATTTCTCCATGTAAGCTGGAGCGGTCTCATTAGCTAGAGCTACAACATCTCTCTGAACTCTCTCTCTAGTTGGGACACAAGGTTGACATTAAAGGGATAGTAATACTTTGATTAAAGTTTAGCTCTGAGTCATATATATATATATATATATATATATATATATATATATATATATATATATATATATATATATATATATATACACACACACACACACACACACTAGTTGAAGAGCCCGTGCCACCCAGCAACGGCGAGGTGCAGTCATGCGCAGTAGCGACTGACTGCGCCGCGGCTGATACAGAGCGGGACACTCCGAATTTAGATCGTAGTCCTACTCCGGTCTGAATTCGGAGCGCCCCGCTCTGTATCAGCCGCCGCGCAGTCAGTCTGTACTGCACATGACTGCAGCACGTGCAGCCGTCTCTACTGCACATGATGGCTTCTGACAAACTTTGTTAGCGAATTATAATATAGGATATTTTTTGAACATGTAGCGCTATATTTAATTATTTACAGTACTGTATTTCAAAAGCTCTTCAAGTCAAAATGATCCCCCTCCAGCCCCCTCTGCCCGCCTCCCATAAGATCTTGGATCTGGTCGTGGGACCGGACAGATGCAGAGAGGGACAATCTTCAGTCAGTAAGTATAAGGAAAGCCCTGCCTCCCCTTGATGAAGGAGGGCAGGATTGTGATGGTCTCTGGAGAGCGGCAGCAGCCACATGGTCTCTTATGGGGTCACTGAAGCTGATGTACTAAGCAAAACAGGAGAGATCTGGAACAAACAAGTGCACCACAGCGGACAAAAAAAAAAAAAACCAAAAAAACTTTAGATTTCAGGGATTCTTTTAACGCTTTAAATACCAGAGAAGTCTCAAACACATTGCTTATAAATGTACTGGAAAAGTATCTAGCATTCAAGTGGTTAAAACGCATTGCTGAGCAATGCTTTGGAGACCCCTCTAGCATTCAAGAGGTTAAAACTGCCATTTTAATCAATGGAAATTTGGGTACTTTTAATGTCCCCATGGGTGCAGTTGGTTTGCCTCAGAATTGCTCCTGTGTTTCTTAGTACATCAGCCTCACTGCGTGGACCATTCAAGAGAGTGACTGAATCACTGCTATACTCATCGTAATGATCCAATCACTGGCTGACACATTTGGATGTTAGCCAATCAAGTATGACTGACATAAACAAGCACCTGCATTTTCCTTTTTTTGTGTATGTCCCTCACTCTCAAGGGACAGGCTCAAACTGCCAGTGTAAACAAGGTCATGTATACACAGCTTTAGTATACTAAGCCATTATGTAAAACTACAGAAAGTAATTTACCTGATTTCTACACACTGGTCCTGAACAGCTGCCAGAAGCTTACCATTCCTAAAAAATAGTGAGAACAATACAAATTGAAGAAGTTATTAACTGCAAATATAGCAAACCAAATGTACCTTTTGCGTCACAGAGGGGTGAGTAATGCACTGGGAAGCAATTCATTGCTCACCTTCCTGGCACTTAAAGGGTAGAAGGGAAATTTTTACACTTTAAATAAGTAAATAACAGGATTATATTTTCGGCCGGGAATTAAGGACCACAGAGCATTTTTTTTATTTTATTTTTTTTGCTCATCCAACACAGGGCTCCCCGAAAGGTGTGCAGCCACACAGGGAGCCCTGAAATCCATGACTGTCCTGGCACTTCATGGGTCTTTATCGCATGTCGAACCCATGACGTGCCAGGACCACAATGGGTCCTTAAGGGGTTAAAATCATGTGCTTTCTGCTGGCATCAGTGCCCTAAAATCTAGCCCTAACCCACTGAGAGCCAGAGAGGTTTCCAACTCATTGTGCTGCAATATGCTGGATACCTCCCTGGCACCCAAAGGGTTATAAACTTTTTGAGTGCCTAAGAGGTATCTAACGCATTGCAATGCAGTGGATACCTTTCTGGCACTCAAAGGGTTAAACACACCTCAACACATCATGGGATAGCCACCATAGGGCAATATGGTCATTACTTATATATGCAAAAGAGCAACAGGTAAATCAAACCAGGTTCTAACCTGACTGCACAGAAAAAATCTAAAAAGGAGAGGGGGTGTAAATGAACCCTTTGAGCGCCAAAGGGGTCTCAAACACATTGTAATAGTACAGGGCAGAGGCAAAAATGGGGCTTCTATTTTGACATGGGGGGTGGGTGAAAGTGAGCAAAAGAGATGCAAAATGGGTTTTCAAATTGTACATGGGTGGGGCAGGAGAGAGAGGGGAACAAGAACACAATGGGGATGGGGTATCAAACAGTATACGTGTGTGATTATGTGGCTACCAGTAGGACAGTGGCCTATGAGACTGTGTGTAGGTCAGTGGCTATCACTGGGACAGTGGAACAAGGCTGGCCTGTCAGAGAGTGTGTTTCTCTGTCTGTGTGCCTGTCTGTATGTGTGCCTGTCTGCCTGTGTCTGTCTCTCTGTGTGTGTGGGGGGGGCAGTGGCTTGGCTGTCAGATAGTGTATGTGTGGGTCTGTGGCTACCAGTGGAATACCATGGGACAGTAAAGCAAGATTCAGCTTTCAGTAAGTGGATGTGTGGGTCTGTGCCTATCAGTGGACCATAGGATGGGGTGTCACCCAGTAGGCTGGGATGTCAGTGTATGGTAGGTCTGTGACTGCTACTGAACAGTGGAACAAAGCAAGTGATGTCAAGCAGTATTTATGGTTCTGTGGCTACCAGTGGACAATGGAACATGGCTGGGGTGTCAGTCACTGTATGTGTGGGACTGTGACTAACAGTGCAACAAGTCTGATACGTTACAACGTGTATATGTGATTCTGTGACTATCAGTGGACAGTGAAAAAAGGTTGGGAAGACGTGATTGAGAGGGCCTTTGACTACCAGTGGTGCAATGCAACAAAGCTGGGGTGTCACAGTGAGCTTGAGCTTCTGTGGCTTCCAGTGGACAGTGTAAGAAGAAGGCTAGGGTATCAGAGTGTATGTTTAATTCTGCAGCTAGCAGTGGATAGTGGAGCAAAGTATGGGGATCAGACAGTGTATATGTGGCCACCAGTGGACTATCTGTACCTTCCACATTGCTTCTTCTCAAATGGGCAAAGTCATAATTCTTTTGTGAATAACATTATAATATATGATTTTTTTCCACCATGGCCACTTTTAAAACCATATTTCTAAAATTGTCTTTCATGATATTAAATAGTAAACATCTTTATCTCTAAAATGTGTCACTTTACAGACAAAAGCATTCCAGCTTTACAATGTCAACTACATTTCCTTTTGACTAGAAGACCCTGTGTATAATGAAAAATACTCTCATCCCCTTACCTTGTCAAGACCAGTTGCCAGTTGATCTGCTTGTTAACCAAACGAACAAGTCCAGAAGGAAGAGAGAATTTTGCAGGGCTGGATATAAAGACACATATACAGTATTAAAAAAAAACCCCTAAGAAATAGTTTCAGATTTTATCAATTATTTAATTAAGATGCATCTAAACCAAACAATGGAAAGTAAAAAGAAAATGTGGCTGGTATTACTGGCCCCCATTTTGTGAACTACCAGATTAAAACAATTTCCCATCAGAAATATATCAGCTACAAAGTAAGAGAACATAGGGTTAATTTTAAAAAATTGTGGAGCCCCTAAAAAGATAAAACTTAACACATGCTAAAAATTAAGTCTGTTGTAATTGGTGGTACATTTTAACCCTTTGAGTGCCAGAAAGGTATCCAATGCATTGCGTTGCAATGCATTGGATACCTCTCTGGCACTCGACGTGTTAATAGTTCTCCATAAAGTACAGCATTTTAAAACCAGAATAACTTAATAATTTGCGATTATGAAAAAGTATGCAAGTCTGTGGGGAGCTGCATCGAACAAGTCAGGTGCATGTGATGCAGTACAGTGTCTTCCAATGAGAGTAACAGGTGATTTTTTTTTCAGACCCCCAACTGCTCCGCTGGGATTAGCAATGCAGCCTTGGCTTCAGCCACAGCTCTGATCCCTGGGGAGTAGAACGGCCTTATCAAGGTGATGGCTGCCCTTTAACGCTGAGACCAGGGGCAATAACCCCTTCAATTAGATCCCAGCAGAGCCACTGGGGCTCATATCTTGAAACTCACTGCAATCAAAAGACTGCGCTGTATGGAATTCAATTTTCTCTGAACTAATAAGCATTTTGAGACAACAGACACCCTCTTCATTAGGCTAATACACAAAGAGGTTGCACAGCATAAGAAAGCATCATCTATATTCATACTTTGTACTCTCCGTGCATGGTAATAACATTTCAAATCTTAACCAAGTACATATCCTGTAATCATCAGCCCCACTCATGTAGTGCTAAAAGGCTTTCACTGCTGTGCTTCCAACACATTTGTGATGGCTCCATAACAGAAAGGATGAATTCAGCTGACAGGTTTATGTCTAGATTTAAAGCCACATTGTATTCCCTGATAATGATGCAGTAAAAACTTTTATAACAGCAGGATTTCAAAATTTCAATAAAGCCAGAGTTTTAAAATTGCTTTCATGCAACATTAGTGCTTTCTTTGTTGTTCACTAAGTGCGAGCACGTAGCCATTTATGTTTGAACTGTTACCGTTTAGCTAATGGCCAGAGAAGAAGGCTTCTTGAATTATGTCACTTTATACATGGCCAGTTTCACATCTCAGACTTTCCAAAAGCATCCATAGCCCACCCCATAGCCAAAGCATCCCACACCTCAATGAAACACCACCCTTAACTCCACGACATTCACACAAAAAACTATTATACCCTTGGCTGCTTGAAAGGACTTCGCAAAGCATTGGAGACCTCTCTAGCATCCAATGGGTTAAATAATGGCCAGTAAAGACAAAAGTAAATTGATAACTAAACTAGCCACCATAAATTATGGGCATTGGGTTTCTCGTGGCCGCACCCACAACTCCAGAAGTGGGTGTGGCTGGCACAGATCCTGGCACTCTGACTTTATACCATGTGTAAGTTTGGATCAGCACAACAAAAGGTGCCATGGCAATGTACACCATACAGCTGAGGGAGTCAATCTTCAGACCTCCAGATGTTAAAAGTCACACAATGTTTTTGTCTAAATCTAAATTACTTAAAAAAATACAACATATAGATGATTTTGAAAATTATTTCAAAATCAACAAAACTATTTTTAGGTGTTTTTTTTTTTCTTATTTTCCAAATCAACAGCTGGCAAACCTCTTTCATGACTGGGTGCTGCACCATATACACTTTTGGTGGTTGGTTTGACAGAGCGGACTTAGAGTCTCTCTCATTGTCAGCCTTTACAAGCCTGCTTGGGGCATTGTGCAACTGCTTATGTCTGTGTAATCACCTTGGTATACACACACAGGCAGGTCTGAAGATCTGTTAAATTTCATGTTGAATATCTACCTCAGGGAGAAAGAAGACCATTTTCCTCTTTGCTGTGAACACAGACTGTGCAATAATGGGATAGGTGATTGGAGGGAGCAGCAAAAGTAACAAGAGGAAGTGGTGAGCAAACTCACCAGTTACTAGATTACAAATCCCATTGGTCAGGTAAGGATGTTGGGATTTTAAATCCAGCAGTACCCGAAGAGTCATACTTTATTGGCCTCTGGTATGGAGAATGGCCAGTTTCACCCAAAAGCCAATCTACTGCTGGTGAACGAAGTGGATATTACAGCCCTCTGGGTAAGAGTGAGAGGGTGCTGTGAGACTTTTACGGTTCAGTCTTCATTTGTGTGAGCTTCTGAATAGAACTATGGTCATTAGTACAGAATTCACCCAATCAGTGCCAAAGTGGTGGACAACATATTGCTCTGCAATGCACTATCCACCCCCTGGTACTTAGAAGCTTAAAAAAGTTAGCAAGGCTGATTGCTTAAAGTGTTAGTAATGTCTAAAAAAAAGTTTTTTGCATTTAGAAGAGCTTAAAAAGCTGATCTAAATGCAAAAAAACGTATCTCTCAAACCGCTATGGTTTAAGAGATACGGGCATTTAAAGTTTGATTTCTCCTACTGACAGCTGTAAAGCTGTCAGCAGGAGATCTGTGTCGGTCGACACGGAGGTGCTTGAGAAGTGCCGAGATCTCGTTACTTACACGTAATCCCTTCATTGGAATGGTCTAAAACGTGTGCCTGAACACTAGGATCTCCTAGGATCTCCTTTACAGCTGTCAGTAGGAGAGATACGTTTTTTTTTGCATTTAGATCAGCTTTTTAAGCTCTTCTAAATGCAAAAAAAACTTTTTTTAGACATTACTAACACTTTAACTGCTTGAGAACCAGAGGAATGTGTAATGCATTGCTTTGCAATTGCCTCACTCCCTCCCTTGATTTCATCTCTCTCCCTGCCTATACACCTCAACATCTTACAGTGATCCAGAGGAAGCCAGGAGATCTATAGAGCAGTTGGCTTGTTTGAATTTGCCACCCACTTCATTGGCTACATCTGCCATCATTTCAGGTGCTGGAAGATTATGTCTCAATTTGCAGACATTTTTGCTCTCAAATACATTGACTTGAGGGTTAAGTGTCAGTGAATAGGGAAGCTAATGTGGTGCAAATACAGGAAGTACCTGCCCAGCATGCCTTTATTATGTATAAATCACCTCAAATGCTAAATAGATGATACAACATATAGGCTATTTTGAATGTTCTTTCAAAATCATCAAAGTTGCTTTTAGGCAATAGAATGCTTTTAAGCTAAAATCAGTATTAAAGCGGAACTTTCACTGCAATAACATAGCGCTTCAAATGATTATTACATTAGCTATTTGCAACACACTTATGTTTATTTTCAAGTATAATTGCTCCTTTAACGAAAAATACAACCTTCCATGCAGGTAGACACCGGCTGGGATCTTGCAGTAGGCGCTCTCTGCACCTGTCAGTCCCTTCCAGTGCCCTTTGGCACAAAGGCATTCAACTCACCAATACTAGAGATGAAGAGGACGGACAGCACAGACGCAGAGATGTCGGTTCTGCAAGATGTCTGCACTGTTCCCCGGTGCCTGCCTGCATGAAAGGTTCTATTTTTTGTTAATGGAGCAATTATACTTGAAAATAAAGTGAGTAGCAAATCGCTAATGGAATTATCATTTGAAGCGCTATGTTATTGTAGTAAAAGTTCCGCTTTTAGCACTCCACAATGTCAAAACAATAAATTTTAAGAAAAACTAATAACACGTATATTTATTAAACAATATATATATACAATTGTGGATCCTCTCGTGAAGTAATAAATATTTATGGAAGAAACATGAGATGCAGGACTATTTATCACAGATATCGGTCTTGAGAACACCTCAGCACACCATAACAGCTCTTAATGAAAATACAGTAAGGATGCTTGAGGTCCGAGTGATATCAGTGTACCGTGAAATGCATCTGGTAAGTGACTTAGTTTAGGATCTACGGGACTAATTCAGTAAGTTAAAATGGAGCAATTCTGGCGCAAACTAACCGCACAATAGAGAGACAAATATATATTCCATTCAATTAAAATTGGGCTTTTAATCCACTATAAAGCTAGAGAGATCTCCAACACGCTGAGAAGCAATGACGTGCAGACCGCTTAAGGGATTAACCCTTTGAGTGCCAGAGGTGTACGCAACCCATTGCTCTGCAATGCGTACCCCTCTGGCACTCAAAGGGTTAAATAAGTGGGACGTCTGGGAATTGTTATTTGTTCTCTAAGGTGCAGTTTGTTTGCCCCAGACACACTACACTTTTTTCATCAAAAGAAAACCAAATGTAACATTTTGAAGCGTACCTGTACCAGACGTACTGCAGTATATACAATACAGGACCTAGAGAAAGAGAGAGAGAATTACAGTCTCTGATCATGGAGGAATTACAGTAGTTCAGCTACTAAGACAAGAAACCAAAACGTTTATACAACTTTTGGGCAACCTGAGGCCATTTAGCTGTTCAACACTACAATTCCCATCATCCAGGTTGGGGATGATAGGAATTATAGTCTTGAACAGCTGGAGAGCCTCAGATTTGCCACCCCTGCTGTATACTTATGTATACAATTCTAATGGCTGGCTGACAATGAAGATTGTTGTGGTCCAATAGACAGTGGAGAACCACATGTTACCCACCTATGAGGTACTGAGATTTAAACCTAGCCCCTTGAATACTAGAATGTGTTGGAGATTTATCTAGGAGTTGAGGTTTAAGGAGCAATTATTTTGTTTTTACCTATATATTTATTGAAGCGCTTTTCTTTCTAAGTGGAACGAGTGTATTTTCACTGCTTGGAGATTTTTCATTAACCCTTTGAGTACCAGAGCTGTATCCAACTCATTGCTCTAGCACTCAAAGGGTTAATACGTTATTACATCTAAACTTTTCTTTTTTAATCAAGCAGTTAGCAAAAGTGCCAAGTACAATCTTAAAAGCAACTTTCTTTTATAACGCACTGTATGGGAGATCTTGAGGCAGACTATGAGTTACTGGAACAGCACCACCAGGTGACCGAAATAGAACATGGCATTTTCATTTAAAGAGTAACTTTCATGTTAATTCCATTGCCCCAGAATATATTACTAACCTAGCGATATGTAAAGTTATATTATCCTTAAGCTGAATAAGTCAGTGGTATTTCAGTAACAGCTCATCTCTGGCAGGAACCAGAGGACAGAGAGGGCAGACATCTAGGAGGGAATGTACCTCTGAGACTGTGCTGTCTGTCCAGTTCACTGCCATCAGTGGTGAGTTGTGTTCCTTGGTGCCTTAAGGCACTGGAAGGGACTGACCATGCAGGTGCACACAGCTTCTCTTGTAAGTTCTGTGCAGCCCGATGCCTACAGAAGAGGAGTTTTTACTGCAATACCACTGATTTATTCAGCTTAAGGATAGTATAACTTTGCATATCTCTAGGTTAATAATATATTCTGGGGCAATGTAATTAACATAAAAGTTCCACTTAAAAAAAAAAAAAAATGTTGCAGTTAAGTACATATCAAAGTTTATGCAACATATCATTATTTGATTGAAAATGTCTTCATTATTCATTTCCTTGTTAAAAAAAAGGAAAAACACAAAAATTATTTTTTTGGGAAAAAAAAAGAGCTGTAATGATTTTTTTAACCATTTGAGTGCCAAGGTTGTATGCAAAACATAGCAGAGCAATGTGTTACACGAGGCTGTGGGACTCAAAGGGTTTTTCATAAAGACGGGTGGTCACTGCCCATTTAACCCTTTGAGTGCCAGAGGGGTAATGAATGCATTGTTTTGCAATGCATTCTGTACCCTTCTGGCACTCAAAGGGTTAACCCCTTGAAGATGGAGGGCGCAGTGAATTGCACACTCTTATCATTGTCAAGGGGTTAAACGAGTTGCTATTTGTTGATAACCCCCTCTGAAAACAAAGGGTTACTCTGTATGAACTGAATTTTGATACAGAGAAGAGAAAAATCAGAGCTGTACTGGGAGATTATACAATTGTATTTCTCCACAGCGGTGACCACCCACTAAGGCACCTATCTGGCACTCAGAAGATTAATGATATATTTGAAGTCTCTTAAAGGGTTACTAATATCTAACATTAACAAACCCTAATATTGTAAATATTCAAAAAATAAACTTACTGGGACAAGTTCGATCTCTCAGATCTTTATGGTTTGAGAGATATAAGTGCTTAAAGTTACCCCCTCCCTCCTCTTTTCCATACGTCAGCATCTAGGTGACGTCATGAGACCCTGGTCCCAGACCTGCCTGCGGCTCTTCAGCAGAGTTGAATGAGCGATATCGAAAAACAAATACTTCAGTGGAAAGGTCTGCAAAGTGTGCTTGCAAACCAAGCACACTTTGTAGACCGTTCCGGTGAAGTATCCGTTTTTAGATATCGCTCATTTGGCTCTGCATGACTCAACTCCACTGCTGACAGCTTTACAGCTAGTCAGCAAAGGAGGAAACTTTAAGCGTTTATATCTCTCAAACCTTTATGTTTGTCCCAGTAAGTTTATTTTTTGAATACCTACAATATTAGGGTTTGTGAAAGTTAGACATTACTTTAAACCCTTTAAAGCGGAACTACCATCCTATATAAAGTCGCCCCCCAATTATTAGGCATATGGCGACTAGCTTCTTAATAGTGCTATTATCTCACACAAGTACCTGGTTCTGAACTAATCCTTATGCTTCAGAGACTGACAGCCAGGCTTCTTGATTTAGAGCCGTCTACACGCCTGACCCGTCAGTCCCTTCCGGTGCCTAAGGCCACTCAGATGTCTCTAAGCCAAGATGTCTGCATGTAAGCCTGGCTTCCTGTCTCCGAAGAATAAGGATTACTTCAGAACCGGCTACTTGTGAGATATAATAGCACTATTACGAAGATAACTGCCATATGCCTAATTAATAGAAGGGTGACTTTATATAGGGTGGTAGTTCCGCTTTAAGGACCAGGGTGTGTCCGTGCATTGAGACACACATCTGACAGTCAGAGGATTAATAATATATTTGAAGTGTATTACGCCTTTAACCCTTTGAGTGCCAGAGAGGTATCCTACACACTGCGCTGCAATGCACTCAAAGGGTTAAGGAACCAAAGGGGTGTATATTACAATGGTCTGCTAACCTCTTGGGTCCTTAAAGGATTAAACGTCTTAAATGTATAGTAAACTGTTTAATTACAAATTATACATAGCAGGGCTTTCCCTGCAGAGAAAAGTAAGGGTAGTTGATTGGAAGATGGCCCATTCAAAAGTAATTACAGCTCAAACCAAGTTTAACCCTTGAAGAGCTGTCAGCCATTGGCTGAAATTCTCCACTGAAAGCTAAAGCGCCACCAAGTGGTGACTTCTTATATTAACAGTTTGAGCGTATTTATTTTCATTCACACCTAACACTTTTACTTCCTTGACTATGAGCTCTCTGGGTATGTATATGTATAAAAAATACAATGTGTAGAAAAAAAACAGCATACAGCAGAGTGCTGCAGGGACAGTGTTACATTGTATCACTCTCTTGCTTTGATAGTCACTGACTATACCAGAAAACTCTCTGGAATCAATAATTTTATAACCTTGCTGTCAGAGACATAAAAGTGAAATAAATATAATAATAAGTGAAGATGAAAACAAAGATTAATAAAAAGTGTAGGCAATCTGACGTTTCATATTACGCACTTGCATAATATGTAAATTCAAAATACAGGGTTACTATCACTTTGAAACGCTCCTAATTCCCTGCAAATATAAATAATGTGCAGGGATAGGTTACTCCAGCAGTTCACTCTCTCTCCACTGAAATACCATGAAAGAGAATCCACTGTCAGTGGGCTTGAATAGAGAGGACAGAAATCTCCCATACGTGCATGACACTAAACCTTACAGATCACGAAGATCTGCAGGGCAGATGGAGGCGGACTGGGAAAGTTTTAAAGGGGGATCTATCATCCCTATAAAAGTTAGCCTTATATAGTGAATAGGTGTACTGTTGTAGTATATTCTCTTTTAAAATTGCTGTTTGGCTGTAATGTAATGATTAAACGCTGCCCTGGCCCTACTTCCGGACAGACTGAGATTACCAGCTCTGTACCACAGTCAGTCACTATGCCTCTGCTCCCCTCCCTCTATCCAGCCTCCTCCAATGACGGAGGCTTTCTGCCTGTAAGCTGGAGCGATCTCTGGCCAGTGAGACCACTCCAGCTTACAAGCAGAAAGTCTCCGTCATCAGAGGAGGCTGGATAGAGGGAGGAGAGCAGAGGAATAGTGACTGACTGTGGTACAGAGCTGGTAATCTCAGTTCACCCAGAAGTAGGGCCAGGGTAGCATTTAATCATTACGTTACAGCCAAACAGCGATCTTAAAAGAGCAAATATTACAACAGAACACCTATTCACTATATAACCTACATATTAAGTCTAACTTATGTAGGAGTGATAGATCCCCTTTAAACTTTGGAAAATCAGTGATGGCTGTCAAGCAACTGTCTAAAGCCCCTACATCTGACCCTTTAGAGCCTGTTAATTCAATGGGCATTTTACTCTCCTGCTCCCCCGGATCATGTGATACACTACACAATAGCTCCACTTGGCCTTTACACATAGCAGCACAGTCTAAGTGCACTGCATTAGCATGATAAATGGAGAAAGATGGTCATTGATTAAAAAATAGGGCCTGTCCACAAAGTCTAAGGTGAAGCAATTCTAAGGCAAACCATCTGCACCATAGAAGACTCATACATTCAAGGCTTTACACGTTCCATGTAAATTAACGGGAATGGTTACCGGTTACCTATGGTGCAGTTGGTTTGCCCCACAATGGCTCCAGTTTGGCTCATTGATGTTCAAAAGAAAACAGGAGTAATTCTGGGGCAAACCAATGACACGTCTGTGAGCGTGGCGGGTAAAATCCCCTGGTTGGATACACTGGAGACCTCTCAGGTATTCAAGGTGTTAAATGCTCCTTGTATTTGCCCTTGTGGTGCAGATGGTTTGCTCCAGAATTGCACCATTTTTTTGTAACCTAGAGCTTTACCTGAGCATACAACTGCACTGCAAGGACCAATTAGAACTTCCTATGGCGTGAAATAGGACGCTTTAGCCTACTGAATGTCATTGAGGTCTCCAGTGCATTCACTGGCACTCAAAGGATTAAAAACCCCTATTTAAATCAGTGGTGATTTGGGACATTGGAGTCAGAATTGCTCATCTAGTTTAGAACATTAAGGCTCATTCTCGTGTAATCAGAAAGCCATGTCATACACACACACTGTAAAACTCGCAAAAGCAGAAACTCCATTTACCTGTAATTGCTTTTGTCAGGACAAATGACGCTCCATGTTCTCGAATGCCTCGAGGCTAAAAATATAATAACATGGTTAGACATTAGGTAAGATTACAACTAATGTAACTACGTGAAATGCTGGAAAATAGCTAATGACAGCGCTATTTCAACTATATTGTATTAACCCCTTGAGGACCGGGAGTGTGCAGCACATTGCAAAGCAATGCGTTGCACACCCCTTCTGGTCTTCAAGGGGTTAATGATATTACAGAAAAAAACAAATAATTAACAGGTGCACTGTACTGTGAGCAACAGGCACTGAAACATTAAATTGGAACGACATCTTCTAACGACTAACCCTTTTTTAGTTTTTACGAGAAAATTATACCACATACAGCTTTCCCGCACAGTAAATCAAGAGGACTCCACCACTACGATATTTTTAATTCAAAATTTATTCCAGCTAAAACATATTTCTTTTTGTAAACCTGTTAACAGCACCAACTAGTGTCCAAAAGGCAAATTGGATTTATAATGTACTCTATGGAAGAGTCTAAGTCATAGACTATGGTTACAGCTTAACGACAAGTCTCTCGTGTGTGTAATACATTTTCAGTGGCATCTCCTAGCTGGGAGATAACCATTCAGCCCATCTAGTTTGCCAGTAGGAAAATGGGCAGACTAGATGGGCTGAATGGTTCTTATCTGCCGTCAGATTCTATGTTTCTATGTTACTCTTTTTGTTTTACTCAGCAGGAAAAATCTTGAAGTTATTTTGAAGGAATTTTCAAAATGTCCTATATATTATCCATTTTTATTTAAAACTATAGTTTATAAAATTAAAATTGGACCTGTCACCTTGGACCACCAATAGACCACACACGCAAGTGATCCCAGAGGTTGCAGCATCCAATGAATGGCCAGCACATGACAATCACATGGGCCAGCTGTCAGGCACACCTTCCCTGGGTCCAGATCAATGGAGGAACGCAGGAGCTGTTGCAGTGGATTCAACAAGTTCTGTTGCCCATAAGAAAGAGGCCAAATGCTTTTTTATGTATTGTAAGGTATTAAATAGTGTGACTGACACTTCTTAATAGTCATTAGCTTAAAGGGATAGTAATACTTAAAATATATAAACAAATATGTTGTAGGGTTATTCCCCTGAGTAAAGCAAGGGTACTCCCACTGCAGGTCAGAGCTGTCCATAGGATGGTGTATCAGCAGCGCCACTGTACAATTTCAGGCCACTGTGATATTGCACCTAAAAATTTAAAATTTGAGCTGTAATAACTTTTGAATAAAACACCTTTCAGCAGTGAGCGTACCCTTGTTTTATTCAGGGGGATAAACCCTACAACATTTATATTTTTTTTTTTACACATTTTAAGTATTATATCCCTTTAAATGGGGCACTCATATCTCCATACATCAGATAGTATTAAAGTACGCACTGCCTTTCTGACAGCCAGCAATGCTGTCCTTTAATATTTATGCTACATATACCTACTTCATGGAGATGGGTAAGCTTAATTTATACACCTTTGTGTCAGAATTCAACACCAATGAGAATATAGTCCCGTACCATCATCGGTGTCTGTCCTGAAAGACGCCCTGCTCTCGGAAGTATTCTAGCAGTAGTGTAAAGCTGGAGCAAGTTGCCTATGTCTCACACTGAGCCCCAAAGAAGCAAGAATGTCTGATTTCTTCTGCACCATTATTTAGTACAAGCATGGTGAATGACATAATTTGGTGGGCAGGGCCACATTCAGAGCTCACTGGTGCCTTCCATCCACCTCTGAAGCCCTCTCACAGTGCAGCATGCTCCCACTAACTGTTGTTAATGAAGCCGATGCCACCAACTAAAGCCAAGTTTCAGATCTACAGGGGTTCACAGCTAGTATTAAAGCACATTACAAATCACCAGATGGCACCCAGGCTCCACCATTCAAGTACTGACATGGAGAAGAGTGATATTAAACACTTAGGCTAGGATTCATCATTAGATGCCTTTAAAAAGGGACTGGATACTTATTTAAAAGAGCAGAACATAGAGGGCTATGTAGGTTAGTATTGGGATTAATATTTAGTTAGTACTTGTTAATCCAAGGAGAAATCTGATTGCCATTTGGAATCAAGAAGAAAATTTTTCCCCCCATTCAGTGCAGAATTTGAAATTGCTGTATTGAGGGTTTTTTTGCCTTCATTTGGATCAGCGATGGTAAACAGGAATAGGAAAAGGGTTGGACTGGATGGACGCAAGTCTTTTTTCAACCTAAATTACTATGTTACTGTGTGAAAGGCTTAATGCGCAATAAAATCGTAGGATTACTTTGCGCATTAGCCATTCACCCATTTAGCAACTGCTGGATTGTATCTGGTCACCACTTATTCATCAATAAGCTATGGCTAGATAGATACGCCAATCTGATCCACTAACTTCAGCAGATCCCATTACAGTGTATGGGGTGAACACACGCATACACATTTTCGCTTATTCGAATGCGAGGGTTTATCGTCTGACTGACCTATTTGAGTAATTTTCCATGCTTCACATACGCAAAGCAGGGAAACACAACTGTTTATCCATCAATGATCTCAGATATGTGCTGGCGAAGAGCAGCATGTTTGATACGCTGCTTTTCCTGCAGTTTGATGAATCCCAGCCTTAATAACGGATAAGTATTGCAGTACCAAAAAAAAAAAAAAAAAAAAAAAACAAACATTGTTATCCCTCTAAAAAAAAAAAAAAATTATTTTATATATATATATATATATATATATATATATATATATATATACATACATATATACATATGTGTGTGTGTGTGTATTATTTGAGAGAATGAGAGATGATTGGAAGGACCATGAGCAAGAAAAAAGCCCAAAGCACATTAGGTACTCGCACAAATGCGGCCGATGCCAGCACCGATACCCTGTGTCAGGGTCGGTGCTGCAGAGAGGGAGCCCGGGGAGCTGCTCACAATGCTCCCCGGTCACCTCTCTCACTCCTGCAGCGTCGGAGCATTGCCGCGGGTTACCATGGCAACGCTCCGACGCTGACCTCTGCCGGGGCTCGCGAGAGAACATCGAGCACCCGGCAGAGGAGGGTAAGGGAGGCTAGATGGGGCAGAGAGTGGGTCAAGAGGGAGAAAGAGGCAAAGGGAGGAAGGATCAGGAGACAAAAGGAGGGGGGCCAAGAAGAGGCAAAAGGAGGGGGGAATCAGTACTAACAGACACCAATTACCTGTACTTTTTTTGCGGTCATTTGCCAGTTTTCCAAGTACCTAAACATATAGGTACTTGGAAAACTGGCAAATGACCACAAAAAAAAGTATCGGTAATTGGTATCGGTGAGTACTTGAAAAAAGTATCGGTACTCATACTCGGTCTTCAAAAATCGGTATCGGTGCATCTCTACCTAAAATTGTACAGTGGCGCTGCTGCTACACCATCCTATGGACAGCTCTGGTCCCAGGACCATAAATCTCCATAGGATGGTGTAGCAACAGCGCCACTGTACAATTTCAGGCCACTGTGATATTGCATCTACAAAATTCAAGTCTGAGCTGTAATAACTGTTGAATAAAACACCTTTCAGCAGTGAGAGTACTCTTGTTTTACTCAGGGGGGTAAACCCTACAACATATTTTTTTTTTTTTACATTTTAAGTACTACTATCCCTTTAAATCACTAATCATTTAACCACGGGACACTAAAAATATTTTGAAAGCATTGATTTGCAATATGATGGAGACCTATAGAACCCAATTTACTAAGCCACACACACCGAAAATGGTTCACTACCTGATGCTTTCACCCAGAGGAGGGCAGTGGGGAAAAGCATGGACATTTCAGGTTGTTCATTTCCTCTGCGACTTGTTTAATAATATTTACTAACAAGAAAACTGGTGTAACTATTCCTACTATATTTTCCGCACATGCTGTGGGAGATGTGCTCTTTACTTGTTTTTATTAAAGTCTTAACCCTTTGAGTGCCATAGGGGTACGCAACTTATTGCAAAGCAATGCGTTGCGTAACCCTCTGGCACCCAAAGGGTTTATCCTTTTAATGCTAGATGGTTGGTTGTCTAATGCACTGCTTAAAGGGATAGTAATACTTAAAATGTAAAAAATATGTTGTAGAGTTTATCCCCCTGAGTAAAACAAGGGCACTCCCACTGCTGAAAGGTATTTCATTCAAAAGTTATTAATTTTCAAAGTTGAATTTTTTAGGTGCAATATCACAGTGGCTTGAAATTGTACAGTGGCGCTGTTGCTACACCATCCTATGGAGATTTATGGTCAACTGACCAGAGCTGTCCATAGGATCGTGTAGCAACAGCGCCACTGTACAATTTCAGGCCACTGTGATATTGCACCTAAAAAATTCAGCTTTGAAAATTAATATCTTTTGAATGAAACACCTTTCAGCAGTGGGAGTGCCCTTGTTTTACTCAGGGGGATAAACTCTACAACATATTTTTTTTACATTTTAAGTATTACTATCCCTTTAACAATGGTCTGGACACCACTCTAGCATAGAAAGGGTTAACAGCAGCAGAGTATAGGCACTGAAGCCATCATACACTATTACATACAGTGCAGTCATTTGAGTTGGAGTCTAATGCCAGAGGAGCTGTTCTTGCGGATTCATACATACACCCAAAGTATTACACATGCTTTTAATCAGCAGGTGGCAGTTGTACTTATCTTTGCTCTAGTCACTTCCTGACTCATCTTAGACAGAAGAGCACAGTTTTTAGGATAATTGTATTAAAATTCAGACCTCGTGGTGAGGCATCAGGACCTCTCCTGATGCCCCCCAGCTACTGATCTCCCAGCTGGGAAACAGGTGTCACAGGGAAGCAAGAGAGCTCCCCTGCTTCCATCCTATCCCTACTAACGGGTAGGAGAGAGCAGGATAGGGAAAACCTTTCACGTCAATGAGGGAGGCTTTCCCACAAGGATGGGAGAGGGTTTCCCGATCCCTCCCACTCCTACCCAGGTTCTCCGGGTAGAATGGAAGAAGAGGATCTCCCCTACGTCACCACTATTAATCTCCTAGCCAAATCGGCTGTGATGTCAGTAGCTGACTAACCTTTGGCAATCCAACTACTGGGGGCTACAACTAACATTGTCCCCTACCCTACCAGCAGCTGGCAACAATGAGAGTTCTGGTCCAAGACTGAGAACTTGCCAAAGGTTGTCTATCCCTGCTAAATACAGATATAACAGTATGTATATGTAGGTATTAAGTTTGTGTATGTACAATTTTAGAACATAATCTATAAAGTAGGAGGGGCAATAGTCAGGTGTACATTTTTCAATTGGGAACTGTTGGAGGGTAATGTCATTGTAGCCTAATCACTCTTTTACCCCTTATCTTGATTCTAGCACTGTTCTCTATTTCTCCCCTCCTCCTTTATTATTATCCTCATCTCTCCCCTTTATAACCTCATCTACTTATTTTCACACCCCTTTTACATTTTATCCTCCTTTTTCTACCCTCATTCCCTCATTTATGCTTGTATTCTCCCCTTGTCTCTGCCATTTACTGATAATGTACATATTGTACACTCCTCTCTCCTATTTACCCCTCATTTACACCCTGTACTGTTCCCCTTATCGCTCCTATGTACCCCTCATTTACACATTGTACCCTTCTCTCTCCTATTTACCCCGTTTACACTCTGTACTTTTTTCCCTTCTCTCTTATTTACTCCCCATTTACACCTTGTACTCTCCTCCTTCTATTTCTTATTTACCCCCCATGTACTCTCCCCCTTCTATTTCCTATTTACCCCCGATTTACACCTTGTACTCTCCCCCTTCTATTTCCTATTTACCCCCCATTTACACATTGTACTCACCCCTTCTCTCTCTCTTTGTATCCCTCATTTACACGTTGTACTTCCCCCTTCTCTCTCATTTACATAGTATTCTCCCCCTTTTCTCTCCCCTTTACACTTTGTATCCCCCCTTTACAGATAATAATCTCCCCCTTTTCGATCTCTCCTATTTAACCCTCAGTTACATCTTGTACTCTCCCCCATTCCGTCTCCTATTTACATATTGTACTCCCTGTCTTTCTATCCCTTATTTATATCTTGTACTCTCCCCATTTTCTATCCCTCCTTTCTACTTACCCCACATTTATAACTCTTACATGTTTTACCCCGTTTATACCTCCTCCATCCCTTACCCCCTCTTTGTTGTTTCATTTTCTCTATGTATCTCCTATCCTTCCCCCTTTTGTACCCGTACCCCTTTGTTCCCTCTATTAGCCCCTCTTTCCCTCTTGTCTTGCTGTCAGTGCTACGTGTCCTCTCTTACACATGATCACATATGTACCACATTGACCCATTAACCGGTGCACAGTGACTGACAGAAGAACCAAAACACCTCCCCCTCCCCCACCCCGGGCTACCCTGACCTGGATATCGGGCTCTGCGGGCCACTCGAAGTTTACTAACAGATCATATAAGATATTTTCTTCAGCATTCCCGCAAGCAGCAAGTTCACTAGGCGCCGCCATCTTTAGTTCTGGCACAGTCACTGACGTGTACGATGACCTGGATGGTACATTCCAAGATAATTGCACTCCAGCCTGTCTCAGTACACAAGGTGATCTGGTACGCAGAAACCACAGCCTAATATTCCTAATTACAAAGTATATTACGAATACATACAAAAGTGAGTTTTTTTTAACAAACCATATGCACTATATAGGAGATATATAAAAATATTTTACAAAATTAAGGGAAAAGTTTGGAACGTTACGTTGTACCTATATTCTACAGTGCTGTTGGTTTGCGTTAGACTTACTTCACTTTGTTTTCATACATAACTGGAAATGAGGCTGATGTACTGAGAAAGTTGGTCAATTGTAATGCAAACCTGTTGCAACATAATGAATACACATTGCCCAAAATGTCCATTGATTTAATTGACAATTTTAACCCTGTGAATGCTAGACCATACCCTCCCAAGTGTCCCTCTTTAGGAGGGACAATCCCTATTGAGTCCCAAATCCCTCTGTTCATCTTTCCCACCCAGTTGTCTCCTTTTTAAGGAAACCAGACTGTGTGGTGTATATATAAGTGCCTCACACTGCTCCACATCAAATAAAACTCTGTGTTCATAAATCAATCTGGGTGAAGAAAATTATTTGGTCTTGCTCTAAATAATTTATTCAGTAGGTCATGAAATAACTTAAACATCCTCCTTTTATATAATAAAAGACCAGAAAGTTTGTCACGATGCAGTCATGCACAGTAGAGACTGCCCGTGTTCGGCCAGTCTGTACTGCGCACGATTGCATCGCATGAGTGAGGAGGTGCAATCGCGTGGAGCAGTGAGGTAACGGCAGTACACAGAGCAGATCCGGGTAATGATAATATTGCCTGCAATAGGTACCCACTGGAGATATAACTACTCTGTTGGGCACTGGTGCAAAATCTGAGGCTGGACCCTTCTCCCATTTGTATGGCACATACAGACACATAAACATGACATGCTGATGGAAGAGAACACAGCATTACAAAGCAAAAGTGCCTCCTCGGTGGTGCATTGAATTTAGATGTTAGATAGATAGATAGATAGATAGATAGATAGATAGATAGATAGATAAAGTTTAAAGAAAAAGGCAGCACCAGTGGGACTTTTATTTGAAAAAAAAACTATTTTATTGTCAACGTTTCGGTCCAAACATGGACCTTTCTCAAGACATGTTTGGACCGAAACGTTGACAATAAAATTGTTTTTTTATTTTAAATAAAAGAATGATCCAACACTAGGAGAATGACTGTTTTCTTTCTGGTAGGAGGTAGATTCTCTGTGAATTCCATAGCTATGTGAGTCCATGGACTAGCGGGAACTAAAATTGATTGAAGGAATTCAATTAAATTAAGATATGGCAATATACCTTTAACCCCTTAACGGGATAGTAATATCAGAAAAAAATGTATTAACTATATGGTAGATACAATTAAAAGAGAGTACTTGCACTTATTCGTATCTCTCAAACTGTTATGGTTCGAGAGAGATAGGAAAATACAGTTCTCCGCTCCCTCCCCTTTCTGCTTGACGAGTGAAAGTACTCTCTTTTAATTGTATCTACCATATAGTTAATACTTTTTTTCTGACATTACTATGCCTTTAAGGATGGCCGATCGCACATGCAGCCATCACTTAACCCCTTAAGGACCGGGAAAATCTGAGTTAGATTTGACTTAAGGACCGGAGCAATTTTGACTTTTTTGACTATGTCTTTGTTCAACCATATTTTCTCTTTAATTCCTTTTGTGCACCCACATAAATTATATACTTTTTTTAAGCACAAGTAGGGCTTTCTTTTGATACCACAATTATATGAATACCTCATTGTTTAATTTGATTAAAATAGAAAAAAAGAGGAAAAAAATTGAAAAAAAACAACATTTTGCTTATATTTTCATGTCAGGATTTGCATACAATTAGTTTATGACAAAAAAATACCCCTAAATATATTCATTTGCTTCTCCTGAATATAAGAATACCCCATATGCCTAGTATTTCAATCACTTCCTCACATTTACAAGGTAAATATTACAAGATGGATGCCATTATTTCCAACTTGTAATTTCTCAACAATTGGCATGTGAGCATCATAGCTTAGCTGACGGTGCCAGAACCAAAAATGTCCCACAAAGGTATATGTTTCTGAAAACTACACAACATAAGGTAAATAATCAGGAGAATTTTGGAGTTTTTCATGCAGCTATTTTTCCAGAAAAAAATTCAAAATTGTGGTAATATTTAGTTTTTTTGCAGTTTTCACACTTACATTTCAATACTACTGTTGATATCAAGCACATGATAGGTGAAGATTTTTAAAAATGCATTGTTTAGTGTTCAGCTCCTTCTTCTGAGTACAGCAATACCCCATATGCATAGGTTTCTCAAGGTTTGGGAGAGCTACGGGGCCCAAATTGGAACATGCACGTTTCCAGTTTCACACTTTGAATTTTCACAGCTTGCATCACTGGTGCCATGTCTCATTTGGGGCTGTGTAACAATGCTCCACTCTAACATTTCCCCCCAAAAGTATATATTTTTGGAAAGTAGACACCCCAGGCTTTCATTTTATGTATGTTTTCAATTTTTTTACGCAGCCATTTTACCACCAATCGCTCGTAAATCTTGACGTAAGTTAAAAAAACAGCGTTTTTCACACTTGCACTTCAATGTTGATGTGAATTTCAAGCACATGATAGGTGAAGATTTTTAAAAATGCATTGTTTAGTGTTCAGCTCCTTCTTCTGAGTACGGCAATACCCCATATGCATAGGTTTCTCATGGTTTGGGAGAACTACGGGGCCCAAATTGGAACATGCACGTTTCCAGTTTCACACTTTGAATTTTCACAGCTTGCATCACTGGTGCCATGTCTCATTTGGGGCTGTGTAACAGTGCTCCACTCTAAGATTTTCCCCCAAAAGTATATATTTTTGGAAAGTAGACACCCCAGGCTTTCATTTTATGTATGTTTTCAATTTTTTTACGCAGCCATTTTACCACCAATCGCTCGTAAATCTTGACGTAAGTTAAAAAAACAGCGTTTTTCACACTTGCACTTCAATGTTGATGTGAATTTCAAGCACATGATAGGTGAAGATTTTTAAAAATGCATTGTTTAGTGTTCAGCTCCTTCTTCTGAGTACGGCAATACCCCATATGCATAGGTTTCTCAAGGTTTGGGAGAGCTACGGGGCCCAAATTGGAACATGCGCGTTTCCAGTTTCACACTTTGAATTTTCACAGCTTGCATCACTGGTGCCATGTCTCATTTGGGGCTGTGTAACAGTGCTCCACTCTAAGATTTCCCCCCAAAAGTATATATTTTTGGAAAGTAGACACCCCAGGCTTTCATTTTATATATGTTTTCAATTTTTTTACGCAGCCATTTTACCACCAATCGCTCGTAAATCTTGACGTAAGGTAAAAAAACAGCGTTTTTCACACTTGCACTTCAATGTTGATGTGAATTTCAAGCACATGATAGGTGAAGATTTTTAAAAATGCATTGTTTAGTGTTCAGCTCCTTCTTCTGAGTACGGCAATACCCCATATGCATAGGTTTCTCAAGGTTTGGGGGAGCTACGGGGCCCAATTTTGAACAAATATTGAATTTTCACATCTTGGTTAACTGATGCCATTACTCATTTTGGGCTATGTTCCAGTGCTGCACTTTAGAATTTCCCCCCAAAAGTGTATATTTTTGGAATGTAGACACCCCCAGCTTTCATTTTAGGTATGTTTTCAAATTTTTTACACGGCCATTTTACCACCACTTTCTCATAAACTTGACGTAAGTAAAAAAACAGCGTTTTTCACACTTTGCCTTCAATGTTGATGTGAATTTCAAGCACAGAATAGGTGAAGATTTTATAAACTGAATTGAATAGTGTTCAGCTCCTTCTTCTGAGTACGGCAATACCCCATATGCATAGCTTTCTCATGGTTTGGGGGAGCTACGGGGGCCAAATTGGAACATGCGCGTTTCCAGGTTCACACTTTGAATTTTCACAGCTTGCGTTACTGGTGCCATGTCTCATTTGGGGCTGTGTAACAGTGCTCTTTTTTTAAGATTTCCCCCCAAAAGTGTATATTTTTGGAAAGTAGACACCCCAGGCTCTCGTTTTAGGTGTGTTTTCCAATTTTATACACTGCCATTTTACCACCAATCCTGTGAAAATTTGACGTAAGTAAAAAAAATTTCAGCATTTTTCACACTTTGCCTTCAATTTTGATGTGAATTTCAAGCACAGAATAGGTGAAGATTTTATAAACTGAATTGAATAGTGTTCAGCTCCTTCTTCTGAGTACGGCAATACCCCATATGCATAGCTTTCTCATGGTTTGGGGGAGCTACGGGGGCCAAATTGGAACATGCGCGTTTCCAGGTTCACACTTTGAATCTTCACAGCTTGCGTTACTGGTGCCATGTCTCATTTGGGGCTGTGTAACAGTGCTCTTTTTTTAAGATTTCCCCCCAAAAGTGTATATTTTTGGAAAGTAGACACCCCAGGCTCTCGTTTTAGGTGTGTTTTCCAATTTTATACACTGCCATTTTACCACTAATCCTGTGAAAATTTGACGTAAGTAAAAAAAATTCAGCATTTTTCACACTTTGCCTTCAATTTTGATGTGAATTTCAAGCACAGAATAGGTGAAGATTTATAAACTGAATTGAATAGTGTTCAGCTCCTTCTTCTGAGTACGGCAATACCCCATATGCATAGCTTTCTCATGGTTTGGGGGAGCTACGGGGGCCAAATTGGAACATGCGCGTTTCCAGGTTCACACTTTGAATCTTCACAGCTTGCGTTACTGGTGCCATGTCTCATTTGGGGCTGTGTAACAGTGCTCTTTTTTTAAGATTTCCCCCCAAAAGTGTATATTTTTGGAAAGTAGACACCACAGGCTCTCGTTTTAGGTGTGTTTTCCAATTTTATACACTGCCATTTTACCACCAATCCTGTGAAAATTTGACGTAAGTAAAAAAAATTCAGCATTTTTCACACTTTGCCTTCAATTTTGATGTGAATTTCAAGCACAGAATAGGTGAAGATTTTATAAACTGAATTGATTAGTGTTCAGCTCCTTCTTCTGAGTACGGCAATACCCTATATGCGTAGCTTTCTCATGGTTTGGGGGAGCTACGGGGGCCAAATTGGAACATGCGCGTTTCCAGGTTCACACTTTGAATCTTCACAGCTTGCGTTACTGGTGCCATGTCTCATTTGGGGCTGTGTAACAGTGCTCTTTTTTTAAGATTTCCCCCCAAAAGTGTATATTTTTGGAAAGTAGACACCCCAGGCTCTTGTTTTAGGTGTGTTTTCCAATTTTATACACAGCCATTTTACCACCAATCCCTCGTAAACCATGACGTAAGTAAAAAAAAAAAAAAAACAGCGTTTTTCACACTTAGGGTTGGCGGCAGTATACTGGGCTGCATACAAATTGGTTTGGGAAACAATTTCACCTAAAATGTCTTCCCCCAAAAACAAATCAAAAAAATGATCATGGATAAATCCTTCCACATCAATTTGAATCCCTGGGTTGCCTGTGAATTCTGAGATTTGTGGGCATAAATTGATACCCATTCATTAGGATCCGGAGTGGCAGGTGTTGGGGCATTTCTTTGGGCAGGTCTTTGGGCAGATCTTTTGGCAGGTGCTGGGGCAGTTGCCAGGGCAGCTCTTGGGGCAGCACTTGGGGCATTTCTTTGGTAGGTCTTTGGGCAGATCTTTTGGCAGGTGCTGGGGCAGTTGCCAGGGCAGCACTTGGGGCATTTCTTTGGGCAGGTATTTTGGTAGGTCTTTGGGCAGTTCTTTTGGCAGGTGCTGGGGCAGTTGCCAGAGCAGCTCTTGGGGCAGTGCGTCTTTTCTTGACAGAAGGCCCAGCGTCATCACTAGAGCTGCTCTCACTTTCTGAAAACTGCGCTATGTCAAAATCTGACGCAGTGTCTGTTGCCTCAGAGTCAGACGCCAAAAAGGCATATGCCTCTTCAACGCTGTACCTGCGCTGCATTTTGCCCACTAAAAAAACTTTTTTTTTTCTTACGCTATCCCTAAACCTAAATCTAACCCTAAAACTTACCCTAGCCTACGTATATCCTGAACCTACCTAACCCAAGTGAACTACCTATCTAAACTGCACTTATTATATTTTTTTTTTTTTTTTGGGGGGGGGGTTTCTTACACTATCCCTAAACCTAAATCTAACCCTAAAACTTACCCTAACCTACGTATATCCTGAACCTACCTAACCCAAGTGAACTACCTATCTAAACTGCACTTATTATATATATATATTTTTTTTGGGGGGGGGGGTTTTGGGGTTTTTTGGGTTTTTTATTTTTCTTACGCTATCCCTAAACCTAAATATAACCCTAAAACTTACCCTAACCTACGTATATCCTGAACCTACCTAACCCAATTGAACTACCTATCTAAACTGCGCTTATTATATATATTTTTTTTTGGAGGGGGGGGGGGTTGGTTTTTTTTGGTTTTTTTTTTCCCCTAAACCTAAATCTATCCCTAAAACTTTCCCTAACACACGTCTACACTAAACCTACCCAACTACCTACCAAAATACCTAAACTATATTTAATATTAAAAAAAAAAAAAAAAAAAAATTAAAAAAAATTTTTAACATTTTTTTAAAAAATCTAAAAAAATTCAAGGGGGATGGGGGGGTGTCCCACAGATCAGAAAACACTGATCTGCAGCAAATTGATCACTCCAAGAGTGATCAGATGGGGGGGGGGCACTTATTGATCACTGCAGAACAGTGATCAAAGGGTTAATTTTCTTTATTTAAACTTTTTTTTTTATTTTTTTTTTTACAGGCACACTGGAACACCATCTCCCTCTGTCTCTCTCCACCTTAGCAGTATGCAAGGTGGAGGGAGGCAGAGAGATCTGACAGGGACAGTATTTACAAATACTGTCCCTGTCATTCAGGTTTTGCAACATGTGATTCGCTTTTGAAGCGAATCGCATGTTGCAACAATGTTTCAGCCGCTTGTTACTAAGTGTCCCGATACCGGGACACTTAGTAACAAGCGGCTTGAACTCTTCCATCGCTCCGTGCGGCCGCGATGGAAGAGTTTAACCCTTGACGTACCAGGACCGTCAAGGGTCGTTCGGTCACATTTACCCTTGACGGTCCTGGTACGTCAAGGGTCGCTAAGGGGTTAAGGACCACTGAACATTTTTTTTGTTGTTGTATCCGGTTCAGGCTCCCCGAAAGGTGTGCAGCCACGCAGGGAGCCCTGAATTCCATGAATGTCCTGGCACGTCATGGGTCCTTAACGCAAATCTACCCGTGACGTGCCAGGATCGTCAAGGGTCGTTAAAGGGTTAAAGAAAATGCGAAAAGTAGATTAATATATTCCTAAATATAGAGCATTAAAAGGGATTGTAAGTTAAGTGATGTAAATAATGTTGTTCAAAACTAATGCATTTATACATAAAACTAGTTGAAGAGCCTGTTACACGGGCCACAATGCCGGCCGGTCGAGGAGCAGTCATCTCTACTGCACATGACTGCACCGCGCGCAGCCGTCTCTACTGTGCATGACTGCACCGCGCGCTGCCGTCTCTACTGCGCCTGACTGCACCGCAAGAAGCCGCCTCTACTGCTCATGACTGCACCGCACACAGCCATCTCTACTGCTCGTGACTGCAACGTGCACAGCCGTCTCTCCTGCAACTGACTGCACCACATGCAGCCGTCTCTACTGCACCTGACTGCACCACACGCAGCCGTCTCTACTGCGCCTGACTGCACCGAGCAGCCGTCTCTACTGCGCCTGACTGCACCGCACGCAGCTGTCTCTACTGCTCCTGACTGCACCGCACGCAGCCGTCTCTACTGCGCCTGACTGCACCGCACGCAGCCGTCTCTACTGCTCCTGACTGCACCGCATGCAGCCGTCTCTACTGCGCCTGACTGCACCGCACGCAGCCGTCTCTACTGCGCCTGACTACACCGCACGCAGCAGTCTCTACTGCGCCTGACTGCACCGCGCGCAGCCGTCTCTACTGCGCCTGACTGCACCGCACGCAGCCGTCTCTACTGCGCCTGACTGCACCGCACGCAGCCGTCTCTACTGCGCCTGACTGCACCGCATGCAGCAGTCTCTACTGCGCCTGACTGCACCGCACGCAGCTGTCTCTACTGCTCCTGACTGCACCGCACGCAGCTGTCTCTACTGCTCCTGACTGCACCGCACGCAGCCGTCTCTACTGCACCTGACTGCACCGCATGCAGCCGTCTCTACTGCTCATGACTGCACCGCATGCAGCCGTCTTTACTGCGCCTGACGGCTTGTGACAAACTTTAGCGAATTATTATATAGGATATTTATGACATTTATGGTATACCACAAACATCCAGTTTAACTAAAACTAAATTAATCTTTTAAATTATAATGGATTTTAGAGACTAAAAAGAGAGATGACAAGGATAAATGTTAGTAGTCTGTAATACAATTTGTGTAACAAAATAATATACAATTTGTGTAATAGTTTTTTCCGTGTCAAGCAGACATGATATGCCTCTCCCATAAAAACGTTTATTTATCAAAGCAGTACTCATTTATTGTTGTTTATTTAACTCGCTGAGGACCAGATGGGTTTGTAATGCATTTCTTTGCACCCCTCTGGTCCTCAAGAGGTTATGATATGTATCAATACCCCCCCCCCCGACAGCAACTCTGATTCTCATACATCACAGTTTGTAATCCTATGTACCCCCCACTCCCCTGTGTTCTAGGGAATACAATCCAATGTACCCAATGGCCTAGATGCACTAAGGTGTGCAGGGAAGGGTTGGCCTGGGGGGCAGGTGTGCAATTGCCGTCCATATGTCTGGGTCATTGGGCCACTGCCTCACTTAATCTGCATCTTGTTGCTATAAGTGGAGCTATACTAGTGATACCACAGAGCTTACAACTGAAATGGAGCCACACAAATGATATCACAGAGCTGCAATCCAATAAAGCTACACTAGTAACACAACCCATTTCCCTTGTACGATCAATAGTATCACTAGTGTAGCTTTACTTAAATTGTAAGCTCTGTAGTATCAGTAGTTTAGCCCATTTCATGTGTGAGCTAGCAGGTATTGCTTTACTTCATGATATTAATGCCATTTTTAAAAATAAAAAAGGAGGAGTGCTGGTACAGGGGGTTCAAATAATGGTAGAAATGGGCCACTTGATTGTATTTGCCCTCCGGGCCACAAATTGCCAGCCCTACCCTGAAGGTGTGATCTGGAGAGAACATGCAGTGACCAGCATCTCTCGATGCCCTGTGACATAGGAGGGCCCCAGACTCAGTATATTTAGGGAAAGGGCCCTGCTGGATGACCTGCCAGATGACATCATTGTCCAGTGCTACAAGCTGCACAGGACAGTTATACTCAGGCTCTTTCAGCTCATAAGTGTACATATTGATCCCAAGAAATACAGGAGCCATGCAATGACAGCATACTTCCCAAGTGTCCCTCTTTAGGAGGGGCAGTCCCTCTTTTAGAACCAAATCCCACTGTCCCTCTTTCCCACCCTGATGTCCCTCTTTTTAGGAGATCAGACTGTGTAGTGTGTATATAAGTGTATCACATTGTTCCACAGCAATAAAACTCACATTATTGTTTCTTTAAACGTCAGCATATGTGTTTATATATTAGTGTGCTTAAATAAAATACTTTGGACTTGTTATAAGTCATTTATTAGGTAACACTAGGAGGTGTCAATAGGTCATGAAACAGCCTGAAAATTCTCGTTAATGCCCCGCCCACCAGTCACACCCCCAGCAACACCCCCTAAAACACAATTGTCCCTCTTTGGCAATTTAAAATGTTGGGAGGTATGTGACAGGCTTGGTAAAATTGATGAATTGTGTGCATTTCCTGGACACTGGGGCATTTTAGTCCACTACAGGGCCTGTTGCTGGGGTGAGCCAGTCTGCCATTTCAATACTTAGAGCCAGCAGTAACCAGTATAAAGAGACATTTTAACAGGTTCATCGGCTTCCTAGCTGATAGAGTTGGCCAGCAAGCTGTGAAACATGGCTTCTTTGACATGGCAGGGATCACCATTGATATGGGGGCAATAGATTGTACTCGTGCACATTTGCCCTTCCACATGGTCAGGAGGAGATATACAGGGACAGTAAACGGTGACAATTCAGTTAATGTGCAGGTGATCTGTGACAGTGCATGAAGGATCATGTATGTGTACTCTGCATTCTTTGGCAGGGCACATGATTCCTAAACACATGGTTCTAACAATGATTCCCTTGTGATGTTACTAATCACTTAACATAGGTTCATAGGGATTGTGAGCTATTCATGTCACCCCTGGTGGCTAACTCCTGTCCAAAACATACATAACACATCAGAGCAGACCTACAATGAGGCACATGCATGCCCCCACTCCATAACACAATATACATTTGTACTTTTTTGAAAATTAGGTTCAGATGTTTAGATATCAGTGGAGATGTGCTAATGTATAACACTAGTAAACTGGCAGATATTATGGCTGAAAAGAAAAGAGGGTCACTACTAGTGCATTAACCAGAGGAGTATGCAGCACATTTCAAAGCAATGCATTGCATACATGTCTGGCACTCATAGGGTTAACAATGACTTTGTGGGACCTCCACCACTACACCACTGTTCTCACAATTGTAAGACTGCTACACAGTGGTCAGATATGTATATGAAGGATTCACACTGCCCTCACTCAGTGAATGCTCAGTGGAACAAGTGATGGGTGCTACTCTCTAAAAATCCACAAGAAATCTCCAGTATCCTTCATAAAACATTGAAAAGGAAACACAGAAGGAGGCAAAGACCACACTGTGTAAAACACAGCATCTACAGTGTATAATAAACAAACAAGATAATCACCAGGATAGAGTGAAACCGACTGCCAACAATCAAGCCAGTAATAGGCACACAGGGTACTAACACCCTGCCCTGACTGATGATACCACTCATGGGAAGACAAAAGATGAACTGCTGCTTCCCAACAGGAATCACAATGTTCTGGGTCCCCACCCACTTACTGCAAATGATTCCTGTTTGAAAGCAGTGGTTTATCACCGAGCAGGGAGGGCGATACTACCCTGAGTGCCTTATCCTGGCTTGATTGCGGTCAGTCAGTTTCACTTCATCTATGTGAGTACATTGTTTGTTTCTTATAGATTTGTGAATGTTGAATTTTAAAGTGAGGTTTGCGCCTCATTCTGTGTTTTCTTTTCCTTAGATATCATAGCTGTATGCAGCTTTTCTCACAACCTTGCATTACTACATAACATGCCTGCCAACATGACTGAAGAGCCAGAGGAGGAGATGGACCCTGTGCCACCAGTGGAAGAGTTTGAAGGAAATAGGTCTGAACTTAGAGGCAATCTCATACAAGAATACTCTGCATGTAAGCATATTTTATTGTTAATACAGAATAAAAACTCCAGCACAGCTGTACTCAGAAGTCACAATGACAGGAAAATTATATAAATCATGAGCAATAGCATATTGTTCATTTCTGCCTAGAGACATTGGTTCGGGAGCACAACAGCACATAACAGTTTTATCTTCATTTTGTGGAGTTTCCGGAGCCGGCTGTGGGTGAAGCACAGAAGGACCTGCACTTTGATGTTGTGCAATGGTTTCCAAGGAACCAGCTACTAGTTCCAATAGCATGTTGTGCTTGAAAGACATTCCTCACTCATTCTCTGATCCAGATTGAGTGTCTGCATGGCATGCCACCTTGTCATCAGACTTCTCTAGAAAGCTCTTTGCTCAGCTAGCATGAAATCAGTGTGGCTGCCACCATGGATGTGCTTGTTGAGTGGTGGTCTCCCTGACTGCTGACTGCTGTGACTCTGTCACTGGATTAATTATCAGCATCATAGTTTCTGTGGGAGCATCCTCCACCTCTTCCTACGTAGTCATGAGCTCATGTTCCACCCCTGGATCAGCTGATGTTCCTAGAATAAATAGTTATTAGCAATGATGATCTTTGTCTCACATGTACAATCATTCAGGGCCTAAACACTCTGGCCATAAACCTAAAACATATCTGCTTGTGTTCCACCAACTTCAAGTCTGTGGTCCCTGGGGGGAGATGTACTAAGAGGCGATGATATGGTGATGTGTGTCTGGTAATGTGTGGCATCTACATCACCTTGTTGATGTGGATGTACATCACCATACACACTAAGATTAGGGATACAAGGGGAGGAGGGAATATTCCCATTAAACTGCAGGGTTATCGTACTGCTGGTGATGTGTAAGAGATGCCCTCCCTTATTCATTGCCAGCAATTAGACAACCCTGATGCCTGAGTGCAGTTTCTCTGCTTGCCCACAGGGGGACCGGAGAGGATGTGCTCAGACTTCAGGACTACAAACAGCATCACAAACACTTTTAGTACCAAAGGATGTGCATTGCACTGAAAGGGGTATAAAAAAGTTGCCTTAAAAGTTTGCTGTAAAAAGCTGAAGCAGAGTGGCTAGATAGGGGATTCAGTAATATGCACAGGTCATAATTGGGAGCCTCAGTAAGACAGGAATGGCACCTAAAAAAATTACGTACTGGCCTTAGTCACTGAAAAACCCTGGGTCAGCAGAATTTCATTCCTGTCAGAATTTCATTCCTGTCTCAACATATAATATTACAACTGGGAAATTATATCAGCACTTCTCCTGTAGCTGGGTATAGAGTAAGGGTCACATTAGTGGATGTTGGAGGCAGATTACACAGTTTTCTACTATGATATTGGATTTAACTGATTCACAAATCAGAGAGTGGAGTACCTCAGGGTTCAGTATTAGGTCCGCTGCTTTTTAACATGTTTATAAATGACCTGGAAATAGATATAGAAAGCAAAATATCAATATTTGCAGATGGCACTAAATTATGCAGGGTAATTAATTCAGAACAGGATATTTACTCTCTACAGAGGGACTTACATACAATGTCAGATTGGGCAAACAAATGGAATATGAAGTGTAATGTGGGGAAGTGTAAAGTCATGCATTTGAGAGGAAATAATCCCAAGGCTACTTATGAACTTAATGGAATCATTTTAGAGGGCTCGTTGCTAGAGAAATACCTGGGTATCCTTGTCCTTGGAAACAGTGACCAGTGTCAAACAGCAGTAGCAAAGGCAAACAAAATCCTGTCTTTCATAAAAAGAAGTATTGAAGCAAGAGTGGATAACATTATTTTGCCATTGTACAAATCTCTGGTAAGACCTCACCTTGAGTATGCAGTGCAGTTTTGGGCACCAGTTCTGAAAAAGGATATACTACAACTAGAGAGGGTACAGCGAAGATCAACAAAATTAATTAAGGGATTGGAGGACTTGACGTATGAGGAACGACTAGACAAACTTGGTTTATTTACTCTAGAGAAAAGACGACTAAGAGGAGACCTTATAATATTTTGCAATGCATTGCATACCCCTCTGGCACTCAAAGGGTTAAAGGCTTAATTTCATTACCTCATCTTTGGTGGAGACACTACGCTTCGTGAAACCCATTAAACCGATATTACAAGTATGTCGGACATGGTGAAGAAGTGGGGTCCCACACTATTCCTCTCTGTATGTGAATATGTGTGTGTTAAAGGGATAGTAATACTTCTTTTTATCTTTATTTTATTTTGTAGGCATTAAAAAAACATGAAGAATGATATAAGTCTTATCTCTCAAACCTTTATGGTTTAAGAGATATTCACAAGCGAAGATCCCCCCCCCCCCCGTTCAGCCAGATCAGAAGGGAGGTGCCCAGGTAGACTGCAGAGAGGGACAATCTTCAATTAAGAGAAGGGAAAAAGCTGAAAAACTTGTCAAGGGGGGAAGGGCTTTCATTCTTTTCATACAAAGACGATTGTCCCCTACTTATATCATTCTTCATGTTTTTTTAATGCCTACATAATAAAATAAAGTTAAAACAAAGTATTACTATCCCTTTAAGTTCAACGCTGTATGGAAAAATTCCATTTTACAACACTGAATAGAAGGATAACAAAAAAAATGTATGGACAACACAGTCCTACACTGCTACCTTAATATAAATCATGTACCACTTAGTTGAGTTAGACACGGTTGAGTATCTCCGTCGGGTGGTAACCTTCTGACCCCTGTTTCTACAACAGCTGTTCCAGTTCGTACCTACAACAGAGATAGCTATACTGCCGGTAGGCTACATATACTGATTCCAGACTTGGTGAGTAGTTGTCTGTGTCCTAGGTTGTCATTGTGTCATCTAGCTTCCAGCACCTCTAGTATGACTTAGGCTGCATCAAGGCTTTCTTGGAGCAGCCTCCACTTGCTAGCTACTCTCCCCAACCTGAGAACTCTAGCCCCTAGCTCACTGAGGCCTACCAAGTGAGAATTTCTGTTTTGTTTTCTGTTATCTGTATTTTACATATTAAATAGCAGTCTGCTTTTTCTTTGTGTGGATTTCCCTCTGCAAGGTAAATCTCAGGCAGCTTACATTTGGCACTCCCAGTCAGATCATCCCAATTATACCGTCTTTTTTCTGGATGCCCGATTAATCAGACTGGCAGTGCCGTCCCACATACTCACATACTCCCCACCCCATCACTTCCCTCCTCTTTCAGATAATTAAAGAGGACAGTACAGGGCTGGATTTACATCCCACGCACCCCTAGGCAAGGAATTCTGGATGCCCTTAGCTCCAACCATAGCCACAGCCCCATTCCTCACATGGCCCCACCCCATTCACTATTTCCTGGCACAGAAAATAACTTTGGCCTATAACAAGCAAGAACAAAACAAAACAAAAAAAAGGTTTAACCACATGGTTGCTGGAGAGATCTGCAATGCATTGCTCCACAATGTGATGGAGATCTCTCTAGCATTCTAGGGGTTAAATAAAAGCCTGTAAATGGTAATAAAACTGGTGCTGGGACATTGCAATTGGCCTGGTCACACCCACAATTCAGAATATGGGTGTGGCCAGCACCTTTGAGCATCTAGAGTTCTAGGACATTACCTACTCTGCCTATTATGAAATGCAGCCCTGGAGCAGTAGCTTAGTAAATTGGCATTAGGCAGGTGCAGCACTAAAATAATAAGTTCTAGTGCCCATGTTTATGATGAATCACATTAGAACATCTCCCCTAGTATCTACTTACTTTGAATGTGCTTTCTTTAGTTCTGTGTCCCTTCTAAATGGGACTGCTAATATTAGTCTGCTAAGACCAGAACCATTAGTTTATTAAACACATGATGCAGATAGAAGTGGTATTAGATAGTTTACTGTCAGTATTCACCCTCCTGTGAACCCACTGGCCTCTGTGTAATATGTTATGTACTTTAATTTTCACTGGCTTATTTTCCAGCACACTTTTTTTTAATGTGCAGGATGAAAGACCAGAATAGAGAGGATATAAAAAAATCAATAGTCTGAAAGCTATTATTACAGAAATATCTTCCATTTTCCATTACAATGGTTAAAGCAAAGCACAAAAAACCCTTTGAACAAATTCACATTTTGTACGGTAAAAATCTGCACAGATATATATATCACATAAAAGCTGGAAAACATAGCTTTCTGTCCATTTTCAGAAAGTTGGTTGAAAATGGTTACACAAGCAGTCCTCACACTTATAGTAGACTAGCAATGTGTCATATTATGTAGGTATTAAATGTAGAAGGATCCCCGTCCTGACCCTTCTTGCCGGCTCCCACTGAATCTGTAGTTTAGTCGTGGGACCAGATGGATGCAGCGAGGGACAAACTTCAGTGAGTAAGTATAATGAAAGTCCTACCCAGGATTTACTTTTGCATACTGAAGATTGTTCCTCGCTGAATCTGCATCTGTCCAGACCAGACAGAGATGCAGTAAGACGTGGCCAGATATCTTTTGAACTACATAGAAGTAAGTTGCTAAACAGCGCAAAGTGTTAGATTTACAATAAAAAGTGATCTACTTAATTGCAAACATTACTATCCCTTTAAGGTGCAGTATTTACTAAAATATAAAAAACCTTAGAAGCCGAAGCTCTTATTCCTGCACACTGGAATACACCTACATCCACCACGATCTCCACACAGGGTAAGGAATCAGGTTCTGTTGGTCAGGTTGACGTTTCTGAGGGAGGGAAGGGACCTTAAAATGATTAATTCTTTCCTCTGGGACTGGTATATATATATATATATATATATATATATATATATATATATATATATGCTACTGATGCCTTTCAGACATAGAAATACACACTTCATATGGGCAGGGGCCCTCTTGGGCTCCTCTCTGGCTCCCTCTCAGCATATCCCTCCTTTCTGTTACCTTTATTTCTCTGTTCCCATTTATACTTTTCTTCTTCTCCTCTCATTCTCTCTTCTTCACTGGCGTAACTATAGGGGTCGCACCCGCGACCGGGCCCGTCGCTCCCGGGGGCCCGGCCTCCCCCTGCGACCCCTCTGCCTGCCGCCCGCGATCTCCGTCTGGCACTGTAGTAATGCAGAGCGCTGGGAGATGACATCATCTCCCACCGCTCTGCATTACTGAAGAGGACCGCGCGGGAGATCGACACACCTCTCCTGGCTCCTGCCACTCCAGTGAGGTAGGAGATAAGGGCATTTTGGAGAGGGCAAATATAGTCGAGGGGGGGGCGAATGTGGTCCGGGGGGGGGCCATGGCGCTTCTTGCACCAGGGCCCGGAGGCTTCTAGTTACGCCTCTGCTCTTCTTGCATTCATATTTCATTTTCTTATCTCTTCTCTTTCCTGTATATTTACCAAATTGCCTATATGTTTTCGGGTGATATAGTTACCTAGTTATCGAACTTTAGTGTTTACTCTTCTTCTTGTTACAAGTTGTTATAATGTACGCCTGTTGATATTTTAATGGAACATGACATCCTTTGTAATCTGTGATATTTGTATATGCAGTTTATTAACAACTTCTCTATGAAAACCCAATAAAAATGTATTTATGAAAAAGAAACATAGAAGCCAACGTACTCCGAAGTGTAAAATAACACTGCCAGCCCATGATCACCCTGCAGTTCCTTTTGTAGCCTCACTCCAGCAGGGAGTTCTTCTCCTTCTCCGTTGCTCACCCAGTTCCAGAGTTCTTCCACTTCAGCCATGAAGCTGAGTCTCAATTCTTGGACAGGTTCCTCACTGACGTGTAGCACCCAACTGACCGGCGTTTTGTTTACATGAGTTCAATCCAACTTCTATGGCCATCTAAATACTTAAATAGGGCATATTTCTTGTTTTTAAAGTAAAAATCCCAAAGGATTCTTTATAATAATTTGTTTAACTAAGTCACCCCTTCTACAAGAACATTTTACTTGGTCTTTCCTTAAGCAATTAAAATTCTTAAAATTTAAAGCGTAACTTTCATCCGCTATAAAGTCGCCCTGCTATAATTAAGCAGGTAGCGACTAGCTTTAGATTAAATCTATTACTTCTGAAATGTTGGCCATTCTAAAGAAATCCATCACTGTAGGAGACTGACGCCGGGTTAGCACAGTCTGCTCACCTGCGCCATCAGTCCTTCCGGTTACCATGTGGTACACTGCAATGCTTCTTACAGGAGACTGGGACTGACAGCACAGGCGCGCAGACAAGATGTCTGCGCTGTAGCCTGGGTTCCAGTCTCCTACAATGATGGATTTCCTTAGAATGGCCAACATTTCAGAGGCAATAGATATATTCTAAAGCTAGTCGCTACCTGCTTAATTCTAGCAGGGCGACTTTATAGCGGATGAAAGTTCAGCTTTAATGTAGGACAAGTATTACAGTACAAGGGAACTATATTCCCTATACACTTTGAGCTTTTTTTCTTCACTCCCACAAGGACACTAGGGCATATAAACCACATTTTGATTTTCAAGTGTAATTTTAGAATTTCTTTTATATTTTTTCTGTGTGACTCTAGATCTAAAACTGAACAATATTTTTTTTTATTATTTTATATGCTTTACAGTTTTTACATTTTGTAAAGCCTTTTCCTTCTGATTGTTTCTGTTTTCATTATCCTATATTATCATTTGCTAGGATGTTTGTCAGAAGCCGTCATGCACAGTACAGACATCTGCGTGCACTGCAGTCATGTGCAGTAGAGACTGCCCGCAAGTGGCTGATACAGAGTGGGGCGCTCCGAATTCAGACTGGAGTCCTCTCTGCGCTGCCTCCTGGGACCCAGGAAGGTGCACAGAGAGGACTGAATTCAGAGCGGACTGCTCCATATCAGCCACAGCGCGTTCGGTCGGTCAGTACTGTGCATGACTGCAGCGGCTCCAGTGTTGGCCCGTGGAATTAAACTTTTTACATTTGGGGCTTTTCAGAAAACTAATTTAGCTTTCTTTTTATAATGTGGCCTAAAACTGGATCCTTTTTACCAAATGCCAGTGTTTGGATATTATCTTGTTTACGTCTTTTCTTTCATTTGAGTACTAGTTGAACAGCCCGTTACAAGGGCCACAGTGCCTCTGGCAGCCGGTCGCGGGGCAGTCACGCGCAGCAGAGACTGCCCGCGCCACTGCTGATACAGAGCTGGACGCTCCTTCGGAGCGCCCAGCTCTGTATCAGCCGCGGCGCTGGCAGTCTGTACTGCGCATGTTGGGCGTTACACACAACTTAGCGAATTATTATATAGGATTGTATAATAAAAACACTTTTATAGATTTAATTTCTCTTCTTCTTACTTCTTCTAACTCCTTTTTTGCCTTTATAATAATCTCTTATGGATACTTCTTATCTCTAAATCTTTCTGATAATATTTTTGCCTGACTTTGATAAACTATTTCATCTGAACAGTTTTTTATTAATCTATGAGAATGCCCTCTTAGTACGCATATATTTTTGATTAACAAATGGCTGACAGATTCAGTCGTAAAAGTAGAAAGTATTTCTGGAAGAATTGTTTCCTGTGCTATCAAACTAAACGGTCACTATATTCTTCAAATCATTCAAGTTTATGCCCCTACAAGTAGCAACAGTGATGATGAAGTAAAATAATTTGATAATAATGATGATTTAATAAGTCTCCACAAACAGGACAATTACCACTACAAATTTTTTTTGATGGAAAAGTTCAATGTGAGAATTGGTAAGATCCATAATGGTCGAAAATCAATTGGACCATATTTAAGCCTTCTCAGGCCCCCGGAACTTTGTGGAAAAAGACTGAGATACACGGACGGTAATGGACTGTAGGCTGTTGCTGGGAGATCGTTTTAGCCTAGAGGGGAACTCTAACGGGCCGTAGGCCATTATGAGGAGGCCTTTTCGGGCCTACAAGGACAAAGGACTAAAGAGCTGTAAGCCACAAACTTTCGTTTGGCTTTTTCCCTGGTCCGGGTACCAGGGGACTTGTGTAACAACTTTGAAAAGTAGGCGGACCACGGACTGGCTGCCATCGCCCAGGTGATCAGTTTAAAGGGCCTCCATAGAGTTCTATGGGGAAAAGTAGGTGTCCCAGAGATTGGCTGCTTCGCAAGACGTTGCTCCGGTTCTCATAAGGCTGGAGAGACCGGATTGGTCCTGGTGCTTCCATTGTCTCTTGTCGTTCCTCTTCATATTGGCTAGGAAGTGGAGTGGCAAGATTGAATTAGCTAAATACTCCTCCAAGTCTACTGTCCCTTTTGTCTCTGTGTTTACAGTATCCCTAGGGGTCCCATTGTGTTATATACCCCTCTACCCACAGCCATTGCGTGTATTGTACAAAACCCCATTATGTATTATATTCCCTTGGTAAACTGTGCCAAAACACTGTATAAAAAGAGCTGTTTTTTACAATAAAGTGGAGTTCGTTCTGGAATGAAGAAGGGTCATGTGTTGTTATTCTTGGATGGTGTAAAGCGTCCCCTTTGACTCCCATCCAAGAGCTCTATCTTTCCAGCTTGTTCAGCCAGAGATCCAGCCAGCTATCCTGCCTCGCCAGTCAGGCTACCCGCTTGTAGCTGCATCCAAGAGGGAGAGACACAGAACGACGGCTAAGGACAACTCGGCGTCCTTAGTTTCCGTTACACTTAATGTTTCAAAATAAAAGCAGCTCAAATTAATCTTCATAGTATTTGGGCCATGGAAAGTGTTATCTCAATACTGTCAGAGCTGCAGTTCAAGAGTAATTGAATGATAAAGTATCCCCCTCCCGCCCCTTTTGCTGATGTAGCACTGCTCACCTCAGAGCAGCAAGACTGTCCGGTTGGATCACAGAGAGGGACAATCTTCAGTGAGCATAAGGAAAAACCTGTCAAGAGGGCTCACAGTAAGAAGAGTGTCTCTTGCTGTGATCTGTGTGGTCAAGAGATCAGATTCCACATCTGAGGGGAGGGGGATTACACTTGGTAAAAGGGGTGGGAGGGGGATACTTTATCATTCAATTACTCTTGAACTACAACTCTGACAGTATTGAATGAACACTCCCCATGGCCCAAATACTACGAAGATTAATAGGAGATGTTGTTTTTATGAAATATTTCTATCCCTTTAACTGGAAAAAGAGACAACAGAGGAAACTGATCGAATTTTCAGAAAAACTACATTTGTGCCACCGAGTCAGAGATGAGGCAAGAGACAAGTACTGTATATAACTACCACCTTTATTAGACTAGGTAACGTAATACGAAATAACACAGAGCACAATGAGGAACAAGAGAGCAGCCCTAGGCCGGAGAAAGAGATTCCTACCAGAAATAGGAGACTGCTACCAGTGGGTCTCTCTATAGGAGTCTGGAGACGGGGATATGACCCAACCACTTGCAATACCAGACTAGATTGTGACAGTGCCCACAGGTGTATAGCGTATACCTAGGCTGGAACCACAGGTAGCATCAGAGGGAATGGTAGACAAGCCTGGTGTCAAACACAGAGTGGGTAGTCAGCCAGAGCCAACGGTCTGCACCAGATTGGATAGTCAGACTATGCCAGGGGTCATACATGGAGAGGATAGTCAGACAGAGCCACCGGTCAGCACCAGAATGGATGGTCAGACAAACCAGGGGTCAAGCACGGAGCGGGTAGTCATCCAGAGCCACAGGTCTGCACCAGTTTGGATAGTCAGACTAAGCCAGGGGTCATACAAGGAGCGGATAGTCAGACAGAGCCACATGTCAGCACCAGAATGGATGGTCGATAAACCAGGGGTCAAGCACAGTAAACACAGGAACTCAGGAACTACTGCACTGGACACCAACACAAGGGCAACTGAGTTAGGTGTCCAGGCAGTTTAAATAGTCAGCAAGAGAGGACGAGGAGGAGCACACAATAGGGACAATGTACCTTTAAGGAGTGATGCACGCGTCAGAGGATTCCCCTGATGACGCGCGCCTGACAACCTGGAAGAGGACCAGAACGGCGTGGAATGCCTAAGAGGAGGCATCGATGCAGCCGGCTGTTGGTATGACAATTTGTACATCATGAATTAATTCTACAGGAAAAAGGCCTAGAGAAAACAGACATGGAAAAGCCTTATTAGCAATGTAAGTGAAATTGACTTCATACTTGCAAATAATAAAATTATATTCACTGACTGCTCAGTCTTAAACTGTTTTAATGTTGGAAACGAGCATTGATTAGAGCAATAAACAAAATGAACTGCAATAAAGAATGAAAGGAGGTGATAAAGTCAACATACGTGAAGATCAACACTAGCCAGCTACTGAAAAAGCATAAGAATTTTGAATTAGCACTGTTCAATCACTTCAATGCTAAACCTTCCAGACACAGACATTTCAACCCACAACATTATTGAGACTATCGTAGACAATGCCCACGACCTTACAACTGTGAAACAAAAAAAGCAAACATATATGAAAAGAAACAATTGCCGAAATGCAAAAATCAACAAGAAATGAAGCAAATGGTAATATTAAATACTAGTGTAAAAGCCCGTGTACACGGACCAAGGTCCGGGTGATGTTAACCCTTTGAGTGTCAGAGGGGTACGCAGTGAGTTGCATACCCCTCTGGCACTCAAAGAGTTAAGAGGCCGGTCCTGCTCTGCGTACTGCCGCCGCCTCACTGGCGGCGCACGCGATGCATTCATGAGCTGTAGTGACTGCCCGAACGCATGTTTGTGTGATGTGCATGACTGCATCACACATTCTAGCGTTTTATTATATAGGATGCAAGACCATAAGGAAGTGCATAAAGGAAGAAATGCGCAAGTTCATTAAGCCTGAAGTGAATAAAAAGTCTTCAAATGCCAGCTGAACCTTTCCCTGGATCAACAACCTATCTGCTTTGAAACAAACTGTCATAGTCCTCAATGTTGAACTGTATCCAATACGTTTTTGAAAGCAACTGCAGTAACTGCAAACACAGCATCGTGATGGAGAGAATTCCATAATGTTGCTACCCTTATGGTAAAAAACCGTTGCCTTTGTTTTAGTATAAAGTGCTTTTTCTCTAGTGTTAATAGATGACCTTTTGTTTTTTGCTCGGCTTTTTGAGTAAATGGTCCTTTAAGGAGTTCTTTGTAATGACCTTGAATATATTTGTAAATGGTAATTATATCACCCCTTAGATGTCTCTTCTCTGATGTAAACAAACCCAGTTTGTCTAGTGTTTCTTTATAACTCAGATCTTCCAGTCCTCCATGATATGCCAGAGGTTTGGTATTAGTAGTAGAAGCTGCAATAAAATAAATGAAAATGGCAAGGCAGCTGGACCTGATAAAGTCACTATTGAAATGCTGAAAGCCCAAGCAAAACTATTTTCAAAATACTTGCTACTCAACAACATGCCTATAACATGGAAAAATGCAGAAGTCATCCTACTGCACAAATAAGGTGATAAAGTTGATCTAAAAACTGCTGACCAATAAGAAGATTGCCACTCATCTGCAAGGTTTTCACAAAGTTACTATCAAGAAAAATGGACACAATACTTAATTTGACACAACTTAAAGAACAAGCAGGCTTCAGAAGCAGTTTCAGTAAAATGGACTATATCCAAACAGTGCAATAAGTTTTAGAGCAGAGTAATGAATACAGCCTTCCATTATACATACCCTTCAATGAATATGAAAAGGCCTGTGACTCAATGAAAAAGCAAGCAATAATCAATGCCCTGAGCAACCAAGGAATAGACAGAGCTTATATCATATTCTCTAGTCAATATATGAAAATGCAAATGCATCAGTACAGGTCAACAATGATAAAATTCAGATCAACATAGAAAAAGGCATGTGATGGGGTGCCACAATCTCCCCCAAACTATTTCTGCTTGTTGAGAAGACATTTTCTGTAAACTAAATTGGGACAAAAAGGACTTTAAGATCAATGGAGATACTATTCCAGTAGTCCTGAAGAAATGCAAGAAATCATTGAAGAGCTGCAACAGGAAAGCAAATGTTGGTCTGAAGATGAATATCAATAAAACACAACTCATGTTTAACAAATTTACCATACCAAGAAAAATCACAGTAAATTAACAAGAACCTGTTAGAACAGGAAATGTCAACAGATGGAAACATCCTGATAGAAATTCAGCGCAAATACAATTTGGATGGCAAGCATTTGGAAAGCTTAGTAGTATTTTATTTAAGACAAGTTTGCCACTCTTCCTCTAGCTAAAAGTTTTTGACCAATGTGTCCTCCCAATTGTTATGTATGGCTGTGAAACATGGACACTGACTTGCAAAGCCATACAAAAACTGAAGGTTACGCAAAGAAGTATGGAACTTCAATTTCTGAACATAACAAAAAGAGAAAAAAGTGTGTGCGTGGATTTGTCAGAAAACAAAGTTTTATGACATCATTGAAAGAGTAAAGAGCTTAAAATGAAAATGGGACGGTCACATAGGCAAGAAGACCTGATGGTAGATAGACCAAATTAATTTTGGAACAGATTCCACTTGATAGTAAACACCCAAGAATAAGACCAAAAATAAGATGGATTGATTAAATTACCAAATTTGGTGCACAGTGGCCACAGAAATCACAAGACCAAAATTGTTGGGAACTTGCTGAGGAAGCCTTAATCTTGCAATAGACTGACAGTGGCTGGAGATGATGATAATGAGATATATATATACATAGTCATGATAAAGGCCCCCAAGGGGGTCGAAATGTTGATCCTTTTATTGAATAAATGATTTGTTTATAGTCCCAGGAGTGCGCTTGCTATTTGATGATAATTTTTATCTATACATTTTTATACAATTCCCCTTCAAGCTGCACCGGGCATGTTAGTTGTTCCTGCAATATAGACTGTTATGGAGTGCCCACTTTGCTTCATATATATATATATATATATATATATATATATCCCTTTTATGAATTTATAACTATAACAATGGAATACGCTTATTATCTATAGTGCCACGTACATCACTGTGATAGATAACACTGTAAAAAAAAATAACAGATGCCTAAAAACTTTCCATATAATAAAAATATCACCTATGAAGCAGTGACAAAGAATAAAAGTATAAATAGAATAAATGAAAAGGACCCTGAATGTTCAATTCACTTTATTTTAAAAATGTAAAACAAAAAATGATACCCAACAAAACATTTTCCAAAAAAAAGTCCAAAATAAAACAGGTTTGTAAAATAGATTTTCATCCAAAAGGGTTGTTTGTGGGAACACGATCCAGACTGTGAGAGAGGAGGATCACAATTTCCCCATTTAGAATACAGACATTTATCATCAGAATTCTGTCCCCTTTACAGACAGAATTACAGAGACAATTTTTCACAGAAAGCAGGGAAATCCACTGTGAGAATACAGGATGTCCTAACAGAGCGGTTCCCAAACTTTCTAGTGCCGCAACCCTTTGATAAAATTTCCCAAGTTGTGGCGACCCCTAACAGTAAAATTATTTTTGTTGCTCCTTCATCGCTGTAATTTAGCTACTGTTATGAATCGAAATATAAATATCTGATAGTTTTAGGTGACCCCTGGCAAATCGTCATTCGACCCCCGAAGGGGTCCCGACCCACAGGTTGAGAACCACTGTCCTAACAGGTGGAAGTGGAAATAACTCTGTACCCCCAAACAAATGCCATCAGGCAAGAGAACAGTTTTGCACTTTTGGAGATTCAGGAACAAAATGTCAAAAAAGCCCTTTAAAAAATTATGCAGAGGATCAGGAACCTAAAATAAACAAAAAAAAGCAAATAGGTAAATGTGTTCTCAATCTTAGTAAAGTAGAATGCAGTACTGCAAACAATATCCAGATGAAAGAGGGAAAGAATGTGAAAGATCTTTAGTTTAATATTTCTTAAAAAAATATATAAAAAAAATCAGTATATCTTCTAAATAAGGTAAAAAGTTCTTTATTTTATCCACAAAATCATAACGGGCCATTATTGAAAGTTTTTTTAGTATCAGTAAATATTGATATGGAAAAATTAAACAAGAAATATGTTTGCAATAATTTATTAATGGAGGAAAGATACTGCAAAAATTTTAGGAGGAAAAAAGGTTAGTCATAAAGACAGCTGTTAAAGGGATAGTAATGTTTCATAATAAAAGCAGCTCTAATTAATCATCATAGTATTTGGACTTTGGAGAGTGTTATTTCAGTCAAAGTTGTAGTTCAAGAGTAATTCAATGACAAACTATCCCCCTCCCGCCCCTTTTACTGATGTAACACTGTTCAGTCAAATCAGAAGGAAGGTGCCCAGGTAGACTGCAGAGAGGGACAGTCTTCAATTAAGATAAGGGAAAAACCTGAAAAGCTTGTAAAGGGGGGGCAGGGCTTTCATTGTTTTCATAGGAATAAGAGTGTCCCCTTCTGTTATCTGTCTGGTCTATGGACTGCATTCCACATCTGAGAAGAGATGGCTTACACTAGGTAAAAGGGGCGGGAGGGGAAACTTTGCTTGTGAATATCTCTCAAACCATAAAGGTTTGAGAGATAAGACTTATATCGTTCTTCATGTTTTTTTAATGCCTACAAAATAAAATATTTTAAACGAGGAGGATTATGCCAGTAAATGTGATAAGATTTTTGTACATAAAAAAGTTTATTATATTGGACAATGGTACTACTGAATAATTTGTAGAAAAACAAAGCTTAATGGCAAATAAAGCTGAATAAAGAAGGAATTAAAAAACAAAACAAAACAGAATATCCTTATATTTGTAATCATAATCCAAGAGTTGCAGGCTTTTATATCCTGTCAAAGATACAAAAAAGTTTAATCCAGCTCACTGGAAGGACAATAATTTTGGGGAAAAATTAGTTAATGGCATATCTTTCTCATTATTTAGCCTCTTTTTTTTACAAAAATATCTCCCTGTTTTAAAATCCTTCACAAAAGACTCCATTGGTTTAATACGAATGTTACAAATTACGATCTGGGAGGAGGAGGATTTGACTGCTTTATATTCTAATATTAAAGGGATAGTAATGTTTTATAATAAAAGCAGCTCTAATTAATCATCATAGTATTTGGGCCTTGGAGAGTGTTATTTCAATTCTGTCAGTTATAGTTCAAGAGTAATTGAATGATAAAGTATCCTCCTCCCACCCTTTTTACTGATGTAACACTACTCACCTCAGAACAGAAGGGAGGTGCCCAGGTAGATTGAAGAGAGGGACAATCTTCAATTAAGATAAGGGAAAAACCTGAAAAGCCTGTCAAGGGGGGCAGGGCTTTCATTGTTCTCATAGGAAGAAGATTGTCCCCTGCTGTTATCTGTCTGGTCTATGGACTGGATTCCACATCTGAGAAGAGATGGCTTACACTAGGTAAAAGGGGTGAGGAAACTTTATCCTTCAATTACTCTTGAACTACAACTCTGACAGTATTGATATAACAATCTCTATGGCTCAAATACTATGAGGATTAATTGGAGCTGCTGTTTTTGCGAAACATTACTATCCCTTTAAACCGGAACTTTCACCCTCCATAAAGTCGCCCTCCAATAATTAGGCATATGGTGACTAGCTTCATAATAGTGCTATTATTTCTCATAAGTAGCCGGTTCTGAAGTAATCCTTATTCTTTGGAGACCGGAAGCCAGGCTTGCACGCCGACATCTTGGCGTAGAGACGTCTGCGCGCATGCGCTGTCCATCCTGATCTCCTCTAGGAGGCATTGCACCAGAAGAGACTGACAGCGCAGGCGGCTCTAAAGCAAGAAGCCTGGCCATCAATCTTCGAAGAATAAGGATTACTTCAGAACAGGGTATTTATGAGAGATAATAGCACTATTATGAAGCTAGTTGCCTAATTATTGGAGGCCAACTTTATAGAGGGTGAAAGTTCTGCTTTAAGCATAAATATACAAGGCTATTAAGAAAATACTAAAAAAAGATGGAAATGTAAAGGATAAACAAATAGAATTTATATTTGAAGATATAAAATTCACACTGATGCATAATTATTTTGGTATGATGGAAGTGACAGAAACCAGATTCACCAACATATTTTTATGATTTTGGGCTAATAAACCATATTGTGCTAATCTAGTTCTCTACCGCCTCTTCATTGAAAATATTTTTATCATTCGGAAAGGTACTAGGATTCAGATAGATATCTCATTACAGTATATGAATAACAATGTATTTTAGAAATCTACCACACTATAGATAATACATACTGTATATTCAGTTTTTAGATTTAGAATGTATAATGTAGGGATCAATATATATATATATATATATATATATATATTTATTTAAAATAAATAAAGATGGACGTTTAAAGAATAAACAAAGAGAATTTATATTGGAAGTATAAAATTCATACAAACGTATAATTATTTTTTATTTAATTTTTAGCTTTATTTTTTGCAGATCTGCGCAACAGGTTTGCAACAAGTTACTGTAACATTTATTTAGGAAGAACATATTTGGGCTAATAATCCATGTGGTGCAAATCTGGTTCTCTATTGCCTCTTCATAGACAAAATTTGTATTATTTGGAAATGGTACATGAATCACAGTGATGTATTTTGGAATCTATAGACACTATACTAAAAAATGATTTTAAACCAGTGGATATATCTTCCCTGTGATAGCAATTTCAGGTACTAGCATATTATGCATTCATTTAGTGACAGCTAAGGAAGAGTTAAGCTGCTATAAGCCGACATACTTTTAAAAATGTTGGTGGGATGAGATAGCGAGCTCTTATTCACCCTCCCTTCTCTATCTCATCCTCTTACCCCTCCGCTTGTTCTCCCATCTCGCTACGTCTCTGTTCTTAGATAAGGTTCTTTTCAAGGTTGCATATGTAGCTGTCTATATTAAAGGTCCTACTGTTAAGATGTTGTTTAGTAGCTGAGAAGTAGTGGGTGTGTAACACAATAATTGGGTGAAGGGTGAATAAATGTGATTGGATGGATATATAGATAATCATATTGGGTAGGTATGAAGGGGAGGGAATATAATCATAGTGTTTTGCTTTTGGACTACAAATGTATCATGCTTGTAGTTTTTAGACCATAATGCATCATGTTATTACCCAAAATGCTTTATGATTATTAGGGTGTGTACCAGTATATAAATGCTATCTCAACTTTATTTTCTTTAGAACAGAACAGTATTTTTAGTATGTTCTCTTGTTTATTCGAATAAATTAGATTCCCGTTTTGTCCCTTCTCCAAATCTTGTCTCTTCGTTGACTGTGCAACAAGAGGTTAAAAGCATTTTGCTAACACCTGGTTGTAAAATGTACCAAGATGGCAATACCATAAATGAAGAAAATAAAGTGTTCAGAAGAAATAGTTTATCAACGTGAGGCAGAAATATTTAGGCTGTAGGAATAAGAATTATCTAGAGGAGATTATTAGAAAGGCAAAAAATAGGTAGAATAAATGGACAGAGAGAACATACTTCAACCAAAGATAAAAAATAAAAACTTTAAAAGCATTTTATTACACAATATGCAAAAGACTAAAAAGACATAAAAATATAATCATTAATTACATAAAATCTACTGCTGATGTAGAATATATTTGATAAATAATGTTTAGTAATATTTATATATATATACTGTAGCCGGCATAATAATATACTGCCCATGGCTTTGTTCATTAGAGGAATATTTTGGGATTGACCTGTAGCACTTTTTTTTTTGCAGTAGATTTGATGTCATTAATGATTACCCCAGCATTCTAATATACATTTACTTGTAACATCTCTCAACAGACACTTTATACGTTTTGACATATGTTTATATTATGTGTGTGTGTGTATCCCTTTGAGTGCCAGAGCGGTATTTAAATATATATATTTTTTTAATAATATTGTGAACATGGACACATGATATAAACACTTATTAAAGAATATTTTTTTTATTCTGTGCATCACCTTCAAATTAGCTACTCAAGCGCGGATTTAGTTACAAAAGTTTATAAATATGTCTAGCTGAGAATTTTCTCAGAAAGTTTGCGGAAAATTCACTAATGAGAATTTGTTTTCGCATACATAACTAACACTATACATCCATTAAAGCGGAACTTTCACCATATATAAAGTCACCCTCCAATAATTAGACATATGGCGACTAGCTTCTTAAAGTGGATCTATCACATATAGATAAGTAATGCTCATTAGATAGAGCATTTAGCGAAAAAGTTTGATATGTTAGTCATTTTTTAAAAAAAATGTTATCTGAGCAAAAATTCAAGTTTAAAACGTGCCCAGCAGCCTACTTCCTGCTTGCAACACTGCCTCTGCTCTCGTCCCACTACCCAGTATCCTCCAATGACGGAGACTTTCTTTCTCTAAGCTACAGCAATCTCATTGGCAGAGATCGATATCTAGCCAATGAGATCGCTCCAGCTTAGAGACAGACAGCCTCCGTCATCGGAGGATGCTGGGTAGTGGGACGGGAGCAGCCTCTGTACGGCATGCAGCTTGCCACAGTGGCAAGCGGAAGTAGGCTGCTGGGCACATTTTACATTAATTTTTGTGCAGATAACAGGGTTTTGTCAAAAATGAGTAACATGTTTAACTTTTTCACTAAATGTTCTAACTAATGAGCATTACTTTTCTATATGTGATAGATCCACTTTAAAAGTGCTATTACTTCACACAAGTACCTGGTTCTGAAGTAATCCTTATTCTTTAGAGACCGGAAGCCAGGCTTGTATGCAGACATCTTGGCTTAGAGATGTCTGCGTGCCTGAGCTGTCTGTCCCGGTCTCCTCTAGGAGGCATTGCATTGTGCCTTAAGGCACCGGAAGGGACTGACGGGTCAGGCGCGTAGATGGCTCTAAAGCAAGAAGCCTGGCCGTCAGTCTCCGAAGAATAAGGATTACTTCAGAGCCAGGTAAGATAATAGCACTATTAAGAAGCTAGTTGCCATATGCCTAATTATTGTAGGCTGACTTTATACAGGGTGGTAATTCCGCTTTAAAGGGATAGTAATACTTCGTTTTATTTTTATTTTAGTTTGTAGGCATTAAAAAAAGCATGAAGAACGATATAAGTCTTATCTCTCAAACCTTTATGGTTTGAGAGATATTCACAAGCAAAGTTTCCCCTCCTGCCCCTTTTACCTAGTGTACGCCATCTCTTCTCAGATGTCCATAGAGCAGACAGATAACAGCAGGGCACAATCTTCTTCCTATGAGAACAATTAAAGCCCTGCCCCCCTTAACAAGTTTTTCAGGTTTTTCCCTTATCTTAATTCAAGATTGTCCCTCTCTGCAATCTACCTGGGCATCTCCCTTCTGATCTGGCTGAGCAGTGTTACATCAGTAAAAGGGGCGGGAGGGGGATACTTTGTCATTGAATTACTCTTGAACTACAACTCTGACAGAATTGAAATAACACTTTCCAAAGTCCAAATACTATGATGATTAATTAGAGATGCTTTTATTATGAAACATTAATATCCCTTTAAGAACAAGTTTTTATACATACGCTGCAAAACAATTCTTATTTGGACAAGAATATTTCTACTTCACTTTTCAAAATGTCAACTAACTGGAGTCAGTACTTTGCAAAAACATTGCTAAATGTTTATCCATATCTTTATGTTGATTTGCAAAAATTTTACAAACACTTTCTTAATTACTCCAGTTTTATAAATGTACCCCACAGTCATTTTGCATTGTAATACTTATCTGAGATTAAGTTTTAAGGATTTTAATTGCTTAGGGTAGACTAAGTAAAACATTTTTGGAAAGGGGAGAGCTTAGTTGCACACCTTATTAAGAAAAGTACTTTGGGATTTTTACTTTAAAAACAAGAAAAACCACAAGAAGTTAACTCTGGAGCCAGGTGAGAGATGGTAGAGGAGAAGAACTCTGTGCTGACTATGAAAGGAATTGTGGGGACTGTATGGAACACTTTGAATTATGGCATTGCTATCTGATGGGCATTTTATCATTTATGCTTGTGACTAATGCATTGGCTTCTAAGTTTTCTTTTATATTTTAGTAAATACTGCATCATGAATGTTTTTGTCATTTTGTTTTGTCCAGAGATTCCTTATCCTGATGAAGGTTGGAAGGAAGATCCTATTGTGAGATTTATTCAATGCTGATAACATCTGTTGGTTTGTGAATTCAGTAGGTACACACTTAAAAGGATAGTAATACTTAAAGGGATAGTAACACTTCGTTTTAACTTTATTTTATTTTGTAGGCATTAAAAAAACATGAAGAATGATATAAGTCTTATCTCTCAAACCTTTATGGTTTATGAGATATTCACAAGCAAAGTTCCCCTCCCCGCCCCTTTTTCCTAATGTAAGCCATCTCTTCTCAGATGTGAGTCTGGTTGTATGACAGTACAGATAACAGAAGGGGACAATTTTCTTTGTATGAAAACAATGAAAGCCCTTCCCCCCTTGAAAAGTTTTTCAGCTTTTTCCATTATCTTAATTGAAGATTGTCCCTCTCTGCAGTCTACCTGGGCATCTCCCTTCTTATCTGGTTGAACAGGGGGGGGATACTTTGTTTGTGAATATCTCTTAAACCATAAAGGTTTCAGAGATAAGACTTATATCATTCTTCATGTTTTTTTAATGCCTACAAAATAAAATAAAGTTAAAATGAAGTATTACTATCCCTTTAAGATGTAAAAAATATATGTTGTAGGGTTTATGTCCCCGAATACAACAAGGGTACTCCCACTGCTGAGAAATATTTTATTAGAAAATTATAACAGCTCAATCTTGAATTTTTTTAGGTGCAATATCACAGTGGCCTGAAAATTTACAGTGGCGCTGTTGCTACACCATCCTATGGACTGCTCTGGTCCATACACCGTAAATCTCCATAGCTTGGCGTAGCAACAGCACCACTGTAAATTATTCATCTTTATTATTACTCTTTATTTATATAGCACCAACCGTGATATTGCACCTAAAAAATTCAAGTTTGAGCTGTTGTCGTTTTTTTAATACAATATCTCTCAGCAGTGTGAGTACCCTTGTTTTTCTAAGGGGGATAAACCCAACAACATATATTTTTTTTACATTTTAAGTATTACTATCCCTTTAATTCCAGTACCTAAAGTGCACTTTTCACTACATACTTTCTTTTTCTATTCCTCACTTATATCTGTTCTGTGAGACTTATTGTTGCTACTAAGCTACTGCAACAAAGGCATCCATGTGAACTAGGCCTTAATGCATAGAAATTAGTACCCACTGCTGTCGTATTAAAAAATGCTAGTATCTTTTCCTTTCTGGTAGCAGAAAATGAAGCGCTATCACTTCTAAGTCACTTATTCAGATTGCTATCTTAGTAGGAGTCAAGGAGCCCTGTAAAAGGCAACAATGGAATCTCCTACTGAGCTGGGGGGGGATTAACTAAGGTGTGATAAAGATTTGGTAAAGTGAAGATGACTTCTCCAGTGATATCACTTCTCCAGTTCCTATGTAATTCTATGGAGCATATGCACAAATATTTTCACAAGTGCAAGAGATCTTAATGCATTGGTGCCATAAAATAACATAGGAACTGGAAAAGTCATCTCTACTTTATTGCCTCTTTATCAACCTTTAGTACATATTCCCCTGTTCATTATAGGTGTTAATGTTCCTTTAATACTGAACAGTGCACTGAAAGAAAGAACAATTTTACAATTTCTATACATTTAAGCTTATTTGAACACCTGGGAACTCTCAGGGTGTTACCCAAAAATCAGGGTCACAGGGTGATGGGACAAATTCTCAGAGTGAGCAATTTATCCTGCTGCATAATCTTTGCCAATTTACTGCTTCTTTCACCTTTGAATTGGTGCCATTTATACTATAGAGAGAGATGAGGCAGTGAGATACATAAGTTGTAGCATGTTAATGGTTTCTTGTGGTGTAATTAGAGCTCCCCTAGATTATAGCACGCATGCACATATCCCAAACAATCTATGTTAAGGGGAACTTTAAAGGCATAGTAATACTTCATTTTATCTTTATTTTATTTTGTAGGCATTAAAAAAACATGAAGAACGATGTAAGTCTTTATGGTTTGAGAGATATTCACAAGCAAAGTTTTCCCTCACACCCCTTTTACCTAGTGTAAGCCATCTCTTCTCAGATGAAGAAGCTGGTTGTAAGACCAGACAGATAACAGCAGGGGACAATCTTCTTCCTATGAGAACAATGAAAGCCCTGCCCCCCTTGACAAGTTTTTCAGGTTTCTCCCTTATCTTAATTGAAGATTGTCCCTCTCTGCAATCTACCTGGGCACCTCTCTTCTGCTCTGGCTGATAAGTGTTATATCAGTAAACGGGGCCGGAGGGGGATACTTTATCATTCAATTACTCTTGAACTACAACTCTGACAGAATTGAAATTACACTTTCCAATGTCCAAATACTATGATGATTAATTAGAGCTGCTTTTATTATGAAACATTACTGTCCCTTTAAGGGATAATACTTCAAAATAAAATCAGGGTAATCTCATTTTAACATTTTCCAGGTGAGCTTATTTGGCTTTGGATGTGCCCTGGTTATAGATGTGGGTGTGTACTGCCTTGGATGCTGTGTACGCTTATTATTGTTGCACCGGTTTACTTGAAAACTGTGATCTAGATCAGTGATTCTCACCTCCAGTCCCTAGGGCACGCCAATAGGTCATGTTTTCCATTTAGCCCTAAATAATCACAAGTGTGCCAATCACAATGACTGGTCCACTGATCATGTGATCAAGTAGGGTTATCGGGAAAACATGAACAGTTGATGTGCACCGAGGACTAGCATTGAGAAACACTGGTCTAGATTACACTGCATGTCTTATCTCATTGATTCCTATAGAAGTCTGGGGAAATTTGAAGGTAAATCCATTATAAAGTTACCAACAGAAATGCGCCTTTAGCTATACTGCTACTCTGGACCTTGAAGCTCTTGAGAGCCAGATCGATGTGCAACCCATTGGTCTGAAATGCTCTGCACACCCTTCTGTCTTCAAAGCAGTCTCAGATTGAATGAATTAAAATTTGCCCATAAACCCCCATGTGTACTCTTATCAGTTCAGAGAGACACGGAGCTTTAGTTCCGGAATAATAAGAAATAGTTGGTGCTATTGTAAATATGTCTGTGTCATCCTGTAGCCCTCTAGCTGTTGTCAGACCACAACGCTCATGAGCCTGCTGAAGATGATGGGAGTTAAAGCCTGACAACAGCTTGAGGATTGCCGTATGCCAACAATTCATCTATATGCACTTGCAGCTGCAGAGGCTTTTTGATTAATGTTGCCTCCTCATCGCTTTAAAACTGAATGCATAAAAAATGCATGAAGTACTGATTAGTACTGGGCTGTAATCAATAGTTCCTATGTAGCCATGCTGTATGCATTTTTCATATGTACTTGGGTTTAAAAGAACCTATTCACTTACAAACCACTTTGCTGGTTTTGAAAGAGATTTCAAAATCGCTTTTATACTGTATTAGTCATCTTATTTAGAAAACTTGCTTTTGAGTTATTTAAACTGACACTATCCTAATTTACACATTCCGTGCTGGCATTTCCTGTCTTAGCCCTTAATCAGCTCATCCACTTACTGACACTTAACCCTTTCAGTGCTAGGCATACACGGTAAACATCCAGATCTACCCTGGAGTCTCCATTTTTTAGAGTTATATAGCAGGTCTCCTCAGACAGAGGCTGATAATCTAGCTTAGTGACTGTGACAATCCTGCGTATATGGACCAGTACTGCCATCCCAAATCTAAAATCCTGCTATCAATCGTTATTATAATTATTATTGTCCCTGGTTGTAAATTTCAGGTGTTATGTGACTAACAACTTTGTTGCCACCTATAGATAGCACACATTGTGTCCTATCACCATCTTTTGGTTGACACTGTCTAATAGCAGTACTGTATTGCCAGTGTATCTTGTGAGTCTAAGGCTCGTGGCCAGTAATCAGAGAGTATGCAAATAATTTACTCTTGCCATTTCTGTATCTCCAGAGGGTTATATATGTACTGCCTTCATTCTTTCTTCGTCCTACACCCCACTAATGTTATATCCTGTTATGTTAGTTATAGGTTCACTGTTGTCTATGTTTTGGTATTTTAATTATATACATGTAGTTTCACCAAAAGTTTATTGTAGGCTGTAAAAGACCAGGCTTTGCACTTAAATTAACTTATTTGGATGCTTTTCTACATGTGAAGTAGTAGTTTAGCATCTGTTATTGGATGGTGGTGAGTAGGAGAGTTAATATTAGGCCTGTGAAGCCAAAAGTGACTTTTTAAAGATTGTGTTGGGACATTGAGGCTAGTTCCAGCCTGTTGGTTCACTATTAAAATGTTGCTCTCCGTTGGGCGACTTTCACACCAGCACATTAAACATGTCGTTGGCATTGAAACTAATATACAACAATGTATACTGATACTCATGGTTCCATCGTTACTCGTGGCTTTGGTGATGCTGAATCCCAAGGTCTCACTCTTTCTCCAGCTGTTCCTATTCCTTTTAACAGTGTATTGGCGAGTAGACCGACTTTTGTTTGAGGATTCCTTTCTCTGTTATTACCCGTAATTGATCTCACCTGACTATATATAGGACATGAATTGGCAGAAAGATCTTTTCTGTGTCCTTTTTGGTTGCCGTCCTCCACCTTCAATGTTTGATTGCCATTGTTGTCTTGTTCTCTTCACTTTCACTTTATCAAGGATAACAGCATAGAAGCTGTGAGGACGGCAACAAGATAGGACACAGAAAAGATCTTGCTGGCGATTCATATATGGAGAGGTCTGTTCTACTATGGGTGATGAGAGAGAAAGTAATCCTCAAACAAAAGTAACGTGTAACAATGGAACCATGAGTCTCAATATACATTGTTGTATATTAGTTTCAATGCAACACTTAAGCCCACGACATGAGAATCTCACCCTTTTGATGCAGGTGAGATTTTAATGTTCAATAGAAATAGAACTAGCGTTTATTCCCTAACTACCAGTGAGTCACCAAAAATGAATGGATTGAATGATGTTTATTAATAGTATAAAGATTTGTATCTATATGATAGTATAGGTACAAGCAATGTGTATATATGATTATACAAGCACCCTGTTGTTAGAATAGTTCAATAGTCTCTTAAAGGGATAGTAATACTTCGTTTTAACTTTATTTTATTTTGTAGGCATTAAAAAAACATGAAGAATGATATAAGTCTGATCTCTCAAACCTTTATGGTTTAAGAGATATTCACAAGCAAAGTTTCCCCCTCCCGCCCCTTTTTCCTAGTGTAAGCCATCTCTTCTCATATGTGAATCTGGTTGTAAGACCAGACAGATAACAGCAGGGGACAATCTTCTTTGTATGAAAAGAATGAAAGCCCTTCCCCCCCTTGACAAGTTTTTCAGCTTTTTCCCTTATCTTAATTGAAGATTGTCCCTCTCTGCAGTCTACCTGGGCACCTCCCTTCTGATGTGGCTGAACAGGGGGGGGGGGATACTTTGCTTGTGAATATCTCTTAAACCATAAAGGTTTGAGAGATAAGACTTATATCGTTCTTCATGTTTTTTTAATGCCTACAAAATAAAATAAAGATAAAATGAAGTATTACTATCCCTTTAACGCTGCAGCTCTTCTCAAATGCTCAGATCTATGAGTGAGTCAAACAAGAACGTAGGGGGTGGAGTGTAGGTCAGTGCAGCAGGAAGAAAAAAGAAGAAACATAAAATGATGCTAAGTGTAGCATGTTAGGGAATGAAATAGTGAGAACAATCTTAATCTGACACAAAAATAATATACAAATCGCATATATATCATTCAATATATAAAATATTTATAGATGGGAAACTATATCTTATAAAGAGGAAATTAATTGATAATCAACAGGTACATTAATTATCAATTAATTTCCTCTAAGATATACTTTCCCACCTATACATATTTTATATATTGTATGATATATATGCGATTTGTATATTATTTTTGTGTCAGACTAAAGATTGTTTTCACTATTTCATGCCCTGACATACTACACTTAGTATCATTTTATGTTTCTTCTTTTTTCTTCCTGCTGCGCTGACCCATAGCCCACCACCCGAGAGTCTCATTTTGCCCTTTTCATGCAAGTGACATGTTTAAAGGGATACTAATACTTCAAAATTACTAATCCTTATTTTGTTGCCCTTAAAGAAGAAAAATGCCCCCAGTGGCATCTCTCAAACCCTTATGGTTTGAGAGATAACCACTTACAAAGATAGGCTCTGGCTGACGTCAGCGTTCTAGCTGACAGCAGGGAAATCCGGTCCCGGGACCGTCGGAGGTTCTGCAGCAGAGCCGAGATTGTGTTAATGAAAGAGAAATCCTTCACTTAAAAGGTCTTCTACGTGTGCTTGCAAACCCAGGAGCGGATTTCCCTGTTATCAGCTAGAACTTTGACGTCAGGCAGGGGGGAACTTTGTAAGCGGTTATCTCTCAAACCATAAGGGTTTGAGAGATGCCACTGGGGGCATTTTTCTTCTTTATTTAAGGAAGTAGCAGTTGGAATTGGGAGCAGTGTGGAAAGTTAAAATGCATTATCTGAGAAATAAGTACATAAATAAATAAAGCTAAATAGCTGCTTGAAATATAGAATGGCTAGCATAAATGTAAGTGCTTTTGAATGTTCTTTCAAAATCACATATTTGTTACAGTGTAACAGCTCCACTTTTACTCCTTTGCAAAGTTGATATATTATTTTGTGAAGAACTAGATGTTTGTATTTTAGTACAAAAACTCCCGATATGTTCCTGCAATATTTGTGAAGAAGCTCTGAGTTTACATTGATTTGTTAATAGGGATGCACTGATACCATTTTTTTAAGACTATGTACGAGTACCGATACTTTCCCCAAGTACTCACCAATACCAATTACCGATACTTTTTTTGCAATGCCATTTGACAGTTTTCCAAAGGGTGGTGAGAGGGTGCAGTGGAACTGAGTGGGAGATGGGGGGGCTGAGGGGAACTGAATGGGAGAAGTGGGGGGCTGAGGGGAACTGAATTGGAGAAGTGGGGGGGGGCTGAGGGGAACTGAATTGGAGAAGTGGGGGGCTGGGGAGAACTGAGTGAGAGAAATAGGGGGGCTGAGTGGGAGAAGTGGGAAGGCTGAGTGGGAGATGGGGGGGCTCTCAATGGGGTTGATGCATGGCAATGGGGCTGATGCATGGCAGTGGGGCTGAAGCCATGGATTTCTGCAAAAGAACAGTGAGATTTTGCCAGGGTCTCCCAGGAAAGCTGCAAAGAAGTTTACAGCTTGTCCAATCAGTGCCAAGCTGCAGCTTCTGCCTGCCTTACCCTCCAGCTACCCGCCGTAATTTCCTCATCTGCCGGGTGCTCGCTGTTCTCTCCCGAGCCCCGGCAGAGGTCAGCGTTGGCGCAATGCCATGGTAACCCGCGGCAACGCTCCGACGCTGCAGGAGGGAGAGAGGCGCCCGGGGAGCATTATGAGCAGCTCCCCGGGCTCCCTCTCTGCAGCACCGACCCTGACACAGGGTATCGGTGCTGACATCGGCCGCATTTGCGTGAGTATGAGTACTCATGCAAATGCCGGTATCGGCACCAATACCGATAACAGTATCGGTGCAACCCTACTTGTTAATTCCTGTAGTAAAGGGTTAGCCATCTGTGATTACTATACCTGGAAATTCTCAGGGTTTGACGCAGAAACTCAGGATTTTCTCCCGTATCTCAGGGTTTCAGGTTGTCAAGCCATAGTCTCATGTTGTGAGTCCAGTTCTTCCTGTTACATGATTCGCACCAATTAACTACTTCTTTAGTTTGTATATTGGTGCCAGGACTGAGAGTAGGGTAGAGGAATAAATCTTGCTTGTGTGTTGAAACAGTTATGTCTCTAAATTGTAGCATATTACATGTTCCTTGAGGATTAATTGGTGCATCTCTAGGTTAGATAAGTAGGGACATATCCCAAATATAAGATGTTCTTCTAAGCATAAAGGCTTACCATGTCCGAAATTTCAGGGTTAGATCGTTTTGAAAACTCCCAGATATGAAGGTCAGTTTTAGTCATTATTCTTTTTGACAAAGTTGCAACATTCTGCAACTAAGATGGATGTTATTTTGGGCTACATGTGTTGCCTGTGTAACTTCATTCTAGCATTAGGTGAGGTACAGATGTCTGTGCAATGCATACCTCCCAACATTTAAAATGGCCAAAGAGGGACACTTTTGTTTTAGGTGGTATTGTTGGGGCACAACTGGTGGGTGGGGCATTACCAAATGTTTTAGGTTACTTCATTCCCTATTGATATTTCTTTATGTAAATGAATTAACATACTCGGGAGCTTTCATAAGTTTGAAATATTAACCCTTAGTGCTTCCTGTAATGTCCATTATAGGGGATATGTTGATGCCTGCTGTAACCAAAAGGTACCCCAGTTAGTCCTCAATTAACCTATAACATTGCTATAATTACATGATATCACTGCATGAACACACTCATGAAGAAAATCAAGAAACACATGAATTCTTACCGTGCCTTTTGGATAGAAATAGCATGGATAGAAGGAACTAGAGATGGATCTGTTGGTTAATTCACCAACGGTAGAACCTGTTCAAGCTACAAGGTCGCAGGTTCTAGTCCTGGTAAGGTCTAGAACCTGTTCAGGCCACAAGTTCTAGTCCTGGTAAGGTCAGCTCAGCCTTTCACCCTTCTGAAGTAGATAAAATGAGTTCAGGACATATTTGAAAAGGAGAAACAATCTCAATGTATTCTTCCTGGTAAAATACTTTCACAAAAAAAATGTTTATTGGATAAACAAGCAATAAATTGGTGGAGATCATGTAGTAAGTAACATTGGACTCTCCAACCTTGAGAATGTGGCCCTTCACCCTATGACCCTGAGATATGGATAGAAACACTGAGACACAGGGTCAGATCCTGAAAGTTCCAAGGTATGTGAATGAATAATTTAGAACCAAAGTATTTTATTTACACGGGCATTTATAATCACATATACTGAAGTTTAACAAATATTAATGTGAGGTTTTTTTTACTTTGGGGCAATATACACACTGCACATTTTGATCTCCTAAAATGAGGACACCAGGTGGAAAAAAGGAACTGAGGGATTTGGGTCTTAAAGATGGACTGTCCTTCAAAAGAGGGACACTTGGGAGGCCTAATCTACACATTCTGATGTAAAAAGGTGGACACTAAGATAGGAAAGGGGGATAGAGGGTTTTGGGTCTCAAAGAGGGACTGTCACTCCTAAAGAGGGGCACTAGGAATATATAGAAACACATTCATAAGCAATGGGTTGCACACCCCTTTCATCCTCAAAGGTGTAACCTATTTTCTATGCCAAAGAGGTCTTGCAACGTATTATTATTATTATTCTTTATTTATATAGCGCCAACTAATTCCGCAGCGCTGTACAATTGGGGAATAGACATACAGTGGTATTAAATAGTACAATCAGATGTGTAGAACAGGAGGATCAGAGGGCCCTGCTCGTGAGAGCTTACAGTCTAGAGGAAGGTAGGTTTGATACAGAAGGAGTAAGTGCTATTGTGTTTAAGTGCCTCCTGCCACATGAACTGCCAGTCAGTGGGTGGGAGTGAGAAGTGCCATTGAGTGCAGTAGTCCGTGCAAGGGGTGAATCTTGGTGATGATGTTTATGGAGGCAGTTGATAGGCCTCCCTGAAGAGGTGAGTCTTCAGGGAGCGTCTGAAGATTTGAAGGCTGGGGGAGAGTCTAATGGGGCGGGGGAGGGAATTCCACAGCTCAGGTGCAGCACGGGAGAAGTCCTGTAGGCGGGAGTGGGAGGATGTAATAAGAGCTGTGGAGAGCAGAAGGTCATGTGCAGAGCGAAGATGGCGGGCGGGAGTATATTTGGAAATGAGAGATGAAATATAGGGGGGTGCAGTGTTAGTGAGGGCTCTATAAGTTAGCACCAGAGTTTTGAATTTTACTCTGTATGCTAACGGGAGCCAGTGTAGGGACTGACAGAGGGGTGTGGTGTTAGAGAAGCGATGAGTGAGGTAGATTAGTCTTGCAGCAGAGTTCATTATGGACTGTAGCGGGGTTATTCGGGTGAGAGGCAGGCCAATTAGTAAAGAGTACTGGAAGCCTCTCCTGCTTCAAAATAGTTAAAAAAGAATTGTGTCTGTGTTAGTAAAGATTGCTTCGTACTATTTAAAGGACCACAAACACCTCAAATTATTTGGGCATATACTTTTAAATAACATGTTTCTAGCTAGTGTCTGTAAAAATTAGTTATGTTACATAGAGTCCACAAAACATAATGCTGAAGTTGCATCTTTAATGCAAGTGTAAGCTGCCCTGTACATACACAACAGCTGGTTAATTTTGTGTATGCTAGCATAAGCACAGGTAGTTAAATGCATATAATAACAGATTATTTTAGTTGTTAGTGTTCTTTTAACTGTGTTCCTGGTAACATAGTTGATGAGGCTGAAAAAAGACGAGTCCATCATGTCCAGCACATGCCACATCACTCCTGGTGATCCAGAGGAAAGCAAGAAAAAACCAAATAAACCTTCAAGCCATTTGCAATCAAGCCCCAAGTGGGGCAAAAATAGTTGAAGCGATCTGTCATAATTCTCAACGAATCAAACCTCTGACCACTAATTTTATTTATAGATTAGTTACAAAGCCCGTATACACGGGCTGATCCAGAGCGGGGAGCTCCGGATGGCTCACAGCCTGTCTGTGCTCCCGGCTCCGGGGCAGCAGCAGAGGAGCTGGGTGACAGTTTGTCACCCAGCCGCCCCTGCTGCTGCCCCGGAGCCAGGAGCACAGACAGGCTGTCAGTCTTCAGGAGCTCAATCAGCCTGTTCTACGAGTCCCTACTGCGCATGTACGGTTACGCACAGAGTGAGCGACGCATTCTAGGACTTTATGTTATGGGATACTTCAGGGCAAAAGCTAAGAGTTTATTGCTGGGGACTTCAGAGCAAAATTTAAAAGTCAGATATTTGACAGATAAAAAAAAAAATCAGTGAAAATAGTCAAATTATGGGTAAGCATTAGCTCTCCAACTGTTGTTGTACTACAGCTAAAGACTCATATTTTTCTCAACCATGTAGTCCAACAACTGCAGAGCTGCAAGTTGGTAAACCATGGTTTGGCCAGGGATGTGCAACCTGAGAGATTCCCAGCTGTTAGGGACTACATTGCCTACGTTGTACTCCACAGCTAGAGGGCATTACCTACTATTGACATACCTGGGAACTTTCAAGATGAGCTGACCCTGAGATATTTCAAATATTAACCCTTAAAGCTTCCCATAATGTAGATTGTAGGCAATATATACTGCCTTGCTCTAACCCAGAGGTGATCCAGTTGGTCTGCAAGGACCCTTTAACAGGCTACAATTTAAAGATCTCATGGCCTAAACACATACAAGACAAGCAGGACATCTCCCCTTGTATTTCTTGTGCAAATGGCATGAATTTGGTGACTAAATAAACATTAAATTGGGGCAAATCATATAGTAGGTAACAGAGAACACTCTTACCCTGAGAATTTGGCCCTTCACCCTGAGATTTGGGTTAAAACCCTGAGAGTTCCCAGGTATGACTATTCATTTAACCCTTCGAGTGGTACAGCGCTACGCAACGCATTGAAAAGCAATACTTTACGTACCCCTCTGGCATTTAAAGGGTTAATCACGACTAGGGCCAAACAAATTAATTGTTTTGCAGCTAATTGTGGGAATTTTGCCAACGTAAAACATGGCCGATATAACCTATTCTCCGCCCCTAGTAATGAAATGCGTCCGCCCCTCAAATAACTCAGTATACCTCTCACAGAGTGCTAAACACTGAACTTGACGGTGACTGCCAATCGTCTGCAGAGACTAGATAAAATTGACACCCAGTACTGCGGTATGAGAAAATGGCCGCCAAGCTCCCCCATGGAAAAATGAATGCATATATACATTTATGTGTGTGAGTACAAATAATTACATTTGTGCAGATAACTAAAATTATAATACAATCCCAATTTACTTCTGAGAAATCTTCGTGAACATTTTTACTAGCCTTGCGCTACAAGAAAATGGCTGCCTCAATACTTGTTCGGCGTCAGGAAGTAGAACCTTATGTCCGTGCTTCCGGCCTTGTGTCATTTACTTCTTCCTGTGACAAAAGCTTTTGCCGTGTGTGCGTCTGTGCTGGCAGCCGGTAAACATGGCGGCTTTCTCAGGTTAGTAGTCCTGGCCTGTCAGATATGAAATTAATGTCGTGCACTGTTTCGGAATCGTTTTTATGGAACTCGCACAACTATATATTTCCATGCGGTTTATGTATGCATGTAACGTTGGAGTTATCTACCATACACATGTCTGAGAGATACATCTATACAATCTATCACTCTCCACTGGCAGGGCTAGTTTGGTTGAAATTATAGTCAGTAGCTAGAGAGGCACGTGTGTCCCGTAATTTGTATATGAAAATATAAGCGTTTGTAGTGGCCATATGCATAAGGACAGCTTCAAATCCAAGCTAAATGAGCACATTTTAAATGTAACACTACCGCAATATGTAAACCTTATCTCATATGCACTATCAGGATTGTCAAAATTGCACTTCCTCCTCACGTCCTGTACCTAGATTGTTAGCTCTGTGGGACAGGGACCTCCTTCCCTAATATGTGTTCACCTAACATTCCTCTTACGATAATTGTCTGTATAATCTTTTAAGTGCTTCTCTTATTGTATCTCTGCTCTATACTAAATGTAAAGTTCTAAATGCACCTGTTTGCTCTATATAAGTAAACACAATTACACACACACACACACACACACACACACACCTGTACCATTTTGGACAAATCAGATCACATTACACAGTGCCACTAGTGATTTATAGTGTTGTGCAGCAATATGCTAGCCCTTTAAAGGGATAGTAATGTTTAGGTAGTACAGTAAGATTGTCTTCTAAATACATTTGCATAACGATGAATAACTTTAAAAGCATCCATAACTTTACAATTTTCCTTTTTATACTTTATTAAAATTTTTATCACGCCCCTTTTACATATAACAAGCAACCTCCGCAAGTTATTCCGGACAGATCGTGATGAGGAACAATCTATAAGAAAAAACCTTCCCTCCTTTGTCAAGTGGGCAGGATTTTCCTTATACTGAAAGAAAGCAGCGAGGGACAATCTTTCATCTGTCTGGTCCGATGACCAGATTCTAGCAAGGAGGCTGTTTGATATATGTCGAAGGTATCCAAGATTAACCTCTAACAGGAGAACCAATTAGGTTGGATATCTTCACATATATAGATTAAATTTGAGAACTTTACACTATACTAGTTATTGACATGCTACTTCACAGTAAAGAATTGATTAAAATAATCAATCCCGCATTTTTGTGCAAAAATATATATAACTTATTGAATACAATATACTATATATGAAGTGTAAACAACGACATAAATGAGCGAATACCAATTTCAATAGATACAAAGTAACTCAAATCACAATTATCACCATTAGGATTACCAGCAATTGAAGGGTTAACCACACATAGGTATGTTCAGAGCTATTAAATTACAATAATTGAACCCAGCAGCATAGAATAGGATAATAGATCCTTACAATTAATTAAAATAGTTGGCAGCAGCATATATGAATACCTCTGCCCCAGAAACTGTATAAACTATGCTAATTGAGGTATAAGGTATGTTGTCAGGTGAGTCAGCTTTAATATTAAGCCAGGTCCTTTGACATTTTCCTTATACCATATAGAATAGCCAAATTTAGAGAAACTAACTGGAGTAAAATCCCAGACTTAAATCACTATAATTTATTTATCTACCTTTTTCAAATATTGCATACCTTCTGAATAAAACATATAAATTGCATTTAATATAGTCAATAATAGGTTATACCAAAAATATACTCAGAATCAATCAAATAATATGTCTACACAGTATACCAAACTTCATGCAACATATATCATAAACATGACCATAGCAATCCTATGTAAAACCTATAGGGTACTCCAAGGGTTAATCCACTTAGTAATATAGCATTCCACACCCAAGATGGCGACTTCTTTTGTCTAGTGTGAGGTTTAAATAAACTTCACTGTACAAAAGTTTAGACCCAAAACTACACAAAGAAATCCAAAGAAACACCTCAAAATAAATAGACAAATAGCAGTTGAAGGGTTAATGAATGAATTCAAAGAATTCCCCCAGATCAAATATTAGCTATAACAACCTTTCTAGGAATACAATATATTCTAGAAATATCATCTATTATATTAACTAATTTGATGTATACGTCTCACTGCTATCAACTATTTACATTTATATGGCAAAATGTAACAGTTTACCAATTGATTAATTCTGCTTAATTCAGAATTACTACAGCCCATATAGCTTATTATATAATTCGTCACAATTGGGTGGCCAGTCCAATTAAGACAAATTATAAGAAAAATTATGTTTCTTCAATTATAGAAGAAATATATTTTTGATTCTGAATTTACAGAATTACAATAATGAAAGATATAGTTACAGTTCAATAAGTGTTTCTTAGAATCTCTTTCACAGCCAGCCAGGTACACTTCAGGAAATTAAGAGCCAGGAAAAAGCCCCTTTCCCTCTCATAACTTACATATTTATAATGTAAAATTACCCTTATCAGAATCTCCTGTGATTGGATAAAGATCCATTTAATTATGCAGTGACATCAGATTATTACCTGATTGGACACCCTTAATTCCTAATTTCCATATGACATCAGGCATAATTTATGGAAAAAATTCCAAGCACTAGTAATAACGCAATATAGCCTGGAGAAGACGCTCTTACTCTACATTAAAATTCGCACCTTAAATGACACGTGATCTGGATTCTGTCCTCAGGGGTTTCACCGGGTCAACATATTTCATGTAAGCATGTCAACTATAATCCTATGTCTGAGATTTCACATAAGATTAGAGGTGTTTTCTCTAGACACTGCATCTACAACTGGCTATCAATAATCTTAAAAATCGCTCAAATATTTCACCCTCATATTGAAGCAAAGAGGCCCCCTTTGACTAGAAGAATGAGCTAATTTAAACACATTTTAAACAGACTTTCAAACAATTCTGCATTTTAAAATTCATTCTTTACTCTCCACCAGGACAAAGTCTCTGACATATATGTGAGAGGGGCGGGAAGGGGAAAACTTTATTATCGAATAAAAGGAAAATGGCAAAGTTATGGATGATTGTTACACATTGTTATACAAAATGTATACAGAACACTCAATCTTGCTGTACTACCTAAACATTACTATCCCTTTAAGTACCAGATGTGGTACTCTATTCCTTAGTGTTATCAGAAAGCCATTTACATATAATTAAAAGTAAACTTCAGCAGAATTACCAACACCCAATTACAACATACAATTAAGCAATATTAATGTGTGGAAGAGCATGAACTTTTAACAAGCATATAGAATATAAGGGCTGAAATTAAAATTTAAATAATGGGATGAATATAGAAATAGCAGGATCCAAGGACAGGGAGCCAAATCCAGGGACTGTCCCTGGAAATTAGGGATAATTGGCAAGTAGGCACTCTGGTATACTGCCAATATGAGAACAATAGTGTACTTCCCTTGGACCTGGTACAGTTGTGCAGCGAGGTCAAGTGACATTGAGCAGTCTATGCTTCTCAGGAGAGCCGTGGAGTTGTAAATACTAGAGAGAGGCAGAAATCGATGCCTCAAGCATTAGTGTAGCATAAGGCTACAAGAAAATGGTGGTGTAGCTACTTTGTTCTTTTACTCCTTGGGGTACACAACAATGAAGGTTTTCAAAACAATGAGTTGCTTCCCCTCTGATCCTCAAGGGATTAAAACCTGACCTGTTGTGTGCCCTGAGGACTGGAGCTGAGACGCTCTACTATTTACTTGTAGTGCCTCACAGGTGTCACACTATGTAACAGTCAGTGGGCAGTTGTGCCCCTAGTACTTAGAACTCTGGAGGCTTAATTCCAGGATATTATATTGTCGTAAAGGGAGCTCTCTGGGATGCAGGACACTTGTACATTCTGGGGACTGTCTGATTATTTATTTTTCAGTTTAGCTATTAAGTGTATTTAACCCCTCAAGGCCCAGATGAGTTAATGGGGATCATTGCTTCTGAAATTCTATACTACTTGCTGCTTGAGGGAATGCAAATCTCTCATTGGTATGAGTGGGATTCATAAGAGGACAATGAGCCTTCTCAAGCTAAATAAGTGGATCAAACAGTTGAACTCACTAGAGGGGAATGAAAATTTCCATTGTTTTAAATTGAGCTTTTAACCCATTGAATGCTAGAGATGTGTCCAGTTGGTGCATAGAAAAATAAATGGGAGACCCGAGGTACAACGTCATGTCTGGTTTACATTTCTTCCACTGACAGCAACGGGTTTCTTTTCCAGGCTGAGGCACTTTAAACAATATGTAGGAAATGGGCCCATACTGTGTGCCTAACCCCACTTCTAAATGATAGAGTTGAAAAATATTTTAAGCAAACAAGTATGTCTGTGTCATGTGAAAGTGCAGTTTATTACTTTAGTAAATGCAAGCCAGTGTCATGATGTGGATGCTGCACTTTGTGTAAAACTCTGTATTGTATCTGTGGTAAAGTTTGTTTCTCTTATTATTGCAGAGATGGGTGTGATGCCAGAAATTGCTCAAGCTGTGGAGGAAATGGATTGGCTGTAAGTAGAACAAGTGGGACAATATACTTCAAGCATCCTGTACAAAACAGGCATTCTCTAAGAAGTTACTGGATAGAAAAAGTGACCAGCACAATCCTAAATGATTGCAATATCTTTGGGAAAATGTAGTCAGTTGTTGGCTTTCCAGAAGTTGAGGGCTCTGACTCTTATCAGCTAGAAGACCAACAAATGACCACCCGTGCCTTAGGGGTCATACAAAATCCAAATGTCATTTGAGAAAAGTGCAATAAAATAAGTAACTGATATGCTATATAATCTTCTAAGAGTAGACCTGTCACCTTGAATTTTTTTTATGTATTTGAAAACATAATTCAAAACTGCCTATGTTCCATGTTAACTAACATTCCAGCAGGTGAATTGTTTAGGAAACATTCACACTTTATATCTGGGAAAAGTGAAAGTCTCCTGGTGCTGCACAGAGCTTCATTAGCATATGAAACATCAATGAAAGGCTTAACCCTTTGAGTGCCTGAGGGGTAGGTAACACATTGCAGAGCAATGCGTTGCATACCCTTCTGGCACTCAGATGGTTAATTGGGATATGAAACGTCACATGTACTGCAGTTAGCGTACATAAGAATACAGTACCAAGTATGAATATCTCCTTAACTGTATGTTTGCTGAATCTTTAGCTAACATGACACACAGACACTTTTTAATGAAGTTTTCAAATATGCAAACATGAATCAAGGAGACAGGTCCACCTTAACCCTTTAAGGACCGGGAAAATCTGGGGTGGATTGCACTTAAGGACCGGAGCAATTCTGACCTTTTTTTGAATATGTCTTAGTTCAACAGTTTTCCCTCTAAGCTTTTTATTCCATCCACATAAGTTATATACTGTTTTTTTATGTACAAATAGGACTTTCTTTTGATACTACACTTACATGGATAACCCATCATTTACTTTATTAAAATTAAATAAAACCGTAAAAAAAAAATATATAAAACCCCCCCACCATTTTTATTTTTTCTTTTGGGATCAGTTGGGAGCAGTGGGTTAAATTTTTATGGAGACTGCATGAAAGGTATGACCGGTCAGTCATACCTACAAAATGGGCAGCTTTAAGTGGACAGTGTGCCCCCTGGTGAAAATCCCCATGTCGCCCTTTCCCACCCTATTTTCCCACTATTTTTATTGAGGAGATTTGGCTGTGTGTGTAAATTTGTTACATGGCCCCACAACAATCACACTCCCAGTATTTATTTGTTAAGCTTAGGCAATTTATTTTATAAATAAAATATGTAAAATATATAATATAATTTTTTTTTTTTTTTTTTTTTTTTTTTAATTAAAAAAAAAAAAAACACAAAGAAAAAAAAAAACATATTACATTTAGCAGGTCAGAAATGGACCTGCATCCTACCAGCCCCAGCACTGAAGGGGTTAATACCCCCAGCTGCTGCATTTTTTTTTCACTAGGTGTCTCTCTCTTCCTTACTTTGATAGTAAGGAAGAGAGAGGCACAGAGCAGACACAACTGCAGTGTATAAAGCACACTGCCTTTGTCGGTCTAAATGCAGGTACATGTGATTGCACCTGGTGCGATCACGTGTACCAGCAGAAGAGACACTGGCTGAAACAGAGCACTCAGTTTCAGCTTGAACTCAATGATGGCAGCGTGCACGGAGGTGCACTGCTATCATTTAACCCATGACGTGCCAGGACTGTCATGGGTCCTTAAGGGAAGTTTACCCATGATGGTCCTGGCACGTCATGGGTTGTTAAGGGGTTAAGATAGTCCTTTTCAATCAAGGGCACATACATTTTAGCGCAAGCTATAGACTAATGCTCTGGTACACCTTTCTCACCATATGCATTAACCCTTTGAGTGCTATCGGGGTATGCAATGATTTGCAAAATGTTGGGTACCCTTCTGGATTCAAAGGGTTAAAGCATCAGAGCTGGTGACAGAGCTGTCCAGTGCACCACAAAGACCCCTTTTTGTCATCTGTCTGGTAGCTGAATCTCTTGGGAGTCCCAAACTGGTAAATCTGGGTTATATCTAATTCCAGTGTGATGGTACATGTTCTGTTCTGTGCCAGTGTTTCTTAGTGTTTGTCCTTGGGGCACAGCAAGAGGTCATGTTTTTATGAGATTCCTTCTTGATCAGAATTGAATAAGTGGGTCAGTCACTGTGAATAATCAATGTACTTAAGAGAACTATTGCCACCTAATAACAACCCCCATTTACCCTGTGATGACCAGAAAATCCTAACTGTCCATCATGAATTGTGTATTTGTGCCTTAAAGATATTAACCTCTTTAGTCAGTTCTGGATGTAATGTCCATGGAGGCAGACATGGACATGCTAAAAGGACCACAGGACCTCAGACTTTGGTCTCTGCATATGGTAATCTTAAACTTTTAAAGCTCCTGGACTCTGCCTGAAAAACTTCCAGCAACTGTCATCTCCACCTCCCATGGACATTGCATCCAAAATGGATTGAAGATGCTGGCTCATAGACAAAGACGCAAGGGCCAAATTCATAGAGAGCATTAGGAGTTTGTGGTCATAGTAAAGTAAGCAGGGGTTGAGGTGTTAATTCACCTTTAGCCCTCAGAGTGTCAGAGGGGTGTGCATTGCATTGGTGAGTCCGAAGGACAGTAGCCCAGAATCACTGCTGTATATCTAACTGTAGTAGTTTAGTTAGACAATGACACATTTGAATGTGTTTACTTTTATCTCTAGCCTTCCCACAGATATCCAGGCAGAGTCTATCCCACTTATCTTGGGTGGCGGAGATGTGCTCATGGTAAGTTGGCCTATGGTGGCATTTTGATGTAATCCCTTGGATGCTAGTGAGCTCTCCAACGCATAGACTAGTCTCTAGCATTTAAAGGGTTTTAAGAAAATATTTGTGAATGTAATTTTTATGGGGTATCTGAAGAACTAGCAGAATTCTGAAGCAAAACAACCGCACCATTGAGGGCAAATAAAAATTCCCCAAATTTCCACTTATTTAAATGGGAACATTAACTCTTTGAATTCTAGAGAGGTTTGTGATTGAGACCATGTTAACATTCAGTGGATAAAAAAGAGGTTATGCACTAAGGAGTGATAAAGTGGAGATGACTTCTCCAGTTCCTATGTTATTATGTGGAGCCTATGCACTAAGATATCCAAAGCTGGAGAAATCTTAGTGAATAGGCTCCATAGAATACCATAGGAATTGGAGAAGTGATAAACTGGAGAAGTCACCACCACTTTATTTACCGCCACCACTTTATCACCACCTCTTTATCACGCCTCAGTGCATTTCCCCCCAGATGTACTAAGAAGAAATAGAGGAATTCTGCAGCAAAGCAACTGATCATATGGAGCAAATAAATGTTCCTGTTGATAGAACCCTTCGAGTCCCAGAGGGAGTGCAACTCATTGCTTTTCAGTCAGTTGCTTACCCCTCACATTCAGAGGGCTAAGTGAGGCTTGTATCCTCTTGAATGTGAGAGAGAATGCAGTCAACAGGTTTAAAAATCCTATAAGATCACTGGTAATTTGAATTAGTCCCCCATATCCTAGTTGGTTTGCTCTAATTATCACTTTGGCCTTGTGCGTTTAGAATGAAAACGGAAGCCCAGTATAGTAAGTGATACCTTTATTCGCTAACTTACTAGTTTTAGATAGGAAGCTTTCAACTCCACTTGGGTCTCTTCTTAAAATGTCTGAGACCTAAGTGGTCTTCAAAGCTTGTACTCTAAAGCTACTCAGCCAGGAAGGGTATCACTTGTATGCTATCCTGCTTTATCCATGGCAATCACAGTACCATCCATGGCCTATAGAATGACATTTTTACTGATATAATTTCAGGCTAACCCTTTGAGTGCCAGAGGGGTACGCAACGTATTGCTATGCTTTGCGTACCCCTCAGGCACTCAAAGGTTTAATACAAGAAAGGGTACGATCTGTGTTATGTTAGCCAAATTGGCAGCAAATACAAATATTGTTATACCCTTTGTATTAGCTTTGGCTCAACACATTGTTTCTCAACAGGCATGCTGTGGACAAGAGTTGAGGGTGCAATACTTCTTCCTCGTAACCCTTCTGGTGCCAAACCTGTATTATTCACAAGACTGGCAAAGTGGGTCTGCATGGCGAACCCTGTGAATCTGAAGTGGTGGTTTATTTAACTTCTTCCTGTGCAGGGAAAACATAAAACTGCTCTTCCCTGTAGAAAAGATCTTCCCTATCACTTCAGAGCCATGTCTGTAGTTCAGTGAACCCTACCGAGCAATCACTTGGCGCCATTAAATAATAAAGAAAGTGGAGAAACAGGGTATCAGACGTTTTCCCTGCTGTTTAAGACTGCCAAAGTGGAAAATGAAATGTAGGATTCTTCCCTGTCTTCCCTTACCTTCCCGAGGCTTGGGAACTATTGCATGAGACTTTTGTAGGTGGGACCAGACAGATTTGAATATGGAAATTTCTTCTCTCTAATGCATAAGGAAGCAAAAAATCTGACTGATCTGCATCTGAGGGCTGCCATCCTAAGAATACACTTATTTATTGTCCATGTGCACTTGTCATACCGTTATTATGCCTTTAAATTGTTTAATTCTAAATAGTACATATAATACCAACACATTATCACATGCAGTATATTACTTGGAGTACTAAACTGCATTTTTTTTTTTTTTTTTTTTTTTTTTTTTTTTTATATGAGGACTTTAGGGAGAAAGTGATGTGGTTGAGATATTAAATATAAAATCTAAATTCAGGATCTAAATGTTAATAAATGTTGTTTGACACAATAATAGCAAGTACCTGAACATATTGCCTGTTCAGTGCTGGTGTTTTTCGTATCTCTGTACAGTGTGCATGTAAATCTTTGTATGTTGCAGGCTGCAGAAACCGGAAGCGGAAAGACTGGGGTAAGTGGGTGCAGTATGCACAAAAAGCACAGTCGCCTTTACACATTGTTTCTGTATCCATAAATAAAAACAGTATTAACATAAATTAGTTGTTAAATGTTGTTTTTCTTCAATATTTAACTAATGGTTGTATTACATTGGTTTTTACTTTGCATTTTTTTTTTCACTTGTAATATGTTTATGGCTATTTTGTGTGAACCTATATTATTTATTTAATGTTCACTTTTTTTTTTTTTTTTTTTTTTTTCCTCTCTTCTTCTTCACACTAATACCCCTGACAAGGAGCTCTCTCCATTTCCAGAGAGCCTTCTGGTCAGTGACTGTGACAGCAGGCCAGTAATACAATGTAAAACTATTCCTGCAGCATTGTTTTCTGTATGCTGCGTTTAATAGACTGGAGGCAATGTTTCCTACATTGTATCAATATCTTTTACATCCCAGAAAGAAAGCTTTTTGGAACATTCGGGCAGCTTGCTGTCCTGCTTTTATAAACGTGGGGAAAAATAGTATGGGCAATTTGAATTTACATATTATGCAATTGTAGAAAAGTTTAAACTGCCTATCAACACCCCCATCTGTAATTGATTTAGAGATTTTTGGTTTAGTAGTTGGGAGCTGGCAAACCCCCAGCAGAGTGGAGTCCTCTGACCTTTATTTCCTGGTGTGCATAATTACTCGCCTGCCTCACTCCTCCTCCTCTTGAGGTTGCCAGAACATATCCTCTTCATCCAAAGGGGAGGAATAAATTAATAGTATAATCATTCCAACCCTGTCAAGAAAGTGAGAATTTGGACCCGTGAGCAATCCTCTTTAGCCCACGGAGTACTGGAGAGCTGTGCAAGTCTTTACTTTGCAGTCTATTGCACACCTCTCTGGCACTCCGTGGTTAAAGGGAAGTATGACCTCACACTGGTAGTTTTTGTTTCTATTAGTTTTGTTGCAATAAGCTAAATAGTCTGTTTCCACCTGAAGGCCTTCAGCATCCCCGTCATTCAGATTGTGTATGAAACACTTAAGGACCAGCAGGAAGGCAAGAAGGGGAAGGCATCAATAAAGACTGGAAGCACTGGTAAGATTAGCACTAGTCTGGATTACACTGTTACTGGCAGGAGCTGTCTGAGTGAGAGCCAAGTTCTGTTTAAAAAAAAATGCACGGGGATCCAAGAATTAATGGAGCAAGTTAAATCACAATACAATACTCTCTCTCTGCCTTTTTCATCAAGCTGTAGAGGTGCATTACTCTGGGAAACCAACTGCATCATATGGAAGAAATGAAAATTCCCATTGCAGTGTGGTGAATACCTCCTGGGTTTTCAAGGGGTGAAAAAAAAAAGCCATTTTTAACCCCTTAATGACCAGCGGCCCCCGGGTGTGTGGTCTTTTAAGGACCAGATAGAGAAGGTCGATGTGCCACCCCACGTGACTGATCACGTGTGCCGGCACACCGAGTGAGAGATGTCCCCGGTATTACTCACTGTGCTCCTGCAGGAGCGTGGTGAGTAAAAGTACGTCACGTGCCAGGACCGTCACTGGTCCTTAAGTGCCGGACCAATGTGACGGTCCGGGTACGTCATCAGACGTGAAGGGGTTAAATCAATGTCAGTTTGCAGAATTTTCATTTCCACCCTGTGGCGCAGTTGGTTTGCTGCAGAATTGTTCCTCTTTAGCTTGATGAATAGGGATATTAATAGGGGTGCACCGAAATGAAAATTTTGAACCGAAACCGAAACGTCAGGATGCACTTGGCCGAAAACCGAAACCGAAAATGACTTTAATGCATATTTTAAAACCGTAACCCTGACAAACTGTAGAATAAAAAACTTTACACAGTTAACATGCATCATTGTTATTATTTTACTATGGGGTCTATGCACCTCTCTTTCTCCACCATGTACTTCTTTGTCCCCCCATGTACTTCTTTGTCCCCCCATGTACTTCTTTCTCCTCCCTTGTGCCTCTCTTTCTCCCCCCTTGTACTTCTTTCTACCCCTTGTGCCTCTCTTTCTCCCCCATGTACTTCTTTCTCTCCCTTGTGCCTCTCTTTCTCCCCCTTGTGCCTCACTTTCTCCCCCATGTACTTCTTTATGCCTCTCTTTCTCCTCCTTGTGCCTCTCTTTCTCCCCCTTGTGCCTCTCTTTCTCCCCCTTGTGCCTCTCTTTCTCCCCCTTGTGCCTCTTTCTCCCCATGTACTTTTCTCTCCCTTGTGCCTCACTTTCTCCCCCTTGTGCCTCTCTTTCTCCCCCATGTGCCTCTCTTTCTCCCCCATGTGCCTCTTTCTCCCCCATGTACTTCTTTCTCCCCCATGTACTTCTTTCTCCCCCATGTGCCTCTTTCTCCCCCATGTACTTCTTTCTACCCCTTGTGCCTCTCTTTCTCCCCCATGTACTTCTTTCTCCCACTTGTGCATCTCTTTCTCCCCTATGTACTTTCTCCCCCTTTGTACCTCTCTTTCTCCCGGTCCCCCGCGGCTGGCTGGCTCTGAGCTCCCTCCTGCCCGCCCGCATCATCACTCGCCCCTGCGGGCCGTGATGACATACAGACAGAGAAGAGGGCAGAGGCACCGGAAGAGAAGCGCTTGCTGCCAGACAGTAACGATCAGTCTGCTGGCAGCAAGCGCTTCTCTTCCGGTGCCTCTGCCCTCTTCTCTGTCTGTATGTCATCACGGCCCGCAGGGGCGCGTGATGATGCGGGCTGACAAGGATTTTCGGCCATTTTTTTCATTTCGGCTTTTTGCCGAAAAGGCCATTTTCGGCCGAAACATTTCGGCCACCGAAATTTCGGTGCACCCCTAGATATTAATGAGATATATAAGAATTATTTAGGTTACTTCCTTAGTATAGAGGTAGCCAGGTATTGTAGTTCTCAGCAGGTGGAGGACAATAGATTGACTACACCTGTTTCGTATGTATGGCCTAATCTTCTCTCTCTATCCCTTCCCATCTCTCGTGTTTTTCTAGTTTTGAATAAATGGCAAATGAATCCTTACGACAGAGGGTCCGCCTTTGGTAAGTACATTTTTTTCTTTTCTTTTTTTGCATAATTAGTTAACACACACATGAACTATTACGCCAGTGGGGCCTAACCATCTGCTCTCTGCTGACTTTGTAACTGACACCATACAGGTCATAAGAATAGTTCAGCCTCTTAATACCTGTACTCTTACTGGCTTGAAGAAAACTAATCGGTGACTAACATTAGTCCTGAAACTGTGCACTATTGTACAGATAAAACTAGCTATGCTACCCTGGTAGCTTGGGTTAATTCCTGTAGGGGTAAGGTGAAGTCCTTTATCTTCCAGCTTGATTAGTGGCTGCTAACATGGTGTTACGGTTGGCAAGCAAAACCAGGAGTCAGACGGTATAGTTAAGATAATTTTTATTTTGCGAATAATAACCGTAATGCAAAATCTAATATATATATATATATATATATATATATATATATATATATATATATATATATATATATATATATATATAATACCATTTGAAGAAAACCGCACTCACAGGACTTCTTAAAGTGTAATTTTATGGCAAGACAGGAGGCTCATATTTTGCATAACATCCTTTGCTGGTCCTCACAGCAGCAGGAAGAGAGACAGAAAACTTAACCAATCACAGGTAGACCCATATCATATAAAGCCAGTCCTGTGAATCCAACTTCCTCTTCCTTGCTGCTCCTCACACAAGGTCAGTCGTTTTACTCTGTCAGTTTAACGTTGCTAAGTCCGTTTTTCTATAGGACACATTTGTATATATTTAATTGCTTTTCCATGTCTGCTTCTCTTTAAATACCTTCTACTGCTCTTTAGCTGCTCTTCTGACCCCTTTTGGTAATCCCTCTACCTTCCCTCTTACACTGAGCCATTCGGGCTCAGTCTCTCACTCTCCCGTTTGTCTCTGGCTGTCTTCTCGCGAGATTCGGGCGGCCATCTTGGATCTCGCGTTGGTTTCCCGAATCTTGTGAGATTTCGGCGGCCATTTTTGTTTCTCGGACCGGATCGCTTTAGCCCATTCTCAGCGCTTATCTGGGCTGGCGGTCCGCTCCCCTCTGTAGGGCCGAAACATTGATTCTAATAAATCAGCGCACAGTTCACTTTAAGAAGTCCTGTGAGTGCGGTTTTCTTCAAATGGTATCTACAATTTTTTCGGGCTTGCACCCAGTGATCGAAGAGGTGAGTACTGTATCAGGAATAGCAGTCTCCCAATATCTCCACCACACTGTCCGAGACAAGGCTTCAGCCTACTGGAGTCTCGAGGTACGGTAACTCCCAGATCTATCACTGACTCAACCTGCAGTCAGTCTAGGAGCGGAGTCTATATTGTATGCAACTCTGAAGTTACTGACTGAAGCCTGCAGTCAGTAGCCAGTAGCGGCTAGAGCCCCAGGTCAGTACTAGGAAGGATGTCTGAGGAACGGGACCAACACACAGAACGGACAGACAGGGCCTTCTAGTAAGTACCAGATAGGATAGTCAGACAAGCATAGGTCATACACAGAGTGGGTAGTTGGCCAGAGCCACAGGTTTGCACCAGGAAGGATATCTGAGCCAAATCGGATCGAGCAAGGAGAATAGTCAGACAGAGCCACAGGTCAACACCAGAATGGATGGACAGACAAGCCAGATCATACACAGGAATCAAGAATACAAGATAATGAACTGCTCAGAATAACAACGTAAGGGTAACTGAGTCAGGAATCCGTTTGCCCTTTAAACCCCTCCTCTGGACGTAGGTAGGAGGAGCAGCTCAGTGGGAGGAAGTAGGTAGGAGGAGATTACAGGCCTCAAACGCATAAAACAGAGGCCTGCAGCATGCTGAAGCATCACGCCTGCAGATGGCGCATCTAGCATTGATGCGTCCAACCGCTCGTGGAAATGACGCTGGAGCGGCGGCGCTACAAGGTACTATGACACATGGGGATTGAGCAAGGATAAACTTATGAAACACAATATTACTAACTAGTTGAAGAGCCCGTGTACAACAGGCCACAGTCCACCCAGCAACGGCCGCTGTGCAGTCATGCACAGTAGAGACTGCCCGCGCCATGGCTGATACGGAGCGGGGTGCTCTGAATTCAGACCGTAGTCCTCTCTGCTACGGTCTAAATTCGGAGCCCCGCTCTGTTATCAGCCACAGCTCGGGCAGTCTGTAGTGCACATGACTGCAATGCACGCAGCCGTCTCTACTGCCCATGACGGCTTCTGACAAACACACAATTAGCAAATTATTATATAGGATGTGGTTGCAGTAGTAACATGGAGTTAAAGAAGTCAGCAAATTTGTTCCTTCTCAGACCCCACATTACTAGTTTCCTATCAAGCTGCAAGTAGTAGAAGAAGCCTTCTCTTAATTCTCTTGGAATCAGTATGAGATTAGGTGAGTGACTCAACTAGAATTTGCCCCTTAGCTACTGGAATATAATAATGGTAGTCAGGTAGCCATGGTCTTTATTTATTTTGTAAAATCTCATGTATAATACACACTGTTTTGTAGTTTTTAGCTTTATCTGAAGCCGGCGTTCCATTAGACACAGCTATAACACTGCCAACACATTGTGCAAAACGATGATCATCTCTCTGGAGAAGTTTTGTAAAAGTACTCAGTCTCTTCCCTTTTTTCTTCTGTTCTTCAGCAATTGGGTCAGATGGTCTTTGTTGCCAGAGCAGGGAAATGAAGGAGTGGCACGGCTGCAGGTCAACTCGGGGAGTCAGTAAAGGTAAATCTGATTTTGATACATAAGATGTGATGTTTCTTTGCTTTCAACATCTGTTTGGAAAAGTAACACTGAGGAAAAAAAAAAAGATTTAAAGGAATAGTAACCCTTTATTTTGACTTTACATTCTGCAATTCTTATTACGTACAGTAATTTTTTTTTTTTTTTTTTTTTTATATATGATTTCCCCCCCCACACACACACACAATATCACTAGAGGTGCTTTGATGTTCTCTGTCAGAAAATTATTTGCAGACAGATCCAGGGAGCTCATCATCGGCATTATAAAAGCATCCGAAATAAATAGGTGGACGTGAGAGGGGGCGAGAGGGTATACAATTTTTGCATTACATATTATGCACTTGCCAGATGTGTTACTATTACTTTAATGGGACTTTTCAGATTGCTGTTAGATAAACCCTTACACCTCCTAATAATAAATACTTGCTTATCTTAAAGGGATGGTAATGTTTCACACAAAAAAACAGCTCCAATTAATTTTCATAGTATTTGTGCCATGGAGAGTGTTTGTAGTTCAAGAGTAATTGAATGACAAAGTCTCTCCCTCCTGCCCCTTTTACTTAGTATGAGCCTCCTCCCCTCAGATGAGGACTCTGGTCCTGGGACCAGACACCTCACTACAAGTGACAATTTTCTTACTGTGAGCATAAGGAACCCCCCCCCCGACTTGCTCACTGAAGACTCTCCCTCACTGTGATCCATCCAGACAGTCTTGCTGCTCTGAGATGAGCAGTGTTACATCAGTAAAAGGGGTGGGAGGGGGATACTTTATCATTCAATTACTCTTGAACTACAACTCTGACAGAATTAAATAACACTCTCCATTGCCCAAATATTATGAAGATTAATTGGAGCTGCTTTTATTGTGAAACATCATACCCTTTTAATATGGACACAAAATCCTAGTGGCAGCGGCGTAACTACTGTGGTCGAAGGGGTCACCACTGCTACTGGGTCCATCACTCTAAGAGGCTCGGCCCCTGCTGACACCACAGCACACATCCTTCCACCCCTCTGCCGTGCACGCATGTGCAGCCAGGGAACTCGATGAAGCGAGTTCCTTGACTGCGCGTGCGCAGGGCATAGGAACCAGAAGAAGGGGGTTAATGGAGGTACAATGGAGCAATGTAGAAGTGGAAATGGACTCTAAGGGCAATATAGAAACGGACAATGGGAGCATTGTGAAAATGGACAGTGGGGGAAATGTGGAAGTGGACAATTGGGCTAGTGTGGAGGTGGACAGTGGGAGCAATTTTAAATGGACAGTGGGGCATGCAGTGTGGAAGTGGACAATGGGACGTGCAGTGTGGAGGTGGAAATGTGTAAGGGGCATTTCTGGGGTGGAGTTGCATGGTGTGGTCAGGGGGGGCCACATAGCAATTTTTGCACCAGGACCCTGTGGTTTCTAGTTATACCTCTGCCTATTGGCCTCTGAATCAAATTTGTATTGACTGGTTCCATAAAGTCATTCTTTAATTAGAACTGCATAAGTCACTGCAGGCAGACTTGATTATTTTTGCTGGACTCTAAACTCCTCCCACTGAAATGTTCCTAAAAAGAGTCATATATTTGTAGTTATAATGCAGTGTAGGTGATGTGACCTCTTTAAATGGCAAGCATCCTATTCAATTTTATAAACTGTGACCTCTTGGTAAATGATTCTTACTACAGTTGGAATAAAAGATGATGGAAACTTGTTAGGTTTACTCCGTAATCCTAGACTTATGAGGTGTAGGTAGCCCCAAAACATGCTTTGTATCTGCTGTACTCCTAGTTCTTTGATTAGTACTACACCTATAAATGCTTTTTTATGAGAATAAAGTTTAATTCAACTTGTCTTTAATAGCGAGCAGGCTATAATGCAGCCATTTTTATCAATAAAAAATGAATGTGGTCCTCACACAAACAGGTTTTTTGATCAGTTGGACCATGAATGGAAAAAATACTTGGACTCCCTTGCCCTATTGCAATCCAAAAGTGAACAGGATGGTTCTTCCATTGTAGCCTGTCTTGGTAGCTCTCTGTTGCTTAATCCAATACCAGGCCAAATGAGACCCTCCAGATGTTGACTACAATTTCTGTCATTCTCCGCCAGCTAATGGCTGGTGGTGAATGATGGGACTTGTAGTCCAGCAGCATCTGGAGAGCTTGGAGCTGCCAAATCCTGGTTAAACTAATGGAAAGTGTTTATACCACAACCCTTGCAACGTCCACTGACCTATCAGGTTAGCAGAGTGCGTTATTTGTGTAGCATGGCCAGAGGTTACCTCTGAAACAAGCTTGTTGGGGTATTAAACTTACATCCAGGCCAACTGTACATGTACTGCCCTTTTGACTTGATTCATGTTTACAGATAAGCTAACCTAATTCTAGGCAGTAGGTCCTTGTTATGAAATTAAATGCGTTTATTTTTTTGAGCAATCGCAGCACAAATTGATTTGCTGTAACAATGTAGAACTTTGCCTATCCTTTTTGTTTAACAGGAAAGTACTATTATGAAGTATCCTGTCATGACCAGGGATTATGCAGAGTTGGATGGTCCACCTTGCAGGCCTCTCTAGATCTTGGTGAGTAAAGAATCTTCTCTCATGTAGTACATGCAGACATTAAGCAATGGCTTATTTAGGGTAGCCAGTCTTTGGACCTCCAACTGTTTTTGGGACTTTGGCTCCTATCATGCAAAAGTGCAATATTTCACCACCCCTTCATTATACATGTGGCCAAATCTTTCCCACCCCCAAACCCCCAAGGGGGAAAAAAAACCCCACCAGTCTTAGGTCTGAATGTTGACCTTCACTGGCTTAATTAGTTAAGAAATGTTAAGGCCATGAACAATACATGTTATATTTAATAAATCTTGATGATCTAACATTTGTTTACTTCACCATTCTGATCAACAAATTATGGTTCAGGATTTGCAAACTATGAGGTAGAGCCCCGTGAAGGACCGTAAGGGAGTGTTTGAGTTGGTTGCAGTCTGGTGGCTCCTGTAGGTTGCCCTAAAAAGTTTTTACACATTTCTCTCAAGGCAATCAGTTGATAGATGAGTGGATTCTGAAAGGGGCAGTAGCCATTTACTTTGACTTTACATATTCTGCTAGTGTCAGAATACATGAGAGGCTCTCTAAGAATGAACAAAAGCAGATATTGCCCATTCTATGGCTAGTCACTGCTCACAAGCATCACTTTTTAGCTCTGTGTCATTAGACGAGACATTTCAATGTATGTTTTAGGGTGGTCTGGCCCAAAAGGGCAGTTCATCTCTGCAATGACAGGAAAATACCCTTTGCTGGTTAACGCTGGGCACAGGTTTTGTGCTTGTCAGTGATGGGGCAGCTGGTTTCCCGGGCACTGAGAGGAATGGGTCCATGTCTGGGTAAGCTGCTCGCACATGTTGGCTTTGTTGTGAAAACACTTGTGGTATCTCTCTCAGGATGGAAGAATAAACCAGATGTAGACTCCTTGCTCTCAGTGCTTAGGGATGCCATCTTCACCTCGTGATGAGTCTTCAGAATTCCCTTCAGTACAGAGGCGCCATTTAAAAAAGATTAAGACCTATTCAAAAGGGGAAGGGGAAAATAGGCAGACATAGAAATATAGATTGACTGTGTGTTTATACACAGACTAACGTATTAAGTAGAATTGGAGCATTTCTGCTCTTAAAGCACAAATTAATGGGATAGGAATGTATCAAAATAAATGCAGCTCCAATTATTCTTTATAGTTTTCGGGTCATGTAGAGCGGCATTATCATTCTATATGATGCATAGTTCCAGAGTAATTGAATTATAAAGTGTCCTCCTTTTTACGTATTGTAATCCACCTCCCCTCAGATGTGGAATCTGGTCGCAGTGAGGGACAATCTTCTGTCTGTGAACATAAGGGAAACCCTGCCCCTGCTTGAAAGAGGAGGACAGGTTTTTCCTTATGTTAACAGAGGATTGTTCTTTGTTGCGATCCATCCAGACAGTCTAGCTTTACATAGGTAAAAGGGGCAGAAAGCGGCAGGAGGGGAAGACTTTGATTCATTTATTCTAGAACTACACATCCTAGAGAATGATAACGATCTACAAGGCCCAAAAACAATAAAGAATAATCAGAGCTTCATTTATTTTTAAACCTTTCTATCCCTTTAAGTCTCAGTGATTTAAATGGGGCTTCTGTTCTCCTGAAAGGTAGAGAGGTTTCCAACACATTGCTCCACAATGCTTTTGGAAACCTATCTTGCATTCAAGAGATTAGTAGTGTCCCATTCAACCTCTTGGTGTCCAAGGCTGTTTGTGTGTTTTTTTTTTTTTTCTTTCCTCTTCACATTATAGGACCAGAGCAATGATGGCCTTTTTATTATGTGCTTCTTCACCCATATTTTCCTTCTAATTCCTTTAGTACACTCTCACAAATTATTTTAATGCCATTCCTATATGTATAATCCATCATCTTATAATAAAGAGGACAAAATTGGGTAAACAACCCACAAAATCTGTTTTGTGTTCATTTAGTGCATTTTTACTATGGACGGAATAAAAGGGATGAACGTTTGTTCATACCTACCAAATGTCCCTTTTTATGGGGGTACTGTCCCTCTGAAGCGAAAATCCCTCTGTCCCTCTTTCCTTCCCTGTGCCCTTCTTTTTAGGAGCTCAATGTGTTTTGTAGGTTAATCACATTGCACAACAGCAATAAAACTCATATTTAATTTTTGTTTAAACTTTTATGTGTTTATAATTTGCATAAATCAAATACTTAGAGAAAGACCAAAGTCATTTTATTCGGCTGCACAAAGAGGTGGCGAAAGGTCACCAAGCAACCAGTCTAGCTCTGCACACCAGTCTTGCCCCGAGCACCACCATATACAATAAGTGCCCCTCTCTTTGGACAATTTAATTACTGGATCCTCTGTTCTCTGCCTTTCTCTTCAGCAGGATCACAGTGAGGAAGAATAAGGCAGAGAATAGTGACAAAAGCTGTGTATATTTATGCTGCTTTTGTCATGTTGACTCGTGTGATTACTGTACCAGCAATCACAGGTGCGGTGCCACTGGTGGGAACAGCTGTAACTGACTTCTCTGGTCCTGGAGTATTCAGTTACAGCTTCCTGGCAATGACTACATTGTGCCCTGAGGCGTGCTGTGACCACTAACCCCATGATGTTTTAGTTCTCCCCTATATTACAGCTGGTTTGCCTTAGAATTGCTGACATTCTTTGTAATGAGTCAGCCCCCAGTATTTACAAAATTGTGCTATTCCTTAATTTAGGAACTGACAAATTTGGCTTTGGCTTTGGAGGAACTGGAAAAAAGTCCCATAACAAGCAGTTTGAGAATTACGGAGAGGTAAGTGCCTGTAAGGTATGCCTTTAAAGTGGAACTGTCACTTTGTAGCAGATCGCGATTTTGAAGAGCGTCCAAAACCAGCCATATTTATGTTAGTCATTATTCACTTAAATATATTAAAAGTCAGAGATGCTCAACTAGGATCGAATCTGCAATACAAATTTGCAGGCTCTATAGGAATGGTGTCCTACCCAGGGTGCAATCTTTTATCCCACTAGTGCCTTTCACAGGGAGGAAATATCATAAAACATATCATATTGGCCCTGCCCTTACAGCAGTCCAACTACGAAATGCCAGGGAATTCCTCTCTGAACAAGAGTAGCAACCAACCCCAGACTTACGTTTCAGCCTTACTGGGCCTCGTCAGGGAGGTGTAGCTGATCTCTCTAAGTACTGTGAGCAAGGGGTCCAATGCTGGATTCCCCCTATTACCCTTGGGTTGACTAATCCCAAGGGTAATGTGCATATGTATATTAAAAGTCAGAAATGCTCAGCTAGAAACGAACCTGCAATACAAATTTGCAGGCTCTATAGGAATGATGTCCTACCCAGGGTGCAATCTCTATTAGCCCACTAGTGCCTTTCACAGAGAGGAAATATCCTAAAACATATCATATTGGCCCTGCCCTTACAGCAGTCCAACCACTAAATGCTCAAAGTTCCTAAAGAGATCAGCTACACCTCACTGACAAGGCCCAACAAGGCCAAAACGTACATCTGGGGTTGGCTGCTTCTCTTGTTCAGAGAGGAATTGCCTGGCATTTCGTGGTTGGACTGCTGTTATGGCAGGACCAATATGAAATGCTTTAGAATATTTCCTCTCTGTGAAAGGCAATAGTGGGCTAAAAAAGACTGCATCCTGGGTAGGACACCATTCCTATAGAGCCTGCAAATTTGTATTGCAGGCTCGTTCCTAGTTGAGTGTCTCTGATTTCCACCTTACATTATTAATTTAAAAACCATAGTTACTGAGATTACCTTTACTTATTTGTAGGTTTATGCAAGTCAGGCATACCTGATGGATGTGTACTAACCTTGCAAAATTAAATATGGTATAAAATATTGTTAAACAAAAGCCTAGCCTAAATATAGTTTGCGTTCAAAAACACTCAAAGTATAAAATTCCCCTTTAACGTCATAAACAACATCGTGAACACCTACTAGCACACTTCCAATTTTTTTTTTTATTTATTATTATTATTATAATAATAATAATAATATCTCCTCTTTACTGGCCATGGCTAATGATTTCTATGTGTGTGTTTTGTGTGGCATTTTATTGTCTTCACAGGTTTTACTGCTCACATTCATGATTAAGGAAACTCAATGACACCTTTTTATTTATGCTCCACTGTCTTGGAGAAACTCATGGTCCTGTCACATTAAGACAAATTTTAGGCATCAGAAAACTATATATATATATATATATATATATATATATATATATATATATATATATATATATATATATATATATATATATATATATATATATATATATATATATATATAAAACCCCAGATAATTTTGTTACCGCTCCTTAATTTGCTGGTTTATTAACTGTTCCATATTTGAATTTAAAAAGTTATGCAATTTTTTTTTTTTTTTTTTAATTGATAAAGTTTTATAAGTAGTTTTTAAACTTTTTCCTGTAGGAATTTACAATGCACGACACTATTGGCTGCTATCTGGACATAGACAGTGGGCGCATTAAGTTTTCCAAAAATGGTAAGCTGAAAGCTCTTTCTCTAGGCTTTGAGAGGAGTATTGTTTGTTTATTTTGTTTGTAAGCTATTTATTTTACTGATCCCTTTTAGGTAAGGACCTGGGCCTCGCGTTTGACATCCCTCCTCATCTGAAGAATCAGCCTTTATTTGCTTCGTGTGTTTTAAAGGTAACGTGCAGTGGCAGCAGGGGGAATGTAATGGAACTGTTATTTACAGCATGTCCCCTCCTCAAATACTAACAGGGCAGGTTTAACCCATGAGGTGCCAGAAGTGTCCATCACATTGCTTCTCAATGGTTTGAACACTTCCCTGGCATTCAAGTTGTTATTAAAGGGATAGTAATACTTGAAAATAATTTTATTTTATATTGTAGCCCTTAAAAAAGCATTAAAAATGATATAAGTCTTATCTCCCAAACCTTTATGGTCTGGGACATATTCACAAGCAAAGTTTCCCCCTGAGTGACGTCACTGTTCTAGCTCCCAGATTTGGAATCCGGTCCCGGGACCGGCTGCGGTTCTCCAGAAGTGCCGAGATCACGATCTTTAAAAAGAATTTCTTCATCGGAATGGTCTACAAAGTGTGCTTGCAAACCAGGCACACTTTGTACACAGTTCCAATTAAGTAGTTCGGCACTGCTAAAGAGCTGCCGGTTGATCTGTGGACCGGATTCCAAATCTGTCCACTAGATGGCAGACTTGGCTGAAACAGCCAGGAAAAGGGAAGTTAACTGTATTTTACTTGTGAATAAGACTTATATGATTTTAAATATTTTTTTAAGGGCTACAATATAAAATAAAATTATTTTCAAGTATTACTATCCCATTAATATCCTTGCCTGAGCAGAAGTGAGCTGCTCTATATGACCATTACTAGTGTCTCACTTGCACTTGAGTAGGGAAACCTTTAGCCCCTTGAGTGCTTTGGAGATCTCCAACTCATTGCTTATCAAGGTGTCGGATACCTCTTTAGCAGTAAAAGGGCTAAAGAAACATTAATGGCTTCTAATAACCCTAGTTATGAAACACAAATTTTGTAGGTCCTGCCCTATGTAGTTAAACAAGGGTGTACCCAATGCCTGGAGATGTTTCTTTAAAAAGTTAGTATACCTTTTGAGAGCCAGAGGCAATGTGTTGCATACCCCTCTGGCAGTCAGAGGGTTAAAGGTAACTTGACATTTTTCTTACAGCGTGAGTTTGACATTTTTGCAGCCAGGTGGCGCTGTTGCTATTACAGAATGTCAAAACTGAATGTAGTAAACACACAGGGTTAGAATGGACTTTGTGGGGATATCTCATGAGCACCAAAACAATCTGTGAAATGGTCTTGCTTGAAGTAAAACAGTTGTTTGGAACGGTAAATTTGAATTTATCTTGATTCTGTTTTTAGAATGCTGAGCTTAAATTCAATTTTGGAGACGAGGACTTCAAATACCCACCAAAGGATGGATTTGTTGCTCTTTCCAAGGCTCCTGATGGGCATGTGGTAAAATCTCAGAATACAGGTAGATTCATTGTCCTTTTACCTTTTCTGATGATTAGCTTAGCAACCACTGTGGTACTTTTCTCTTCTGTACTGCATACTTGGTGTTTCCAACTATGTGTTGTTTTTGTATGTGTGTAACTTTATTTGTATTGTAAACCAAGATCAACCAGATACAAAGTGGGAATAGAGCATAAGCCCAACATGTGTTCATAATCATTATCCCTTCAGCACTGGGTGCTTTTTATGCTGCATTTAACAGACTACAGGCAGAATTTTCAGCTTCAAGGATAGTGTTGCGTTATATCACTAAAGCTGCTTTAATAGGACCTGACAGAAAAGTCTCAGGAAACAGATCCAGTGAGCTCAGTGTCGGGAACATAAGGGCTGGTTTTCTGGTATCAATTTTGGAACAAACCAACTGCGCCATAGGGGACAAATGAAAATTCTCATTTCTTTGTTGTCCAATACAGGTTGCTGGTAACTTTGGGTGGGTGATCCGCCCATATAATTAGGCAGGAAGAATTCTAGAATTGTATGAAGGGTGTAGAGCCTACCTTCCCTCCTTGGCTGCAGCTAGCCAACCAGTTCCAGTAAGGTTTGTTCCTTGGTGAAGACACAGGCTAGAGAACCGTTCTGCTATAGTTTTAGAAACTTTTTTTTATTTTTCTGTTAGAAATGGAATACCACCATTAGGCGGATTACCATAACTGACAATGCCCTTAGATGTGGCTAGCCCAGTATCCAGGTGCTTTTTGTGGACCTTAAGCCCTGGAGGGAAAATCTATGGTACAAGTTCTTTCCTCAGGAGTTGCCCACTGAGGCTTCTTCTTAATACATGGTAATCTGAAGATAGAAGATCTGCAGGAACCCTTTGAGTGCTGCAGGTCCTCACGTCCCACAGTGCCCCTCCGCACAGGGGTTTTTCTCTTTGAGTTCTTATTGCACACTCCTGCACTCATTGGGTTTATCTGTTTCTGTTGGGTGTTCTGGAGCAGGTTTATGTGGTAACTTAACCCTTTAGCTGCTGGTTTTGCATATTTGTGTTTTGTTTTGTTTTTTGGCACTTTCCCTACTGGGTTCAGTGTTTTTTGGGTCTTCTAACATGTTCTAGTGATGTTTCATGTACTTTTTATTTTACTGTTTCAACTTTGCCAAAATTTGAGTTCCAGGCACGCTTTCCCGCATAGATGCTATTGCTTCATTCACTTCTATGGGACTGTGTAGTTTAGGACATATCTCTGCAACCGCTTAACGTAGCAACTTCAGAGATGACTCATTTTAATTGTCTGCCCTTGTTCTATCAGCCAGTTAATGTTTGAAGTGTGTTGGGGGGCTCAGGGTGTTTCGGGTACTGTTGGGGTACTTTTTCTGGGAAAACTACATTTCCCATGAGCGCTTAGTTCACGCACTCATTTCTGATTGGCTCACGCCGTGGCAGCCATTTTGTGACTTTTCCAGAACGAGTATCCTACGCAAGGCTTGGACCCTCCTTCTTTCCTCTGCAGATTAACCCTTCACCTGCCAAATAAGTGTATTTTAGCGATTTTTGGGGTGAAATTTTAATCTCACACTGTATTTCGGTGATTCTTTATACTCTAAATGTTTTTGACACTGTGAGAATGTCTTATCCGTTGGAGCTTGGGGCCAGGCCTAAGACTAAGGACGCTGGGGTCTCTGTGTCCCCTATTGCGCATTGCTCCTCATGTTAGAGAATTCTCAGGTCATTTATGCCCAGCATGTTCTGTTGTCCCTGAGTCTCACCCAGGGACCTCCAGCCATGCATTAGAGCCAGTTTGGGTGCAAGAATTCAAGGCTGCTACTAGGGACCTTAGGTCTACATTGCAACTCTTTCCATCCCAATTACAGGGGGTCTTCCATTCTTGGCAGCCCCCCTCTTCCGTCAAGTCTTTTCTGCCAAAATCACAGGGAGTACCTGACGTATCAGATTATTCTGAGGAGGAACTGCTGGTGGATTTAGATGTTGAGGAATGTTCTGCTGTGGGCTCCTCTCAGTTTTTTGGTGACCCCCCTTTGAGGACGATCCTGATCCCTCAGCTGAGGGCCTGATCAGGGCTGATTTGACTACCCTAAACATTCCCTTAGTTCAAGAGGTTCCTTCTGATCCCTCTGATATGTTTCAGGAGCCTTAAAAGCCCCTTACTTGCTTTCCACCTAACCCAACTCTTGACCGCCTTGTGTCTGAAGAGTGGAAATCTCCGGACAGGAAACCTTCTGTGTCCAATAAATTTGCCAAGCTTTATCCCTTCTTTGAGGCAGCGCTTGCTCAGTGGGTTCATCCCCCCACAAAGTGAATGCTCCTGTCTCCAGGCTATCTAAGTCTACTGCCTTGCCAGTTGCTGATGCGCCCGCTCTGAAAGACTGGACTGGCAAGAAACCTGAGGTTTCCCTCAAGTCCATTTTTGCCACTGCTGGTACTGCCATGTGTCCAGCGTTCGCTGCAGCATGGGATAACCAGGCCATTGCGGTCTGAGCTGAACAGCTCACCCTGGCTGTCCATCAGGGTGCTCCTACTTCGGATATGTTGAGGCTTCTTGTCAACATTTCTGAGGCCCAGCACTGTTTCTGCTGCCTTATTTGATGCCATCCGTTTGGTGGCTAGGGTTTCCACCATGTCTGTGGTTGCCAGATGGGCTCTTTGGCTCGAGATCTGGTCTGCTGACACTGCTTCCAAGAAAGCCTTGCTTGCCTTGCCTTTCAAGGCACTTCATTGTTTGGGCCAGATGAAAAAGGATCTGATTAGTGAGGCCACAGGGGGTAAAAGTTCCCTTCTGCCCTTGGTCCCCAGGAAGAAAACGCCTTTCAAGCGTAATTGTTTTTTTTTTTTTTCGTTCCTTTCAGACTGAGACGTCCTGTGAACTAGGCGGTTCCCTCAGCTCCGCGTGCCTCCTCCAAGCCCAAACGGCAATGGAAGCCCAAGGTCTTTTTTCCTTCTCATACGCCCCAAGGCCCAGAGAAACGCCATCTGTTCAATGGCGCTATCCAGGCCCTTGTGGGTAAGGATGTTCTAGAACCTGTTCCAGTTCAAGACAGAGTTATGGGTTTTTACTCAAACCTCTTTGTGGTCTGCAAGAAGGATGGCGGTTGTCGTCCCATTTTGGATTTCAAGTATCTCAATTGCTTTGTGATCAAGACTCATTATCACCAGGAGTCCCTAAGAACGGTGATTGCTGCTATGTCTCCGGGGGAATTCCTTGCCTCTCTGGATCTTCAGGACGCATATCTACACATCGCCATTCATCCAGAGAGCCGGCAGTATCTCAGATTTGCCTGCGACCAAGGGCATTTTCAGTTTTCAGCTCTTCCCTTTGGTCTGACTACAGCTCCTCAGGTCTTCAACCATGTCCTGGGAGCTTTAGTGTCCGTCCTCCACCGGGATGGCATCAGAGTTACTCCATACATGGACGACCTGCTTCTTAAAGCCCCTTCTGCGGAACTTCTTCATTAGCAGGGTCAGGACTGCATTCGTGCTCTCACCATGGCCAAGTCGGATCATGTCCCATCCCAGCATCTGGTCTTCCTGGGCCTTCTCTTTGACACTCAGCAGAGCATGGCGTTTTCTCACAGACGAGGCAGCTCACCAGATCGCCCACAGGGTTTGTGCTGTTCTGGCTCACGATCCATTTCCAGCCAAGAAGCTGTCCTCTCTAGTGGGGAAATTCATCTCCACCGTAGATGCGGTCCCATTTGCCATGGCTCACACCAGGGAACTCCAGAGGTTTGTGATCCAGGTGTGCAGGGGTCAGCTGGACCTTCTGAAGACATCAGTATCCCTTCCTCTTCATGTGGAACTGAGTTTGTCGTGGTGGCTCAACCTCTCCAATCTGTTGAAGGGCAAGTCCTTCGTGGTATCCCTTTGGACCACGGTGACGACAGATGCCAACCTGTCCGGCTGGGGAGCGGTCCTGGGTCCCCTGAGTGCTCAGGGACGGTGGTTTCCGGAGGAATCTCTCCTCATCAACATGTTGGAGCTTTGGGTGATATTTCATGCCCTTCGTCATTGGACACCTCAGCTGGAAGACTGCCCAGTCCGGCAACACCACGGCCGTAGCTTACATCAACAAGCAGGACGGACCAAGAAGTCTCATCGCTTGGTTAGAGGTCAAGGCTATTTTGTCCTGGGCAGAAGAACATGTTCCTGCCATATCCACAGTGCACATTCCTGGCGTAGACAACATCATGGCGGACTTCCTCAGTCGACACACCGTGGACAACGGAGAGTGGGAACTGCACCCAGAGGTGTTCACCCTCGTCATTCAGAAGTGGGGTCTTCTTTGCAGCGACCTGATTGCGACGACACAACAGGAAGGTTCTGACGTTCTGCTTTTGCTGGAGGGGATCCTCTAGCAGTGGATGCCGTGCCCATTCCTTGTTTATTTCCTCTGCCTTACATCTTCACTCCCCTCCCCATGTTGCACAGGGTGTTAAGGAAATTGAGACTGGAGCGCTGTCTCCATACTGGCCTCGACAGGCTTGGTTTCCGGAGCTTCTGGATCTGTCGTCGGTGGAGCCATTCCGGCTCCCTTGCCATCCATATCTTCTTCTACAAGGTTACCTGTGGAAGGAGGATGTTCATCTGCTAGCTTTGACGGCTTAGAAGTTGAATCCTCAATATTGAAGAAGGG